>JABYQE010000002.1:0-600000 GCA_022376435.1 Amylocystis lapponica
ACTTAGTATGGGTGGGTCGCAGTAATTTCTGCTCTCGAAATGTTGCTCACACTAAGCCCACTATTAGGATCTGCCTGTTGACCAGCGAGCTCACCTGTCCCAGGCCCTCAAGCGTTCAGTTTTCTCGACGACAGACAAATAGTTGCATTGTACGACCGTCGCCTTGCGGTATACGGATTCGATCCCCGCATGACACACGACGAAAGCCACTTCCGAGGACTTCGTTGTCTCACTTGATATCCCGATGCGTGCAGACAGCGAAGTCATTTGGATTGGCATGTTCCATGGGGCGAGCTCATCAGCGGATTACACGGCCGTCCAGATACACCCTTCGAAAGCTCCCCCTCTGACTCGCTCTTCGCCATCCACATCGACTTCGGCTCCGCCATCGTGCACGACACCTCTGGTTCCTCTTCATTCCTGCACCTACCATCCGCGCCTGCGCTGCACGAGCGCGCAGCGATGCGAAAGCCCGCACGCTCGAATGGCAGGCGTGGGGTAAGCAGGGCGCACGGATCATGCGTGGTGCAGACAACGCGGACAGCTGGTATAAGGTAGACGTGCAGGGCACTCGCGCTATGGCAGCGATATGGCCGACGGACGATTTGGGCACGGCGCACATTCGCGTGTTCGAATTTGGGCCAGTGGTGCGACGCCACATCCAGACGTGCATTCGTCATGAAGATGCGGATAGTGCACTGGCATACGACGAAACTGAAGAGGGAAAGGCTACGTACGTGACAACGCCGTACGGGGTCGATGGAGCGGAGGCCTTTTTCACGGAGGTCACGACAGAGTTGCCGTTCCGCACGAGCTGGCGGAATGTGGCGCAGGGAGGCTTTATCTCTGTGGAGATCATGATGTATGAAGACGGGATAGTGGTTCAGGTGCGTATGTGCGTTACTGTCTGTGATCTTCCTGTCTCACAGTTTCGTATCTGCAGAGACAGGACCAGTCTTGGCAAATCCATTCACTCTGAGTACTGAGTACTGGTGTGTTATTCCCTTGTTTTGGAGGTTATGAGCCCAGCATGGAAAACGATGAGACACGTACATGCGTCGAACATGTGCAAATCATAGGAAGTAAATTATATATTTTTCACAACATACCGAGAAACCCAAATTATTCATAGGCTGTTGATGCTCGTCGATTGGACTAAAGAAGTATATTCAAAGTTGTGCTACAATATCAGGAGACATCCAGGCGAGATATGTCTGTCTGCCGAGGCACGAGAACAGACACTAGTCTATGTGCAAAAGAGAGGTGCTAGGCCAACCACCCATTTGCTGCACTCAGCAGCCGCCCTTCTCCGAAGATAGGGGCCTGTTTGATACGAGCAGGGATGAGCTGAGGAGCGGTGGGAAACGGTTTCGAGCCTGCGAAAGCTCTCATCAGGGGGCTTAACCGCTACCCCAACCGCTGCCCTTCTAGGGCTGTGTAAGGAAACTACCAAAATGCACGAAGGGAGTCTGCTTACCCGTACGTGGACGGGCGACCTGTGCACATGGGCAGGCAGGTGGCTAAGCGTGACCCTGAGCGAGCTTGGTGTGGTGGTGGGGTAGGACAGAGGGGGACGGGAGGCTTCAGACCGGCATAAGAACCTTAGGCCGAAGCACTAACCCTCTGCCCAGCTGCCAGGAATGGGCGCTTTCGCTACCCACGCCGGGACTTTGCGCGTTTCCATGCAGCACTCAACTCGGAGCCAACCGAGTTGAGGCCTCCCCTTCGCCATGGCCAAGCCATTCGACGCGCGACATAGACAGTGCCCGGACTTAGGCGCCTACAACATCACCCTTTTTAGGAACTCAACGCCCGCTACTTACATGACGGGCCTTTGTTTCTCAACGCACTTACCAGCAACTGACGTCGAAACCCAAACTGAGCTCTGCGAACCCGACCGTGTTGTCACTGAACGAGAAGACAGAGTACACGTCTTGCAAGAACCTAATCACGCGAGCGCGTCAGTAGGCATGCCGAGCGCGGAGGGCCAGCACACGACTCACGCATCGCCCAGCAGCCACACTCCCGGCCCGAACCCGAGGTCCTTCCCCTGAAGCGCACCGATGCACCCGCCCGACCCGTCCTTGTTGGCTAGCCCGAGATTAAATCTACACATCCCAACCGGTCAGTCCCGCCTCAGGCTCGTCCGGGTCGCACGGCGCGGCACGCACGTGTCCTGGCTGACGTTCCACTCCTTGCCGCCCCAGCTGAACGAAACGTCTGGAACGGCATGGCATGGGAACGCATAGAAGCCATCCTCCGTGCCGAGTGGATACGCGTTAGGCACTTGTTTGTAGAATGTGTCGACCTCGGACGGGGGCCCGTACATGAATTTCGTGCCTGTATCGATGATAGTGTCGAACGTCGGTGTGAGCGGGCTGGTCTCGCTGTTGACCTGAACGCTCTTGCCGTTGACCTGCACGCTCCCGTTTGTGATCCACCAGAAGCCTTTGTCGGGGGAGACGGGGTGGCGCTCGATCTCGCCCTTGTAGAGAAGTTCGTCCGTCCCGCCGAGGTAAAGTGAGGAGTAGCCCGTGGTGAGCTTGAAGGCAAAGTCGTTCTGCGCCACGACGCCCTGCTGATATGCGTTCTCGAAGAAGGTTGACTATAGAGCATGCAGTAAGTGGGGAGTAGGCTAGGCTCGAATGAAGGAGACGCACCGCATTGAGGTTAGAGATCGCCGGATAGGCGAGACCGAGAATACCGTCTTGAGGAGAACCCTCGAACTGGCTTGAGAGCGAAGTCACAGCGGAGAACGTCTGGTTGGTGACCGTCACGCCGCCGATCTTCACTAGAGCATCGGGGCAGGTCAGCACGCGAATAACGCAACACCAATCTCACACAAGCACTCACCGGTGTCGCTGTATATAGGTCCCGAGACAGGTGACCCGCCGCCATACTCGGTGGAAAATGTGCCGGGTTGGGATACACTTGTTCTGGACTGCAAAGGATCATACAGGTCCTTGCCTTCACAGGCATAATCATTGCAGGCAATGTTCGCAACCCAGAGGTCAGACGAGCCGGTGTCGAAGTCGATGGTGAAGGGCTGGTGGGGCGTGCCGATGGCAATGGAACCGGATGCTAAGCCCTTGTCCTGGAATATCAGAGGCTCCATCTGGCGCTTTGAGAGCGCAGGGGGGACACGCCGCGCGAGAGTCGGGATGGAGGCTCCATCGGGGAGGGTGCCGCCGTTCTGTACAAGATTGATGAGATTCTGGCGATGTTTGCTGTGAAAACACGAGATTAGATCCACAATATATAACAAAGATACTCTGGTGCGTACTTGGCGGTCTTGATTGTCTGTCGGACGGCCTCATCACGGTCAAGGGTTCCGTCGGGCAGGGTGAGAGATGTGCGCTTGCGTATAGGGATGCGGATACCGGGTTTATTGATGACAGGACTTGCGGAGATGATCAAGGCAAGAGAAATAGCGGTCAGAAATGCTTTGGAAAACATAGAGTGAGTGTGATTGTCGTGGATGTAATGAGAAAGGACAGATAGCGAGAGAGCCTAGGGAGTGTCACCAGTGCATGTGTACTTATACTGAGATACCCTGATAGCTTGTTTGTTTTTCGGTTCGGTAGAAGAACAAGTTTGAGGCGTATGGTCGGAAGCATTGCCGCTACTCGAAAGATGGCAGTGAACACTTGAAATGCAGTTGCTGCTTGATGTCACGACCAGTCCCTTTGCAAATACTATCGCAGGCTAGCACTGCCTCCGACTTGATTGACAGACGGAGAGCACAAGGCTTGCGAATTGGGAAGCGCAGTCACTTCTCTATCAACAGTTCGCCGCGTGTCGACAGTCTTTGTTTCTCAAGCACTTACCAGCAACCTCTCACAGGACTGTAGCCCGAATGGCGACCCGAAAACTCACACATAGGCATTCAACAAAACAAGACGTACATGAATATTCAAATCACTACAAAGGCGAACCAGTGACATACCAAGCGCGAGAAAACCAACGCAATCACAAGGATAGACAGGTCAACTATGGATGAAGCGAAACCCGATCATTGCGGGAGTCCCCAGTACCGAAATAGGTCCGAGTTGTGTGAGCGCGGTGATCCTTAGGGAGCGGTCACGGATCCTCCGCGATCATGAGCGCAAGGGCCGGCCTTCGCCTGAAATCGCAATCTAATTGCAATCACATAAGTGCACAGGACAATACGTCTACTAAGGACACTCACCTTGTTCGAAGACGGGCTCCACAACCTCCTGGAGCTCGTAGAACCCCGGACCACATCTCGGAGGGTGCCCAGAGCACTCTGTGACAGGCGTGGCCGGGACTTCGTCTGCAAGATGTTAAGCCGGACCGTCAGTGGCGCCAGACTGAATGATCATACCAAGCAGGTTACTCGCCTCGGCTTCCGCATCACCGAAAGCAAAGGGGTTTCCCTCAGTCTGCAGATCGGACTCCGTGTCCCAGTCGTTCAGGATCTTCGCGCCGCGCCGCGCACGCCTTCTATGTGGTGCCGGTGAGCTATCCTCGTCGCTGGACTCTGCAGCGGAGGAGTACGGCGAGGCAAGTAGGTTCCCCAGTGCATCCATGTCGTATTCATCGAGTGTGCCAGCATCTAGCGCTGCCTAATATTTACATTTCATTAGACCCAGGAAGCTTCCAGACACGAAATCGTCAGTCACCTTCAGCTTATCAGCCTCGAGCCGGAGCACCTCCAGCTCCTCCGCGATTTGCCGTTGCGACTCATATGACATGTTCTTATGTTTCTTGCCTGCCCTACGCCCTCTCCTGGTGCGACGATAGGTTTTCTGATCACAGGGCTCCAGCAACGCACCCGCAGCGAGAGGCGTGCCGTCTTCGGAGACTCAGTATCACCGAGTCCGCATATAGCGAGTCTGCAAGGGTCGAGCCAGTCTCCATCGAGGTCCACGCAACAATAGGGGTTCAGAAAGATCATCATAGGAGTCTTCGTACTGAGTCGAGCCGTCGTCCGGCATCAGAGTTGCGTCAGGGAACACAGCGCGCAGCGAGACACGTCCTCCGGTGCGCCGCTCACAGGGGAAGCATACACAGAGTTGGGAATGCTCCAGCCTGCGTCCTTGACAGATGAGCTATCGTTGCCAGTGGAAGGGCCGTCCCGCACGGGACTGAGAGCGTCAACGTCGAAAGAGGAAGCCAAGCCTGCTGCGCCTAGGTCGCGAGATCAGCGCTACCGACTTTGCTGCATCCCAAGATAGGCTTGGAGGAGGGGCTTGCAGGCATATCCACAGGTCGAGCGTCTTTGCAGACAACAGGTGGGAGATCGAGATCCAAACGTGTAGATGGAAAGCCGAGAAACTCGAGACCAGATCTATTTGTGACGCCCACTGCAGGAGAGTTTGTGGCAGCGCTAGTTCTCAGCAAGGGACTGCCCAACTAGGTGGTGCAGTATGAATGCAACGCCAGTGAATTGTGCGAAATGGCGCTCACGACGATTTCATGCGGGGAGCACGGCGAATGCTACCCTCTGATTGACCCTGGTTACTCGCCCGCGAGCCAGCCCGGGAAATCAGAACGCCCGTGAACACAGCCAGTGTAGCCATTGAGCAGACCCAGATATCACAGTAAGTATGAAACAGGTGCGTCCGAATTGGGATCCAATGTCGGTTGGCACAGAGGCTCGTTGCACACCGAAGAAACAACTGCAGTGGTCAAGGGTCGCTTCTCTGCTTCGACTTGAGGGATAGTAGGCCAAGGCCGGCCCATCGTCAGAGCGCGGATTGAGGAGGCTGTGCTGTTGAGGATCGAATGAGAATCCACGAGGACCAGGCGGGGAAGGTGCGCACCTAGCGGTGATGGCGCTGTGGACGACAGTCCTCTCCAACGACAAAAGGAGGCCCAAGGGTGATATGGCGTGTCGAAGTAGGTGAAGGAGAGCCAGTCCTGTACGTCCCCAGCAACGCTATGGCACTCACCAGCAGGAGCGGGATCATTATCATGTTGGAGGGAGGCTGCAGACGGTCGCCGAGATGGCAGAGGGGCGTAGAGAACAAACGTTGACCGTTCAATGTTCAACACCAGGCCGGCCCTAATCATCCTGACGTGTCCGGACAGGACACCCGCATTTGGACGGCAACTTTCCCCTTCAGCTCGATCAGTCAAACCCAAGTGGCCGAACGCCCTCTCCTCTCGAGATGCATACATACACTTCAATACATTCACCGCTGCATCATACAACCCACAAGACAAATATCCAAACGAGATTACACTGACCCTAATGCCCCTCCTCAAACGGATTCTCCACGTACTCCAACTCGTCCTCGTCATTAGGAGGCGGGGGCTGCGAGCTGAGCAGGCTGACGGGGCGCTTCGGCAGTAGCCCGAGTTTCGCTAAAGACGGATTAGCCACGGCACCGGCTCAACTCGCAGGCAACGCTTACCGGCGGAGCCACCGCTGAGCGTCGGCGGCGGCGGAGGTGTGTCCCCAGACGGACGTGGAGACGCCATCGGCGAGCGAGTCGGAACAGTCGATGGGCTCACAGACCGTGCGGCGCTAGTTGGGGAAGGAGTCGAAGGAGCAGGACCTGCAGGTAACATGCCAGTTGGCACAATATTCCGAACGCATGCTAAACAAAGACACTTACCGGAGCCGCCGGAATGTGAGTCGAGGTCGTAGCCCTGCACTGGCCGAGCCTTCGAGGATACGGTCGCGGGCACTTGCTCGCGCGATGTATTTGCATAGTTTGGCTCATAGGCATAGTATCCGTGCTGATACGCCTCCTGCGTGGAATGGCGATCGGCATTGTTAGGTGGTGCGCCGCCCCACTGGGGGGTGGTCGAGTCTCCGGGTTGCTGGCCAGGTCTTTTCAAATAAGACATCAGGACACGTTTACACGGAGAAGGTAAAAAGTAGAACATACCGTGATTGCTGGTACTCCGTGTACTTCGCCTTCGCCTTCGAGACTATCGAACTGAATGTGCGCTTTCCACCTGTAACAAGAGGTCAGCATCGCGAAAGCGTGGTTGGGTCCAGAGGTATTTCAGGGTCACGCTGCAAGCTTGGAACACGTACTTTCCGCGATCCGGCTGAACGTCTCTTGCACCTCCTGCTGGAAGTCGCCCCCGGCGGGCCCATTCTGGGGCTGCGGGTGCTGTCCATGCGGTTGTCTGGCTTGGTACGGCACCCTTTCCAGACTCTCCGACTGGTCTCTGCGGGGCCACGATTGCCCGCTTGCACGGGGCTGTCGCTCCCGCTGATCCTCCAAGGCAAGCTGACGCGCGAGCTGCTCGTCGAGGTCGAGGTCGGGCTGCTGCGGCTACATTTCAGACACACAATCAGGAACCGCGAAAGATCAGGGAGAACACAGGAGATTGCTGATCAGAGTGGCTACGCACCGCGGCAGGCGTCTCAGTGGAGACATACTCCGGATCGCTCATGCCCAGCAAGATGTCGACCGCGCGGTCCTGATTGAATTCGACCGACTCGAGCACGGACAGTCTGCGCGCACAGGGAAAGCGTCAGGCACACGAGCGCAAGATAGCGCAGAGGGACGTACAGGACTGTCGCGTCGAAATCCGGGAACATCGCCCGCAGCGCAGCGACCTGCGGATTCTCCTGCTCTGCCTGTGCAGGAACTGCGGGTGACTCGGAGACTGCGGGTTCGTGCTCTTCTTCGGGTCGCGGAGGCAGGACGGGCGTGTCTTCCTTGTCTGCGGAGACACTCGCAGCAATGGCACTTTCCGTGCTCGTTTCAGGCAAGGCTGGAGAGTGTTGTGTCAGGTTCTGTGCCATTGATGCAGAGGTGTGGATAGGTCGTACCGCTGCCAGATTCAGATTCAGGCAGTGCGGCATCCGATGCATCGTGTGCCGGAGAGAGCTCGCGCGACGCGACGCGCGAGAGTTCTGTGAGAGTCGACATTGCAACACTGCTGTACACTGTGTTGGCTATGGTGGAGACTGGGCTATGGGTTATGTGCAGATGGTGGTAGTCGCGTTCAAGGATATATCGGTGCCGTTGCACAGGCAGGGTCGCGTGCTGTAGCTGCGGCAACGCATACAGTAATAACCATCGGCCGGCACTTCCCGCAGCACTCAACTTCTCCCTCGAGGCTCGGGCCCGGATTTCGCGACCTCGGAACCAACTGATGCAGGACTCATGTCGAGACCTGCCTTCATAAAACAACACACAGCGGATTATTAGGAGAATATACAGTACACAATGCATTGTCCGAAGCACCCAATATCCAAATTTCAGCATTAATGCACCCACCGATTATTTCTATGACTCCCCCGGGCTGAACGTGTACTCCCTGAATCGGACGAGTGGGTGAGCATTAGTACTAGTATGCAGCGGAGCCCAGGAAGAATGCAGACGCACGTGAACCCGAACCCCACGCGCTGGTTCGTCGTGTCGAAGACCTGCCCAAAATCAATCTCAGCACATGCAGGCCAATGCACAACAAAGACCTCTTACCGCATAATAACGCTCCATGAACTTCTGTCCGAGGATGAAATCAAGGCCAGTACCGCTCGGCGCCCCTGCCGAGCCCACAATCCCATACTGCACAGTCGAATTGCCGCCGTAATCCGTGTTCTGGGACTTGGGCACGAGCTGCGCGGATGGCATGAGGGTGAACGGGGAGTCACCAATGAAGAACACGATTGGCTGCAGATGAGGCACGGCGGATTCAGGGATGACGATGAGACCGGTGTAGGTATCGTCTACGTAGGCGCCTGGGAGCGTGTCGATGTAAGTCTGGAACCAGTCGTCCGCGAGGAGGATCTCTGCAGGCACCGAGTGAGTAGCATGCTGACGTTGTGAAAGTGTGAAGCATACGCGTGGTGCCCGTGTCAACGATGCCGGCGAATGAGCCGGGGATCAGGGGTTTTGCGCCCAGCGTCGCGTAGGTGATGTTAATGCCCCAGTACGCACTTGAGGGAAATGTCTCAGTGACCGGTACGTATTGGATTTCGCCGATGTACTAATATTGCGTCGACGATAAGCCGTTCGTAGAAGCACTGGATGAGGCGGGGGAGACGTACCAGTGACGAATCAATGCTGCCGAACGTAATCGCACCGTCTGAGGTAATGTGGTCAACTATGCGTACATTTAATTAGAAAAACAATGGCTTACCTGTGTCGTTGGGAGTGGTGGCAGGTACAAAAGACACACCGATAACCTCCTGTTGGATAAGATTTTGCGCAAGTGCATTGTCCATCACCGTCGGAAGTAGCTCGCCTGTGTCTGGGCTGAGTGTATCGCGCGTGAGGTCTTTCGGCCCGAGTCCAATGATGCCGTCTACACCTCTGCAAGATACATGCATAAGCGGGTGCGTGCGAGTTTCGTAGAAGCGGAGGCATACTCGAAACTGGCGGACTGGAGAGCATCACCAATTGATTGGTTCTTCACGATGAGACCAGGGGCGATGGTCACCTGGTCGTAGTCTGCACTGGGGCGTTGGCTCATAAGAAGTGAACCAAGACATTCGACACACACATTCATCTCCATCGAAAAAGCCTATGCCATACGTCACATTCACCGTATCGCCGGTCGGGATGCTGGTGCTGGTGCGCACGTACGGCTTCCCGGTTCTGCGCAAGAAAGGTACTGTAAGTGACAACTCCGATTGCAATGCGACGAACTCACTTACCCAACGAAGGTATTAGAACTGCCGGTGTCGACAATGAGGTCGTAGTACGTTGGCGGACTGCCAACGCCTATGGGGAGGGTGTAGGTGACATATTCGAACTGGGTAGCGGGTACAGTGACAGTGTCGGAGTCGGAGCCTGCAGAGGAGGCTCTAGAGCGGAGAAAGGACGCGCGCGCTCGCTCGTAGTGGCCCACGCCCGTTGGCGTCTGTGCATTAGGAGTTCCAGTCACCCGGTTGAGATCGAGTCTGACGGCATTTACGAGTGCCAGAGAGGCAGCAAAGAGGAGAATCTGAAGAGACCCGAGCATAGCGACCGGTGAGGAGGTCCGCCAGAGCCATTGACGGAGTTATATATGAAGGTTGTCTTGACGCCTATACAAGGGCCGCATTAAAATACAGTACTTACGACGTTTAGCCTGGAAGACAATTGGGTCAACTCAATTACTTGACGACATGAACACACTTATTGTTCTAGCTAGGGGCCCTCTACGGCGTGGCGTCAGAGGCACGATCGGCAGATAGGTATTACAACGACGGAATAGCGGCCGCTGGATCATCAATTGTCTCCTTGGAAGTTGCTTGTCCGCAGATAACGCGCAGCTATGCACAGCATGAAGCTTGAACGATACACTTGGCACTGTTGGCAGTTCAACGTTCAGATTCTGAAGCATTGCTGCGAGTCACAGCGAGTGGTGGACAGATCTCAAAATTGCCGGGCCCGGGCATCAACGTTTCGACGGCGACAGTGTTCTCCGGCGGCAGTGCTTGCAGACTCGGAAGACGGGTTCAAATGTCCAAGTTTGGGGAAGTGAAATCGAACTACGATTTTCAGTGAGTTGTCTGCTACTTGATCAATGTGTAACGTCTTGAGTTAGCTTTGATTTTAGCAGAAGAGATTGTCGCGGACGACCCCTGCGCAAGTTCAAGGAATCGTCCGAGTCTACGGCGCCCTCGGGAGACTAGGACGATCATGACTCGATCAGGAACTTGACAGCTGGGCGCTAACTAGACGTTTTGTTGAAGCTGCGGTTCCGGAAATTGTCACTGTTAGCAGAGATGCCCGTGCATATATATATCTAGTGCCACCAATATTGCATCAAGCCTTCACGCGCCCCCTCGCCATTACACGAGCTACACGAATCTTTGCCGAGCTCAGAGAACAAGTACCAAACGAACTCTACCATGTTCTCCCTGATAGAGGACAGCACCTCTGGCAAAACGTACGTATCGCTAGTGTCTCAATACGTGCCGCACCAGTTCACGTCTCTTGTCAGGGCGCTGCATGACACACTCATTCTCCCTGCCTACGCAGCAGGTGTGTCGGGCGTGGCTTTGGTATTGCAACTCGTTCTCCGGTCGGAAACCTTCCAGGCATTCCGTACCAGGAAATCTGGGTCGAACCCAACATTCATACGAGAGGACAATAATATCGACGAATTCGGTACTCCTCGCCCGGTATCATTTTTGCATCACGTAGCGCAACTCGGTGGCCCGGTGATCCTTGCATACAGGACCGCCAGGCTCTTGGCATGTCTGACATTGTTTTGCTTATCTACTATCACCGTGTTCTCAAAGAGGCAAGGAAGTACCACCGTCCTTGCGCCGTGCTCACTCTGGCTCGATGTTAGCGTCTGTGGAGTATATGTAAGTTTCAGTGGCCTCCCAGAGATTTTGTCTGGTTAACATTCAGAGGCTACAGCTCTATGCATCTATACTGGCCGTAATCTCCGTCACAGCCAAGGCGTGCTTGGGTAGACTTGTTACGCGCCATCTTGCCGTCCTTTTGTTGATCACCTGGGCGGTATACGTCTACCGTGACCTATGGCCTCTGGCAACATTCACATTGACCCCCGTAGATACCGCTGAAGGACCCCTGTTCTGGACCAAGTTTGCCATTCTCACATTCGCAGCGGTAGTGGTACCACTCCTCGTCCCTCGACAATATATTCCTGTCGATCCGAAGGTGGGATAATGTGCAAACGAGTTATAGCAGTTCTGCTCACGGCTCTATGCTAGGAACCACTGGCTGTACCGGCTCAGGAACAGACAGCGCCACTCTTGTCCATGATGCTTTATACGTGGATGGACGAGACTGTCTACACGGCCTCCTCCGTATCTCATCTCCCTATGGAACGTTTCCCGCGCATGGCTGATTACGACTACGCGAAGAACTTGGCCCTTCGGAGCTATCCTGTACATCTCTCCGTTCGACTTCTCTAAAAATTTGCTCATACAGTCCGACAGCACTTAGACCCGTTCCAGGTGAAGAAAGATAGACATATATTCTGGGGTCTCATGCGGGTTTTCGGTATACATGATTTATCCGAGATGCCTTATCTCGTGAATGATACCCTGTTTAGGTGTTGAATACGTCGTGATGGGTACTGTGCTTGTTCTGCGGGTGTGTTACAACTCTCTCATTTCATCATTGAGTCTAAAATCGATCTAGGTCTTTGGAAATTTCGTTAGTCCTGTGGTAATTAACCGAGTTCTCTCGTACGTCGGGTTCGTTCTCTGCACCGATTTTGCGTGCCCAACTTCATCAACAGGTATCTCGAGACCGGTGGTGCAACGCATTTGTTCGGCCGTGGTTCTGGATCGGATTGCTCTTCCTGGGCCCGATGCTAACCAGCGTCGTTTTCCAATGGTACATCTTTAACTCCGTAAGTCGACACGCATCCTTGCTGGGGTCGTGCATGCAACTTATTACCCTTGTCGTGCAGACGAGACTGACGCGCCATGCCGAGGCGATCGTCACCCAACTGGTATTCGACCATGCGTTGAGGATGCGCGTCAAGGCCGAAACATCCGAAGGCCCTGCTAGTGGGGCTACCACGGCAGTCGCCACGCCAGAGACCGCCTCTCTCTGCGAGCCCACTGCTGCGGAAGAACATCAAGACGGCCTGAGGGACAGTGATGGTGTGACCCTCGATCCCCACGCTGAAACAGGTACGGCCGGAGGCAAACAGACGCCCAAGTCTTCCGACGACGACAAAGGGAGCAATCTGATTGGAAGGCTTAACAACCTCATCACGAGTGACATGGACAACATCTCCGGTGCACGCGACTTCTTGTACCTATGTGCGCTCCTGTCGTGTGCTGTACCTATCAAGTGGAGCTGACGGTGGACTTTTCCCAGTGGTCCAAGTTCCCTTGGAGACTTCGTTCTGCATGTACTTTCTCTATGAGGTCCTCGGCTGGAGGTAGGCTGCTTGTGGTCGGTTGTCAGATGTAGAAAGTCATTGACGATGAATCAGTGCGTTCGTGGGCCTGGCGGTCATGGTGGTCCTTCTGCCAATTCCCGGATTGCTTGCCAGACACATACAGGAGGTCCAGATTGAGACAATGAAGAAGGTGCGCTAGCACTGACCGACTTCGATAACAATGTGCTAATGACAACAAGACCGATGCTCGCATCCAAACCGTAAGTGAAGGTACGTCGAGACCGCTATAATTCGAGTATCTCAACTGATTCAATACAAATCAACATAGTCATGGGCGTGATTCGCATGGTCAAGCTGTTCGGCTGGGAGCCCCGCGTCACGGAACAGCTTTTGGAAAAGCGCGAGGACGAATTGGCGTGGAACAAGAAGTCCAAGTATCTGAGTACAGCTAATGATTATATCACGTGGGTAGATCGTCACTTTCGAATACACTTTCTGACCGTGTTCTTTAGGCATATCATCCCTCTCATCGTTCTCATTGTTACCTTCGTATCCTTTGTACGTTGGCTCTCATTTTCACTGTCTACGGGGTATTGAAGACCGCACTTCCAGACGGTATTCCAGCGAGGACAGCTGACGGGTGAGTTGTATCGAACGCTCATCCGGAAATGCGCTTATTTTGTGTCCTAGCCTCGCGTGTCTTCTCGACGATGGCTGGTACAGTTCAAAATTAATCCTCTGCAGATTGATCCTGATCAAGTTTTTAGTCATGGATATGCTACGAGTAGATCTGGATGGCACCTTAACCATGATACCACGCTACATAAAAGGTATTGCGCAAATATTCTCTCGTGAGCTTTAGCTCATCAATGAATAGGAAAAGTATCACTTGACCGTATCAATGATTTCCTGCAGAAGGTTTGCTTGTTGTCTTGCCGTGATGCACGCCGACTGATTTCGGATTCAAGACAGAACTCCTCGACAAGTTTGCCGTGATAGAAGCGGGCAAGGACCGGTCTAGCCCTGTTGAATCCCCCGCACCTGTGGAGAATGACGTGATTGGCTTCCAGAATGCAACCTTCAGCTGGACAGACGACCATGACGGCTCCTCGACGCCTGGATTGTGCCGGCGGAATTTCCGCCTCAGGATCTACGATGCGTTGACCTTCAAACGTGGCCAGATAAACCTTATACTTGGCCCTACTGGTTCCGGAAAGACGTCACTCTTGATGGCCCTAATGGGTGAGTTGGTTCAGACATTGAATCACTCCGTGGTCTGAGACACCTGCTACAGGCGAGATGCATCATGTTGATTCGGGACCCACATCGCACTTCAATCTTCCTCGCAGTGGCGGAGTTGCATATGCCGCTCAGGAGTCGTGGGTCCTGAGCGAGACAATACGGGTAAGACAATCAATTCTACAGGTGACTTTTATTCAGTTGTGACGGTTAGGACAATATCATCTTTGGCGCACCGTATGACGAGGAACGCTACAATAAAGGTGCTGGCACTGTCTCATGTTGAGATGTCTGCTGATACAACTTGCAGTTATTGACCAGTGCGCCTTGGGACGCGATCTCAGTCTTTTCGAAGCAGGTGACAAGACCGAAGTGGGCGAGAAAGGCCTCACACTCAGGTTCGTGAATCATTGAGCTACCAAATATGTCGAGAATCAAACGTACTCAAATCCTCCAGCGGCGGACAAAAGGTCAGCTACACGTATCTATAGACCGGAGGGTACTCTACTAACATATGACATAGGCACGGATAACTCTCGCTCGTGCTGTGTATTCCTCAGCGGAAATTCTCCTCCTTGACGATGTACGTGACTCTGCACTATACCATCATATCATAAGCTTATCCGGTACAGGTCCTGGCTGCTCTTGATGTGCACACCGCCAAATGGATCGTCGACCGGTGTTTCAGAGGCGACCTCATCCGCGGTCGCACTGTTCTGCTGGTTGTGAGTCCCCAGTCCATACGAATTCCATTCCGGTGGTCTGAAACTTGCTTCTAGACTCACAATGTGGTACTTGCGAGTCCTATTGCGGACTTTGTGGTTTCATTGGGCAAAGATGGGCGCATCCATAGCCAGGGTTCATTGTCCAAGGCAATAGCCGAAGACAAGGAGCTATCGGCAGAGCTAGCGCAGGAGAGTAAAGAACTCGATCAGGACCAAATCAATGTCGAAGGAAATACTGCCGACGGTAAACTCGTCGTCGCAGAAGAGATTCCGAAGGTCGTGTTGGGTGGCCAGCTGTATGTATCTCATGCGCTTGACCTTGCCGGCTGCTGAGATACACCCCAGGGAAATTATTCTTCACGAGTGTCGGAGGAACACGACCTGTGTTCTTCTGGTCATTTTACTTCGCAACTATGATGGTTTGCGAGCTCTCGTGGACATTTCAGACTTGGTTTCTGAGCGTCTGGGCAAAGCAATACGAAACCATAGGCCGGAAGAGGTCTCTGCATCGTAGTGAGTTCAGGCTAGTGATGGAATACCTCACTCAATCTTACCAAACGCTCACACTTCTAGCTACATCTCCGTGTATGCTCTTCTGACGTTGTCAGCGGTGCTATTCTATGGAATCAGCTATGTTACATTTGTCTTCGGGGTCTGAGAGCGGCTCGGGTCCTGCATAGATTGCTCATCTCTTCCGTGCTTGGTACAACACTGAGGTGGCCATATCTCACTCGATTGCTGATTTTTCATCATACTCAATCTGCGACATAGGTGGCTCGATGTTACTCCTACAGCACGCATCATTGCGCGCTGCACTACAGACTTTCAACACAGTGAGCAACATTGTGTTCTCGCGTTCCTTAAATTGATGGATATGGGCAGTCGATAATGAATTCTCGGAGTACCTGCGTACCCTTATGGAAGACACATTTTCCATGGCGCTCAAGCTTGGCGCGGTCTTCATCACCGCGCCTATATTTACCCTTCCCGGTATCATTGTGGCGATCGTGGGCGCGTGGATTGCCGGACTGTACGTGAAGGCGCAATTGTCTGCCAAGCGCGAAGCGAGCATCGCCGACGCGCCACGCGTGCAGCATTTCACAGCTATGATCGCAGGTTTGAGTAAGTGCCTGCTTGTTCCGTCGAGGGTGATGCTTACTCGTACACAGCATCGATTCGGGCGTATGGCGCGGAAGACGCGCTCAGGAAAGAGCTTCGCAATAGGATTGACCGCTATACGAGATCCGAGAGGACGCTCGACAACCTCTATAGGTGGGTATTCATTCGTGTCGAGGCGCTCGGGGCAGCGTTCGTCACTAGTCTTGCCGCGTACTTGGTGTATGGCCAAGAACCCAACGCTTCCAAGGCTGGATTTAGCCTGATCATGGCTGGTATGCAATCACGTCCTTGACTGGAGCGCCCACTTTTTAAAAGGAGTTGTGCTACAGCGACGTTCAGCGCCATGACACTATGGTGGGTGCTAATATACAATGAAGTCCAAGTGACAGGTATGTGAAATACCCCTGCCTTCCTTCCGGCCTGCTGACGTACTTCACTCATAGCCAACAGGTAATTCGTGTCAACTTGTGAGATGCAGACTAATTTAGTCGGTACTTTGCAGTCTGGAGCGCATACAACAATATCTTACTATCGAGCAAGAGCCTAAACCTACCGAGCGCGGTCTTCCACCAGCATACTGGCCTGCAAGCGGAGATCTGAAAGTCGAGAACTTGTCCGCTCGATATTCAATTGTATGTGTTTGTTCGACTTGAAGTATCCCTTGTTTCTCATGTACTGCAGGACGGCCCGCGAGTGCTTCACGACATCTCATTCGAGGTAAAATCGGGAGAACGCATAGGCATCGGTGAGTTGTGAAAGAAATTCGCTTACGCTTACTAACTGCGCAATGAAGTCGGGCGCACGGGAAGCGGAAAGGTCCTCAATCTACTAGTCCTGGAATAAGAGGCTAGAAGCTGACCATCCTGCAGAGTTCGCTGACCTTGGCGCTCCTACGGTGCATCCTCACGGAGGGCAAGGTATATTATGATGGCTTGCCAACGGATTCCATCAACCTTGACGCGCTCCGATCCAATATCACCATCATTCCTCAACTGGCAAGTTTAGAGCTTCCGTTTGAGGGAGAAATTGAACTGACATAATTACTTGACAGCCGGAATTGCTCAGCGGGACTCTACGCCAGAACCTAGATCCCTTCCAACAGTATGACGATGCGGTTTTGAACGACGCTCTCCGCGCCGCGGGCCTCTTCTCGGTGCAGAGCCAGACTGATGACGCACGGATCACGTTAGATAGCCAGATCGCCAGCGGAGGCAACAACTTGTCCGTCGGGCAGCGGCAGATCTTGGCCTTGGCACGTGCAATTGTGAGGCAGAGCAAGCTGCTCATACTCGATGAGGGTTCGTCACAGTTTCTTTGAATCAGGCGCATATTGTCTAAGTGTTGATATGCATGCAGCGACATCTGCTATCGGTGAGTACAGGAAATGTACGCTGGCCCGAATGGGCGGAGACTGATCTACTGGTTCAGACTATGACACCGATGCGGTGATTCAGACGTCGCTGAGAAAGGAACTGGCCAAAGATGTGACCCTTCTAACCGTGGCACATCGTCTCCAGACAATAATGGACGCTGATAAGATCGTAAGCTTAATTTTCACGCATTGGTCTCGTCACACACAATCCTAACACATGGTTTGTGTAGATGGTCCTCGATGGTGGCCGCATTGTAAGCCTTCCACCGTTGGTCTGATAGTCTGATACTGAGTGTTCATCGTTCCAGGCCGAGTTTGGCCCGCCGAGCGAGTTGCTCAAGAACGAGAAAGGCGGGCTGCGCGCGCTGGTTGACCAGAGTGGAGACAGGGATGTGTTGTATGCCATGGCGACAAGTGCGGGTGCATCAGCGGCATAGAGTCGATAATGTTACATGCCTTCTGCACGAGCCACATATGCCTAAGCTTATTGATTAAGTCTCTTGTGTGAGAACACACTTAGGCCGAAGCGCTGATCGAGCATACACCTTTATTCTGAACACGATGATCGATCCCCGACACACGCAAGTCCAAAGACAGACGACGAGGTCCATAGTGGCGAAATCACCCGTTCCTAGCCTTCAGTTGTGCAGCGTACTCCCCCTCGAGAGGGTAAGTCGTGTCATTTGGGTACACCTAAACTTTCAATCAGGGAAACGTAGCGATGTATTATCTTATTACAAAGCATACCGTGAAACCATCATTCGGCGTAGCGCCACTCGCGAGATACGACCCGGATTGCCTGCATGCCTCCCAGTAAGCAAGTCGCAAGATCTGGTATTGAGTCGCCTACCATATAAGGTCCCCAGCCAGGCCCGAGTCGATGACTGCCGAATACCACGCAGTGTACGTCTCGCTCTTGTTATCTGTCACGCCGAATTCTTCAAGGAGGACAGGTTTGCTGTAGTTAGCCTGCGACTGAGCATGGTTCTGAATCCACTGGACACCCCATTCAATAGGGTCGGTAGTCTCGCCCCAGCTGAACTGTGAAGAAGAATCAAATTAGAGAGCAGAATGTATACATCCTGTATACTGACTGGGTAAAGCTGGATCAAACATCAGTACTTGGCTCAAGTTGATTGAGAGAGATTAACTGACATGGGCAGTACCAAAGTCGATAGTCGGGATAGCTAGATTCGCGTTAAAATCGATTCCCTCCTGGCCCCTGGTGTTGAATAGCCTCAGCTGCCCGTCACCCAGAACGGCGGAGCCCAGTTCACACTCACTGATAGGGATAGTCCGTGCTCGACGGATCATTGTACCAGCCTTCGTCGCCGAGCCCCACGAGATGATTCGGGTCGATGGAATGGATGTATGCCGACGCCTCCTCAATCCACGTTGTAATCGTGGTCGTAGTGCAGTTACCAGTGCTTGTGCTAAATTAATTGGATCTGTGCGTCAGCCGCCGTCCATGTTTCCGGTCATCAACGGACGCCTGCATACCCCGTGGTGCCCGTGCATCTCGGTTCATTTGCAAGCTCCCATGCCATGATACCAGGCTCGTCCACGTAGCGACCCACGAACGCGGAGACGTAGTTCTTGTACGCAGCCTTCACTGCTGTCAGTAAGGATTCAGCGTCAACATCAGAGCGCCGGACCCACAAGAATATCAGCATTGCTGTAGAAGAGGTCGTGGTAAGTCGTGTTAGTCAGTTGGCTAACATACACGTCCATGCCACCGTAGTCGGCCCAGTTATTTGTCCTGCGTGTCATTGAGAAAATCAATCTGGAGATCTGGAGAGGGTCAGGCACAACTATCACGCACAACGTGACAATCAACCTGAGGCCATTGGCCTTGGCAGCTGCAACAACATTGTCTAGTGCTAGCTCAGTATCTTCGAAAGATCTCTGATGTGTCGAGAGCCTACCAAAGTTCTCAAGCCCTGTCGCGCCATAGTTGATCGTCGCGACACCGTCAGTCCACAGCTGGTAGTAGTCTCCACTCGCGGCGGTGACGTCGTTGAATCCCCTACATACGTTTCAGTTTAGAGCTGTTTGTCTCCTTACCGCAATACCTACCAGGTTCTGACTGCGGTCGCGCCGGTGTTGGCGATGTCAGCGAACGCCTGGTTCATCTCCTCAGTAGTCAAGCCCGTTAGCCCAACCCAGTAAGAATTGGCGCTAGTCGGCACAATGTGAATTGGCAAGCCTCCCAAATTTTTAAGCAAACTACCCACGACCGTAAGGTTTCGCCATTGAGCGTGAAGGAGGTACCTGAAGTCTTCACGTAGCCTGAAACAGCTGCAGAAGCTGCAAGCACTGTCGTTACATGACGGCCTCACTGAAACAACGTTAACTTACTCGGCTGCCAGTGAGGACGCGTCCGCACGTCAGCCAGCACTGTTCAGCAGAAGAAAGAATCTGACAAACCTGTCTCTGCTCCACAACAGCCGCGCCGACGAACGGCGCAAACGCCACGGCTAAGGCGACTAGAACACTTCCGAATGTCTTCATTTTTCCGCAGGCAACCACAAGCACAGCATCGCAGCAACGGCTCTTATAGCTGGAAAAACACGTCGTCATGGACGGGTACATTCCCGCGAGGCGTGTATGCACCGAGGTTTCGCCTAGTACACAGACACTTCTTCGCCACGTGGGCCGGAGGTGATGAAGGACCACGCGTCCAGGCCAACTGCCGACTGCAGTCCTCGACGAAACACAGGCGTGTCCGGACGTCTCCCGAAGAGACGGAGACTCTGCGACGACCTTGTAACGTAATTGGACACATTTCTCGGCACCTGATCATGGACATCACGTCGGGCAAAGTGGAACAACTCACCACACATGATCATGAATGTCCGAGGATTAACGATGAGACACATGGACAGCCTCTTATAAGGCAGGCGAGAAGCAGTGGTGTCCTAATATTCTATGGAGAATACATTGAAGCATGGTCCATCAATAGCCCGCGGCAATCCCATTCTTCCTCGAGTCGCTCGCAGCTGTGAAAACGAATGAGCCACAACCGACCACGCATTGCGAAGATAACTTACCATATATCCTATTCCCCTTCTTCACCACGGCCTGCACGACCGCAGCAACCCGATTAATATCCGATACTACAGCATAGTCAGCGCCAAGCTTTACATGAACGTGTGTGAGAAGAAGCCTTACCAGTAATGTTGTGCCCCTTCGCCTTCAGGCCATCGAGGACTTCTGTAGAATACACGCTGTCCGCATCTACCTGCAGCGGGTACAGCTGGTCATGTAGGCGCCCGTATTCGATTGCTGCGCTGATATCCATGCCCCAATCTAGGTTGAGAATACTTGGAATACAGCCGGGAAGATACGCGCGCCCCAGAGCCACCGATCGCGAGGTAAAATGAGCCATCCTCGTGCTCGAGAATAATCGGGACCGTGGATGACAACGGGCGCTTTCCCGGCTCTGGATAGTTGACTGCGACATGCTGTGAGCAGGGTAGATGCAGGGTCTGCAACACTTACAGGGAGACGGGTAGAGTCCGAAGCGGTTAGGGAATCCGGGAGTGGAGAAATCATCCATCTTCGCCCGAGTTGGATTAGTATAAAAGGTCAAAGTGCTGCTGCGCTCACCTCATCATTCAGAATAATGCCTGTGACGGGATCCATGACACGCGATCCCAAAACTGATTGACGGTAGAGTGAGGGAAACGGCCATACCGTTCTTGTCTAACACGGCGGAATGACTCTAGATTGTGATACCATTATAAACCTGCTGGAAAGAGCCACTGCAAGAACGCACAGTTCCGTGGTCGATTTGAATATCATAGATAGGTTTGTAGAAATCTGGTGAATGAGTACGGTCCTGCCCATTTTGTGTTCAATAAAACTTATTGCGGCTTTTGTGCTGGAAATTCTTACGTCTGTCATGTTGGAGAAGATGGTATCGCTAAATTCTTCGATGATATTTCGTCAATGCGCCCGAGGTCATCAGTAAATGCGGATCGCAGACTTTCGTGCTGAAAAAATAATGGTTCAATAGATCACGGAATAATCAGACTTCCATCACTAACCGAGCAGCAAATCCGACTGCAGTACTTGTTCGTAAGACACCAAATGTCTCTAGAATAGAACCACTACACTTCATTGCTTCAATATACCTATGTGTATTCACACAGTCCTGCCTTCCTCAACGAAGTCATCATAATGCTAGCAGGTTGAGCATGTGCATCAGCACACCGCCAGAAGTGGGCGCATGCGGACTATAGATCTTCTTGCCACGATACGATCCTCGGAGGGAGGGCGCGACGTTGACCCGATATTTGGCCAAATCCTCAAGCGTCATGATACCGCCTGTTTCACGGACTTTCTTTACAATGGCGTCTGCAATAGGTCCCTAAGTATTACCTAGATTGGAAATAATCTTCATATGAATTTGTGCCCGTGACATACCTTATACAAGGCGTCTGCGCCTCCTGCAGCTACAGCAGCAAGTGTATGTGAGAGATTCGTTCGGCGGATGATGTCGCCTTCTTTCAGAAGCGAACCCTCCGGTGCGAAGATTGCTCTCCAATCAGGGTCTTCGAGCATCATATCATCAAACCACTATGGTCAGAAATGGCACTGGTCGTTTCAAACGATCGGAAGGGATGCAAAAATGAAGCGCACCTGGATCCTCCTCCCGAGCTCCTTGCCGACCTTCCATCCCCGCGCGAGCTCGGCTGCAGGTTCCACAAGCGTACTCCACGGGAGGCTGCCCCATCGCTTGTGCGCTTCCTCAAGTCCGCGAAGCTCCCCGGGAACACCAGCAGACAGACCACCGAATGCTGCCGCGTCTGGCTTGCCCACGTACATTGTCGAATTCGCTAATGCAGGCGCGACTTCACGGAAGTCGATGGAATAGACTTGGGACGAAGCACTCGCCGACGATGGGGGAATGCGCACGGTCATGAATCCTCCGCCGCCATACCCGATCTTAATCTCGATCAATAGTATCACAGTAATATCGAGACCGCTGAAGCACTCACGAGAACATGTTCTGCACGCCAATGCACAACGTAGTGCTCACTGCGGCATCTACTGCATTTCCTCCCATCTTCAGGACATTCACTCCGAGGATCGAGCAGGCTTCGTTCTCACTGGCAACTGCCCCATGAGTCGCCTCGATGATGTATGCGGGGTTGCCGGTGCCAGAAGGAGCCTGTCGCTTGTGGCTGCTATGCGGACTGTGCACACAGAGACGGCGCAGGCTGTCCCGAGTGACAACGCGAGCAGGACGCATGCTGCGAGTAAACCAGTAGCTTTCTCCGAATCCCTTATCATGCAGGTTGCTTCCTGGGATAGAGGGGCAGCTGTACGCCTTTGTCGCCGTCCACGGTGCTAGCTTGCCTGAGCATTGTATGGACGCACGATACGCGACAGAAAGCTAGATGATGGACGCGTCGGGGACGGGTGACCCGCCTTCAGTCGAGGGGAAGATAAGGGAGACGCCGGAAGGTTGCGTCGATTCCGAATCGATACATGTCGGCCGCAAGCGCACCGAAAGACGACGACCACGGGAGCAGCGGCTACACACGAAACAGAACACGCACATCGAGCACAGAGCTTTAGCCGAGGACAACGTATATGACGAGAATCTGCGGTGCGTTGGCGGCGCTTTCAAAATTGACCATCGCGCAATTGGCGCTATGGATGTCCTCACAATTTCACACCCTCAGCGCTACCTTCCCGTCCGCCAACTTCATGGCGCTGCGACATGGGAACATGACCTGCATACACTCCAAGGCTCTGACAGAGCGTACTTATCAATATCTCATGAGCATCTTACCCCACTCGATGTCTCGTAACACGTCGTGCATTCAGACCTAGTGCGGGGTTCATCACCGTCTCAAGAACAGATCACACTCTTCCCGTGGCAGCCATGCGAGGCAAGCTCGTACTGGTCAGGCGAGGTGTGCCTATTCGTTGGACGGGCCAGAAATCCCGCGTACCCTCATGGGACTCAGCAAGCGAAACGTTTAAGTGCATTTCTACTGTTGCCAGCGGTCTCCGATGTGGTCTCCTGCTATTTCACAAATCGTCGGAGACAATTACTACTTGCTTCGGTCTGGATCAACATGATTTCCGCTACAGTGGCTTTGTTGTGTCTGTGCAGGCTTGCCCAGACAAGTCCTACGAACTTGACTGGTGGCCTACTGAAGGTCCCCTTCAACACCACACTGAGGTGGAATTGGCTTACTATTTTGAGATTCTGTCGTCAGCTCATAATTCCTTCAGCTTGTTTCAGTCCTGTACGGCAGGATTCTTTGAAATGCACGAGGATGCGAGCTTATGCGCATAACCAGCCACAACTATTACAACTGTCGGAGTGAAAGCTGTCATGTCCAGTGCGTCTTAATGATCATCCGTTGTTTTTGTTCACCTTGACTAAACAATTTGCGATAAATTTGTGCTGCCATCGCATCCAACAGTACGTGCTGGACTATCGCAGACATGGAAGAATGTCCTCATAGACACAGGAAGTGCCTTCTTGTGGGTTGAAGGCGATAATGAGCAGTATATTCCTGGCCCGTTCTCTCATGAGTATGTCAAATCAGAAGAGACACTTTGATCGTGCTCACAGCCATCTCTCCAGCATGAACGCGGAATTTACTGCTGGGTACGTGTCATGCCACACGTACCGCATATATTCTTGAGCTTAAGGACGCGTAACTTTCAGGTATGGTACAACGAATACCGGCGGCATATTCGACGGAGGTGCTGCTACGGGCAACGCGTATATGGATCTAGTCACTGTTGGCGAAGCTGTCGTGGCATCTCAAATTATTGGAGCAGCAACATCCATACATTTCAACGCAATAGAAGGCGATATTGACGGAGTCCGTCAGTTGCAGTTTTTTCGAGTGTCATGGTGCGGTATTTTGACACGTTGTAACATGCCGACAGTGGGCCTGGGTCCTCGAGACTCGAATCAAGGCCAGGTATCTGGCTACAACACGACACCAACGTTTGTCGAGAATCTCGCGTCGGAGGGGACGATCGAAAAGGCTCTCTTTGGACTGTACATTGATCCTCTGGGCGAGAATGGTGGATCACAAGGTTTGGGGGAACTGTCCTTCGGTGGTATTGACCAGGCTCGCATCAGCGGTACGTAGTTTGTTTGCGCGGGGGTGCTGTCAGTAAAGCAGCTCACATTAATCCGCAGGAGAGATGACGTGGGTACCGCAGGTAGCCGGGTACACGGATCGCTACGTGTTCAACGTACGTGCATTACTCATTCGAGCTCGGTGGTCAAGTATCTGACTTTCTCTGTAGGTGTCGACGCTCACCTTTGGTGATAATGTTGTCTCCAATGACACCATCTTAGCCACAACCGACTCTAGCACTCCACTTATTCGCATCCCTGAGTAAATCATTGTCCCACGTGTATACATATCAATCTCACTCCTGCCTTTTTCTAGGCAACAGTGGTTTGCTATCTTGTCCAATGTGCCCGGTGCTAGTACCTATGCTGATCCTTCATCGGCGCTTCGGTTCTGCATAATATTCAAGAACACTACTGCTGCTGCCCTTCCTGACCTTGTACTTGGGATCGGAAACATGACTGTCACCATTCCTCCATCGAGGTTAGTACTGTCTCTAGCAACCACAAAATGTCTGACAAATTGCCGTTGTCCCTTTTGATAGCTATATTGTTCCAGAGAGCTTGTACTCGTTTTTGAATATCACAGATAGCGGCGTCATCCACACGTGGTTTTACTCCGCTGCACGAAGCCAAGCAGTATTGGGTGAGAAGTTCCTGGAAAATGTGTATTCGGCATATGACTGTGAGTACTGTGCTATCCGGTCGTATTTCTCAATTCTGATGCATGCACACAAAGTGGAAAATAACCGTGAGTGCTTTGATATTTGTGGATCACTTCGCTTATGCAGCTCTGTGCTACAATAGTCGTCGGTCTTGCAAATCTCGCAGTGTAGTTGTACACACAGATGACAATGATAGTGATAACCGTGCCGTGGATTTGGAAAGATAAGGAGCAGCAAACTGACAGCGCGGTCTCCGGTGCAAATTAAACATCTGCGAACCGCTCGTAAATAATATCTCATGTTCGGAAGAAAAGTTTGTTCCCGGGGGGAGTCGAGCCCCCGTCTTCACGGATTTCAGCACACAACCCTCACTGCCACAACGTGATGATCTAACCACTAATCGACGGGAACATATCGGAGCTTGGAGGTAAAAATAATCATCAGTGCAGTGACATCAATCATTTGTGAGGTCATAATCTAGCGCTGCCTGGCCAGTGGCGGCCTGTGCAGGACTCGTGCTCACTCTCTCTGACAGCCTCTTCCAACCATGAGAAAAGCATCGTACGTCGTCGCATTTTTCGCCGTGGTAGCGACCGTCATCCTCGTAAGTGTATCTGCACCGCGTCAAGCCCCCCTAATTCCCCTGCCAACAGAATGGCCTCTCTGCCACCCGCCCCGACTGGTTCGCCAATGCGCAGCCTTTCCCCCATTCCGTATCTGACGCCGTTCTCCATTGAAGGCTCGTTGTGAACAACCCCGAGATATTCCATGCCAAGGTCACAGTGCAGTACGGCCTCACGCAGCGCTGTGAGCGGCAAGTCGTGGTCGTCCCCGGCCTGCCGGACGGCAGCAAGTTGGCATACACCGACTACAAGTGCCGTGCGTTTCCCAACCGCGTCACCGACAACTGCGAGAAGGAGAACAAGGCATTCTGCATGACCTGGAGCACCGCTGGGTACTTCACCGAGCTGGGTGTGGGGTCTGGCATCGTGGCATGCCTTGCGTTGCTATTCGGCGTCAGCACGCACTCCAGGAGACGGAGAATTTGGAGGGCTGTTGCGTGGCTGACGGCGCTCCACGGTATGCACACTCATCTCGGATGTATGGCTATCCTCAATGACAATTACCGGAATTGCAGTCGCCTTCCAGATCATCACCTTTGCTGTGGTGACCGATCTCTACCGCAACTCCCGCTATCCTACCTTTGAGCAGGCTCGCCCTGGTACGCCTCTCGATCTCGATGATTCTGTGTTTTTCAATTGATGATCGTGCGAAGGAATGGCCTACGTCCTCAATGCCCTCTCATGGGTCTTCGGGATCTTGGTCACCATTGGCATCATCACGACAGGTGTCTCTGCCAACAAGGGGCACAGATGGGCTGCTGGCAATCGTGCCTACCGACCCATTGAGGGATAAGCCCTCTCGCACATTTGCCATGCACAATGTACCGGCCACTCCAATACCCCCTTCGACGTACATCCACGAAAGATTCCCATAATCATACCGTCTCCGCTCCGCTCGCTTCACACTTGTAGATATAGCATCTCCGTATATGTCACCTCTTACTTATACACGCGTCCAATCAATTCATAGTCCCTGGCAAGCTCTGTCCTAGTCAAGCGCCGTAATTAGTCCACCTCTGGGTAATCAACCTGGTCGTAGAGCCGGAGCGTCTCGTTCCAGTCCCGTTTTCTCCTCCTGCGGACCGAGAAGTACTTGGCCTTGCTCTCCCACCGCCCCTGCACGCGGCCCTTCTGCCGTCCCCCGATTTCCGCAAAGTACTGCTCCGGATCCGCCTGCAGCCCCAGTGTCTGCACCGCGAGCTCCATCACACGCGCGTGGAGGCTCGCCCGGAGCGCAAGCAGCGCGTCCAGGCGCGGGCGCCCGATGAGCAGGAGGCGCGAGAGCGCTGCGACCGCGCGGAACGCGGACACCGCGTCCTCCGTCCAGCGCAGGGACATCCACATCCCGACGGGGACGACGACGGCGGTGAGCGGGGCGACGGGGAGCGAGAGGAGGATCGCGGTGACCCAGACGCACACCCCGGAGATGAGGCCGTAGATGAGCTTGTATTGCGCGATCTCGTCCCAGGTGTCCCAGATGGGCCCCGTGCGCTTGAAGCGCGAGACCGCGATGACGGTCGTGATGAGCACGGGGAGCCAGAGGAGGAGGCCGGGGAGCGAGATGGTGACGAGGAAGATCGTCCAGGAGAGCCGGACTACGATGCGGAACACCATCACGTGGCGGGGGAGTGGCTTGCGGACGCGGTCGTCTTTGATCCCTGAGGACGCGATGAGATCCTGGTATTTCTGCCCAGACATTCAGAATAAGGAACTTGAAAAGTGGATATGTGGTACATACCTGAAGGTCATTTCCGAGTTGGATGATTTTGCCGTCCTCCCGAATCGTTTGTTCGGACGGCATGGTCTCTCCTTCGCTGGAGCTTTCTACACGGGAGGCTTCCGCCAGCTTGAATGCCTCGAGGAACGTCCGTACGACGCGCACGTAGTCCCCTAAACTCATTGTCGTGCCGAGCGGCGCATACATCCTTGCGGCGAGTTTCGCATTGCGTATGAGGCGCCATGACGGTGCATCAAGGGTGCCAGAGCTGATTTGCTGATGCAACCGCGCGGTCAGTGCGCGAATGTTACTATAATCAATGGGTGCTAATAGTTCCGGGTTGTCCTGAAGACATCTTAGATCGGAAGGCAGGACGTAAGACTAGTACGAACCTTTGGTCGGAACTTGATGGGCTCATGGAATGTGACCAGAACATCCGACCGCCAATGTTGTCGATGCCTGTGTGAAGGACAAGTCAATTATCAGTATATGCATCATATGAAATGACGTCACATGTATGTTATGGAACACGTTAGTACGGATATTTCGAAATCTGGTTGTTCACGATTCCGGGAGAGCACATCGGAAACGATACGAGCAACTAGGAAATATAATTCATACTAGCACTAAACTCGTGGCATGTTCGACTGACCTCCTGTCTTCAATGGAGCAATGGTTGGATGATAGCGGCTCATGCCCTCGGGGAACAAACAGACAGCATCGCCCTCTTCCAACGCCTGCGAGAAAGGTGGTCACGACGGAAGGAAACAAGGCCGAAACTCCAGTCACGCACTTCCATCAACTTGAGCATTACTTCACTATTATCTACTTGACCATTTCCGAAATCCTTTGGGCGCTTGATGGGAACGGTGCCGCGGATTCTATGAGCCAGCTGGTGAACGTCCTCTTCCCGAACTGAGTAGACTTGGCGGTGAGTCTTAGCATGTTCCGTCTCTGATGCACAGGATGAGAAACCAAACGAACAAACGCTGTGCAGGCTTACTTTGGACGGTATTGCGGTGACGAGTAGACTGGTCGCGCGAGGTCAACGATGTTGATGAGTCACAGCACAGCATGTGGCACGTACAGCGCATCAGTCAAGGAGTTGCTGTGATTCGCACACACAATGCTGTAAGATGAATGAGGCTGCAGTCCTGCAGACTAGCATGTGGAGCAGGACCACTCACCAGGGTTGCCCCTTGGCTGGAATCAGGTCTGCATTCTCGACGACAATAGTGCCATAGAATATTTTGAGCACGAATTTGAAAAGACATCTGTCCGACGTCTCAGCTGCAGTCCCGAATGCTCGTCAGGATTTGACAGACCTGACGAAGAAGTAGGACCAAGACGTCGGGGAGCCTTGAGGCATGGACGGCGAAGCCAATAGCGCCTAGAGGATGCCAGAGAGCAGGAAAGCAACGAGCAAGACGACAGGGCGGTGGTGGACGGGAGAGAAGAGCGCTGCCGGGCAGGACCGCGGCTGCGCGGGGTACTTGGTAGAATGGGGACGCACGTCGGTCGTGTGCAGAGTTTGTCACGAGGTCACGTCCTGAATTTTCAATTTTATTCACCTGCCGCTGCGGGCGTGCGGTATACCGTACTCGCTCTCATCGTTTACGTCCGACGCAGTCCCCTCAACGTTCAACCATGGCCGACGCCCTCCAGGACGCCTTGTCCAAAATCCGCCCGCATACATCCTCATCGCTCGCCCATCAGAAGGCCCCCGCAACTCTCCTCCATGCCCTCGAGGCCACCTTTCGCGAGCAGCACGCACAACCCACACCGACCGCGTATTTTGCCTCTCTTTTGACCACCCTCGATGGCGTATTGCAGGCTGCTCCAGCCTCCGGTCCACCATTGGGCGACGGCGATATCCTGCCTGCCGTGTTGTACTTACTCGCACTAGTCGCCCCTCATGTTCCTCCGCCTGTCATACGTTCCAACTTAAATACGGTCATATCACTGACTGCACCTCTCTTTCCTGTGCTCATCACACATGCCCCGCCACTGCGATCGCAGCTCACGTTGTACAGTGCCGTACTTCAGGCCCTGGAGCGTCCACAGCTCGTGGAAGCGCAGGGTCTACGCCAGTCATTCGTGTTCATCTTGCAGCTAGCTCTCGATCCTCGCCCAAAAGTCCGCAAAAGAGCAGCCGAACTCGTCCGAGACATACTTGCTGCTCCTCCGCCGCCTCTCCTCAGGCATCCCTACGCCGAGCGTGTGGCGGACTACATTAATTCTGCCATGTCTGAGCTGAGCGCGAACGGCATGCCCAAATTTAAAGGGAAAAAGGCAGACACCGAAGGTTCAGACACAATTATACACCTGCTCGCATTCCTCCGTCCCATACTGCCGTCGCTCCCTCCAACGGTGAGTAGATACTTCGTGCTTGGTGTGTTAATCCTCATCAGGGCGCATTAGTCGCTCCCTCCAATCACCTCCTCGCTTCTGCTCCTCCCGCGGCTCGGGAACCCATATGTCTCTCAGTCTGCGTACTCTATTCTGTCCGATCTGCTGGCGATTTCCGTGGACGACCCCGCGAACAACATACAAGCACAACTTTCCGAAGTGCTCAAGGCTGTGCTGTCGACTTCACCCTCTAAAATAGATGCTGCGCTCACGCCAGCCTGGGCAGGCGTTCTGGGTAACGTGATGCTAGCATACCATGCTACGGACGCAGAGGCCTGCGCGAAGGAGGTAGGAAAAGTGTGGAAAACGCTATGGCCGTTCCTGGAATCAACAGGTTCTCCGACTAGAAAAGCCGCAGCAGAGTCCCTCGGCATGGTAGCACGTTGTTTCACCCCCTCCCTCATCGCTACTGCGGTCGAAGAACGCGCTCTGGACGAGCCGAAATCCGTCATAGGTCGGATCATCGTGCAGACCTCGAGGGCACTGGACTCGTTGGCGTACGCGCGCTCCATCCCAGATCTGCTGACCGTAGTCTCTTCGTTGATCAACTGTCTACGGCACCGCAGCGGCTCGCCCGCCGCTCCCACCGCCGCAGAGGCGCTCCTTCTCCCGCTCGTTGCAAAAATCGGTGAGCTCCGGGTCCAGAAAACGTTTGAGCACAAGGAGGCTGCGGATGCGACGCTGAGCGTCGCGATGCGTGTCCTCGGCCCTGAGGTGCTCCTCCGCCTGCTCCCGCTGAATCTCGAACTGGCAGACAGGTGATGCCCCCACCTCCGTCTGAACACGCGAGCCGTACAGCCTGACGCGTGTCCTTCGCCTGTAGACAGGCCGGCCGCGAGCCCCGCGCGTTCCTTCTCCCGCTCCTTGCGCAGCCGCATCCCGCTAAGCTGGGCCACTTCGTCGCGTACTTTGTCCCGCTCACGGAGCGCATGTTCGACTTGCAGCAGAAGGCGGAGATGGAGGGCCGCGCGTCGGAGGCGAAGGTGTGGAGCGTGCTCGTTGAGCAGATCTGGGCGGGGCTCCCGGGGTACTGTTGGGGCACCGTCGACCTCAAACAGGTAACACCCTCCGTCTGTTTCCAGCGAAACGCACCACTGACGCACCACCGCAATTTGCAGGCACTGACGCCGGAGTTCTCTCAGCTGCTCTCACAGCTTCTCTACGGCCAGCCCGAGCTCCGCCCGGCGGTTCTGAAGGCGCTCAAGATCATGGTCGACTCGAACGTCGCACTTGCGTCGGGAGAGACGGCGAAGCTGCCCGAGTCTGTCCGCGCGGACGCGCTCCCGTCTGAAGTAGCGGCGGAGAACGTCGCATCTTTGCGCACACAGGCCGAGAGCTGGCTCGCAGTGCTGTTCAACGTGTTCAGCAGTGTGGGGCGTGACAACCAAGGTATGGTTGGCGACGTGGTTAGCGCGTGGGCTGGCATAGCCGGTGAACAGGTTCGTTCGTCCAATGCGTAATCTATGCAACTTCCACCGAACCTCATGTCCCTGCAGGAGATCACCAAAGCGTACCACAAGTTGGTCGACTTGTTCAAGCAAAACCTCATCAAGTCGCAGGCCGCGAAGGACGACAGCGGCAACATCGCCGCGGTGACTCAAGACCTGCTCGTCATCGTCCTCCCGCACTTGTCTTCTGTCGACGCGACAGCACTGTTCGAGATATGCCTCTCCGGCGAGGTCCTAGGAAGCAAGAACAATGGCGTGCAGAAGCGCGGGTACAAGATCCTCGCCAAGCTTGCAGAGAGCGGCAAGGTTGTGGTCGACAATGAGGCCGTTGTGCAGAAGCTGGAGAAGCAGCTCGATGGCCTCGCCTCTGCTGCCAAAAAGGTCGGTGTGATGTTCTCTGACGTTCCGCGATACTTAGACGATCGATGTGCAGGATCGATTCCATTTACTCACTGTGCTGATTCCCTCCATCCCTCCTGAGCGGCTGCATCTCATGCTATCGATTATTCCCGAGGCTGTCCTCGGCACGAAGGAGCCCTCGGAAAAGGCCAGGAACGTTGCTTTTGACCTCATCGTTGCGATGGGCAGGAAGATGGCCGCCGGCGGGGTGGTGAAGAGGAACATGGTCGACGGCATGGATGAAGACGGCAGCGGCGGCGAAGGTGAGCGATCGCCAGACTGGCTGGACTGTTTCGGCTAACGACGAGCTTCACAGCCACCGCCAGCATTGCGGAGTACATGACCATGGTTGCTGGAGGCCTTGCAGGCGCATCGCCGCACATGATCAGCGCAACCGTCACCGCGATCTCGCGGCTGGTCTTCGAGTTCAAGGGTACGCTTCCATCGGTTCCCGCGCTACGTGAAGCGGGCTTGTATTGAGATTCCCCTTTCCAGATACCATCTCGCCGCAAATGCACATGGAAATCTTTACCACGATGCTCGTCTTCGTCTCCTCCGCCAACCGCGAGATCGTCAAGTCCGTGCTCGGGTTCATCAAGCTTGCGATCCACACGATGTCTGTGGATCTCCTGCGCCCGCACCTGGGAGAGCTCGTGCCTGCGCTCCTGCGCTGGTCCCACGACCACAAGAACCATTCAAGGCGAAGGTGCGGCACATCTTCGAGCGCATGCTCCGGAGGTTCGGGTGGGAGGACGTGTATGCTTGCGCGGGCGAGGAGGAGGCGCGCAAGGTGCTGGTGAACATTAAGAAGCGCAAGGACAGGGCGAAGAGGAAGCGGGCCCGCGATGCGGACAATGACGAGGACGAGGTGATCCGCGCCGTTATCAAGATCGGCGTCGTCTGTGCGCTGACTGCGACTTTTCTTAGGAACCCGCTTCCAAGCCCGCCGCGGGCGGCGATGCGTTCGAGGACGTACTGTACGGCAGCGAGAGCGAGATTGACGATAGCGAGGACGAGGTCGCCCCACTAAGACGCGCGGAGGCAATGCTCAGAGCCGTGGCGCGGGCGCACAGCTCCGGATAGATGATGATGAGCCGATGGACCTCCTGCAGGGTGCCGCGTCGCGAGTTACGAGTATGTCCTGTACACTCAGACTGTGTGACCAAGCTGACCAGTACGCAGATACAGCCTCCACCAAGCGCCGGAAGCCCGGCCAGGATGCCGCGCGCTTCAAGACTGATGGGGACACCGGCAAGATGGTCGTTGACGACGATTCCCCTGACGAGGACGCGGACGCGGCGCTCGCGGGCGACGCCTATCGGGAAACGATCACATCGGCGGATGGGTTCACTCGTGGGCCCAACGGGCGTGTCAAATTCAACAAGGATACGAAGAAACGGAGACGCGAGGCTGAGGAGGCCGACGAGGATGTCGAGATGGCGACGGGGATGCGCTGTCTGCGGGGAAGAAAAACAAGCGCCGGTCAGATGTCAAGCTCGGGCACGAGTTCAAAGCAAAGGTACGATCCCAGTCTTTGAGCGAGAATCGCTGCACGACTGAGCGCATGTCTAGAAAGCGGGCGGTGATATCAAGAAAGGTGGTGTGGAGCCGTACGCGTACATGTCATTGTCGCAAGCAGCGAAAAAACATGGTCGGGGCTCTCGCGTTGGCATTGCGGGCAAGCGATGAGTCCATCTGTTGTTTTATAGAAACTACTAGATGCTGTAGCCTTTTCATTCATCAGTGTTCACTAACGTCATTACTATCCAAGTGCATTGTTCTGTACTCGATGGTTATCATCTGTGATTTCAGCTGTATTCAGAGTGCATCAGATGTGCGGACTTAAGGTGATATGCTTCATATCTTCGGTAGCACCGTTACGGCTTCTGGATGCTGATACAGGACTGGCCATGGAGCCATGATAAGGCGAAGTCGCATCGCTCTGCTTCTCGCGCGGTCCCTTTTGGTGTTAGGGTTCTGGTTCTGCACCCCGATATATATGTATGCAAGCATGAGTGGTCCTTCGAAAACGCCTTCCTGCCCCGATGTCGTCAACAAGATTCCGGGTGGCTGTATGGTACGTTGAGTTTCCCACTCTCACGTACGTTCAAACTCACCAATAAATGCTTCATAGCGGAGGGGGCATTGGCGGTCTTTTCCTGGCTGTGGCCTTGTCACGATACTCGGACATACAGGTCGATCTCTATGAGGCGGCAGAGCGTTTCCGCGAGATTGGTGCAGGGGTCATGATATGGTCCAGGACTTGGGAGATCCTCACCAGCCTTGGGTTGGCACCCGATTTTGCTAGGGTCGCACACGCGGTCCCAGACGGGTCAACCGGTATGAGGATCTCAAACGGCACATACCATTGGCTGACTATTCTGACATTTGCGTGCAGGGGTTGGCTTCGACTTTCGAAAATCGGATCAGCCCGAAGAAGGCTTCAGTTTCTACCGTTTCACACTACCTTGTACGTGATCTCGCCGAGCCCATGGCACTTCATCTCACTGCTGCTCTCCGGAAGATGGCTGTATACGTTTCCACAGGGCACAGTTCCTCGACGTCTTGGTGGACCACTTGCCATGCGGTGTGGCCCATTTCGGGAAGCGACTTCGGGCTTACTCCGACGAAGGGCACGGGTCTCCCATAGAACTGAGGTTCACAGATGGAACAACGGAGGTTTGCGATTTACTAGTCGGGTGCGATGGCATCAAGTCCACCATACGAGCACAAATGTTAGAGGACCAGGTGAACATCGGGCTTCAAGAACCCGTCAAGTGCTCGGAGCCCGTCTGGACGGGAACAATCGCCTATAGAGGTCTCATACCTGTCGATCGGTTGATAAAACCGGACGGCACGGAACATCGGACAATCGCGACGCCGATGATGGTGAGTGCGCCTGGTTTTTGATCGTGTCGTTGGACTGACTAGAAATGACCTCCAGTACTGCGGAAAGAACAAGGTACGAGCCTGTGGATATATACCCTTGTCAGAACAGACATGATCATGCTGTCTCCAAAGCATGTCGTAAGCTACTCGATATCCAGAGGCAGCGTGGTGAACGTGGTGGCATTCGCCTCGAAACCAGAGAAGGCTGCATCTACATTCGAAGGTTCTTGGGTCACTGATTGTTCTCGAGACGAAATGCTGTCCTGCTATGCAGATTGGGAACCGGAGGTGACAGAGCTATTGAAAGTGCGTCATCCTTTCCGTCAAATATAGTCATCTGTGTTCATCGACATGACATTGAGGGTCAGTCTATCGAAAATCCCACTCGATGGGCTATTCATCAATTGTGTCCTTTATCTGCCTATGTTACCGAGCGGGTAGCGCTGCTCGGAGATGCTGTATGTGTATTCGATTGCATATCTCATGCACGCAGTTCCTAAAAAGGATCGAATTCTTGCTTTAGGCTCACGCGATGAGCCCACACCACGGAGCCGGGGCCGGTCAAGCCATCGAAGTAGCTAGGACACTTCCATACTTCCTTGGATGTGTAACTATGTTGACGTCCTCTGTTAGGATGCATTCGTCCTCGCGCGTATTCTTGGAGATCCACACACGACTCTCGAAAGAATTCCGCATGCGCTGTTGGCCTACCAACACGTCCGCTTGCCAATGGCGAATCTCGTACTTTGCAGTTCCGCCGAGTGCGGTAGATTGTACGAATTCAATGGAGCATTTGAAGGTCGCGACGATTTCTGGATGCTTGGGGAAGTTATTGGTCAACAATGGGGTTGGCTTAATGGTACCACACCAGAAGGGAACGTAGAAAGAGCTTTGCGATACACGGAATCCGATATCAAGGCATAGGCACGATATGCGATATTGTATTGAGCTTTACGCAGAAAACATTTCAGTTATATGACCGACTAAAAAACTTGAAAAACGTAGACAAACTCCCTGGCGGGGAGTCGAACCCCGCTTTCGCGCGCACAACTCATATTGACAGGCGCGTGTACTAACCGATATACTACCAGGGACATAGACAATTTCCAGCGAAGACATACATATTGAACTTACTCCTCGTCGGCAACTACACTTACAATCCATCAAAATGCTTCCAGCATTTCTCCTACAGCCATTCATTTTCGAGCACACGATATTCCAAACCTGGAGAGTTCTGACAATGTATACGTGCAGTGCGCGGGGCAGCTGACACTGGAGAAAAAGGGCAATAAAACCTTAGACAAGCACCTATATCGCCCCCAAACTTACGATCAGCCGCGCAATGAAGGACTGAGAACTGTCAAGGACGTACGAGCATAATGGCGCAGTGCATGAAGAGAATGATTCGTTGAACAGAACATTACTTAGCAGTACAACAATGGTCATGATCATACTGACAATGGTGGGCTTCAGAGTACAACAACGAGCTCTTTGAGGCATCACATCGCACCATCTATCGTACTGCGCCTCTGCGGGACGACGGACGAAACATTTGCGAGCTACTATTCACAGCACAAATTGCCGTAGATGAGTCCTGAATCATTTAGCACGCCATTTGATGTATGAAAGGTTGATAAGGGACGTGCAGTGTGGTGATACAGTGAAACGTCCGTGAGATGTAGTTTGTCCCACAACTACTGCTTGAGTTTTTCGACCAGTTCTGGGACAACGTCGTATAAGTCTGCAACCAGCCCAACGTCTGCCACCTGGAATATGGGCGCGTCTGGATCCTATCCCAGACAGTCAAGTCTGAGCCATCGCATGGGAGTGAATCCGCGTACCTTGTTAACTGCAACAATGAGCTTGGAGTCCTTCATCCCTGCCAAATGTTGAATGGCGCCAGAGATGCCCAGAGCCATATATAGCTCGGGCGCAACTACCTTTCCCGTCTGGCCAACTTGCAATGAGTTGTCGGCATAGCCAGCGTCGACAGCTGCACGCGATGCCCCGATAGCCGCACCCAAAACGTCAGCCAGCGGCTCCAGTGTCGCATTGAACGTCTCAGCATTCTTCAGCGCCCTCCCGCCCGATACCACCCGACTCGCAACGCCGAGCTCTGGGCGATCTGACTTGGTGAGATCGGTCTTCACGTGCTGGGTGGGCGAGTCCGCTACTTCCACCACATCTAGGGCTTCGTCCTGGGCCTGCCCTCCCTCATCACCCTGAGCGGCTGCGAAGGCCGTCGAGCGCACGGTAAAGAATTTGATAGGAATATTTGATGGGGCACGGACTGTCGCTATCGCGTTTCCTGCATAGATGGGGCGGGTGAATGTCGTTGCATTGGAGGACGTGTCGTGTTCCAGGGAGGTAATGTCAGAGACTGCTGGAAGATCGAGTTTGGCTGCGACACGCGGCAGCAAAGACTTGGCGGAGGAGGAATGGGCGGAAACGACATGGGTGTAAGGTGAGTTGCTAGACAGGAGCCGCTCCAAGAGGGGCGAGACGGTCTCTGATACCGGTGAAGAGTACTGCGGAGACGTGCAGTGCAACACGGTGGACACGCTCTTCAATCTGGCATGGCATCAGCATCTATGAGCTTGGGGAATCTGATGCACTGACTTCTTTGCTGTTTCAACGACCTTCGGAACTTGCTCTGGGCCTCCGACGATGAGACCTGTCACCCGTCCTCCTAAGCTGTGCGCTGCAGTAACAGCTGAAAGAGAACCAGAATCGATGACTCCGTCGCGGTGCTCCAAGAACACAAGGGCATGAGGACCCGGAGAAGTCGCATAGCGTCTCGACAACGAGACAACGGAGATGACGCCTCGCAGTCTCAACATTGTACTCGCACTGGACCGAGCGAGCATCGAAGGAGCGGATATAACGCACACTCTCGGAGATCTCGCCACACATCCCGAAATTGGACGTCCGCCTCACGTGGTCGAGCAACGTTCGGACTGTCTTTGACTCTTTCGTAGGGTTCGGTGTAAAACTCCGAGCCCCGTTAGAAACGTTTGAAACATAGGCCGGCTCCCGACCCCCCTGTTAATAAGTCGTTTTAAATGTTTTAAACAAATTTCACGTGCACTACGAATATATCACGTGCGCTTCTAATGTATGTTTCAAAAGTGTTTTAAACATGTTTTAGACGTGTTTTGAACATGTTTTAAACATGTCGGAAAGTCAGTACACCAATGTCGTGACAAGTTCGTATGAGTCTATACTACGCCCAATCGAAATCTTAACTCATTTATGCCTCCGCACCGTTAACCTTCTCACCACTTGCATCATGTTCAGGCACTTTCTCCGCCACCCTCGGAGCAAGGTTGCTTGCCAGCAGGGCTGTTCCAAAACAATGTCGGCATGTAAATCGAAGGTTTTATCTTTGGGTGTAATAGCCAGAAAGTGAGCAGTGGGCTCCTTCGGCTTGTCAAGCCACGAACCGCCGGCGTTCAAGTTGTTGACATTGCAGTCGTCAATCGGCTCCTCGGAAGGCGTAGCAGCGGTCATGCGGAAGTGGTAGTCCTTAGCTCTTGGACTGAGGCAAGTGTCAGCAAGAAATGTACTGTTGACATTGTAGAACCGGACAGCAGGCACAAGCTTACTAGCAGAGTCCGTGTGCGGCTTCGTAATTACCCATAGCGGTGCATGCGCAGGTCGTCAGGAGTGTCCAGATGCGCATAACAAACAGCTCTCATCCACTGAGCACCTGCGGCGTTGACTAGCTGCGGGAGTTGTTTACTATATGGTGGGACAATGTAGTTTCGGAGCATGTCGAGTTGAATAGAGCCGGGAGTGACAGGGGATGCCAAGAAGAATCACTCAAGGGTTTCGAGCACATTCAGTGGGCATATTTGGACATGTGGAAGGGACGTGAGAAGAGTAGAAATTGATGTGGAGGGTAAGGGGAGTAGGATATTATGCAAACTGCTGGGGATTGCAAGTTATTCGTGAACCATTTCTCTAACACTGACATAGTGTGGGGCCATATCTAGTGTCTTGCCTGTCCAGATCCATTCACTGGCATAGAAGAACCCAGATTGAGCATTCAATTTGACAGCACGGCGAGACTGAGTAGGTTGTGTTGAACGAGAGTCAAACAATACACCGATGTGACTAATATCGGGGATTCATGCATGCTGAGTTTCGGTTGAGAACAGAATGAACAAAGGAGTTGTTAATATTGTGGAAGTTACGGTGGCCAGGCAACGCGTGAGGCAACACCGTCGGTCGGTCGCAGCCACGCAGTCACGTTGGTGGCTGGTCTATAGCCCCACGTGACCGCGACTTTCTTACATTATTTACATAGGTATTTTAGGTCCGATGTAAGAAAGTGTTAATAACACGTTAAAAACATGTTTTAAACACCTATGTTTCAAACATGGGGGTTTTACACCGAACCCTACTCTTTCGAGTCCCGGCATCGCAGACGCGCATTCAGACAGCCGTTTCCTTCTAGGTTACCAGGCCTGTTGACTTCGATTCGCTTCAAATCCGAGCTGAGGCACCTAGACGATTTTACCAAGCTTAACACGGTTGTTAACGGACGCGCGTTGTGGCACCCGAGGATCGGGCCCTGCGTCTTTTGGAAGGAACCAGCATGTAGTACTCGCTCAGGAGGAGGATTCACTACCCTCTTCGAACCTGATGCACTGCGCACATGAGGTCGAGAGCGTCAGTTCGGCATGCCTCGTTCCCAAATATCGGTAACCTACTTCGTCCCCTATATCTGGAAATCGAATGTGGGTCCTAGCGCCCGACTGTCATATACAGACGGAGCGCAGCACCTCTCCTCTTTCCCCATCTCCATCATGTCTCGCGAGATTTGTCACTTCTACAGCAAACCCGGCGGATGTCGTCGGGGACCGCAATGCAATTTTCTTCATATCGATCAGGCTAACGGTATGTCTCGAGCGTTGTGATGGGCATTATTAGCGTTGAACGTCTGTGGCGTAGCCCCGGCACGTCGCCCACCGACGAGTCCAAGCTCTACACGGGTTCAGTCTGGGTCGAGCAAACCGTATGGTGCTTGCATCGCATTTTGGGACCAAGGGCGATGTTACCACGAGTTCAAATGCAAATACAAACATATCGCAAATCCCGCTCACACTCAGGCTCCAAGTGGCCCTCCAGCTCGATCTGAGGCTACCACAATAGAGGCGGTCGCGTCTTTCCTCACACCCGAAGGATTGGCAAGATTGTCAGATTCGGGGACGGATGGATTCTTCGCAACAAACACGACGAAGTCACTGGGCCCATCGGAGGTTCACAATTACATAAAGAAATACTTGAACGATTCGTATCGCTTTCCCTCAGCACTCGACGTGTATAGCTTCGTAGGCCTCATCAGCAATGCCAACGCTGCCAACTCGAAATGGGTATGTTTTCTTTTTTACTCGTGATATATATTACTAAGCTGGTTATACAGTCCGCAGAGGATGGACAAGTACGTGGCTTATCCATGGGTTGTATATTTGCATGCCATATTGACTATCCTTGCATCCAGCTACTGTTGTCTATGATCGGGACTGTGAGTACTTGCGTGCAAAACCATTGTTGCGCGATCTGATATCGAACTAATAGGGAAACGGGCTCCTGCGCCTGAATGATGTTATCTGTTGGCCTGAGGTTTCAATACGTGCGGGAAGCAACAAATCGGTTGTTTCGTTCCAACGGGGATATCTCCCTCTGCTCAGGGTATGTCATTACAGTAATCAATACCTTGACACTTGACTGTAAACATTGTTGTAGTACTTCACATCAGACTTCGTCGTGAAAAGCATCACAAGTCAAGCAGTCAAGTATGTCTTTGTCTGATTATGCTAGTAGGCGGGCATGGTGATGACATGATGGCACAGTGGACTGTACAATCTCATCATACAGAATTTCGATCATTTCTCTGAAGTCGTAAGTTCGTGCATGGACGATGCTGTATCTGCCAAGTCGTTCAAGGATCGCTCTTCCTTCTCGACCTCCTCGACTTCCAAAGATCTCATTGGAAGCCAAGTAATCGTGTCCCTCATCAAAGTCCTGTTCGAGTACGAGCACTCTTCTGTTAGCCCCCTATACACTGACGAACTCGATCCATGTCTAGATGCGTGACCCGATTCAAAAACGTGATAGCAACACACCCCTTGCTTCATCCTCTTGTGCTCAAGCTGCGCGGATGGACGGAGCAATGGGTGTCGGGTATTTCCGCGACGCCTCCTACCTTTGATGACCCACTTGCGACAAGCCCGCCCCTTGCGCGGGAGCATATCGTTCAACACATCAATACACAGTTACAGCAGCTAGTCGCAATAGCGGATCGCAAGCATACAGAGGTTCAGCAATCGCAGAGGCCTTCTCGCTCCGATTTGTCCCGGAACATAGGACAGCCTGAATGAAGGAATTCTTGCCGCGTTGGAAAACGCGTATGAAGGTCCGGGAGAGCTTCGTGCAGATGGCCCTCGCCATAGTAACGACCATATCCACATCGCGGAAATTCGAATTGCACCCACGCATGACGAGCTTCAGTCCATTGTCCCTCCGTTCCTACCGGCTAATATCTATGGCTCCCCCCACCCACTTCCGGCGGAGAGTATGGAGCGTCTTCTCGATATTCAGTTCCGTCTTCTGCGAGAAGAATTAATGTGAGCATTGAGATTGAATTTTCAACACATATCTGACATGCAACCAGTGCTTCGCTCCGAGCATCAGTTCGACTCGTCGTTGATGATTTAATGGCCACTCAAAAGAAAACGCAGCTGGCCGACCTAATCAAGAAGGGTGGCGGAAAGTATCGTGGCCATGTAGCTGGTCAGGAGACCGTCCTATTCAACCTGTATTCCGGCGTCGACTTCTCATCCTTCACACCCGACTTCAAGGGCTTGTCGGCGGGTCTTTCCTTCGATGCTCCTCCGGGTCGTGCACGGTCATCTCAAGCCCAGGCTCGTGTGACGTTTTGGGAAAGTATGTCAAGCAAGCGACTCATGCAAGGCGGCTTGGTTGCTCTCATCTGGCAGAGGAATAACGAGATTGATACTCATCTGGGGACCATCGCCAGCTCTACACGTGAGCTTGCGGAGTCCGCCAGACGAGGGAACGATCGAGTTGCTGTTCGAATCTCGTTCTTCGATCCAGACGTTGAGTTGCGCATTCTTCAGGAGTTGCAGCACCCGGAACGTGCTCAGCACGGCACGAGAATTCTCGTCGAGGCAACTGTCATGTACGAGTCCATACGACCATTCTTGGACGCTCTCCGTGTAGAACCCGAGACACTCCCCTTCAGCACTTACCTTCCACACCATCCTCCATCATTCTATAATGCGCTTGCGATCTCGCCGCCGCAATATGCTCGAATGCCAAAGTTCACGTTCCAGCTTGCTTCCCTCTTCCCTCCCGAAGCCGACGTACGTGATTTCAAGCTTTCGGTGACCGATCCTGCCTCGGTGCTCGCAGCTCGTGAACGCCTCAAGAGGAACAGTCGACTAGATTCGAGTCAGGCGGATGCCGTCGTCGATGCGTTGACGAGAGAACTTGTCCTGATACAAGGGTCAGTATTCAATCATGTGTATCATCACATTCAACTGATCTAATCACTGACTCCGCGCATAGGCCTCCGGGAACTGGCAAGGTGAGAAGCTGTCGTCTGACCTATGAAAGTATAGCTGACCGATCATGTTCGTCCTGGCAGAGCTATACTGGAGTTGAACTCCTCCGCGTGCTTTTGGCCAATCACGCAGGCCCTGTCCTTATGCTCGCGTTCACCAACCACGCACTGGATCATCTGTTGGGTTCTGTTCTCGATGCGGGAATTACCAAGAAGGTCGTCCGCCTGGGCTCTCGTTCGGCAGACGAAAGGATCTCTGAGTTCTCCATCGAAAACATGGAGAAAATCGCCGGGAAGTCTCGTCTGGATCGTGCGTTCGCTGCGCACTATCGAGCGCTTCGAGATGTCGAAACGGAGATCAAGGAGCTGATGAAGGACTTCCTCAATACACGTATCGGGCTCGATGCGATCCAGACCTACGTTGAGACACAATACCCTGCCCATTTCGAGTCCCTAGTCAATGCGCCTCAGTGGATACAGGTGTTACACTCGGTCCATATGTCAGATGGCGAAAACGGTCCGTGGAAAATCGCAGGACGTCATGGACACGACGAAGAGTCCGACGACTCGCTGTACACCTACTGGCAAACTGGTCGTGACCAAGACTTTCTGGAATCCGCTGCGAACGACCGCTCTTCATCCATGCTTGATCCAGAAGCGGCGCCCAGCCGAGGGCCGACTCGCAACAGTTTCGATGTCCTAGCGTCGATCGCGACTCCTGATGTCAATATGGATTCGGAGGGCAAAGACAACGACAGTCCTGATGTCAATATGGATTTGGAGAGCGATAGTGACAGCGAATTCTCTGACGGGCTCCTTGAAGAAGCGTGGATGCACATTGCGGCCGACTCGGGCGCAGCTCCTATGTCTCCGTTGAATGTGCCAGAAGAAGTGGCCGAGGCTGCGGTCTTCGAGAGAGATAGTATTCCTTCTCCAGAACCGCACCCTTCATCCTCGGCAATCCGACCCAGTGATTTTGTCGACTTGAAGGCTTTCTTCCAGGCCTTCGGATGTGAAGACATACCGAGCATTCCTTCCTCTAACAGACCCCTCGAGATCTTGACGAGCGATGACTGCGATGACGTATGGACGATGTCGCTGGTGGAACGACAAAGATTACATCTCTACTGGACGAGCGAGACCCGCCTCCAAATGCAGCAGGCAAGAACGCAGGACTTTGAACGCTTGCGTGAAAAGCACGCTACTGCACTCAAGGACTATAACGAAGGAAGGGAGGAGGTAAGTTTTCGGAGTCACGCATCGTACAATATACTTTGCTAATTGTTTATATCAGACGCGTCGTCAACTGCTGCGCAACGTGGACATCATAGGCTGTACAACCACCGGTATGTAGATCCTGATTCTCCGCCGTATAATTATTGGTCGTGACGATCTCATGATGCTGTAGGCGCGGCAAAATTGACTTCGCTTTTGAAGGTATGTGATCGCATGGTTGTGCTATCTGTGTACTGACCGGCATTGACATGTAGGGTATAGCCCCTCGTATCATGCTCGTAGAAGAAGCGGGACAAGTGCTCGAGGCCCATATTCTTGGCAGTCTTGTGCCAAGCGTCCAGCATCTCATCCTGATAGGTGATCCGCTTCAATTACGCCCGACGTTGAACAACTACTGTAAGAACAATATTATTTGTGCCTAATGGACACATCTAACAGATGTCCCACAACAGCGCTGTCGATGGAGAACAAGCGCGGCGGAATGTTGTTCAAGTTCGATATGTCGCTTATGGAGAGGCTCTCTACGGCTGGCCTCCCTATGTCGCAAATCGACGTACAACGTAGAATGAGGCCACAGATCTCGAATCTTATCCGGTACGTTCTCTCGCGTGCCTTTGACATCCATTCTAAGTGATGCCCCAGGACAACATTGTATCCCGCTCTCGAGGACCATGAGTTGGTGAAACAGTATCCACCAGTCCAAGGGATGGCGAAGAATGTATTTTTCCTGAACCACAATCACAAGGAAAATGGTGCGGATGATGATTCCGTGAGCAAGTACAACGTCTACGAGGTAGGAATCCGCATAATGTCATTACCTCTTCGCTGACATTGTCATCGTGTAGGTTGGTATGATCAAAGATCTTGTCATGTATCTCCTGCGGTAAGTAACTTCTGTGCTTTGCCGAGTTGTGACTTCCATGTAGCCTTGTTTACAGGCAAGGTCCATATTCGGCGGAGGGAGATATTGTGGTCTTGTGTGCCTATCTTGGACAACTGGCGCGAGTCCGCGACGCTTTGTCCAACGAGGTTGCTATCGTAATCGATGAACGAGACCAAGCAGAATTGGACGACCGTGACGCAGACAAAGACGACTCAATCCTTGACAAGCAAGGTGTCGTTGAACATGTCAAAGTCTCACGGAGAGTACGTACATGCATTCCTCGAAGGGCGCATTTACTTACTTCTCGATTTGAAGGTCCGGTTGCGTACTGTTGACAACTATCAGGGAGAGGAAGCGAAGGTCAGTGGAATGAGGCGGTATTGGAATCATGGGACTAAGCGTCCTTTTTGCGACCTTCGTTCAGATAATCATCTTATCTCTCGTGAGGAATTCGGGTGGCTCTCAAGACGACGAGGCGGTCTATGGTCATTCTTCAGCACATCGTGCAAATATCGGATTTCTCAGAGTAAGTTTCATGATTATCTATGATTCTCAATGTCTTTCTTACCGTTTCATCCGACAGTCCAACAACCGCGTGAATGGTGAGTCGTTACGTGTATATTGAGAAGGAGATTCCGAGTCATCCTTCTATCACAGTTGCCCTGTCCCGCGCCCGCGAGGGTCTGTACGTCCTGGGTAATGCCTCGACCTGTGTTCTAGGAGCGACATGTGGCGCTCAGTCATGGAAGAGTTGGAAAGCAAGGACAGTGTTGGTGATGCATTCCCAGTGCAATGCAACCGTCATCAAGACGTCGTAGAGCACGTCTCCAAGCCTGGCCAATTGCCTGGAATTGCCCCGACGGTAAGGACTTATGTCCTCCCCTTGGAGTCCATCTCTTACTTGTGCACTTAGGTGGTTGTCTCAGACAATGCGATTCTCGACTGAAGTGCGGACACCTGTGTCCTTATAAGGTTAATCATCTACACGAACTCTTCACTTTGTGGTCTAACCTGCTCGTGTGTGTAGTGTCATTCCGATGATACAAATCACCTGGCAGTTGCGTGTATTCAGCGGTGCACTCGACTGTGTCCCCGCGGGCATCCTTGCTCGAAACAATGTGCCGAGCCATGCGGAAGGTGTTCCACTCGTATCGAGAACGTGCAACTGCCCTGCGGACACGTCAAACGTCATGTTCATTGGTGGGTTATTCGGATCCATTCAATCTGTGCCATCTAAACGAGGAACAGCTACGAACTGGATGATCTCGGGGAGGTTACCTGCGATGAAATGCTCGTCAAACGCCTTCCTGCTTGTGAACATGAGGCCAAGATGAAGTGTTCCGAAGATCCTTCCCGGTTCCGCTGCAAGGCAGCATGTCGCGGTGTAATGCCATGCTGTGGGCGGAATTGTGGAGCACAATGTTTCCAGTGCCAGCAACTCAATGTTGCAGAGAATGCGGGCGACAACGAAGAGCTGGTGGTTGCGAGGGAAAAGCACGTCAGTCATCCCTGCGAGAGAACGCTCTACTGTGGACACGTTTGCGGCAACGCATGTTCGCAAGACCATGAATGTGCGACTATCTGCAAAGCGCCATGCAGACAGGTCTGTCCGCATGCGCGCTGCAAGAACTACTGTTCGACACCATGTGCCCCGTGCCAGGAACCTTGCACTTGGCAAGTCCCGATTTTGACCGTGTACTGCCGGTGCTGATCTATGACCTGCAGGAGTTGCCCACACTATACGTGTCCTGTTCCTTGTGGATCTGTATGTGTAACTTACTTTCCTGGGGCCGTTCTTGGGCTTACGATTTTACGATTTTATACAGGTTTGCGCTCGACTTCCTTGCGATCAACGATGTGAGAAGCTGCTCGAATGCGGACACCGATGCCCATCAGGTACGTACATTATGCGATGTGGGTCACTTGCCATGCTGACTGCTCCGTTGTGAATTTTCAGTCTGTGGCGAAGACTGCACAATTCAGACGTGTCCGATGTGTGCATCCAGCGACGTGAAACAGGCCGTCGTCGATTTGATCATGCAGACAACTCTTGCCGACGTCAATGTCGACGCGGAGATGCTGGACGAGCTCATTATCACGCTTCCGAATTGCGGCCACGTCTTCACTGTGGAAACGTTAGACGGAATCTGCGAGATGAATGAGTATTACAAGCGCGCAGATGGCGACGGAAAGTGGTTAGGTCTCCAAGCTCCCCCCGCCGGTTTCATGAAGCCTCCGGCTTGTCCCACGTGCCGTTCTGCCATTACTTCTCCCCGCTACGGCAGGATATTCAAACGCGCAGATCTCGATATCTTGGAGAACAACGTTGCGTTCCATATGTCGCGGTTGCTATCGCAGGTTCACGCCAAGGCCGCCTCGATCTCCAAGACCGATCTGGAGGAACGCTTGAAGGCGGCTGCTAAAGATCTGAAAACAGAGGAGCTGAAGGTCTTGATGAAGGAATTCAAGAACAAGGTGAAGCACCAGAACACTCTTCTCAAGACTACCCGACTTGTTCCTGTGGCTCTCCGGGCGCTGGACCCATCGACCGAGGAGTACCATGACATCCAACCCTCAGAGGCGAGGCAGTGGAAAAAGTTGGTCTCCAAAGTCCTGATGGCCTACGGAGACGCGGTGAAGGTCGCCGGTACTCGCTCCTCTCACGTTCACGCTTGGGAAGCATCATTTTCCTACCTGTATCAGACGGAGATGGACGACGCCGTGCAGAACCCTGACCGCGCGCCTCGCAATCCGCAGGAGCACGCAATGCGCATGGCACGCATGAAGGTTGGACAGCCTCCACCCAGGGCAGACAAACGGTTCTTGGTCGAGGCGTTCTGGATGACGATCACGCTGCGGCTCACCCTGGTCGAGCTCGCGGGAGCTTGGTTGGAGGCCCTGAGGTCCCAACCGTCCTATCCTCATGAGAATCGGCGGATGTGGGCGGCGTACATCTCCTTCATTCTCCGCACTTGTGCCACCGACTTGCAAATCGCGTTGGACATAACGACCGATTCTGGGAGCCACCGTCAGAAGACCAAGACTGCGCTTCTCACCATGCGCGTGGAACTCGAGCAATTCCGTTTCAACGTCCAGATGACGCAGCAGACCGAGAAGTTCAAGCGAGACCTGGAAACTCGCCACAAGCTCGCCGACTCTGCGGATGTGAAGGGTGCTGACGCTGCAACGTACATGGAGAGTGTGATAGGGGAACATCGCCGCGCAAGGGGCGAAAGGAACAGGCAGGAAGAAGAGTGGGTGTCTGCCAACTTTTCGCAGCCTGCGAGTACGCTAGTGGACGAGTGGCAAGCGATAGCGCGGTCTTTACGTCAAGACACATTTTATGAACCCCTCTCGTTGGACGAGATGACTCAGATCGTTCAGAGTCAAGGATTCTGTGAGTGTCTGGTGTCGTTATAGACTAGATGCTATATGCTCATGTTGGTGATACGCAGCGCACACAGGGCACTTCTACAAGTGTCCCAACGGCCATACATTCGTTATTGGCGAGGTATTTCAGCATTGTCATCGCTTGCTATCGTGTATGCTGATCACATTTACGTACTAGTGCGGTGGAGCAATGCAACAATCCAAATGTCCCGAATGTGGAGAGGTCATAGGGGGCACAGGGCACAACTTGGTTTCCGGGAATTCGCGCGCGACGGAATTCGAAGAGATTGCCCGAGCGCAAGGTGGTGAACGCAGTCCTTGGCGATGGGGCATGTAGAGTATGAGGACAATCAATTTCCTAGACGTGCCTGCGTGTAATGCGTTCAGCAGAATGGTGTATGAATAGTACTTACTTTCTTGAGAATCAACCAGTGGACTAGATAGGCGGTATTCCGGTGCTCCGGAGGGTTCTAGTGCATGCGCTGGGGTTTTGTGCGGACAAGACGTCTACTTACTCGCCTCCCCGCGATATTTGGGTTTGATGGGCACGGTTACAGTGACAACTCGAGGAAGCTAATGACCAAGTTATTCCGAGTCGCCCGCGCATCTCAGCGACAATTTTCTGTTGCGAGGGCTGCAGCGCTGAAAATGTAGTTATCGCAAGACCGTCCGTGTCATTCGCAGAAATATTTTGTCTCCCGTAAACAGACTTGCAATATGCAGGTGCAGCTGTGGTCGAGATCCGGATCCCCCAGTCGGGCCAAGAGCAAGCGCTCGACGTCGGCTGATTGATCGAGTGCCGCGGCACCAAAACTGGTGAAACAGATCGACTCTAAATATTCAGGCTCCCGCTGCACTTCAACCAAGTTTGTATCTTGCGCAACTCTTCGGCAGAGCGTAGGGTCCATGCAGCACAGTTCAGATGCTGCAGGTGAGCAGTTGAGGGAGGATACCGATCCATTCTTTCTCGCTGCATACAGTCCCCGGGCCCCAGTACTAACTAAACAAGGGTCGGTTCCATGTCACCGCACAGGCTGTCAACATGAATTTCAAGACGTCTCAAAGCACAGCCAGTTGTTGGCAACTGTCACTCGGGATACCTCATCCAGACTTCCCTATCATCGGCTTCTTGAGCATGGGTATTACTGGCAGCGCCTGCAGGTCAACCTGAGATATGCTCCCAGGTCGTCCTCCCACTGTGACCAAAGCTTGAGGTTTTCTCTCCTTCTCAGCAGGTCTTGCACTGGGAACTATGCTTTTTAGGCTATTGTTCATTTTTTTCTTCGTTTTCATCGCACTCCTAGGTGTTCAGTCTCAGAACACCCCATCTCAAACATTCTGGCCCGCGGCTCTTCCTCTGGCCGTTCGTTCACCTTACCTGAGTGCCTGGCTTTTCACCACCAATGGTTCGCAATCGACAAATACGTGGCCGACATTCTGGAACAACGATGGGGTACGTCACACCATTAACTGGACTTTGAGAAAGTATCTAAATTCCTCCAAATTCCTCCGAAGCCACTTGGCTGGGCTGGTCACGTCAGGATAGACAATACAACGTACCGATGGCTTGGAGGGGACCCCGGACCGAACGTTACAATCCTCATCAACACGCAAATTACCCCCACACAAACCATTTGGACAATTCAGGCGGGTCCCATGGACTTGACGATCACTTTCCTAACCCGATCGAGGTATGCCTATCGCATTGCCCCCCCCTTTTTTTAGCATTCAGTCCTGATTCCCATCCCAGCCTGCAGATTGGGTCCGGCAGTCAATTCCATTCTCATATCTCTCGCTTCAGGCGACGTCGAATGACGGTCAAGCACATGACGTTCAAGTCTATTCTGATATTAGCGCAGGTCAGAGAGCAGCCGTTGCTCACTTCTTGTGCGATAGATTATTGATTTACTCGCATGGTCATAGAGTGGCTCTCTGGGAATCGAACCGCGCTAGTGAATTGGACCAGTATCACGACAGAAACCAGCGTATACCACAAAATACAACTACAGTCGCCTTCTGCATTGTCAGAAATTACAAGCCAAGCACAGGATGGTAGTTTGTACTACGCTATGACATTGGTACGGCCTTGTTGTAGTCATCGGTGTCATTTGGTCTTATGATTAGTCGATCGACAGGGTCCCGACATTACCTACCAAACTGGGCAAGATCTAGTGTGTCGTGGGCAATTTTCACTCCGAGGAAGCCTTACGGACGGTCAAGATACTACCTATCGTGCTCTCAACAAGTGTGAAAGCTCTCCAAACTATCTGTCCTTAAGCTGAGATCAGCATCACAGTGACTGGCCCGTCTTTGCAATATCTGTGGATCTAGGGCTTATCAAGCAAACACAATCCCCCGTGGTGTGGTCTGTGGGATACATACGAGACCCGTCGATTTCATACACAGATTCCACAGGTCAGGTTCAGCTTCGCAGTCCACTGTACGCCTCACAATTTTCGAGTGCTTCGGATGTAGTGAGTACGAAACATGCCTGCCTGCCTCCCAGAACTTACGACTTCTACAGATCGATGCCTTTCTCTCAGACTATTCTGACGCTTTTGCGCGGTCCACAGCCCTAGACCAGAAGATACTACAGGATGCGACATCGATATCTACGGAATACGGCAACTTGGTGTCGCTTGCTGCTCGCCAAGCTTTTGGCGGAATGGATATCACTGTCTCCCATGGAACGGGCGAACAATGGGACATGTCCGACGTGAAGATCTTCATGAAGGATATAGGGACCAGTGGGTTAGTACGTTCTGATTCCCGCTCCACGTTCAAATTTCGACGCGATTGGGCCCAACAGACGAGTGTCCCCTGTGGAGATACTCTATGCGGCATTTCCAATGTTCATATATTTGAACGCCTCATACGGAGGACCTCTCCTCTCCCCTCTACTCGAATTCCAAGATTCCCCGCAGTACACTCTACCGTATGCGGCGCGCGATCTTGGTGTGTCCGATATATTAACAGTAGTTGAGTAACTCAACATCTCTTGTAGGGTCGACCTATCCTGTCGCTTCGGGTGATACCTCTAGCCATCAGCAGGGAGTTGAACGCAAGTGGCATATCTTTTGCCATTCGTCCTATACTTGACGCACAGTATAGAAAGCGGAAACATGTTGATCATGGCTCTGGCGCATGCACGGACTTCTGGAGATGGATCGTTACTCTCTACACATGTGAGACTTCTTCGGTCACCAGCATGCTCCATAGGTGTTGAACATGTACCCGCAGTACGATCTAATGAAGGGATGGGCGGAGTATCTGATAAACAATTCATACGCCCCGATCAACCAGTACGTCCCTCCCTTGAAGTCTGGGCTCACCATGACGTCTCACCTCTGCGTGCAGGATGACTGCTGACTCACAGAATATCGCCAATATGACCAACTTGGCTATCAAGGGCATCATAGGCATCCAGTCAATGTCAGAAATCAGTCGTGCTCTTGATGAGAGCGATGATGCACAACAATTCGCAGTATGAATTCAGCATCGTCATATCAAAACTTGCATCGCTTATTGATGTGATTCTCCAGTTGCACGCTTCAGCACAGGTGTCAATGTGGGAGTCTCTAGCGTTGTCATCCAATCCGGAGCATCTCCTAGCGAGTTACGGGCAGGCGAACTCATGGGCTCTAATGTATAATCTATATGCAGATTTGTTGCTAGGAACAAATCTCGTGGATCACTCGGTATGTCTCGGCCTGCACTTCATGCCTGAAATCATTCATCTGAGTGTTGAATGCATGCACAGTTATATGCCGCCCAGGCAGACTATTATCAGACACTCATTGGCTCAGGTACATGCTTCTAACTCTATGGAGATTCCGCGACAAGGTCTGACACGTTACTAGCTGCACGCTTTGGACTTCCCATTGATAGCGCTGCGCAGACCCAGGGGAGCTCTGGTGAGCATCTCAACGATCAAACTCATTCTCGATGACTATATTGTGTCTCCAGCGTGGCTCTCGTTCACGGCAGCTTCAGCCTTGAACTCTACCGTGCGTGACGAATTGCTGTCAATGATTTGGAACCATGCCTCCTACAACCTAACTGTGGACATCTTCCCTACGATGTATGCGGTTGATACAGGCGCCGAAAGCAGTGGTGCAGCGAGGTGAGCGCTCCCGAAGTTGCTTCGCGTTGTATTTGCTGACTTAACGTGTGTGACAGTCCTGCACAGGGAGCCATCTTTGCGCCTCTGGCACTCAAGTGAGTCGTCTTGTCCTGGAAATTCGGAGATAACTGATGGCGTGCCTAGTATTGCTAACACGACGATCGTCGTTCCCCCATCGTCGTCGTCATCTCCTACATCTCCTGCATCTCCAGTTGCACTGGCAACCAAGAGTCACGCAGGCGCCATCGCAGGCGGGGTCGTTGGAGGCGTCGCTAGCCTAGGAATTATCGCCTTCGTGGTATTTCTCTTTCACAGACGGCGCTCGCATGAGTCACCAGCAACCATCGAGAAGTTCCTCGACACAAATGCTAGACATGAACCGCTTCCCTACGAAATCACACCATTCGCTCAGGACTCTGTCACTGTACCATTGTCTGTGGGGGAACAGACAGCTCCGCCGACCAACGCTGCGTCGGAGAAAGTGCGCGAGTATTTCGAGTCGCGAGCGATAGCACCACCAATTGAAGCATCGACATCGACGCCGACGCCGTCTGCTTTCTCGGTGTCAGCACCAACGGCACCCAGCGACAATCCGTCGTCCGGATCTTCTGCGCCACTCGTGTCTCCCACGGAGCTGTTGGGCCTGCGGACAGAGGTGGAGAACCTGCGACGAGTCATGCAGGAGATACAAGCTGATCGCATAGAGGCGCCTCCCGAGTATGCGGGCTAGTCAAACGAAGTGCGTGTACATACATCCGAGTGCTTGACCAGGTTGACCTTGGACTCCGACTCACTAGTACTTTAGTATTGATCATCGCAAATTATATGCATCTGCAGGCTTTGGGTTTCCTGCTGTGTTTCACTCTGCTTTGCCTTGCTACTTACCTGTCTTGTCTCGCCGTCAAAGCTAGTACTTTATTATTAGAAGTCGAACTTCTTGCTCTACTAATATTAATGGTATCACCATGATCGCGGTTGGCGCTTACAGCACTTGTCATATAGCGCTCAGCGGCTCATAGCACGTGAATATAGGCGACTACCGCTGACGTAAGCAGCGCATTTACGCTGCGCCGAGTCCGTAAGCAAAGCAAGGTCGCCCCAACAGGTTTCCCTCTGCCTGGAAGCAACCACCTTTGCTCCCCATCTATCACCCGACCTCCACCCACATCATCGCCATGTCCCTCCAAGGTTTAATATCTGGCTCGGAATGTGCAGTGCCATTTAACCCGTTGTCGCAGGTGCTGAAGCATACGGACGGTGATCGAAGTTTGCAACAAGTACGTCCAGCCAACATCTCAAAAGGCTATCCATTAAGTTTGATTCCAGGACAGAGTCGCTAGCTCATCTTCTGCGAGAGTGCGTATCCATGCCCTGGAGTATTCCGCGCAGATGCTAACAGCGCTACAGCTACACCATCTCCCAGGCACCTCGACTGCGCCTGCCGAGCAGGAGCTCGCGCTCGCAAGGCAGTTCTTCGATGGAAGTGCTCGTGCCTCTGGATCAGGCTCCGCATATGCGATGCCTCACTATATGCCGCCACCGCAGCTTTTGCGCGGCCTGGAGGTCACCACACACGCAGGTCCCGCTCTCAGTGGTGCCTGGGACGAGATGACATTCAAGCAGTCCTTGCAGTCGCAAGCACCCCGCGGTGAGCCGGGATTGTCGGCGTCACAGTGGACGAACGAATTCGCGAACGCGTCTGCTGCGTCCACGCTCGGACCGTCTATGCAGCAGAATGTGCTACAGCGACCTAATTGTACGCATATACAGTCCTGCTGTGCCGTCTGAGAGTGCCTCACTCACGTCTGTCTGTCGACAGTTCAATCCTCTTACTCGAACTTTGGTTCCTACGGTGGCGGAATGGGAATGTATGGTTCGGGAGTGAACATGATGCCCGGGATGATCCAGGGCTCCGACAAGGGCAAAGGAAAGAGCAGGGACATTGACTTCGAGCAAGCCTTTGTCCAAGCGTCTGTGCTGCTGTCGACCAACCAAACAGAGAGCGCACGAATCGTCGACGTCGATGTAGACGATGTGACCGCTACTCTTTCCGAGACCAAACTGGAAAGCGAGCAGGACACTGAAGCCGAGCCCGGCTTCCAATAGTACGTGATAGACCCATTGTCTTTATCCGTTCTCCGTGTCTGACGATCGTCCCGAATATCAGCGTCTGGGACAGTCTGCAAAGATCTACCATCCCGCCTCCTCCAGAAGATATGGCCAAGTGGGAGGCAGAATTTAATCAATTGATGACTGCTCAGCGAGACGACGACAACTATGACTACGGGGCGATGATGCAGAGTGCCTACGAGGAAGGTCTTTCAGATTATGGCATCACCGAGGGCCAGAATGTCAACTTTGACGAGAACGGTATGCCCATCTTAGACGAATATATTTTCGGTGCGCGGCTCTTCAATTTTTGCGGAATCATCTCAATGCTGACCTCACAATACAGAGAAGGACAACAAGTATCTCGACCCGTCCGCCTCGACTCGCTCTCATCTGACAGAGGCCAAGGCCCTTCTTGAAGATAATGGGGCGCTGTCAGATGTTGCGCTATTGCTCGAAGCTGCGATACAGCAAGGCGAGTTGGGTGAGGGAGGCTACGAGGCATGGATATTATTGGGCGAAGCTCGGAGCATGGATGAACGGGAAGATGCTGCGATGCGTGCATTGACCGAAGGTGTCAAAAGGGCAGAGCAGGCGGGCGCAGCTGGCCAAGGCATGCTAGTAAGTGCATGGCTGAAAACTTGGTGCCTTAGCTTATCTGTTGTTGGGTACAGTCGCTGGCTGTTTCGTTCACGAACGAGTCGTACGAGCGAGCATCGCACACGATGCTCCTCCGGTGGCTTAGTGCCCGCTTCCCGTCCCAGGATGTTTCTGAGGATGTTTGGAAGGCCCTATCGCAGTCCCCCTGGCATTCGCACGAGCGTGTGACGGAGGTGTTCCTCAACCTCGCTCGTGACCAGTACAGTCGCGGCGAGATGGATCCCGAGGTCCAGATAGGTCTCGGGGTGCTTTTCTACACGAACAACAACTTCGACCGAGCGAAGGACTGTTTTGAGACAGCACTATCTGTCCGACCAAGGGTAAGCTTATCGTCCCTGCATGTCACGTTCAGTCATTTACGTCTCCCATTGTCACCTGCTGTTCAGGACTATCAACTTTGGAACAGACTGGGCTCCTCGCTGTCGAACGGCAACAATCCAGAAGCTGCCTTGGGAGCCTACCGAGAGGCGTTGCAGTTGCGCCCCACCTATACGCGTGCGATCTACAACGTGGGGGTAGCATGTGTGTTGTTTTGTGGCTCTATTTCGGGAGTTCGCTGTCAACTCACTCCTTCGTCCTTCCGCTGTTCCGCAGGCCTCAACATTGGCGCCCACAAGGAGGCAGCCGAGCATTTCCTGAGTGCACTCGCGATGCAGGACTCCTCGGGAGGTGCTAAGAGCGATCAGCTCTGGTCAACGTTGCAGCGCGCATTCATGCTCATGGTGGGTCTATCATTTCCCGGGCCGATCGCATCTAACAATCCGCTGCAGGACCGCCCCGATCTTGCGGACCAGGCGAAGGCTACGGCGAACATGGAGATATTCCGGAAGGAAGGGTTCGACTTTTAGGCGGCCCGACGGGGTATGTAATGGTGCTTTACGGGCCTACATAGTGCTTCTTGTATCCTATGATCTTGCAGCGGAACGTCCGAGGACGCACCTCCGCTATCAGTAACGCCCGATGTGCATTGGCTAGTCCAAGTACGGTAATGGCGTGATCCGTATCGATGTGACGTGACCCCCGAATGACATTCGGTCCGTGAGCGTATGTTCAAGAGGTCATGTTACTGTCCTGTATTTTAGCAGGGCCTCCGCCCACGATGAGGACCAGTCCAGATCCCTCCCCCTCTTCTTACTTTTCCTCCCTCCGCCATGTCCGCAGGAGACGTCGAGATGTGCGTCCGTCCCCGTTTTCTGTAACAGTTACTGCTCTCTGATATTGCTCGCAGTCATTCGGTGCCCAAGGCAGCACCCGCGAGCAATGTACAGCTCAACAAGATATCGGCCTTGTTGACGCAGGACAAGGTGTGTTTGTGCGCGCACCTATCGTGTATCAATGGGTTAATTTCAACTCGTGCAGTCTCGGGGAGGTGCCCAGGCTATGCGTAGGGTTGTTACCTTGTGTTGGCGTCTTCGATTGAATGATAGATGGCCTGTCCTTTTCAGTCTATGCTGTCGGTCTGACGGAGGAGGACATGAACAAGCCCCAGGTATGAAAGGATAAACAATATAGGCGAGGACATGCACTGATATTTTGCTTCCAGATTGGCATTTCGCCGATCTGGTGGGAAGGTGAGCCACTCGGTCGCCCGGACTGTTGACCGCCCCATGCTCAAAGTGACTCAGGCAACCCTTGCAACTCGCATCTTGTGAGAATAATTTGCCGTTGTTATTGAGCATTGGCTGACGTCGCTCGCAGCTCGATCTTGCCTTCAAGGTCAAGGAAGGATGCAAACAGGAAGGCTTGGTTGGCCTGACTTTCAACACCATCGGTATCAGGTGCGGCATACCGTCGAGAAACAGCGTCTTGATTGATACTGACCATGCCCCCTCGACAGTGATGCGATTACGATGGCCACAGACGGTAGGCATCATATGTACTCGCTATAGCTGCTCCAATTGACGCAATATTGCACGACAGGCATGAGATATTCGTACGTGCTGTACCTGGTAGCTACGTTTTTGTGCTGACATCATTCAAGACTCCCGAGCCGCGATCTTATCGCGGATTCGATCGAAGCGGTATGCGTTGTGTTTTCTAGTTATATTTAAGTACTGACGTGCCTGACAGGTCGTTCTGGTGAATAGGCCCGGCCTATCGATATACTAATTTGATGACTTACGAACACTCGTTAGGCTCAATATTACGATGGTAACATCGCGATACCTGGGTACGGGTTTTTGCTTTCTCACTATTATTGCGTTGTTGACTCTGGAGATGCAGATGTGACAAGAACATGCCAGGATGTGTGATGGCCGCTGCACGTCACAACCGGCCCACGATCATCGTCTACGGAGGCACTATCTCGCCCGGTGTCCGCAACGTGGACTGCGCCTTTTTGGGACACAAGAAGGGCGACAACATGAACATCGCCGATGCGTATGAGTCCTACGGCGAGTTTCCTAGATTCATGCAGCTTTGAGTTGCAAACTTACCCGCATATACTCGGGATCAGGTGCATTTGCTACCGGCAAGATCAGCGAGGAAGAACGATTTGACGTCGTCCGCCATTCATGTCCCGGAGCCGGTGCCTGTGGAGGAATGTACACGTATGTTGTTTGCGGTGGTTTTTCATGTCTATCGTGCTAAATGGTCGGTAGGGCGAACACCATGTCGAGCGCTCTAGAAGTCCTCGGCATGTCTCTGCCATATTCGTCGAGCACACCTGCATCATACGCAGGTAATTTTCCGCGTCTTTAGTTGCTGGCTGCCGAGGTAATTTATCGTGTGTGCAGAAAAGGCGCAGGAATGTTACAAGGCTGCGGGATACCTCAAGCATTTGCTTGAAATTGACCTCAAGCCAAGGTATGATTTTGAGTGTGGATTTGGTGCATGTGTTGAACATCGGTTGTCATACAGGGACATCCTCACTCGCCAATCCTTCCTCAATGCCATCGCGATTGTGAACATTCTCGGAGGTTCTACGAACTCGGTAAGGGACCTTTAGCGTCTGATATGTGCCCGCGTTGAAAAATTTGGCCAGGTGTTGCACTTCCTCGCAATGGCGCGAGCAGCCGACGTCGAGCTCTCAATTGACGATTTCCAGACAGTTGCCGACAAGACGCCGTATCTGGCTGATCTCAAGTACGTCTGAAATCGAACTCATAAGGCCACGGGATGTTGACCAATTTTCCCCACAGGCCCTCTGGCAAGTACGTGATGGAGGACCTGCACAAAGTTGGCGGCATTCCCGCGCTACTCAAGTACCTCCTCAAGCATAGCGACGTCATCGATGGCAGTCAGATGACCGTCACCGGCAAGACGCTTGCGGAGAACTTGCAAGATGTCCCCGAGCTGGACATCGACAACCAAGACGTCATCAAGTCGCTCGAGAACCCGATCAAGAAGGTCCGTGTGTTTTATCCCTGTAATTATGGCCTGTACACTGACATTATGTGCAGACTGGTCATTTGACCATCCTTCGTGGCAACCTCTGCCCCACCACCGCTGTTGCGAAATTGACGGGCAAGGAGGGTCTGCGGTTCGAGGGTGTGGCGAAGTGCTTCGACGGGTAAGCGCCATATCATTATCCTGCTAGTCTATCTTAGTAATCAAATCTGCCAAGCCTCCCAGCCTTCTACACTGAACTCTCCGCGGGCGGAATCAAGGAGGGACAGGTCCTCATCTTCCGCTACCAGGGACCCAAGGGTGCGCCTGGAATGCCGGAGGTTAGTATTCGTCTGAACATATGCCGTCGTGCACGCTGAAATGTTTCGCACCGTACAGATGCTGGGTACAACTGTTGCCTTAATGTGTTCCGTGGATCCGCATCGCTAACGCGTATCTCACAGGGCCTACCGCTGCACTGATGGGAGCTGGTTTGGGTGGCAAGACGGCACTCATCACTGACGGCCGTTTCTCGGGCGCCTCCCGCGGGTTCATCATCGGTGCGCACCATCAACCGCGGGGGAACTCTGCCGTATCTGACCATTATGTTCTATCTTAGGTCACGTAACCCCCGAGGCACACATCGGCGGGCCCATTGGTCTCGTGAAGGACGGCGACAAGATTGTCATTGACTCCGCGTCGCGAACGATCAACTGGCTCGTGAGCGATGAGGAGCAGGCGCGCCGCAAAGCCGAGTGGGAGGCCGTAGGAAAGCCTGACTACAAGGTCAAGCGTGGCATCCTGTACCGCTACGCGCGTGATGTTGCGGTGAGTCGGCTTTCGTGTTCTCTTATCCTGTGAGTCGGTGACTGAGTTGTGTCTCTAGTCCGCAAACATTGGTGCGTACTGCGATTGATGCATGTCATTGCGGATCGGAGCGGGATGGTGGTCAGAACGTGCATCTGGTACAGAAGAAATATTCGTGTGTACGCTCGTAGAAGTCACAATGCAAAGTCCAATGATTTACAACATGATGCATGATGTCCCACTCGCGTCGCGTCTTGCCATGGGATATCTGTTGCGACTGATAAGCCTCTCAATGAAGAGCGATACATGATTGCAGACCAACCTATTACATGGTTACAGAATACGGAAGACGATAAGGACATGCCCGGAAAGCATGTCATTGGTGGTATGGAGGGTCGCTTTTCCGGCGTGGTATCGGTGGCAAATGTGGTAGGATTGCAGATGACGAAGAGTCCTCTGCACCTGATGGTACTGGTGGGGCAGACGTACTGTGCGGTATAAGGGGGGTGGTAGGCGCGGACTCCTCCGCCATCACAGGCAGGGGCTTTGCATGGATCGCGCCCCCGTTCAGCTTGTGCTTTTCCCAAAAGATCTTCTCGCCCGGGGCGCGGACGCCCTGGATGACGGCAGGGTCCGGGGGGATGATGTACGCGTCGGGCTTGGGCGGGGGGTCGAGCAGCTCGCGGTGGCTCTTGAGGCCGGCATGGCGGGCGCTGCGGTGGCGGCGCCAGAACTTGTAGAGGAAGAGGAGGCTGCCGACGAGCCAGGCGAAGCCGATGACGGAGCCCACGACCGCGCCTGCGATTTCGGGTGTCTCTTCTGCGCGCCTGGAGACGGGGTCAGCTGGGAGCGGGCGAGGAGAGGGAGGGGGCGTACCCGTTGGCGTCGGTGGCTGTTGGCTTCACGGCATTGACGACCGATGGGGGTAACGAGATGGTGGGCATGCTGTATCGGTGCGCATAAGTGGCCTGGTATTCGCAGAGGTTCGTGCACTGACCCCAGCCCTGCTTGTCAGGTTCACAAGGCGCGTTGGCGGTAGTGTGGTCCTGGGAGGGGGCGAGCGAGCGAGACGTGGTGGATGTAATGGCCAAGGAGCGAAGAGTGGATGGAGAAGGAGCCAACATCGCCCATGCGCCGAGGACGATTGGTGTCCCCGCGTCATGCCATTTACCCGAGTGCCTGTGGCTCAACAGAACAGGCGCTCGAAGGATGATTGCGCACTGACGTCGACTGGACCATCTTCCTCTCGCACCAAGTACTGAGTCGTGGCTGGTGGCCTATGGATGGGCTTGACCCACGTCGGATTCACCTCTCGTGCGCCGCTTAACAGCACCAATTAAGGCGCAAATAAGTTACGAATTATATGCTCCAAGTGTTCGGTCGACATGGTCTTAACATCGCGTAGCTGCAATCACTTCAACGGTACTCTCTTGCAGTGTTTCCTACTCCCTGGATCGCTATTGTCACCGTCAAGCACACTGCGGGTTTGAAGTACAGGCCGTCGTCTGGCGGTATGTAATACTCATGATTTTACGACGTTCGCCCGAGCTGTTCCTAATCAAACGTCATATTACAGGTGGTAATTCCAGACGTTCGTGATCTGCTTGATGATTGCCCCTGCTCTCCCTGCACAAAACTGCGACATATGTTTCAGAAACGGAGCGCAGTTATGCAATTGACTTTTAAGGCCATGCTCGCCCGTGTAGCGGCAAATATATGCACACCCAGGTCATTTATATTCCCCATTGGTAAGTAATGTCCTTGACGTTCGGATTCTCTGCTCGCCGTTTAACGATGCTAATATTAGATCTAGCAGTGTGCATGCTTTCAAACAGTCCCCTGAGATTCGGCTGTGATCAGTTCGTTGCTTTTGCCTGGTCATGCGCTTTCCGACGCATATGACAATGCTGTGAGCAGTGCTGGGCCTATCGAGTCTCGGGATGACATGGTGACCGGAGATTCGACAGACGGCATTATCACAATAGTGCTTAACATAGTCGTTATCCTCGTCGACCTCCTTTGCGCCCGCCATCGCACTGAACAAATACTCAACCCGTACCACGTTGGACGCTACTGTTTGTCATGGCGCTAGTTTGGGTCGCGCATGACTCTCAGTTCCGAGAGCTTTTTATGTCGATATCTTGATGCAGGTGTGGTATTTCTGGCCTTGTTCAGACATGCTCATGTTGATTGACGCCAGCAGTGCACGACCCCCTTCCGCGTTGCCTTGCGCATCATGTATGTAAAGCAAGGCATGGAAGTCACAAGTCAGCAATAACAGCAATGTACGGAATACGGAATGTATCGCACAGCCGCAAGAAGACCTCGACCACGCTTGCTTCGTGTCAGCATCAGAAGTAGACTCAACTTGTGGCCGCTGCATGGAAGGGATGGCGCAACATGAGCATACAATCGATCCAGCAGGTATGGCGCTAGTTCATATCGTGTTTAAGAGACTGATTTTGACTGTTGTCCACTGTCGTTCACTAGGCCTGAAGGCGAGTACCGACGACACATGTACCGGTAGACTCGCGCTCAACGGCGGCCTCTTTTCCGTTGATGAGCCTAACTGTTTTACACAAGCTGACACTGCATACCCATACCCTCTTGCCGGAAGTTAAATGGCTGTGACCCTACACAATACTGTTGCTCTTCTCTAGCCGCGAAGATCTACTGCGATCTGTTGGGATAGTTGAATGTGCACTAGGCGGTTATAAGCGCGAATGGTATGGTATGGATGACATCATCGCCGGAGGAGGCCACTCAGCTACCATCTTGTTTTGATGGTGGGCAATTGTGCAAGCCCCGACCATCTAATACATAAATTACTCGACGACAGGCTCCTCCGAACACGGACGCACAGCCTGCCGCACCGCTCTATCGCAGTACCATCGCGAACCCCTGATGAGATGTATCACCGTCGACTGATGCACAGGTTGGCGCCCCACGTCAGCCGTGCTATATATCCGTCCTCAGCACTATGATCGTTCGCAACACCCGTTTTCCATAACCTCAAGTGAGTCGTCCGTGCACTCTCCGGCGAGTCCGTTTGCTGATCTGCCCCGCGCCATCCAAGTAGATCAACAACAATGTCGTACCCCCAACCAGGTTACCCCGGCCAGGCGCCGTATGGCTCCTATCCTCCCCCGGGTGGTCCGATCCCTAGCCAAAGTCCAGCGCCGCCCGCCGCCGGTCCAACCAACCTCACGGGGGCTTTCGAGGGTGGTCAGTTCAAGATTGGCCACCGAGACAGCAACACGGTCCTCTACCTTCGGCTTCAGCCTGGTGCCGAGGTCCTCACAAAGCCTGGCACTCTCGTCGCGATGGACTCGAGCGTCCAGATCAAGGGCAAGGTGAACTTAACACCGGATCGTTGGTAAGACGAGCATCGCTGATCGTGCACGTATGCTGTAGGTCAACTTCAGCTTCAAGAAGATGTTGACGGGCGGAGAGGTCAGTGTCTCGACGTGCCATCGATCTACGTCGATGCTGATGTGCGCAATCCCCGTTCGTAGTTGGCGTTTGCGCACTTTTTCGGACCCGGAGAGGTGATGGTGAGCCCTGATGTCTGGGGCGACATCGCATCCATCCGGTTGGATGGGAGCGTGCCATGGTTCTTCGGGAAGCATGCGCACCTCGCGTCTACGCCAGGCATCACTTTGAACACCAAGGCGCAGAGCTTTGGGAAGATGATATGTACGTCTGTTGTGCTTGCGAGGTCACATCATATACTCACTAGAGCTTTGTGCGCGCAGTCTCTGGGCACGGTCTCTTCACTGGCACTGCAACAGGACAGGGTACTTTGTTTGTGCAGGCGCTCGGCGCCATCATCTCTCGGGACCTCCAGCCCGGAGAGCAATGGGTCGGTCAGTGACAGTAAATATCGCGCTGTGATAGTGCTAGTCCCTTACCAGTGTTCACAGTCAACAACGACCACCTTGTCGCATGGAACTGCCAGTATAACATGGAGAAGATCCAGGCGGGGGGGATCATCTCGAGCATCAAAACTGATGAGGGTGCTGTCTGTCGGTATGCGCCACCTCCTCCGCGTTGTTTGTCGAGGCTAACGTTTTGGTTTCAGGTTCACCGGACCTGGTACGGTGTACATTCAGACGCGGAGTGCGGACCACTTCATTAGCTGGATTCACGACCGTCTTCCGGACAACAACTAAAATACATGACTGTACGATGCACGTGCGGTATAGGCTTTGGAGTATATATGACGGAACATCAAGTAATCGTGTTGTGGAATTTGCAATAAATGTACGCTGTTATCGTTACGCACCGCGCCGGCCTGTACGCTCCTGTATGACGGGCGCTGTGTGGGGAGGCGCGTCACGGCTTGCTCGATACCACTCTGCCGCATACAGCGACCCCATGTCGCACTCAAACACCGCAAGCACTAGCTACACCCTCGCCAAATATTCGCGATCATACACGCAACCCACAGCGGGCTCTTCGCAGACCGGTGCAGAATGGCAGCATTTCGTGAATCCGGTGATCCGCCTCGTGCTGGACATCCGCAAGTCGTCGGCGGGCGAGCTCGAGTCGTTCCGCATGCGCATCCTATGGTCGCTCGACGCCGGTGGGCCCGACGCGATGGACACGGACCAGCGCGAGGTCGTCTTCGTATGACCGTGTTTTTCTGTGCTCGAACAGCGACTGGTACTGATGAACACTCATCCTACTACTCAGGAGGACCTTGAGCTTCTCGCGTTCTCGTCTCTCCCATCCTTTCAGGAGCGTGTCGGGGTGCCCCAGGGCATGCCACTGAAGGCAGTCTTTCGGGACTGTGTGGTCGGCATACGTTACCTCCATCCTCGCGTGGTCCCTGCAGGAGCAGCGCCGGTGCGTGTGCTCGATTCACGGATTGGAGGCTCACGTTTAGGTTTGTGGAAACCTCGTAAGGTGTACCGCCGGTTCCAGATAACTTTTCAGTCTGCCTCCTGGGCCTCGGGCTTCATCGACATGGTCCGCTTCGTATGTCCTTGCAAGGCAAATCCTCCTCCTCCACCTACGGCGCGGATCCCACCCAGACCTACTATTGAGAATGCTCTGCCTGCTGTAACTTCGTTTCTAAAGATTTGGAAAAAAGGGTGCTAACATGGTCATTTAACGTGCATATAGCCTGCCTATATCGAGACGGAGGGCTTCAGCTGCCCTAATCTACCCTCTGCCAGCCGTGCAAGTGCCCTGCCTATCTCTTCTGCGCCCATGTCTGCTCCGTGGGATAGTAGTGAACACGACTACCGTTCATCCCAGACCTCTGCTTCAGCTCAGATCGCCAACCAATACATGCGCCGACCCCCTGACCAACAGCTGCCACAGAACACGTTCGACATAGCCTCAAGCCAAGTCCCTGCAGACCGTCTCTCCGCCTCCGGTCTGTTCTCGCGTGCAACGCCCAACTCATCAGACGATGTTCGCCCGTCCTCGGCCGTGACCGCGTCCTCAGCAATGGGCATCTACCACTCATCGGACCCCGTGCGTCCTCAACCAGAACCCCGCGTTCAACCCCAAGCCCCGCCCTCGCTCGAGCAACAAAGCCACGTCTCTCAGCCTCCGTCCGTGCTGCACCCCACTAGGACTGCGTCTCCCGCGTCGTCTGCTCCTGCTCCTCAGCCACCGCCTGCAGCCTACTCTAGCTCTGTGTCATCTATGGCGCCCCCTCCTGCCCCTCCTTCGTCCTGCGATCCGGAGCCTGTGCCGAGTCACCCAGGCCCGAACACGCTGGACAAACAGGGTTTCCTAGCGTCGCTCGAGGAAGCCCCCTCACTGTATGGCTTGCCGCGGGGGGATCTGGAGCGGCTCGTCACAAAGATCGTACGCGAGGAGGGATTCGCAAAGCTGGTGCGTCGGGAGGTATAAGGGTGCTGCTAGGCTTATTGCTGATCGATGTCGTCAGCTTGAGGACCTCGACTCTATGTGGAACATCAAAGGGTTCTTGGGAAGAAATGTGTAGTGCATACTGATCGCGACAAGGAAGCTCGTGTTGTGCGAATCCTTGCTTGTAACACTGACGAAAATCGCACATCATCTGTTGTAACAATGCCTGGTCTCGAGCTCGTTGAGAGCACGCCGCTATGGACTGAATGCAGGTATGGTCATTCATTACTTCCAAACACTGTACCTACACAACATGAACTCTACGACGCAAACCATAGTACTTGTTATTATACAGCAACATGGAATAAGGTGGTAAGATGATGTATTATACCCTCCATAAATAAGCGGTGCACGCGCGGAGCTAGTGCATGATCCAAACCAAGGGATTTATATGAACCGTACAGCATCCTAAACAATCAATCAATAGATGGATACATTCTGTACCTGTGCCGTATGATTCAGGCAGTCACAACATTCTTTCATGCACGGAGTCCAGCCTTGATGGATACGACAGCCCTGGTGGCGTGGAACGCCACACGCACAAAGTGGAGGAAGGCCCATGTGACACCAACTAAGAATGAATATTCGGTAAATTGACAAGCGCATTCAGTGCGTGAGGACTCACTCAAGAGAATAGGAAGCCAGAACAGTACAAGCATTCGGTCATCTGCATGAGAATGTATCATCAGAATCTCCTGCGATATATGATGTCTGAACTTACTCTTCTTCTGTAACCGATGAGAGGTTTTGCGTGCCGGCCTATAAGCGTAAGATTTCACTTCCTGTTCCGGGATAGGCTGCGGCTCATATCCAAAACGTCGAGACATGACTCGTTCAGAGGCGAAGGCGGATGGCTGTTGGAGGGCCGATGATGATGCTGACGGAGTATCTTCCTTCACCTCCAATGCCGGCGTCTTCTCAATTTTGTCTGTCCTCGGAGAGTAGGCAGGTGGAGCATCCACACTCTCGTCATTCGTCCGCGCTATGAGGGTAGCTTGCAACCACTTCTCCCACATGGCCCGCCAGTCCTGCGCGGTCGGAATGCCCAGCCAAGGAGGCATGGCGGCGCCTTTGCCGTCCGCATCCTGTCCCTGCTCTCCATTACGCTTCTCGCCCCAAATAGCTGAGAAGGCAGGCATGGGGACGAAAACAGGGAACACTGCCTGCATCTGCTGTGGGAGCGCATTCCATGCGGCCATGGGTGGGAAGTTGGGAAGATGTGGAAGCGGCAGATTCGGGATATTGGCGATCATGCCTTGCGGGTGCTGGAACTGCCCTAGCGTGCGGAACAGTGTCTCCATGAAGGACGCGACTGCCTGCTTTTGGTCCGCATCTGTCAAGCCCGCTTCTAGTGCCTTCTTGCTTTCAGCTGTCTTCGCAGAAGGATGCTGTTCCTTCTTCGAATCGACGTCTGGCGCGATATAGGATGACTTGGGCTTCCGATGCGTGAGTTTGCGCTCGCTGCGACGGCGCGTCACGCGCTTAACTTCCACTTCGTCCTCAGAATCAACGTCGCCCCACGCCGATTCATCATCATGGGTGTCGGATTCTGAGCCGCGCTCGCTATCGGCGGACATGAAATCGAAGAAACCTGCGGGAGCAACCTCGGCCGGTGTCTTGCCCAGGGCATCAACGATATCGAGCGCTGCACCAGCCTCGACGAGGAGCTTCGCGCACTGCGTAGACCGTGTAACCGCTGCGAAGAAGAGGGCAGTACATCCATTCTTATCGCGCGCGTCGATGTCGATGCCACGTTCGATGAGGAACCCGACGAGCGCTGAGAATTTCAGCAGCGTCGCGAGGTGAAGCAATGTCTGTCCGCTGCTCGTTGGGTGAGAGAGCGACGAGTGAAGAGATGCGCTTGGTCTATCGACTGGGACGTCGAGGACCGCCAGGAAATTCAGGATGAGCTTCTCGAAGTCGCTGTTGTCCCCCGAGCGACTGAGCATCAGGTGGCGCATGTCTCGGGTGAGGTTGACGTCAGTGGCAAATTGCATGGCGCCTCCTGATCCCATGGCTCCTTCAGCACCAGGAGTGTCCGTATTGCCCACGATGCGCAAAGCAACGTTCCTGGCGTCCTCCACCTTGCCGGTCATCTTGAGGCCGACAACTTGCAATGCAAGTTCCATTCTGCATATAACGAGCATGTACATCAGTATGACTGCGCTGCATGAAAATTGAAAGGACGTACAATGCGCGATCGGTCTCGTCGGTGTACGTGAACAGGCACGGTGGAGTGCCGTCTTCCTCCTTCTGCAAGCCCTGGAACCACACAGGAACAGTGCCGGCTGTCGCACTTGGTGGCAGCACACACACAAGCGTATTGTCGCTCCAACGCTGCGTCGAGCTCGAGACCATACCCCCGAATACGCAACTCAACTGCAGATTGGGGTGGAAGTTCGCGCCAAGCACGGTCACCTCAACACCGCCGAAGGTTGGGCCAGACGATGGGATCATGCGGTGGATCTTCGGCAGGGGTAGTCCAGGGTTCGGTGGCGGGTCATGGTTAAAGAGCATGAACGGAAGTGACTGTGGGGGCATGTTCATGGTCTGATTGGGATTCAAAGAGAGCGGCAGTGGGGAGGAAGGCACGGGAGGCATGAAGGGAGCAGTGAGGTCTTCAAGGCAGAGGGCCTGCGACATGGTCTGAGTGTCAAATTGCTCCGACATGGGAATATCGTGGTCGAAATTCGCGGAAGGATGGTGGTCCACGAGGGAAGCGGAAATATCAAAGGAGGGACTGGACGCTGGGGGCGCCTCGCCACCGTTCAACATATCGGGCGCTGGTGAGGCCTGTTCACTCGATCCGAAATGTGAGATTGGACTCGATGCAAAGCTCTGCAAGGGTGTCGACGACCTCGTTACGAAGGCAGAGGCCATATTCGAGGGCGAATCAAGACTGCCGCTGCTCTCGCAACGACCAAGTCTTGTGGAACTCCGCTCGACATCGTACGGCTTGGTGCGCTTCTTGATGCGCTCGGAGCCATGGTCTCCACGGGCCTTCTTCCTTTTCACTGACCCACTCGCCTCTGATACATCGGCGACGGGACTCATTGAATACTCAAAATTAGGTAGAGTGTCGATTCCGCCCAGGATCATTCCAGTCTTCTGCGCGGCATTGATCCCAGTGCTCTTGTGATCGTCCGTGATCATAATCGGCCTTGTTACACCCGTCCCGACGACACGTCCAGAGTGATCAAGCATTGTGAAGTGGACATTGAACCCCACCTTCTCCCGATGATGTCGACAATAGCACGTAATCCGGAGAGGAAGTATAACAGAGCCAGATGAGAAGTCAAGGACCTCTGGACAGTTGAATTGCACGATGTTAGAGGTATCTTCGTGTCTTCCTCGTCCGGGAATTGTCCTGACATCGTCTTGTGACTCGGAGTCAGACCGAACTGGTCGGACGCGTGCCGCTATCTTCCTGGCAACACGTTTGGCCTGAGAGTATGATTGGTCAAGTAAATATGACTGCAGAGGAGTGTACACACTTCGCGGGCCTGACAGCTTGAACAGCATGTGACGCGTGTGTGCGGAGGAGATGCACAAGATACTTCTGCCGTTAAATAGAGTGAGTCCTCAAGAGGGGCCTCTGCGAAGAGTCAACATGACAGACGGGACACCAGTCACCGAACAGTACTCGCCTACTTTGCCCTCCTTGCGTGTTCTCTTCTTCGTAGAAGTGCCTTTAGGTAGTCTGATCCATTTCCAACTTCCGACCCTGTCGTACTTGAACGGCTCCCCAGACGACGCGCTCGCGTGTGCCAAGTCAACGGTCAAACGCACTTGTGTCTCTACTCTCGATTTCGTACCGCCTTCTGGGATGCTCGGGACGATGATAGGGAGACTTCATATCAAGAGTCAGACGCAACGAATACTGAGATACTGGTGAGAACACACTTGTAACAAGACTCCTTGGATGGATAAACAACGCGCTGCGCGGTAGCCGACGGATCCTTCCGTGGCTGCGAAGGCGGAGGAGGCACCGGCTTTGTCATTGACGCAGAGCTGTGAAGCATTGTGGGCATCTCAACGGCTGGTGACGATGACGCAACGTTTGAGAAGCGAGAGTCGGGCTTGATGTGTGCATCAGGTCCTTGAGACGAAGAGCTACTGCAGATAACGGAGGAAGAGGATGTCTATATTGAGCAGTCAAGATAGCAAGCAAACTCGAACGCACTCGTCGTAGGCGCTGTCTTGGAGCAGCTCAGCTATATCAAGAATCCGACTGTCCTCTGCCTTGTTCGAATCAGAGAAGGGGGCATCGTTTCCAACGAGAAAACTGGAGGGTGAGAGGGAATGACACCAAGCAGAGAGATCTTCCCGGTTGACACAAGGTTCGAGACTGTCCTGTGATTCGGGCGTTGCAGGCGACGGTGACGGTGATCTCGAACACGCGGTGGTCGAAGAGGACGACATGGCAAGGAAAAAAGAGGAGTAAGGATGCCTAGGAGGGCAGCAGTCTGTAAACTGGAGCAGGCCGATGAGGGGGCGGCATGTCGTCTAGTACGTGATTATGTAAGAACATGTTAGTGGCTGCGGGGCCTGGACTGTTACCATCTCAAACTCTGGCTCTGTGACTTATATATTGTGCGGTATTGATATTCATACGGTCGTTTGCGCATGGTCTTTCGCCTGCATGTACGGAGATCATGCTTGAACGGTGTTGTGAGGACAGGTTGGTCTCGTTGGCCGAACGGCATCGCGGCATGCTCAAGGCACGTGCTCTACTCCCTAAAGTGAGCAGCCTCAACCGCGCCGCGCGCTTTGTTCCCCAGTGGCCACCATGAAGCGAACCGCAGAGAAGCAGCTGTCCAAAGACGACGACGACGATGATGTCGAGGTGCGTCGCGTTCCCGATATCCAAACATCCATGCAAACGAAAGAGTCAGGAAGTCTCCCCGCCTGACCAGGGTTTCAAAATGGCCGATGAGACAGTCCTGGCGAGACGACCGTACGTGTTACTCGCACTTTGTTCTTCCCGCTGTCTCTCAATCTCGCCTCCACAAGAATGAGAGCACTTCCAAGACGTTCTATTGCTGCAGTGACCCCTCCCACTTCCGCCCCATCGACACCGGAGGTATGTAACCTGCGCCACAGACCAGCATTCATGTTTGACGGCTAAAGACACCGATCATTAGCCTTCCCCTGCGCCTGTTCCGAAATTCACAGGTTTTTCGGGCTTTGGTGCGTCAAGTGGCGATGCAGCACCGTTCTCTTTCAGTGCGCCTTCAGCATCATCATCCCCTTTGAGGCCCGCGACAACATCTACCTCGGACTCCGCGTTCTCATTCAATGTGCCGAGCACAAATTCATTTGCGCTCCCACCCGCCTCTTCAACCAGCGCACCCTCAGTGGCCTCTTCGGCCTCGCGGGCTACGAGAGCCTTCGCATCCTTTATCAACCCGCCTGCCGCGGTTGGACCTACGTCTGAAGCGCCACCTACCGGTTCCTCCGACGTTGATGATGACACGCTGAAGGCCGAGATCAAATATTTGAAAGCGCTGCGCGGTCTCAACGTGTCGTTCTTGTCGGCAATTTCCAAGGCGATTGAATCGGATCCATTTGTCGACGTCGCGGATGTGCTGGACCGCTACAAGAGTTTGCGAATTTCGGCCAAGTCTGAATACGACGACAAACTTCATATCTCAACAACCAGCTCACGAAGCGAAACACGTACACCCGGCACCGTGCCTGTCGGCAAGGCCCCGACCACAGCTTCATCTGCATCGGCCCCATCAATCGCACCCGCCAGTTCCATGCCTGCACCTCCTGCCAGCTTCTCTTGGTCGAAACCATCCTCCGACTCCGCCGAAAACTCGTCGAGCACATCTGACAGTACTAAAGGTAGCGAAAATGCACCTACGCCACCACCCGCGTTCACTTTCGGTCGCCCAGCGGCAACCTCCGGAAACATGCTATCTTCGACAGCACCACCACCACCGAAATCGGCGTTCACTTTTGGCTCTAATTCTGGATCGACAGCACCTACCTTTGGCTCTTCCTCCAGCACATCATCCTCGGCGCCACTGTTTGGCTCAACACAGTCATCCTTCACTTTCGGCAATGCCGCCAGCCCGCCCTCGCCGACCAAAGCGGGAGAGAGCAAGCCCTCGCCCTTCGGCTTCAACGCACCCTCAGCGTTCACCTTCGGCAAGGCCGCGGACAAGCCCAGCGAGACGGGAAGTGCGAAGGACAAAGACAATGGTTCGAAGGACAAAGGCTCCTCCGTTGGTCCCGCCACGAGCACCAGCCTCTTCGGTGGCACCTCGACGTTCACAACGCCGGAGAAGCCGGCGGGTTCCAGCTCAAACTCATTCACGTTCGGTTCAGGCTCGCCTGGGAAGGCGTCCGTCTTCGGCGGGTTCAGCAAGGCCGGCGGCAGCATTGGGAACCCGGTGGGGTTCGGATTTGGAAGCCCGCCGCGTACGCCAGACGAGGCGTCCACGCCGAAGCCCGCTGGCTTTTCATTTGGCGCGCCGCCAAAGCCTACGACTACGGAGACAGGTGGGGAATCGAGCGAGGGGACGGAGGGAGAAGGCGAGGCGCCGCCGCTTGTCTCCAAACCGTCGGTCCATGACCTTGAGGGCGAAGGCGAGGAAGACGAGGAGACGACGCATGAGACGCGAAGCAAGGTATACAAAATGGTCAAGGACCAAGAGAAGTCCGAGTGGGGCGACATGGGTATCGGTCAGTCCGGGGCCTTCTGGCAGATAGTGCACTGCTGAATGAGGATTTACAGGCATGCTACGATTGAAGAGACACAAGGAGACTGGTGCCAGAAGGATCCTCTTGCGAAATAGCAGCACGGGCAAGATCATAATTGTGCGTACCCCTCTTTCGAAACTTTCAGTTGCTTCGCATTCTTACATCTGTGTACAGAACTTCAACATTCACCCAGGGATGAACACTGTCGTGGCGGGCAAGACGGTGTCATTCATGGGTCACGATGCGGGTGCTCCTATGCCCTTTAGAATCAAGGTAAAGAGCGAAGACCAGGCAGATGCTCTGAAGCATGCCCTGGACCGAGAGATTGAGTTTGTCAAGGCGAAGACAGAAACATGAGACGGGTATCCGGAACCATTGCATATAGTGCCTCTAGGACTATGTAGCTAGTATGCCTCTTGCAGACTCACAATACATATTATGGCAGTGTCCATCACAGCATATTAGCAGGCAGAAAAAGTCAAGGTGCAATTAATGTGTTATTTCCCGTGGAAATGGCTTTGTGCATTGTGCCACGTCGAATAGTGAACGAAGGCTTCGCTCAAAAGCATCTCGATCTCGTGGTCTGACCAGCCTTGCGTCGGGAGAGATTGAAGAAACATTATGATGCCCTGTGTCATTTCGGGAATTAGATTGTGCTTCTGCGAGACCGTCCAACAAATCAACAAACCTGGAAGTCCATCTCCTGCAGCTTCTTGCTCCATCTGACAAGGAAAGCAGAGCATACGTACAGATGAAACTGAGAGAATGCATCTGGGCCCTCGGCCTGCAATGTGCACCGCGTTTCAGTATGTTGATGTCACGGAGAAGGAGATATTCAGACCAGGTAGGTGTCCCACATACGGACGGTATTCTGCACGCTAATCTCACGCATTAGCAGGCAATTCATCCATCGGAATGCGAACTGCATGAACTCGACGTTCTCCGCTTCAAGATGCGCAGCAAGCGGGGCTACATTGTCCATCGTTTAGCAAGAGCCGGAAAGAATGGAAGTACGACATACCGTCTATACGAGCAACGAGTTCAGCCATTCGCTTCACGCTCCTCTGAATGCCTGGCTGTCCGGCGATATAGTTGTCTTGAATCCCGTCAAGTAAACGGGACAGGCACCAGAACGAGTCTGCTTCAATGGCATCCCGCACGTCCGTTGGCAACTGAGAAGTGTCAAATTCTTCTGGGTCCGACTCTGCTCAGGTACATTCGGCTTAACAAAGGCGCGACATGAAGAATCAAATAGCCTTACCGATATATGCAGATAAGAAAACTTGAAAAAATGGCGTTACGAGATCATTGATGCCCTGGACATATCCACTCGCAGGATGTCGTATTGCCCATACATATAATATTCTCTCGAGGCTCTGAATGAAAAGAAGTTAATGTGAAATTGTGAGAGCGTGGCCGAACCTACTCGCTGTGTGGTGGCCTGCATCCAGAGACGTACACCTGGCCTTGTGCGAGGAACGTCAATCTCAATTTGGTGCCAGATCTGTTGATCAAGTCCATCTCGATTGCGAGCAAAGGCAAGCTCCACAAGAGAAGAATATTCCTGCCGTTTTCTCGCCAGTGTAGAGGAACGCATAGGTGTGGGCAGCGGCAAATATCCCTGTATGTGGCGTTATTCGGTCCATCCATGGAGTCCATAGAACAAGGCGTACTAGAAGCAGTGGCCATGCCACCGGTCGCAGTTCGCTCGGTACGCCGCTCCAAGCAAGCTTGCGTAGTTGTGCTTAATGAACAACGTTAAACATCGGTCAAATCCGAAAAAGCGATATGTTCTTTACCCATATCCACGTCCTCCTTCGTTATACAGTCGACAAACTTTTGTCGCCTGTTGGTCCGTATTGATCGCTCGCGATTGAGCTTTTCTGCGATGACATCGGAACCAGAGGGTTCTCCCTCTGGGCTAGACTGCGATGAAGCTGACCGTTTGAACGGACGACGACGGACGAGGTATAGCGGATCTAGATGCAAATTGAAGCGTTGGTGAATACGCGACAAATCGCATTGAAGGTACCGTGGATAATCTCCTGGACATCGCCGCGCAGGACACCTTGGTCATGCCTGACTTTCGAGTGATGTGCAGAATTCTCCATCACTTCTGGTTCAAGCTCGCCCACGACCATGTCACTCTCCACATCTTCATATCCGGACGGACGCCCCTCGGCAGAATTTCGAACATCACGCCCCTCGGAACTCGTCCGCTGGTCAGAAGACTTCCTGACGATCGTCCATCCGTGCTTGGTGGGCTGTTCGTGTCTCGTCGGATAAGAGCTCGGGCTCGGGGCATGCACATGGGTATACGAGAACGCGAGTGTCGATGAGGACGTATTCAAAACTGGCTTTGGTACTGGCTTCGGGGCCGTTGTGGAAGGTCCTCTTGCATTTGCACGTTTGTACGATGCGCCTGGAGATTCCGAGTCGGAAGCGCTGTCCCAGGCGTCGTCTTCGGCCCAGTCTGTCACAGCGTATGAAGAGAAGCGGCTGGAGGGGTTGATACCGATGTGGGGACGGGCTGGCGGTGGACGAGCAGCCATGGTTTGCTGCAGAGAACGAGTTGCCACAGGCGCATGCCAGTGATTCCCGGAGCTTAGGGCCTCGGCGCGCGCTTAGATTAGATCAAGCTGCATCTACGCGAACCAAACACAAATGTAATCTGCAAGAGCTGTGCAAGATACAGAATAACCGCCTCCTCAGCCTGGGTATCGTTCAATGTTCGACGATGTACAATTCCCGACCGTCTCACTTCCGCGCAGCCTTGTAGAAGTCTTCTTCGCTCCAACCATACGTCCGTTTGAGTTTCTTGCCAAACTCCTTCAGCATCACGGGATATAGCGTCGGGTCGGGATGAGCTGCAAATCATAAATAGCTGTCAATCAGAGCCAATCTGCATATCATCCACTTACGCTTGTGGAAAGTTACAGGCTGCATATCCCCAAAATTAGAGGGGCCGACTAAAGGAACCAAGCGGATGATGGCACTCACCACGTCCCGTGGATCGGGAGGATCGAATCGCACACTGGAACCTGCTGTGCTCGGATCGTAGGTAAACCCCATCTCGCGCATTACCTGCTCTCTCGCGTTAGCCGGATCCGACATGGGGGTAAACACAATTCTGAGCATCACCTTCAGGAAATGTTCCCACTTCATCGGCGCGAGCCCCTTCTTCTCGTCCTCGGACGTGTTCATCAGCTGGTGCAAGTATGTCGCCGTCTTCTTTGACAGGCCCGCGAAGATATTGAGCTTGCTTCGCTTCTCCCCATCGTTCTCGACATCCTTGTCCTTCTTCACAAAGCGGCTGAAAAAGCCCTTCTTTTCGGGGATGGAAACAAGATTTGCGTGGTCGGGCCTCGACTTGATCTTGTTCTTCTTCTCGCCCGCAAGGCCCTCTGTCTGCAGGTACTTGTGGGCAGACTGGGCGGTCGTTGTCTGGGCTAGGGGCAGGAATGTCGAAGACATATGCGGTAGTGTTGTCGTCGAGCCACCCGCTGGCGTCGAGGGTGGCGACGTAGGTTTTGCAGGCGGCCTAGCAGCCTTCTTTGGTGGCGACTTCGGACTGGCAGTGGACTGAGGTTCTCCCAAGGGCTTCGAGGACACTGTCGGAGTCGTTGGAACGGTTGGTGCGACTGGTGTGGCCGGTACGGGAATCGTCTCCTGCGACTCAGCGGCCGGTGTGCCAGTTGCTGCTACTGGCTTCTTCTTTTTCTTAGGTTTCTTTTTCTTCTTCTTTGCGGCTGCAGCCGCTTCTTCCTCATCCTCGACGGTCTCTACCGTCGGCTTGTGGCTCTTGGGCGCTGCTGATACCGACTCCGTACATTAGGAAAGGTGCTATGGTTGAGTCGGAAACACAACTTACCCATTGTGGCCGGTAGCGGTGTAGGAGCGGCTGCAGCGGGACGATGGGCAGCTGCCGATGGTGATGGGCCAGCTGGGGGCCTCGCCGACGCGTACGGGTGCCGAGGCTCCTTGCGCGATGTGGTTTTTAGGGTCGGATTTGACGAGAACATACGCCCTGTAGTCAAGGATTTCCATATCATCTTGCGCGTAATATGAGGGACACAGCTCCGTCGACGCACCTCTGAGGGACCCCAGTAGCTTCAAGAACGGATTGTCCTTCCGTTCCTCCGCTAGCACATCAAACTCCGGCGCATTGCTCTTGGGATCGAAGAAGTCTGGCGTCGCCATCGCAGTGTCCATCGCCTCCCTCATCATATCACGCAGCTCGTCTTCCGCCTCCGTATCATATCCACTCTCCGAGTCCTCATACTCATCATCATCTGAGTCCTCATCAGACACGTCACTGTAGGTATCAGACGGCTCTGCCTCAGACGAATCCGACAGGCTCTGCAGCCCAGGCATCGAGTCACTGCTCTCGCCGCCGTTCGTGATTGCCAGGCGCTTGTTGTTCTTCGCGCCCTTGAGGGCGCCCTGAACTGGGACGAGCCCAGGCGGTGAGTCTGAGTCCGAGCCCGCGTCGTAATGCCGAACGGCTTTACTGTTCTTCGCCTTGCTCTTGGTTGGCACGAGGGCGCCGGCTCCGTTTTTGGAATCTGCGCCATGGGAACCGTGCCACTGCGGGGTGCGCTGGCGGACATCGCCTAGCCTCCAGAGATTGTCGGGGGTTTCTCCAGACTCCGCTACATAATTCTGCAAGGAGCGTGGTGATGATGGGCTAAGCTGATTTTTCTCTGTGACTTACACTGTTTATGGCGTTCCACATGGTGTCGAGGGTGTTCAGCCTCTTCGTTTTTTCGAGCGGGTATATGAGATCCTTGAAGTTCGTGTACCTCTTCGATGCCTTGTCCGAGAATATTTGCGCATCAAGCCAGTCTTCGTACTCTTCGGGCATTTCACGCGGGAGTTTCTTCCATGCTGCGACATCGGGGCCAAGCAACGGACTCTCCAGTAACTCTTGTAGTTGCACAATGACCTAAAAGACCACGAGATGAGCCTTCCGCTACGATGCGTGCATCGATGCCAACTGTTCAGTGCCTTACCGCCAAATCTCCCACAGCGTCCCAAACCTCTTGAGGAAACCGCTTCGCGTCACGTGGCGACTCCTCCAAGGCTTCATGAAGAATTTGGTATAATATCTGTCTCGGAATCGCAGACTGCGGGAGACACAGCTCGACTATTATTGAATCAAGGAACGACTTGTGCACGTCCCGCAGCCCGGCCCAGTCGAAAATATATTCGGGTTCGCCCTCGTTCGAATCGACATTGACCTTGAAATACCGTGAATAGTGCGCTACAGAAGGGGGAAATATGAATGCCAATCATCCAGCGCTGGCAGATATACGTACGAGTGGTCGTTGCCAGTAACGCGAATTTTGCTTGATTCGCCTGAGAGAGTACCTGCACGATGTCATATAGGACGAGATATCTCGACCTCAAGTACTCATTCTTCTTGAGCTGGGTGTGAACTGCACCATTCTCGAGCCCGTCTTGTGCGAGGTCGCGGACGGTATCACCGACGAGCTTCCAGCCGGAGGCCATCATGTAGGCATTGTGGATCCTGCGAAAGACGACGGTACAACGATGTATACAGCACTATCGCTAAAAGTGATAGCGAGGACGGCGGCCCGCACCTGGATACTACAACCGAAGCGACGTAATCGGCATCGCGAAGAGGATCGGACGCATTTTTTCCCGCTGCTGTAGGAGAACGAGCCTTGACTTCTGCGACAATCTTACTGTAGAAGAGATCAGGGTCTTGCAAGCCACTGATCTCGTCCAGCCAAGCTGCGCAGCAATGATATCACCGATCAATGTCTCTGCGCGGCATACTCAAAATCGGAAGCGGACATACCAGCGAGCTGCGAATCAGCGATATTGAGGCAGATCTCGAGCCGAAAGGGGGTCCCAAGTGCCTTCTTCGACTGTATGATGAGATCCTCTGCACCAATCACTGTGTTCGGACCATCGGGATATCAAGAACGAATGTCTGGCGCGCACCGGCAAGGAGGTCGAGCTTCTCGCGCCCACTCATCTTGCTCGTGCGCATGAGCTCTCCGGTGCCCATCGTACCATGCTTCCCGTTTCGCAGGACGAGCGCACGCGCGGTGAGCGGCTTGTGTCCGTGTTCGTCGCGCTGACTGTGGTGTTTAGCGGACACATGCCTGGGTCCTACCGGGACGAGCGCGCGCGATGTAGAGGGTGCAGGAGGTTTTGCAGATTTATCCTTTGCAGGAGGCATTAATTCTTGCGCTGACGATGTGGATGTAAGTAAAAAAAGAGCGGCGAGCAGAGCGGACGGACCTTAGAAAGACGACCACTCAGACTCGCCGACGGCGGAACGGGCTGATTGCGATCGCGTAGATATTTGGCCTTGTTACGCGCTATCTATCCCTCCACCTGGACCACAGACCACTGGCAGTGTTGTGACAATTGCGATTTGACTTATTCTGCCTATGGAACTCGTCAATTGCAATATTGCGACTTTCTGTTCAATGAGGGAGGCGGGGCAGGGCGCTGGCGTTCATACGTGGCGTCGATGAAGACGCTCGGATGCAGGTCGACATCAGTTCCGGTGCTGCGGACATGAAACACGGCTGGCCCTGGGTGGCTGTGCGCACGGGTACAGGTCTGCGGGGGGCGGCAATGATATATGTTCGGTGTGGTTCGGCGCGCATGCGACTCCTTGGTCGCCTCTTCGACCGTCGACGACGACTCTCTCTTTCTGTTCTCTGCTGTGCAGGGCCCTTTTCTTCCTGACGCCCCTTCGTTTTCTTCCAGCCTTGATGGCTGCCTTTAATGTTTCCCGTGAGTCCCGCCAGCGTGTCGAAACTCATCCGGTACTGATGAGGGATCCGGCATGCGTCCACAGTTGACGATAGTTCTCCTTTAATATCGTATTCGCCTCCTAATGCATGGTTCGACACGCCCGCCGCCGACTCTTTCGCACAGTCGTACGCGCACGCATCGCTGCACACCACCAACGTTAGCGGCGCCTCCGCCCAGTTCACCTTCAACGGCACCGGCGTATGGCTCTTCGGCGGACACAGACCCAACTACGGCGAATACTATGTCTCGGTCGACAACCACGTCGTGTCCTCTGCCAGCGCCAGCTCCTCGCAGCCCGTGGTCGGCCAATTATTGGGCGGGACATCAAATCTGGTTATGGGCGAACATACGGTCACACTGGTCAGTACTGAGAACGGTATGATCGACTTCGACTCCCTGGTCTTCGAAACGGCAGTAGGCTCTGCTGGGTGCGTCCTGCGTCCCATGACAAACGCCATGCTGACTTCCTCCTAGACAATCTGCCACCAATGTCACCCTCGACGATACCAGCGCGAATTTCACGTACGGTCCTTCGGGCTTGGGCTGGGCCGTAGACAACAACTCCGAGTGGTACAACAGCACCTTCCAGTGAGTGCCCATGTGTGCCCCGCTTCATCTATCTCACTCGTCCGATTTAGTCTGTCCACGGATGGAGGCGCACAGGCGTCCTTGTCGTTCATGGGTGATGCAGTCGCCGTCTATGGTGCGGTCGCGTCCCAGCTTGCCAACTACACCGTCACACTTGACGGTCGTGTCTCGCAGTCCTTTAGTGGCGCATCTGTTTCGAAGCTCCATTCGCAGGTGCGTCCTTGGGCACAAACAGCTCAACAAACTGCGTACTGATCTTATGGCGGCATTTCTCCAGACGCTCCTGGTCCGTCCATCTGCCGCCTCCACTTGACTGATGTCTAAGCCGACGCCCTATTCACAGTATTTCGCGAACAACCTGGGGCCTGCCCAACATTCCCTAGTGCTGACCAGCTCCACGGTACAAGATACGGGTAAGTTTATCGGCATCGACTTCGCTACCGTGTACTCTGTGGGAGGCGGCGGCGGTGGAAACCTGGTCGTGAACTCCGATGCTGGCATGAACGGCGCTGTCCCTCCCATCGGGGGTCCTGCGGCTGTTTCAAGTGCCCCTTCCAGTGCAAGCGCTACTAGTGGCCGCTCGACGGCGACCTCGGCTTCGACCAGCAGCTCAAGTGGTTCGAGCTTCAGCTCTGCTGCGTCTTCAGCAAGCAGCTCCGGTTCTTTGAGCGCGAGTGCTAGTTCTGCCTCTCCGACCTCGAATGTCGCAGGAAGCTCTACAGCCAGTTCCAGCTCGAGTGCCTTTAGTATTTCAGCCATCACCCCGACTTCTAGCAGTGCAAGTGCTACTCCGAGCCAGAGCAGCAGCTCGAGTCCCAGCGCATCGTCCGCGTCCATCAGTTCAAGTGCACCGGCGGGCGCCACTACTGGTATCCCCAAGATGACCACAAACCCTAGCATCGACCAGGCGGACGCCGGTAACAACAACAGCAACATGTACGTCCCCTTCTATTCTCTCTCCTGCGCCAATTGACCTCGCGCTCTAGCTCTGCAACGGGCTCCGACCACCGCCGCTCATCCGATCTCTCGCTCCCAGTCGTGATCGGAATCTCCGTAGGCAGCTTCGCCGCGCTCGCGCTCCTCCTCTCGCTCCTCGCGTGCTTCGTCAAGCACCGGCGCACGCAGGCGCGCAATTCCAAGGAGTTGCCGTCGCCCGTCCTGCCGATGCAGGACCCAGACCTCGAGGCCGGCTACGGCGCGGACGCGGGGTACGGGGAGAAGAAGTTCGCGGACGCGGCGAGCAAGCGCGCGACGGCGCTGACGTCGACGACGCGGTGGTCGCAGGCATCGTACGAGTCCGAGACGACGCTCGCCGGGCACGGACACGCGCATGCGCCCCCGCAGGAGAAGTGGCAGATGGTGGAGCCCGTGCCGGTGCTCCCGCTCAGCGTGCGGAACCGCGGCGAGCGCGAGAGCGCGCAGAGCGAGAGCTCGCTGGGGTCGACGTTCGTGGAGATCCCGATGGACACGGCGGCGCTGTACCCTGCGTGGGCTGAGCAGAGGGTGTGTCCCCCTTTTTTTATTGTTCTGGGTGGCTGGTGTGCTGAGCGTGCGTATAGCAGCTGACGCCGGGCATGTCTGTCGCGCCGGGTACTCCCGTGCTTCCGGGCACACCTGCGCCTCCACGGCCGGTGCGTCCGCCAACGTTGGAGCTGAGCTGGAACTACTAGGGCGGGTGTTTTGCTTCATACGTGCTCTCCCCCGCTGTGGACTACGCTCTCTCGACAGGTGTTGCGTTGTGATGTGAATTTGCTACCTGCACCGGACATGTATCAGCTGTATCGATATGCTTGTTTGACCCTTGGCCGTGAGTGCAGTGACAGACGCTCTAATGGTGCCGGTAAACTGCCACGCGTGGTATATGTCATAGAATTTATCGATAGTCTTCCGAGTCGACCTTGAAGCTTGAAGCTTGGGGCTATATGGTCAGACGTTCGCACACAGCTCACGATCGCTTGGTGGAATTCCTTGATGTATTGCTTCGTGCTTGTCGCATCAAGGGGTCGAGAACGCAGGATTGAAGGCTGGATTCATGGTCGAGACAGAACTGCCGCATCTGCTGAAGAAAAGCATGCCGAAGAAACACTTGTTCGCATGGCCGCGGTCGCTGGCCTCTGAGGCTTGAAGGGTAACAAATGCCTAATATGTCGGCGTGGATTGGAGTAACGCAACAGGGAGACATGTGCGCACAAAAATCTGGCTTGCGGCTGGGTATGCCTGCGCCCATCAAGCTTGATCCAAGCCGCCCGAAGCTGGACTGGGCTATTATAAATATAATCGCTGAGGCAGAGGCTGAGCTATGACTGGCGCAAGATGGCCTGTCACGGTGGTATATATCCGTACTTGATGGTCATGCCGGACATCTCGGACAGGGTTACTGTGAATTTGAACACCCGAGTGGCGTTGAGTTGCCAGATGTCCGCCCGCCCGGGATCGCATCGAGGGCGTGTGACTAGTGACGCCGACGCCGAGCGTAACGGCAATTAATGATGCCGTCGGTGCGGGTGAGGGCGACAGAGGAGTGTGCGCGGGAAGAGGGGGCTGTTGGTCTGGCTGAAACGGGGAGGCGTGAGGCGTGTTGGCGGCTTGCATTAATGCAGCTGGGACTTCGCAAGGCCTCCGCATTGTGGTCGAGTGTGGAAGACGGAGGTGTGACGAAGGGTCACAGGCCTTGGCTGGATCGGGACGCGGAAGACGTCCGAAGAAGCATTGTTGTCCTCACGACGCCTACTGCGTCAACTTATAAGAACGTCCTCTGCCAGTGCATGCCTCTCCATCGTTGCGTGCCTTTCTGTCTTCACCTTTCCTCCCCTCTTCCACGCGCCATCTTGGTCGAGCTGAGCTCGCTGGAACCGTCGGTTCTTGCTTCTTAGTCGGTCTCCAGCTCTCCCCGAAGCCAGTCTTCCTTCCGTTCCTGCTTGAAGTTCAACCTTTTCTTCAGCGAGCAGCGCTCAGTGTCTTCTCCGCACATCCCTGCTTCCCCTCTTTTCAACACCTCCTCGATTGCATTCGCACAATGGGCAACCTGATCTGGCACGAGTATGCACGCTACGTCACGCTGACGGCTACCGTCTGTGAGTTAGCCTAACACCGCCGTCGCTATGCATACTGACGCCCTTGCGCACAAAAAGATACGATATGGGCCGCATTCTGGGGAATTTACTTCCGCAAATTCTTCTGGGACTTCATCGGTGGCACTCTGCGCAACCCCGGAGGCCTTCAGTGCGTCTCAAAGCCTCTCCATTCCGTGTTCCCAGTCTCACCACTTTGATGCGCCCAACAGGCCCGCGGATAACGTATCCATCTTCATCTCAATCATCGTCAAGGCACCAATCGTGCAGATTGTCGCTTTGCTTCACGGCTTTGCACTCCTCGCACTGGATTATCCCGCACCGTTCCTGAAGGACACCGCCCTACACCGCAACTTTGTCATCCGCATACTCATGGTCCTAGGCCAAGCCTCCCTCACCGCACTGTTCTACCAGGTATGCTCGTCCAAATTTTCAGTAGGTAATCACAAGTCTAATTTGCAATGCAGGGCACAAATGGGGCGATATGGTCCCTGGTGGCCGCGTTCTGTTGGACGCGCGCAGTGATGCTGGGAGAAACCATGCCCGAGGCGAAGGCCAATCGAGGAAGAGGGGGGCACGCTTAGCACGCTGCGTCCCCTTCCCGTTGTGCTAGGCGCGGAGAGACTTTCCCATACACGGGCTGGGGCTCCTCCGTCCACTTCTTCTCACCCTCCCATCTTCTTCCCGGGTACCCTTCCAACCATCTTTTCTCATTGACATTCGTTACACTCGTCCCGTGCCGACTTGCACCGCTGGCTTCGTTCTATTTCTCACTCACTGGTCGTGGTCGACCGCACATACAGTTGTGGACACGCGCGTTGTTCTTGTGTTGTTATATAGACTCTGTTATCGCTTTTTGCTCTCGTGTATCAGTACCATGCCGCCCGCTCCTGTATCCAACGCATTGATCACCAGGAGCACAAACATCACGCAGCTGCGTTTCTAATTCACTTCTCGGTGGAGACGGCGTCTACGTTCGACTCCTAGATTCTCCGGCCTCCAGATGTCTAAATCAATGGCGCCGGCGAAGGACAGGCTCCCATCAATATACTGAGAGATCGCTTGCCGCCTCCCTCCTGATCACCTCCCACAACGACGTCTGTGCCGTCCTATTGACAGGTCTCCACGTCAACTCCCTGTCATGCGCCACCCAATTCGACAATTCAAGCTCTACAAGGTCCGGAAATGCCGCAATCATGCAGCGCATAACACGCTCCAGGTCGTCCGATTTGACCTCCAATCTGCTCTGCCCGGCGCGCAAGCACCGCAGCGCGCGCGATATGCAGCGTGGATTCGCCTCTAGCTCGCCCAGCTGCAACCGATCGAGCACAAACGGCATTGTGAGGTCGCGCAGCGCGGGCAGGCGGTGCGCAAGATCGAGCACTGCGGACAGCGCGGGCAGGTCGACCGCAAGAGCTATACCATATCTTCGGTGCGTGTCGACGCTGAGCACTTCGAGGCACGGGAATGAGGAGGCGAGTGTTTGCATGTCTTCATCAGCGACGGTCAGCGGATTTTCCCAGACGTCAATTTGTAGACGGGTAAGCGTCCGGAGTGTGAGTACAGGATGGAGGATCTGCATAAGCGCTATGTCATATTTGACATCAGAGAAATGGGGACTGAGGCCGAGCTTGAGAGTGTGCAGAGATGTGGGGTAGCGGGATGCGACCATCCTGAAGAGGTCAGCATATTCTGTTGTGCCATCTACGAATTGGATATCAATGTCGAGCGAATTGATAGCTGTGGAAGATACGGCTGAGATGATGGACTGGATGGATAACAGTCCTCCGGATAACTTGAGCGTACGGAGGGCGTGGAACCCGTTGCAGGAGGGTTGTAACCCTTCGTCTTCGTCGCCCACGATCTCGAGGACTAGATTGATGAGAGTCGGCGCTGTAGAAAGGGTTTGAAACACAGGACGGATTATGAAGGGCGAGCAACCAATCAACCCGAATGAATGGAGATGTTGGAAAGCGGTGAAGGCAACGGTATCGAGTGGGATATACAGATTGCTCATTGAGACGTCCTCAAGGGAAGGGCATCCTTGAAAGACACTCTGGAGGAGCATCTCGAGAGCAAATTCTTGTCCTGAATTAGGATGATACGAGGCTGACACAAATCGCTCAAATTTGAGATGCAGTGAACGAAGGGATGGAGACAGCAGGGTGGTGATGCTTGTGTCGTAAGGCGAGCGCTGCTCCCAGTTCAAGGATGTCAAGCAGGGCAGTAGGAACTCCTCCTTGAGGTGATGAAAAATGTGGAAGTAGACGGAGTTTTCTACATGCAATCGACCTGGGTGAATTTCAAGGGAACGTATTCGCCGGGCATATTGTTGAAATCGGACAAGATCGTATTCAGCTATGTCCCCGTCGAGGCGCTACAGCACAGATGAGTCCAGTATTCACGGGTTGTAGACACCAACTCACATAATTATTTTCATATGTACTAGTATTAGCCCCTTTCAGAGATTTAATTAGCCGGAAAAGAGGGTAGGGGTAGCGCAGATGTCTCCATAGAACGCTGAGTGCGGGGTCGGAGAACGCTCTGCAAACGCACGCCGCCTGTACCAGGGTGCGCCGATTCGACACACCTGAATCCTGAGATAGATGTGCTGGTAGATGTTCAAAGACTTCGGAGAGAATGTCAAAGCTGTCCAATGCTCGGTGCATTTCGACGACAATGAGACTAGCCGCTGAGCTGCGTCCAAAAGTCGAGGGAGACAGAAGCGTAGACAAGATTCCAAAATGTGGTTGATCAAGTAGTGGCGGCCCGGCCACTACTGCGTGGCTGTCACCTAAGCGTCACGCGCAGTCACATCACATGGGCGTGTTCTAAGTCTCGACCTTGAAGCTTGACTCTGAGTACAGCCGTGGACACACGCGCTGCTCTTGTGCATCAGTATCGATACGCCGCCCGCTCCTGCGGTGTTCAATTGCATTAATGTATTGATCATGATCACCAGGAGCACAAACATCCCGCAGCTGCATTTTTGAATTCTCGGTGGAGACGGTATCTACCCTTCCGCCGTGCGGCGTGGAATCTGCAAGACCCCTCTCCCAGATTCTTCGGCCTCCAGATGTCTGAATCAACGGTGCGGGCGAATATGTACAGGCTCCCATTCATATACTGAGAATTTACGGGCCGCCTCGCGCCTCGCCTCCCACCACAACGCCGGTAGTGTCGTACAGACATTTGTCCACGTCTCATGCATCACCCATTTCGACATGCGAAGACTGACGAGGTCCGGAAATGCCGCAACAATGCAGTTCAGAACGCGCTCCAGGTCGCCCGGCGCGACCTCTAATGTGCCCTGCCAGGCGTCCAGGCGCCGCAGCGCGCGCGATGCGACGCGTGGATTCGCCGCCGCCAGCATGTCTAGCTGTGCGCGGTCAAGCACGAACGGCACCGTGAGGTCGCGCAGCGCGGGCAAGTGGTGCGCGAGGTCGAGAACCACATGCATCGCGGGCGGATCGCCCGCATACATCATTGCGCAAGGACTTCTGCTGTGGCATGGGTGTTTCCGTGTCGCTCAGGATGCTGAGCACTTCGAGGCACGGGTACGAGGAGGCGAGCGTGTGCATGTCTTCGTCGGCGATGGTCAGCGGAATGTACGAGGTCCCGATCTCCAGACGGGTAAGCGTTCGGAGCGCGAGTACCGTGACAGGATGGAGGAGCTGCATAAGCGGAGGCGTTCGAACTTCGAATTCGTGGGCGTATGTGGAATTCTGCATGCGCAGCCGCGCGTGCATTCTGAGATTCCATGATCATGAAGCAGCCTTCCAACGAACCATCCTGAGCAAAATCCGCAGATACCTGCGGGGATAAGCAGTGGCGCGGAGACAACATGCGCACGGATACCAGGCCCCTTGCTTCCTGACCACCTACCTCATACGATTGCCGACCTCCCCAGAGTGATTCTGCCTCCATCTTTACATCTACTGGACAGCATTCAGCATACTTTGTTCTCCTAGGCGGACTCTACGAGGCGTGTATACGAGGCCTCCTGTGTATTATTTCATCAAGTATGGCGTCAGAGCTCATCTCAAAACTGCCCGAAAGCTACGACAAGGCTCTGTCTTCGGGTGATCTGCTCTTTTTCCCCTCGACTGTCAACAAACACATCGATCACGGCGTTGAGGTATGTTCATGTATTGTCCGTGTCTGTGATGCGTACGTTCATCCTGAAGTGCGGCATCTCGTGCCAGTTCGAGATCCGCCTGTGCCCCGCACTGCAGAACAAGCCCACGCTTCCGACACCTCACTTCGCAGCCCCCGAAGATGTGCCACCGCGCAAACAAGACCCATTTGCGCCTCCGTACACGACCAATCTATTCATAGGAGAACTGCAAGATGAAGAGGGATCTGAGTATGTCCTACTGGTTCGTGCTGGTCATTTGTACCATCGTGGAAGACAATTCAATGGATTCATTCCTTCATGTGCATTTGGGATCGCTCATATGTGACAGTTCAATAAGTATTCCGTGGTCCCACATCACATCCTGTTGGTAACCAAAGGTGGGCTTTTTCCTACCTCGGAGGCGTCCAGTTTTGAGGCGTATACATGCGTGTGTGTAGAGTATCGATCCCAAGCATCGCCCCTACTACCCCCAGAGTTGGCACAGATATACACCCTCTTGGTTGCCACACGCCAATTGGGCAGACGATTCTTCGCATTTTACAATTGTGAGTGTACTACACCGCGTCGATATGGCATGTGCCCACATGAAATGTCACACAGGCGGGGATCTCAGCGGCGCCAGCCAGCCGCACAAACACGTCCAGTTCATTCCCCTTGACGACGACGGCCCGCCAGTCGAGAGGCTCGCACGAGCAACGAATATCGAGGTAGAAGGTACGCTTTGACCTTCCGTTCCCTTCTCCCCTCCAACCGTTCCCCAGACCGTCCGTTCACGCTCTCCGCACTGCCTTACGCCAACCACATACGGCGGCTTCCCCGGCACCTCGCCTCGGCCCCGCCTGACGAGCTCTCCGCGACACTCGCCGACGCGTTCCTCTCTCTGCTAGACCTGACGATCTCGACGGTGCGGCACGCCACGGACTACCCCGCAGGCGCACCGTCGTACAACTTTGTGCTCACGCTGGAGCACATGCACATCGTTCCCCGCGCGCGCGAGGCGCACGTCCTCGGCGCGACCGGCGAGGCGCTCAGCGTGAATGCGCTCGGGTTTTCCGGGCTGCTGCTCGTGAAGAGCGAGCGCGAGCTCGAGGCAGTCAAGGAGGAGGGCATTGCGCAGATCTTGGCGGGCGTGGCACTGAAAAGCGTGCATGAAAAGCAGATGAATGAGTCGACGGATGACCAGGAGTAGGTATTGCCTTTGTTGTGAGATCTATGTTGCTTATTTCTAACTTCCGGGAAAGTGCAACGATACGTTTGGCATTAGGGAAATTATAAACATTGTATATCGTACATTCAACCAATTTCGTCCACTGGCTGTGATGCAGATATACGTCGCGAAACCTAGTTCTTGTCGGATGCACCAGACTAGCTAGGGGCCTTCATTAAATAACGATTTGGATGCCGCGAGCCTTCAAGCTTCAAGCTTCAAGTGCTTACCAATCAGGCCTATTCAGCGCCCCAAGCGGCCCGATTCGTCTCTTTCAAGATAAACCGTCACCTCAGACCTCCGCTCGAGGGTTTTTCGTCCCAGCTCACCTCCAATGTCAGCGTTTCAGTGGTGTTCAGTCGTTTCCTCAACGCCTCACCGCCATCTCACGCTCGTAGGATTTCGGCCGTTGTGTCTTAAGCGCCCTCCGTGTTTCGCGCGCCACCCCGCTCCGCGGACCTGCAGTACTCGCGTTGCCGCACGAAACAGCTTCCGTGCAAGCCTCGAGAACAGATGCCAAATATTGTTCTTCTCAACCGGGAAGAACTGCGCCCCCGGAATCCTCCTCTTCCCAATTCCAGCACCAAGCATCGAGTCTCGAGACTCGGTTTTCCGGAACGCTGAGATGGCCCCCTCGCCGAGCACTGCACTCCGGTACTTAGAAAGCTCGAGCGGCTCGCGAGTCGCCTGAGCCTATTTAACAGAAACAATCCAACGGCCATGCGGTCGTATCTTGTGACTGGCCCCCGGGCCTTTACTTCCACCGACCACGAATTGAAATATTGACTCTCTGAATACTCTAAAAATGGTGCCTGGGTCGCACTGTAAGCCAACCATGTCTTGTCATGGTATCAATGAGGCCGAGGACTGCCTGACCGCAGCAAAGACAAGCCGTGACTCAATACTTACAGCCAACGCGGTGATGTAATTTCCAAAACATATTTAGATGACGAGGCTAACTAGTAGTATGTTCCGGGTTCGTCATTAGAAACGATAAATGCAGCTGACCTACGTGTCACAGATGCATTTTTGCAGGACAACCTTGAAGCGAATGCATGCGCGCCTTCGAACGCCGCTTACCACGCTGCAGATTTGCATTTTTGCACTATCCTCCTTGCACGACAGTCACATTGGTGCCCCCTGAGTTCAATTTCTACTGGTTCGACCCTCAACCCGTATTTTCCAAGACAAGAGCATGCATTCTTGTTATGGATTGTTGGCCTTGTTTATATTTCAAATCCTGCTTGCATCTTTGGATGTCCATACGGTATGTCTTTATAATCATCACTGATTCACAATGTAAATATCCTGTGCCATCTTCCATGACATGCAAGGTTGCAATTTCACCGGTACCTCTCATTGCATTGCGTGTTCAGCACCGTCTGCTGCATTTTGAAAATGCGGTTTCAACTTTTCCGCGGTGTCCACTTATAAATAACGACAGAAGATGTGCAGAGTATTCAGAAGAGCTCGCGATTCCTCGCCTTACCTGCATTCAATGTCCTTGACCTGGAATCTAACTGCATATAGCGGTGCTTTTGCACTGTTGGCCTTCTGCTATATTGTACACCTCATAGGACTATATGGACGCCGTGGTCGCAGACTCCCGCCAGGACATACTGGTCTTCCCCTGATTGGCAACTTACACCAGTTACCGACAGAGTACTCCCACGAGACCTTTGCACTCTGGGCCTCGAAATACGGAAAGTCCGCGCCTTATAAGCTCTGTGGTGCTGATGATTGAAGGACTTGCTGATGACCACTTGCATCGTGCAGTGTCTGTCCCGGTGAACAGTTTGCTGACGCAAACATATGGCTCGCGCTTGCAAACATTCTCGCAACTCTTGAAATTCGCAAGGCGCGCGACGCTGGTGGAAACAAGATCACGCCAGTACTAGTGTTCACCTCCGGCATTGAAAGGTAGGTCCCACGCGTGTGGACCAATGATCATAACGCTTGAAGACTGACCAGACAACGCAGACACCTCGAGTCGTTTGCTTGCGAGATACTTACGCGGTCGGCTGAGGCTCCAAGTACATCCTTTTGATCTTCTTGTCTGGTGTGCGTTCACTTTGTACGAGTGTGTGTAATCACCAGAATAACAACTGGATAGTGCACAAATAAGAAGCTCCAGAGCCGGCAAGAGGGGCCTCAGACAGCATCTCTCGTCGATACTTCAGATATTTTATACAAATTGATGTCACATACAACTAGGCTGTGGCCGTACTTGATCTTCCTTACATGTTGACACAGTCAGACCTATGCGGACTTGAGCGCCGCATCCACAATCTCGGTCATTGCAATCACTGCCTCTTCTTCAAGTGAACGACCAACAAGTTGCAAGCCAACAGGTGCATTCCTGAATGTCTCCGGATCATCTACACAACATTAATTGCACATAGCAAGTCAGAACCTGATCGCATCAAAGTCAGATGTGAGGACGCACAGAAGTCGTAGTTGTAGTGATCGGCCTCAGATAGAAAATCATGCGGCGCTTTCTTCACGTCCACCGCGGGATCGACTTTGGTGACAGGGAATACGCAGGTGGAATAGTCGAGTGCGTTCCAGACCGAGGTGTACTTGAAAGTCCTGCATCGCAGCACCTATTAATGCGCAGTCACGGTGGAGTTTTACCCATCACGTACCAGACCTTCCCATGGGGTGGGGCTGGAAAGGGCGCTCCGGCCGCGATGAGAGCGTCCAAGGGTCTCCCAGTCCCCGTCAGCTCTACTGACTTCTGCAAATTGTCCAAATACTCCTGTCGCAATATGAGTCTCTGCTTTTGAATTTGCCAGAGTTGGTATGCTGATACTCCAGCCTTCGATCCAGTACGAACACCGGAGGGACTACCGCCTTCAACGAGGCTCATAGTATCGATCAGAGGCTCCCCTGTATGTGCGGTGGTGGCCTCAAAGTCTTCTTTCGCACCGGCTTCCCAAATATCTGCCTGAAACAAATGTCCAACCTTTCATGAGCGTGTCTGAGCACGCGGAAGGGAGACGATATTCACAAGGCATTGACAGAGCTCAGCGTGTTTGTAGGGGTGCCAGTCAACCACTGGATGTTCAGGACATCAACGTGCTGCATCTGTGATTGCCAAAGAAATCACCTTTATGCCCAGCAGCCAAAAGTGCCGCCTTCGTCATCTCCAGCGCTCTGAGGATAGGCGGGCTTGGAGTGACAACTCCGTCATTCCAGATAATCCCGAAGCAGAGTTCCTTCCCGCCGCCATGCTCTGACAGCGTGTACGCTTCCGTGTCCCACGCTTTTCGCACGGCGATTGGATCATGCAGCCAAGGCCTCTTCGATAACACGCTCTGCATGAAAGTCTTGACTCCGCTCAGACTGTTAGACATGGGACCTAGCACGGACAATTCAGAGTCTTGGCCCTCCATCGAGTTTGTGCAACCTGCGTAGGGAACACGTCCCGTTGACGGACGCAACGCGTACAATCCATTAAACAGTGATGGGATACGGATGGAGCTGGTAAGGTAGTCAGCGAATCCGTCTACAAATATATCATGGACTGAACTAACCCTCCAACGTCCGACCCGACACCGAGAGGACTTCCCTTCAGACCGATAAGGGCGCCTTCGCCTCCGGAAGATCCGCCACAGGTCAATGTACGGTTGTGTGGGTTTGATGTTCTTCCAAAGATATTGTTGAACGTCTCTCCCCACTGTGAAATTGCCTTCGGAAAACAAATCTCAGCAGCACGACTGGATGCACACACCATCAAGGTTTGTGGAACATTGGTCCTAACGTATAGAACAGCACCGCATTCTTCCAGGATATCTACGAGGGCCGCATTGCGGCCGGCGTAATTTCCGATCCATGAAACATATCCTGCGGCGTCCTTGATAATTAAGCGATCCTCCATGGGCGGGAATGTTCTCTTACCTATCGTAGTCTCCAGACCCTTGATACACAGCTGGTCCTTGAGAGAAATCGGTAGACCGTGCAGAGGTCCTACGGTCTGGCCTGTCGCCTTGAGGTGAGCATCAAGTTCAGTGGCACGCGCAAGGGCTCGGTCGAAGAAAATCTCTGTAAGACAGTTGACCTGGACGGGGATAAGTTCCATGCGGAGACACGAATCAAGGATATATACGTACAAGCTGTTGAGCAACGGTTGCCCTCTTGCAGAAGGCAGTAGTAACTTCGACCGCGGACCACTCCGCCGTCGCAAGTTTCTTCAGCAGCACATCCACACCCACCGTCTCCGTGATCAACAGCTCCTTCTCTGAAAGCAGTCCGCATTCTTTAGGAATCGTGGTTACATCAAAAACGGACTCCGGAGGCACCGAAATCAACCACTCCTTGGGAATGAGCTCCTGTTGGCGGCGCCGCTTGTCCGCTACTAATTCCTTCCAGTTCTGAACCATGTCTCACAAGAATGAGGGAGTGAAGATGTCGTGCGCGGGAGAAAACGACAATAAGCATTGCAATCTCGTGTCATATATACACAGCAGATAGCTACTGATGTACACCCGATACGTCTGATCCCACCGCATCAGGAATCGTGCGATAGGACTTCCACGACAGTGACCAAGGGAATCAGAACACCTATTCCGACCATCCAGGGGAGATAGTGTGTGCATTCCACATGATCTGGCACTAGATAAACGGCAAAACAATGGTCAGCGGCATACTTCGTGAACATCTAGTCACATAAAATAGATCATAGAAGCTCAGAAACGTCATTCATGTCAGCGATACGATGGAGAGCAGAGCCCAAGAACAAAGCATCGAAGTCGACTAAGAGGTGCCAGGGTGGTTGTAGAGACAACACTCGTCATTGCAAAGGTACTAATTGAAAGTAATATACACCAACCACACTCACCTCGAAAGCTCATATACCGCCCCGACCAGGCTAAAGAGAGTCCGACGAGCACGAGAGAGAGCAAGAGTCGAAGACAGCAAACTGCAGTTTCGCGGGAGAAAATTTCAAGTGAGCTTGTTTGCCTATATTTGGTCCCTAAAGCCGGCGATAAGATCTGATAAGACACGATAATAAGATCAAACGATGAATCGACCTCGCAGCATCGTCTCAGTCAGCTGCAGTGCAGAGAATTATATACAAGTTACCTCTACTATGAAGCCATATCATACAATTATAACACGCAATAGTACTATCAATGTCTTGTACATATAATAGAGCCCGCTCGAACGCTTCCAGAATAATACATGCCTTTCCAGATATACGAGACCCTTCCAGTTGTCATCCAACCTTCTCAACCTTGCGAATCACAGTGATACATCCTGTGACCGAGTCCCACAGCTCCCCGTGTGAAGATACCTGCGAGTTTCGACTGCTCGATGTACCGGTTGCCTTCACGACCGCGGTAGAGGACGGCCCTTGCTCGATAAACGTCATAGGAGTGAATTCGGACGAGACGAATAGTTTGAGGAAGCCAGCGCCCAGATCGGTGCCCTCTGCCAACGAGAACGACAGCGCTTCGGAGTCGGTGGACCCGGAACCTATGACCATGCTGCCACGCTTCGGCAGCGGCGGGACAGAAGAGGCGGATACGGGGTGGTAGACCATCGTGATGCCGTATCCGCTCGCGTCCATGTACGCGAGGTATGGCCAGAGGTCTCTGTCGGAATAGTTGTGTAGCATGACAGCATAAATCGAATTCTTTCCGTCGTCGACTACCTGTGCCTTCCCGTCGACGAGAAGGTTCCCGCTGGTGCGTCCCCAGGAGGACGAATCGAGCTGGAACAGCTCCATCGTCACGAGCCCGAGCAACGGTCTTTGTGGATTTTTGCGATGGAGGTGGAGATGAAAGTGGGCGGCGGCGTCAATGATCTTGAGGTCGGAGCTGGTGCGCTCGCTGGGGAGATGGATGATGCGGCGGCAGTTGGTAGAGATAATTTCGTCGTGCCTCTCTATTACCATCTCCTTGTGGCGCAACTTAACTGATATGTCCGCCTGTGCCGCACTTTTGACTCGCAGCAGATGGATCCCGTCCTTCGATGCAGCCTTTTCTTGGTCCGAAGGAAGGTTTCGTCGGAGGCGGCAGCGGCGTAGAATCGAAAGAAAGGATTTCTTGATGTGCACACGGAACGGCGTATGATTGTTCCAGCGCGTAATCCGAGCCCACCCCTCGTGAGCAACAGGTCGAGCAGGGGACTTGCACCGAGCGAGACACCAGGTCGGATGTACCTCGACCACCGAGTACGTCCCCAGTGCTGGATTGAGTGATCCACGGCGGTTATGTTGGTGGACACTGAACTCCGTGCCCTCCATAACGCCGTGGATCGCTCCCGCACTGACATGGAGCTTATCCTGATCATACGAGTCGATAGGGACGTAACGCGCGTCGGGAAGGAACGGAATACCACCGAATAGGATGCGATCGGTGTGGCGACCGAGACAGACTGCGTGCTGGTGATCGTCCATCAACGCAGAGACCCTTCCGATCAAGTCGGCGTAGGAGAGTTTGTGGAGAGTTGCGGTGTCCTTCAATGTCATTAGGGCGGTGGTAAAATTTCCCCCGGCCTTGCCCTCGGTAGCGGTCCAACCAGTCCCGGCGGCAGCCAGGACAACGTGGCTGTCATAGCTAGCGCCAGTGAAACCGTGCCCAGCTGCGGACTTCTTCTTGTGAACGACTGCGCTTCTCCAAAGGCCCGATAGAAGGTCGTCGGGAGTAGCCTTGGTGGTGATGGTATGGCGGATGTGCCGCTTGACAAAAGCATCCTCCCGAGCACGGGTCATCGAACAGCAGGTGTCGAGGATGAGTGTAACGTTATCGCCCTTGACCTCCCGCAAATCCCGGAGCATGGCATGCAGCGACCGGTCAGATATACCAGCGATTCGTCCTTCACTGCTCCGCGTATCGTGGTCGAAGGGGCAGAGTACCTCGACATCGCCATGACCGTGCTCGTACCAGCCAGGAGGAGCTTGCACGGTGCTGCCGTGACCAGCAAAGTAGATGAGGATGGCATCACCGGGCTCGATCGCAGGGTTATTGACGAGATGGCTCATGAACTTGTCCTCGATGTTTCGCTTGGTGGCTGCGGCGTCGAGAAGGAGGCAGATCTGATCTCGGGGAACATGTAGGTCGTGGGTGAGCCAACGCTTGATATTCTGAGCGTCGTCGGCGCAGGACTCCAGATTCCAGATAATTCCCGACTTGTACTGGTCAATTCCGATGACGAGGGCGAAGACACGGCTCCCCATGTTCGACGCTGAGGAGATGGGAAAAGTTGTAAGACGGTGCTTGAAATTACAAGGCTAACTCACTGTTCGTTACAAGACAGAGACCAGTCGTGTGCCAGGGGAGAATACTGGCCGTCTCCCGCATCGCAAGGCCACCAGTTATAGTGGCAGCAGCGACGTAAGACAAAGATGTGCGTGCATGACCCGCACTCGTGCAAGTTTTAATACATGCATGCCGAAGGGCATGAGGTTGACCGGGCGACCCACGTTGACTTACCAAAGCGTCCATCGTAGCCATGATCTCATGTATCTTGGCGAGAGATTAGTGGTGCCCTAGCCCGAGGTATGCCCTCAGCGGGCGTGAGAGCATGATTCTACCGCCAGAAGAAGTAAAGAGCAACCGGTCTGCGTTAGGAACCACAGTCTACGCTTCAGAGGTGGGGATGTGCCGGAGTTACCATTGCCAATCCAGATATTTGGACACCGCTGGTGGGACATTGACTCCCACAACGACTGGCGGAGAGCGATCGTCGTGGCCCCAATCAGAAAGACGATGCTCTCTCCGGGTGACGTCGTAGGAACTGAGCGCAATGCATCACATCCCGAGTCATACGTGGTCTCTGCGTGCAAAAGCACGCTGCATCTGCGCCGGAAACCGTCCGAGTGTTGCAGAGTGTTGCAAAGTGTTGTAAGCTGCGCCAGAGTGTTGTAAGCCGTGCTTGCACTGGCAGAAGCAATATGCTCCTAGATACGCCGTCGAAGGAGCTACATTATTTCTGCAAAACCGACCACCGCATCGAGAGTGTAACAGAATCAAAATGTATGAAGTTATCCCATGCCGGCCAGTCGTGATGCACACAGGTACAATGTGGATGGAGCTTGTGCGGGCTCCAAGAGGTCCCGGTCAAGCCTGAGGTAAACATGCGTAGCCGCCACAACGGAGAGCCTCGTGGCCAAAGTCACGTGGACTTGGTACTTGTCTCCTCTTGCCCGATTTGTCTTGCGTGCCGCGGCCACTGCGCATCAACTCTAGCTACAGCCATTCGCGCGGTGTCGGCATCATATCCTTTGATCAGTGCTCGACCACAATACAGATAATCAATTGCAGTTAGTCTCTGCTAGGTACTCTGGTACACACACCATTGTTGTTGGTGCCGACTCAGAAATCAAGCACAGGCTTAGAGCAATCATTGCGCGCCTTAGGCTCTAACTGGGATTACTGGCTGCCAGTACTTGGACGTTCTTGGCGAGTCGTTTTTACTTGGAATTTCTGGAGACTCACTCCGGGAAGAAGGCTGCGCGCCTCTCATGAACTTCGTCTGCCAACAGTGCAAACAGCCACTTCAGGTAAGTTCATACGTTACCTGCCTCGCAGTGCTCATCATAACGCTGAACAGCTCGATGCGTCACTCGTCGATTTGTCGCCGTCCGCTTATGACATGGTCGCAGCATCTCTGCCACCAGGTCCAGCGACGTATGGGCGACAAGCATCCGAATCTGAGAAGTTAGCTCAGCTCCCTTCACCTGCCACAGTGAAGGCAGCATGGCAGCAGTCGACACAGAACCACCCAGGCTCTCCGTCCTCCTCTTCGCCGCGCGCCCAAAGAAAATCGCAACGTGCATCCGTGCTGCCCAATGAGTCTTTTGTGCTACTCCAGGATAGCATCATCCGCAATATTCCCTCCCCGCTTCCCACCCCTTCCCATTCGAAGAAGCAATCATTTTCCAAGGCTCGCAACAGCAATCTACCCGCTGCGGCACCAGCACCCTCGCAGGAGGAAGCGGCCCATCCGAACTCTGCACCGCTGTCACACCATCTGCGGTCCACATTGCGGCTATTTAATCTGCTCTCAAGCAGGACAGAAATTGATCATCCGCTCTGCGCTGAATGCACGCACATCCTTCTGGAAGAGCTGAACAGCCGACTTGAGGAGACGAAGAAGCAGCGGGACGGCTACATCGCGTTCGAGAAGGAAGTCAAGAAGGAGAAGGAACGCGAGGGTGAAGGTATCAGCAAGGAGGAGGTGGAACTGAAGATCCAGAAGCTTAAGGAAGAGGAGCACCTCGCCGTTGAGAAGCTGCAGGCCGCCGAACGGGAACGGGAACAACTAGACGTCGAATTGAAAGCTCTCGAGCGGGAGGAAAAGGCTCTCGAAGAGGAGGAAGCGGAGTCAGTGCAAGAAATTTTCGTGCTATTCAATCGAACTGACGTCGTGTCTAAGATTCTGGCGTATCCACAATGTTCAGCTGCTGAAGTCCGCAGAACAAGCCTCTCAGCTGGCGGCCTTGAAAGCAGCATATGCTGCGGATTCTGCAACCCTCGAGAAGCTCGAGCGCACGAATGTCTACAATGATGCGTTCTGCATCGGTCATGACGGTGTATTCGGCACTATTAATGGACTGCGACTGGGTAGGGTTCCTGGAGTTCCGGTGCGTATGCTTCTGATTGTGCGACCGTCGTCTCATTTGTTTCAGGTGGAATGGGCAGAGATCAATGCGGCCTGGGGGCAGACTTTGCTGCTATTGTATACCATTGCGAGAAAAGTGGAGTACACCTTCGAGAAGTAAGCGGGTAGTCATTGTCGAATCAACTTGACTGTCTCAACAACTTCATAGTTACCGCCTAGTTCCCATGGGTTCTTTCTCCCGGATTGAAAGAACAACGGGAGACAAAGCGATTTACGAGCTGTACGGTTCGGGGGATCTCCATCTTGGCCGTATATTGCACAACCGCCGCTTCGATTTTGGCATGGTCGCATTCCTCGACTGCCTTAAGCAGCTCGTTGACTACGTCAAGTCTCAGGACCCACAAGTTGACTTTCCGCACCAGTCAGTTTCTCTTCCACTTCATTCTCGACGATGGAAAAGTTCATGTCTGCTGTAGAATTGCAAAGGACAAAATCGGCGAAGCTTCAGTCAAGCTTCAGTTCAATCAAGAAGAAGTATGGACGCGCGCACTGCGGCATGTCCTGCTGGCACTGAAGATTCTACTCAAATGGACGACGAATGGCAGCAATGGATGATGATTGCGTACGACATACGTACTCTGCCTTGCAAGTATCTCGTGTGATAGATTTCATTTAGTTTCCTCGGGCTGATCTATGATCCAAGTACACGCATCTGGATATTCTTCCTTGATCTGCGTTCCCGGAGCACCGGGTCCAGTGTGCATATACGCTTCTAGTCACTAGTGTCCACTGTAGCATAGGCCTCTCTTGTACTTTGTACCTCGCATTCCGTGCAGACTGGGATTCGTGATCATTGCTTTTACGTGTAGAGCACAAACGGCAATCTGTCTCCTGATGAGGTTCCCGACGATGATTGCGCTTCATGACGCACATCTTGCGCCTTCGACCTGCAGACGAGTTCGCGGACGTTGAAGACGACGAGCTTGCCTGGGCGAGGAGAGATCTTGTATCTGAGCTCGTTCACACTCGGACCGCCGGTCCCCTTACAGTACTGCTCTGGACTGAAGCCTGAGAGATGCAAGATTGGTAAGTCCACTGTGAAATATGCGTTTGTCATCCATTTTCTCTGCGCCAATTCCTACGGCTCACAGCGCTCCCATCACCTCCTTATTATCTCCATTGCCGTCGAGTTGTGCGACTGATGGGTCTGCTATATCTCGGGACGCCTCTAGCTTGGGACGAGGCCAAACAGTACACCGATCATGTCAGGGCACACGGTATCACGCAGTTTTGCACATATGGGACCGTCTCAAGGATAGATGTGGAGATGAGCTGTGTGGGGCGACGAAGTATGTCCGAAACCACGCGTCTATATGCCGAGTGCTGATGATGCGGACGTGCATCCGCCAAGATTGAATATATGGTCGTGTCGTTCAACGACCCGGACAAGAACGCTGTGCTTTCCTTGCGGCAGACGAGATCCTCGCGAAGCTGCAGTCCATAACCAACGACATCGCTGAGGATCGTGGGGATGCGTATGTCTTCCAGCATTTATGCTGCGCTCCTCGTTCTATAATTGTCGTCCAGATCATCCGTTCCGACTTTCCACCCTGAGTATGGTCGGTTTATGCTGGAGTCGACCCCGGGAGCTCCATACACTGGTTCTCTTCCGGACCTTCTATCAGTAGAAGCAGACATGCGTTATAGGTAAGCACAAATAAGATTTGGCGCGCTATTCTATATTGAGAGAACAATGCTCCAAGGCGGCATTTGGCTCGCAATATCTGAAACCAACCGAGGTCCCATTCACATTGACTTCCTATCCACGTCTGGGTGTCCCTGGATTTTTACCGAACCATACTTCGATCCTGCCAACGCAGTGTCCAGTCACAGTCTCTTCGTGCCAGAAGAAATTACAAATCCCCATGCGCGCTTTCCGTGAGGACATACATTCAAGTCATAATGTCCTTCGTCTGACCTTTCTTTGCTCATCAGGACACTGACTGCCAATATCAGACGGAGACGCGGTTCCAAGGTCGCAATCAACCTGCCCATTTTCATCGACGAGAAGACACCCCGTCCCTTCGTAGATCCTACCATACCATGGGAGCGCAATATATACGCAGAGGATCCTGGTACGCTCACCTCGCATCCACACTTGCACGGATTCATGGATTCAGCGTTCAGAGGCGAAGCGTGGTGCTGCTCTGACCGATCACATATACATGGACGCCATGGGATTTGGGATGGGTTGTAGTTGTTTGCAACTCACATTCCAGTCGTGTAACGTCACCGAGGCACGGCGGCTGTATGACGCCCTTGTCCCCATCGCTCCGCTCATGGTACGTGTCTTGACGTGTTCTACAGTTGAGACATGTCTGACCTTCCCTTCAGCTTGCACTCACGGCGGCCAGTCCGCTGTGGCGTGGGTACATCGCTGACGTCGATTGCCGCTGGGACGTGGTTGCGGCCAGTGTGGACGACCGGACAGAGGAAGAGCGCGGACTGAAGCCACTCAAGGAGAACAGGTTCCGAATTCCCAAGTCACGCTACGGCAGTGTCAGCCTATACATATCTGAGAGCTGGCTGAATCGGCCGGAGTACAACGACATCGACGCGCCATTTGACGAGGCAATATTCACCGCCTGCGCGAACACGGTGCGGTCAATGATCTCATAGATCCAGAAACTCAGCTGAACTGCCCTTCTAACTCCGCACAGGAATCGATGGCCTCCTTGCGAAGCATATCTCGCACCTATTTATCCGGGATCCTATGTCTCTTCTCCGAACAATACATCAGGATGACGCAAATAGCAACGACCACTTCGAGGTAGGTTCTCGAATTCCTGTGTCACCCGCGCCATTACGAATATCATATTGCCATTCCTAGAACATCCAATCGACAACTGGCAGACCGTCCGCTTCAAGCCGCCTCCTGTCAATTCGCCAATAGGCTGGCGTGTAGAGTTCCGCTCCATGGAGGTCCAGATGACGGATTTCGAGAATGCAGCTTATGCTGTCTTCATTGTCCTTCTTTCACGGGCCATTCTGAGCTACAACCTCAACTTCTATGTTCCAATATCCAAGGTAAGTGTTGCTCGGAGCTGTATCTCCGTGTATGATAATCACACGGCGCACCAGGTGGACGAGAACATGGCAAGAGCACAGAAGAGAGACGCCGTGCACTCCCAGAAGTTCTACTTCCGAAGGGATGTGTTCCTGCCGGGTGTGCCGTCTCCGACGTGCAGCGCGTGCTCTTCAGGCGCAAGCTCGCCGGTCGAGGGCACAAACGGGCCTCCAAGGAAGGACAATAAGTTGCGGAACTGCTTCCCCACAATCCCGAAGCCGGAGAATGGCTTCGGGAAGGGGCCGGTGGAGGAGGAGTACGAGGAAATGACCATGGAGGAGATCATGCTCGGAAAGGCAGGCTCAGTCAGTTCCAAACTATCATTGGTCTGATCATTTTCTCGGATTGTCAGTGCAACGCCTTCCCCGGTCTTGTTGGTCTCGCATATGCGTATCTGGATACCTTGGATGTTGACGATGATACTCGTCGCCGGATCGAGGAGTACTTGACGCTCGTAAAGCGAAGAGCAGACGGTTTGTGTTCAGTGCACCAACGTTTACGTGATATCTGATGCGTAATTGAAGGATCACTGAAGACTGCCGCTACGTGGATTCGCGAGTTCGTGGGCTCCCACCCCGGTTACAAGAGGGATTCGGTCGTGAGTCAAGAGATGAACTATGACCTCATGGTGGCGGTGGATGAGATGTAGGTCTTTGTGTTGTCGGAAATGGCTTTGTGAACTCACCGAACCCTGCAGAGAACGTGGCGTTCGAAAGGCTCCTGACTTTTTGCCCACTAAGAAGTAGAGTGCAAGGACAAGTGTATCTTATGTTTTATGTTTTTACATGCATGGCTGACATTGCTGGTCGATGGGTTCGGAAATTGTAGTCTGCCGCTGTGGGTCTGAGTGTTGCCTTTGCGCTGTTGAATTATTCGCACATCTTACTCTTACACTAATTGTGTTGCTCGTAGCTAGTGGTCAGAGGCCACAGCACTATCTAAAGACGGGAAACCGTCGCGACCTTGAACCCAGCTTGAGTTATCCAAGTACCACATACACATATTTGAACTTCACTTCCAACAATCTTATATCACAACTTCCCTCGGTGTTTCTTGAATGCCGCCTGAATACCTGTACCTGCCTTTATATCCTCCAAACATCTCTCGTCGATCTCCCGCCCCTTCGTTGCGAGCTCTATCACCTGCTCGGTGAGAGACGGTGAGACGCAGACTACGCCATCCTCGTCTGCAATCATCCAGTCTCCAGGCTCAACGCGCACGGCAGGAAACGAGTTCTGTTCCTCCCTTCAGCGCCCTGCGGTACAATTGTGAGCGGTACGTTGAGTGCAGATGGGCGTGTAAATGGAGATTGGCCGAGCGTAGAGTGGCCCCGCGAGAACACGGGAAACCCGGCGAAACGGTGCTCGGCGAGATCTCTGCAGCGTCCGGATATGATGACACCGAGAGCACCCCGCGCCTGTGCCCCTGCGGTCATCAGCCCGCCCCAGACAGCATTCTTCGCCTCTGCAGAATTACACAGATGAGGAAAGTGTGTGCGAGCGCATGCGAAAGCAAAGTCCTTCAGTGAGCTGACAGCCTGAAGGCGGAAATAAGAAGAATACTGAACGAGGGGGCGCGTCGATGACAATCACAGAACCCGCCGGAGCGGCATCAACGTAGTGTGCGGACGGTTTGGGGCGGTGGTATCAGACGTGAGGACCATTCGTACGGTGTACGCTGGGCCACAAATACGGGTGCTCGATCCAAGGGGAGACACAATATGGATGTCAGGAATATGACCACCGTGTGCGACGCCGAGCTTGATGAGAGCGTCGGATATCTCGCAAGAGGAGAATGAGCCTAGAGAGAAAGTTGAGGACGACATCGTGTATGAGTGTCGGCGTGAAGGCAATGCCATGGCCGCCTCGGGTCCGCACATATTCCGACATCTCCGTCAGGCACGCGGTCTGTCAGAATTTAAATGTATTACGTAATTGACGTCTCTGGGCCGCGCTCGGCCAGGCGGTCAGCCAGCTCGACCTCACTACTATCCCCGAGTTTACCCTCATCTCCCACACCTGCTGTGCACTTGCCACCGCTGTCGCAGCCTACACAGGGATCTCTGCGACGGTGCAAAGGCACCCGTTTCCGAGAACTCCAACCTCACATGAGGAAGGGTAACCTTTGCCTCCACAATGGTCGGCTTCCGAACTCTACCTCTGAGCCAGTATGGACGAGGACGAAGAAGAGCATACGGAGAGTCCTCCACAGATCCACAAGGCCGTCATGAAGTCGCACAGGCTACATGTACCGAAATACGACATGCCTCTGCGTCTACGACCAGTAGTCTGCCGTTTGGATCGAGTGGCGTTGGCATATTTACCAGGACGTCTTAGTGGTTCCTGCTATTCACCTCGCTCATTATGATGGTCCTGGCTTCCTGGGCTTCACTAATTTTTCGCACTCACTTCCACTCGACGACAAGCTGCTCCATTTCTTCTGCCTCGGCATTGCAACAGGTGTTTTCTATTTCATATTCGATGTGGAAGAGTAAGCCGGAGATCCCATCCGTACGCGTCATTCTAATTGAACAACCTTTTCCGTAACCTCTTAGAGACGCACGGCGAATATGGTTCTGGCGCTCTGCACCTCTCATTCTCACTGGCATATTCTGCTTCCTCTGCGGTGGGATCCTCAGTGAATTCGTACAATCAATGCTTCCGGTATGTCGAGTCATCACCCCTGCAGCTCCAGTTTGTGAGAGCACATTGTAATATTCATCCCCAGCATAAACAGTTCCAGCTGGGAGATGTTATTGTAAGTATCCGCCTTCGTCTAACGTGCTCCCTCATTGCATAGCTGATCGTGCGGTTACAGGCTAATCTCCTAGGCTCCAGTCTGGGATTGTACATTGCGTACTACCTCGAGCGGTATTACCGACACAGACGAGAGGTACGTCTTGTTAGTTGATACACATTCATGATTTGTCTCAATATTTCTCTCAGATTTCGCGTCTCTATCGCCCTCTGGATGTTGATTCGGTTCCTTCGGACGACGAAGACGACATCGAGCAGTCTACGCAGTTGCTGCCCACACATTACCAGCCTACTCCATCCCAGAATGGTTCGAAGAATGGTCGCGGAGCTGCACCAAAAGCGGATAATGGACGCATTCGCTTGACAGATGTGTGGGACGAGCGCGAGGAGCTCTTCGATATTGGAGGTGATAGTGACGATGATGAGCATGAAGGACGACCCACTCATGCTGCTGGTCCTCCGCTGGGCACTCCAAAAATCGTGGTCACTGGTTCTGCCTAGCAAGTTCTCGGACGACACATCTACTTTACATACCGTATTTATCCAGTATCATCTGCAAGGACATTCCTACATATATCGTCTGTTGTACAATCATATATTTCGGCTGCTGCATAATTACATGTGGCTAGGGAGGGATATTTGAGCGGAACGTCTCTGGCACGGCCGCTCATGATGGTCCCGGTTCTCATCAATGCCGACATGTCTGCTACACTCTCGCGGACCTCCCCTACCATTATCTGCCCAAGCTCGTAGCATTATCATCTCCGTCAAGAGGTATTCTTATGGCATTCCAGCGACGAAAACGCGTCGAAGAGCGCTGTCCACAGCCGCAGCTGCAGCGGTGAAGAAGCCACAGGTGCCCGACCATCGCCAAACCCTTACTGTACTGCATAAAACGAGGTCCTTCTTCCTCGAATACTCCCTCCAGAGCGTCATGCTGTGGTCTGCGAAGAATCAGTGGAGTTCTGGAACGACCTCCTGGCCAGGGCGTATGACGATTTATGTCCGTCTCCAGCAGCGCGCAGCGACAAGGTCCGAATAGTTGGTAAGCTCATTCGATACAGAGCAACACTCTTTTGTTACTGACGTGTGTTCTGGCTGTAGTCTACGGATGTGACGAACTGTCTGGCTCGCAGGCACTAGTGACTGCTTTGCTACAGGACCCCTTCGTGTCAGAGTCGCAAAAGGAGTGTCTGCGCCAGCGGTGGAAGGCTGCACCAGAAAACCACGACAGCATAACTTTACAGTGAGCAAGATGCCAGTCGATTCATGTGCCAAGTTCGCTCATTTATCTCTGACAGAGATGGAGTACCTGCGGCGGAGGATTCGGGAATTGTGAACGTACAATCTGCGTGGTTTCAGCGCTTTGGAGCTCCCCTCAAGGTCTTGGAGCTCAATGCCCATCCAACGCGTTCTGCACGCCTCCCCCCAGTCAGAGCGCACTGAAAAGTATCCTGCACGCCGACATTCCTATCATTGTCTGCAACCCTGCGTCCACTCCGCTGTCAAGCATCTTGTCGTCGGATGATTCACTATCACTTCCTTTTGTTCACCCTCATGCCATCCTCGTCGTCACCTCCGCGTCATATTCTGAAGCACTCGCAGAGCGTATCAAGTCGTTCAGCGGCAGTGACCTCGTCCCGCTCTTCATTGACCCGGGACGTGCCTTGGCTGCTCTTGACACGCTCAGTGCGGCCCCCTCGTTCACCACTGCGGTGCAGAAGTATCAGGACGACTTCGCAGGCTCGAACATCTCCGCACTCACCGAGGCGATCTCTCAGACCATATCATCACACGGGCCGTCTGCTGTCGTGGCGGCCCTGCATACAAGGACTGCCCAGTCTCTTCTATACGGCTCTTTAAACGCGTGTCGCGAAGTGCTCACGCGCGCAGGAGCCGATGCCGACGTGGTATCCGCAAATATCAGTGCATTGAGGAGTCAGATGGAGGAGGCCAAGGCCAGGGCTGGCAAAGACGTATTCGGCATCGCAGGTCTGCGCCCAGACGAGGGCGATGAAATCCAAAGAGCAGTGGCGACTTCGCGGCGGGACATCCAGGCGGTGATGGATGCGCTGGTGTGGTGGAAGCTGCCGTGGAAGGTCGACGACCTGCGTGAAATAGTGGCACCGCAGTGGACAGAGCGTGGTGCACGGACCTCGAGCACAAGGTGCGGTCTCTCCCACTTGAACCCGTGTCAATCTCACCGCACTCACTACGCCGTCTATTTGCCCAGCTCATGTTCCACGCCGGCCGTCTGGCGTCCTTCCAGCAGTCGTTCACTGAATCAGGCCGGGTGCTGCTCGCGCGTTCGCAGCCGCCGTCGCCGTTCCACTCCCCAGTCCTGCACAACGCGATTTGCAGTTGGCCGCCGCTCCCGCGTACCCGCTCACCGTCACGGAGCTCACGCAGCCGATTCACCTTCGCCGACTGCAGCTCAGTTCCCCACTGCACGGCTGCACACGACTGCGCAGCGCGCAGTGCTGGGCATGGGCAGTAGCGTGTTTGGCGGGCTCGGCGTTGCCTGGGCAGGCTGGGCAGGCCAGCTCGGACTGTTGGACATCGGCATGCAGGCAGAGACGGTGGTAGGTGTCGGTATGTTGGGGCCGTTGCGGGGGTGAGATGGGCAGTGGGCAGGTTTGAGCGGGCGAAGAGACGGTGGTGGCAGGATTGCAATAGGGTTGGGGACGGACTTGAGAGGGATCTCCGGGTACGTGCGGCTTGTTGTCTTTCTTGACTTCTACAACTGACGACATCGGTATCTCGACATTTTGCTCAGGCGACACTTGATCGGACAATGGGGGAAAGGGTCATTGTGGTGTCGGAGAAGGCATGCTCTGGGCTCGAGGAACTGGTTACCAAACAGCGAGACGAGATAGCGGAGTTGCGAGATGAAGTGACTGCGTTGGTGGATGAATTGGACAGTACAGTGCCTTAGTGACCATCCGGCAACGTTGTTTCTATACCCTCGTTCAATCCACTGGGGATGTCTTGGCGGTATATAGCCTTCACCGAAGCTCATAAACGTACAGTTAGGCAATTCGAAGCCTAGTCTTTCTTCTCGGACTCCTTTTCAAAATTTGCTTGTCAAGAGCACGTACGCGAGCAGAGGTACCTGTTTTTTGTCAAGCGGTGACTAGATGGTGTGCAACTGTATAGCAGATGCAGAATGGTACAATAAAAATGACGAGGAGTGATTACGACAGATACATCTAGTGTCCGGGAGACTAGAGAGTGAATGTTCATGATGGCTGTGGTTGCATATTTTCCGGTACTGCCAGACGACAGGTCAGACATCTGGGGTACACCCATGATAGAGAATAACGACTTACGTGGAGGGAGTTGAGGCCGTGTGCCGTCGTTCAGGACACGAGAGAAGAGAACACCAACACCCTCGAAGACGCTGAGAAGAATACCGCAAGCAATGGCTGAGCTGAGTGCTGAGCGGGGTCCACCTGGCAATACAAATTGTCAGTAACGCAAGCACGGATAGTATTGCCTTTCAAACGACCGCATTCTGCACCGGTATGCATCAATAATGACGAATCATGCACCACCAGGAGATACGTGCAGTCTTCTGATAGGTGGGTGGAAGGGTTATACAAACGAACACTCACTTCTTGCTGCCAGACATCCACCTGTCAGGAAACCAGAGATGATGGCATTCCACATGTCATCTTTTTGTCGATACCCCTTGACCGCACAGTCGAATGTGGAGAACATGCCACCCCAGACACCGAAGTTTCCTCCTGTGACTGGCGCGCGAGCTTTGATTACGGACATTGCACCGACAAAGCGATCACCCTAGACAGCGGATGGTGTGAGATATGGCAGCTCGGTGGACCTGGCTGAGTGCACACGCACCCGTGGCGAGTTTCGTGCGCCTTTAATACCGTGCCAGATGGTACCGCCAATCGCACCCATCGAGAAGGCGCTACCGAAGTCGGAGAGAATCACCCAGGGACTGCGGAAGACCAAGATGATGGTTAGGCTGCTATCTGAAAGCAACGACAAGAGTGTGCTCACCATGGGTCTCGGGTGTGGTCTGCGTGTGCCATTGAGGAGTGTGAGTCGGTGAGGTGGACAGAGTCGGGTCTCCGTCACCGGCTCGGGCAGTGTGGCGCCTAGTTTTTGGCATTTAGGGCCGGGCGCAAAGTCACGTGAAGACGCGCTGCATGTGATGTTTAAAGACGCGGCGGGCCAAGCCATCGCCTTTGCTCCAAACCACTACCACCGTCGCTTCTCAGCATGAACCCTGACTCCTTCGCCTTTCGACCAGCTCCTATCTCTCGTCGAAGGTCACAAGTCTACGTGCAGATTCCCTCTTCCTATTCCCCCAACGTGAAAGACGGGTCGTATTCGGGTGATAGCCTTAAAGAGAACACGCCATTGCGACCACCGCGGATGAATAGCGACAGCAGCATGTCAAGCCTGACCACTTCCAGCTCGCACAGCCGGAAACGCAAACTTTCCGACGCGTCGGGCACTGTGGCCACACGCGGCGATGCCACAAAGTCGAATACGAAGAAAGCCAAGCTCTCCACCGCCGATAACGCGGGGACTGCTACCGGTGACAAGGCAAAGGCAAAGAAGTCCTCCAAGACCTGGAAGCGAGCGGAGGAGGCAACCGAGGAGTTTCCTAATGGCGCGTTCTATTGTCATCAATGCAACAAGAAACGCGACGTTTCAGGTGCGGTGGTACCTATCTTCTATGATCAACATACCCTAAGTGAAGCTGGCATGCAGCGGGCATCCATTGTACTTTCAAGAATTCTCGTCCAATGTTTCGGATAACCGATGCAAGGCAAAGTACTGCAAGGCTTGCCTGAAGAATCGGTACGGCCAAGATATGGACGAGATCAAGACCATGGTGGAGAGGGGTATACCAAAAGGGAGAGAGAGAAACATGTAGCAGATGAAGGTTTCTTCTTCCAGTATGTCGATATCATTTGGCAGGTGTATTCCACTAATCTTCAATCCTTAGATGTCCGAGATGCAAGGACGAGTGCAATGTCGGGTGTGTCGGAAGGCGAAGGGCCTGGAAGCGACTGGGTATGTGTACTGCATGATGATTCCACATGTAAAGCTGACTCTTATTGCCTCAGGAACCTGACCCTGGCCGCGCGTAAGGCTGGTAAAGAGTCCGCCGCACGACTTCTCGCCGAAGATCCTAAAACTATGGTGAGTATCACAATCGCCGTCAGGCTTAGGTACTGATTGTCGTGCAGGGGATCTTGCCCGGGAAGGGGCAGCAGGTCGCGCCGGAGAAGAAGCCCCGGAACCGCACCAAGAAAGCCTCCGATGAACCAATTGCCTCGACCTCCTCCGAAGCGGTGGTCAAGCCAGCACCCAAGCCTCGCGGGAGGCGCAAAGCGGGCGAGGTGACAACTGCGAAACCCCGCGCGGCTAAATCCAAAGCCTCTGCCGTGCCGAAGGTGTTACCCCAGCCAATCTGGTCGCATGTGTACACCGACCTCGACCTCACCGCAGCTGAGATGCGTATGAATATCCGCGAGTTCGTCCTCCGCTTCGCAGCTATCATGGACATCGGGAAGGGTAACCAGGATGAGCTCGAGGAGCTTGAGACGCCCATAGCCCGTTGGAGCCTGCCAGATCAGGACGAGGACGAGGACGAGATCCTCGGCTGGGCCAGCGAGCCATGCACAAAAGCGATCATCCTGGGTCTCCTTTCCTTTATTGCAGACGACGCCAATGCCGCGGACGAGAAGGCTATCAAGGATTCCATCAAGGACATCCGCGCGAGCGGCGGAAATCTGACGAAAATCTGGGCAGCGCTTGCGTCTTTGCGTGACGAACTGGAGTTGCGCCGGCATAAGCTGGTGCTTGACTTTCCCGACCCCCTCCCACCACCTGTCTCTGCTACCTTCCATAACACGCGCAGCGGGAACCAGGTCAAAGGCATCGAGGCGAACGTCTACGTCGCATGTTCCGCACAGCTCATCCCTGTCATTGCCTCCTTGCTAGAGTCAACCCTCCAGACCAAGGTCATCCGAGCGGAGCTCGAGCGGGGTGCGGCTGAGGAGAAGGAGCTCGCGAAACAGGTCAAGGAGGCGGTGAACAAGGAGAACGCGAAGTATAAGGACTCGCGTGCCTCCGGTTCAACCGCGAAGGGTGCGCTCAAAGCCGAACGCGAGCAGCACAAGCAGGCGCTCCTGGACCTCGAGAATGCGCACCGCTTAGCTGCGTTCACTGGCCTCCCGCGGTTCAGTGCGCTCGGGCGGGACCACGAGGGCAGGGTGTACTACGCACTGACGCCTGGTGCCGCCGAGCGGGAGGCCGCCCTGCAGCTCCTTGCGGGGAAGGATGGGAAAGTGAGGATCAGACGGCGCGGGCTGACGGAGGAGGACAGGCAGGGGATGCGACGCTGGTCCTGGTTCATCGCCGTCTGGGGCAAGGCACCTAATGGTGCTATCATCCATAAGGATGATGATGACGACGACGACGAAGATGAGGACATGGAGAACGACCGCTGGTGGGGTTTCTGGCAGCCTGAGGAGGTCAAGAAGGTTGCCGAGTGGATCGCAATCAAGTGCGACTTGGGCGAGGACGATTCCCGGCACGTGTCCGAAGAGCTGGAGAACGGCCCTATCGTGCGCAAGGACAAGGGCAAGGCTGTCGACCGATTTGCCAGCGTCACTGATACCTTGGCCAGCTTGGACCAGTCCCGTGAACCGTCGCCGTTATCGGATATATCCTCAAACGAGGATGAAGAAGCCGACGAGGACGACGAGGAGCTATACGATGGGATGTGCGTAGACTCCGATGGCCGTCCGGTGCCTACGAAGCACAACCTTCACGAGCTTGTCCGAGGCCTGCAAGAGTACGCCGACCTGCTTCAGTGGAGAATCCAGCGCGTCGAGGGCTCCGCAGTCAACGAGAAGGACTCGGGCATAGCTGGAGCTGTCTCAGCCAAGAACTTTTACGGCTAAGGCATCTCGAGGAGTGTATTTGTTGTGTACAGCTTTATTTATTTGCGTCTATAGAGATTCATTGTTCCCTTACAGTATACCATTGCTTCAGTGAAGCTGCATCTAGTCGTCAGTATGATTATACTGTAATACCTATAGGTTGATCCCGGTCTAGATTTACCAGTGTACATACGATATCATCTTCATTGCACCACCATTATCTTGTGCTCCTCTTCTGAGACCGATGTTGGCACTCGAGAAGGATAATTCAGTTATACTGGCGAAGTACGAACGCTGCAAGTTCGTCCTGAGTCATAGGACGCTCAACGCATCTTGAGAGCCGTTGCGCCAAGAGCGTGGCCAAGACATGCTTGCACTGTCATAAACCATCAGGTCGTGCAGGACATGATGCAGATTCCAAGGAGACTGACCATCAGATGTGATTCTGACAATAAGACAGAATATGCAAATGCTGGACAAGTGCAGTACGATAGCGAGTGCGATGGGGTGCCCAGAGCCAGGAATACCGAATAGTTGGCAGTCGTCCCAAGCACTTCATATTGAGAACGACCCCAAGGGGTTGTGTACTTGATTACTGTGTAACACGATGATCATGAGTTCGGAATATCACGCAAGAGTGAGTAGTTCACCGTTGTCGTGGTCAATCAAATCCAACGCTGCGAGGACTAGTGTGTCGGGAAAGAAAAAGCGAAGTTTTTCTAGAGAATCTTCAACTGAGAAAGCATCAGCAAATATAGTTGATTGAATGTCCTGAAGGCAAGTGGTACTACCGTTGTCCGGTTCGACAGAAGCAATCACTGCGTCGAGCAAAGGGCGGAACTCGGCAGGTGCCATCAACCTATGGAGAGACTGTCGTGGAGACTGTGACCATAAAGAGGGCGCTATTGAAGAACGACACAAGCAGAGACCTTGACTCGGAAGCGCAGGCCGGTACCGGCGCCACAGGGAGAAGGTTGTTTGGATCCAAGGCTGCTGCCAAACAACCGCTGGGTCTGGAACCCTGTCCATCCACCTTGCACGCTCAAGATGCAACCCACAGCTCGTGCTCAATACCTCTTTGTCTTTGCTCAGGCTCATGATGAGTTCCGGATACCAGAGCTTCTCTCTGCAGCAGAGCTCTACGGCTTTGAGATCGTCTTTCCGGAAGATGTGGATATATGCAGGCCGTTCATGGTCTTGGAACTTGATAGTGAAGAGCATGCCAGACTTCTGGCAAGAAGATGTATTCTTGTGAGGTAGGTCATGCGGCAACGTTCGCATCGCGGATTGCAATCTGATTTCTCCGGATTTATGTAGATGTGTCTGTGAGTTTTACGGTCGCGGAACCACATATGAAGAGCTCCACGAACATACCCGAGCACGTCGACCGCAATGGGAACCGTATACAGAAAAGACGTCCTTCAAGTTCCTAGTCACAGCATATAATCACACCATGCCACAAGCTCGACAACGAGACGTCGTAGAGAGCTTCTCGTACATGGACATGCTCGGCCCGATCGACATGAAGAACGCCGAGATCACGTTGGCGTGCTTCGAGGAGTGTAAGCATGCACACACATCTGATCTTTAACTGATGACATATGCGGTTTCCGTAGATCGCGACACACGCGGTACTACGCGTGACAAGCATGACGGGGACGGAGATTTCAGAGAGGTTTTCTTTGGGAGGTTGGTGCGTTTGCTTGCGGAAAGCGCTAGCACTCCAACGCATGCGAACGTGTTATTTTACAGATAGAAGAAGGCACTGCTCGACCTCTGGTCAAAAAGTTTGACGTCAAGAAAAGAGCGTACTACGGCAATACAAGCATGGAGGCAGAGATCTCGCTCTTGATGGCGAATCAAACACTAGTGAGCCGGCTCTGTGATATGTGAACGTTCAAAAGCTGATGAAGGCCTACAGGCTGCACCAGGAAAATTGATTTACGACCCCTTCATTGGCACAGGGAGTATGGCATATGTGCGCACTATATCTCCAGTAGGCATGGTGCCGTACTGACTCTAAAAGTGTGCAGACTACAGCCCATTTCGGCGCGATGGTATATGGTTCCGACATAGATGGCCGACAAATGAGAGGCAAATGTGAGTATGCCATATTCCTGAACCTCCCACTCAATTTCCATCTACACCTTGCAGCCAAACCTCCAGGAATCATCCGCGCGGCTGCGCAGTACGGCCTCGCCGACCGTGTGGTGGATCTATGCACGTTCGATATGACGCAGAACCCATGGAGATGTGGCGGGCTGTTCAACGCCATCGTCACAGATCCTCCATGTGAGCTCGCCTTCACCGTCTTTTCATCGTCATGGATGCTTATTGACGCATAGACGGGGTCCGAGCAGGCGCTAAGCGACTGGGGAGGAAGGACCGGCCGCCCAAATCAAAAGATGCAAACTCTCTGAGGGAGTGATCACGGAACACCGGTGGGTATTTAGTGAATATGATCTAAGACTTTATTGATATGTTACCACAATCAGGGACGACCAGCCTTACATCCCCCCTACGAAGCCATACGAGCTCTCGATTCTCGCGTCTGACCTTGTCATACTGGCTCGCTACATGCTGAAGCCGCACGGGAGGCTCGTGTTCTTCCTGCCCACCGTGACAGACGAATACGAAGAGCTGGACGTCCAGTCCATGCTTTGCGAGGGAATGGAGCTCGTTGCCAACTCGTTGCAGAACTTCGGTTCTTGGGGGCGCAGGGTTAGCGTGACTGATACCTTATTGCTGAAGTTGCTGACGCATGCGTGCATGCGCCCAGCTTATTACAGTTGCAAGATCACGACAAAGGAATATCCCCCTCCTTCGTTCGACCGTAAATCCACGTCGACTATTGGCCATCCCGGAGAATCACACATTCCCGCTCACAGAGATTTCCGTGAAAAGTACTTTCAGGGATTCAAAAAAGCAGAATATGACAGTGAAGGACCGGATGTCAACAACTCGTGTTGAGGCGTGGTATTGGAAGTGATTATGCTAAGATAAAAAGGAGAACAAATTAGGTCGAGAGGATCGTGGCGACAATAGCAATACGATAGGAGACAGGTATACACAGGAACATATTAGTGCAATGAGAGCGAAAGATAGCAAGAGTAGGTAAAAAATGTAGAAAGAAATCAACATCCTGAGTTGGGGGCATCATTCAGTCCTATAGAGCGTGCTGTTGCAGCAATGCGGAAGTTGCGAGGTACCACGGTGTGTCTATCACAGTGATCAGCACAATGCGCATCCCAAGTCTCGTGTGACCCACTCGTAGCAAGTCTGGACCTCTGCTCCTTCCATCACCACGACATCTCCCTAGGTAAATTGGTTCTGAGTCATCCGTCAAGGAAATCGTGCCATCACTTACGTGCCGAAGATACAGTGTCAGAGCATTGCCAGGCTTGGCGCTTTTCCCCGTCACCAGGGGCCGAAAATGCATGAAGGCAGCTGACCCGAGGGAGAGGGACGCCACAACTGGCCCTAATCCCCGCTCACTATCACTATGAAACTTTGAACAGGCAGAGTCAGGCTTGGCGAACGACGTGGAGCGACTGAATGCGTACCGCCATGCTCTGCTTCTCCATATATGCGGCGCTGAGAACCTCATTGAAGGTGGACGACTTGCCAAGTGCAAGCTGCATACGCCGTTTAATCAACTCCAGCGCACCTCGCACAGGCTGAGGTGCCTCGTCCCAAGGCACCGTGTTCTCCGTGCCTCCAACGTACTGGTACACTTTAAGCTTACGAGTATTGCGTTGGCTGGATACATACCTGATATGGTTCACCAGCTAGATATATGTCAGATGAGAATCATCGAGTAACACAATCGCGACGAACTCACAGTTCTGTGAGAAATAGTTCGTCAACAGGGTGCCCCGACCTGATTTGTCATTAGTATCATCATGTGAGATCGTATTTATACGAAGAGCTACATTTATGCTACAATTCGTCAGATATGGCACTCCTTCATTAGGTCAGACGCACCATCCTGAGAGGCCACCTCCGGAATGCAAGCTTTCCTTAGAAGCATTCTCTTGGTATCCAGCGAAAACATCATCGGCGTCCTTATTGGTGAGCGGACGACTACGAATTAAATATATTTTACCGCTGCAACGACATGTCAGTACAGATTCGACAACAGTGATCACATAATTCATACTAGCCGTTCGGAAGGATACTCATACCAGTGGTTCGTATGCCAGCTTCGGTCATATACATTTGTCCTTTGAATATGATACCTGCAGACACGGATGTGACAAAGACACGGCGAAAACATTTTCCATCTTACCAGAATCGTGTGCGATCCAATGAGTGTGAAGGTTTTCAGGAGGGTTTTGGCCCAAAATTCCTTCCTGTCACGCATTTTCCCGTGTACACCATGCGTTTGCTGCATAGAGATTAATCCATGTTCTCACATCAATCGGGGGATGTATGAACTCACCCCGCAGTTTCGGCATTCCCAATGCTCCCATTTGTACCTATTAAAATTAGAGGAGGCTGATAATGGAAAGAGAAACTTACCTGCACGATAACCGCCCACATGAAGTGCAATGCCAGCCTTTGCAGAACGCTCGACTGGTAGTAACACCATCAGACGGGTTTCCGAGTGGTGTGGGCGGCCGCAGATCCTGCGGGTTGCAGTGGTTGCACGAAAGTAATTGAAGGAAGTTTTCTGCATATTCTGTGCTCGGAGATAGAACCTTGCCTTCGGTCGTTCTCCAAAAGGCGATGCATCCAGGTTTTAGACACGTCCAGCCTTTCCGGTAGACAGTAGGGGAGATCGTGCCGCAATGGGACATCGTAGACTAGTTTCGGCATGGCTTGACGATTTACAGAATAGGTAGCATTAGAACCAGGTCGTGTTTCCCTGAGTTACGCGACTTACTGAGCAGATATGGTGACGTACGATGAGCGCCGTTCGGTGAGACTCGGCTGGAGTCAGACCACCGGAGGATACTGGGATCGAAATTGTAGAGGACACTGATACTGGCGTGAGATGGTGCACATGGTGACTTGTGGAGTACGTACCTGACGGGAAAGATTTATGCTTTATCCACCAAGGTACTCCTTGTCGCTGACACCACTGAAATGCAAATTTATATCTGACGACATATCCGCGCGAATTCGACGCCGGTTGAGGTTCGGCTGGCCCAGGATAATTAAGAGACGTATGAACATCATAAAGAATCGACGTACCCCATGCGTGTGTGATATGGTAGAAACCAAGGACTACATATGTATACCCTTCGGCGCCCAGATTGTAAGGGAACAACGTGTACTTGTCGTCAATCAAAAGGACAACCGGTAGGCGCAACGCATAAGTGTTTAATAACGCTCGCACAGATTTGTCTTCTGCAAGTTGATCGTCCGCTTCATGTGCCTTGCTTTTGCCGTCTTCAACGTGAGAACCCTGAGCCTTGCCACCGCTATTTCATTCGTCAATATGATACAACTACTAAAAGAGGCGACTAACGAACCCATGCGAGACGATCAGTCGTCCATCATGCTCAAAGATATCGCGGCTAGAATTGTCACGTATTAGTCCTGATCATAGAAAATCACGCAGACTTACTTCGCTGAGAATGCACTCAAGAGATAGCCCTTGACCATGTCTTTGAGGAAATAGACCCCGCCTTGATAACTTCTGAAATGGTCGAATGACTCACATACTTCTTGCCTCGACTATGAGTCTGTTCAATCTAATAATCCGGTACAAAATTGCGTCTGATCCTTACCTGGGCCCAGATCGGTGGATGTTCAATGCCAACATCTTTCAGTGTAGGCTTAACCAGGCATTGGCTCAACGCGGCCGACATTTACCGGAGATGTTTCGAAGTCCTGTGGAGAAAAGTGCGGGAAAGGGGGAGTCATGATAGGGTCTTCCGGAGCAGGTGGTTTCCCATTCGACGAGCGACTCTGCGCGACTGATAGTGAAAGCTGTCGAGCTAGAGTCTCGTCATCTGAACCACTCGAGTCGGGCGGCCTCGCATGCTCTTCGTCTTCGCCATCCCAGTCACTAGCAGCGTCCGGAAAAGACCGTGCAATATTCTGCACTTCAATCGCCTCCGTAGCAGCATCGCGGAGTATACGGTCCACGTCAGCCGTACTGGCGACACAGCCACTAGTAGACTCTCTGCCTGCGGAATCCTGATGATGAGTCCTGTGGATTTATTAGCCCGTGGTGTCCTCTTCTTCGGCAGCGGTCGGATGGGGCGCTGTTTTGTGGCAGCCGGCTGTGGTCCTGCTGAACATCGGCATTTGTAGCGTCGAGCATGTCTCGCGAACGTTTCCGCGGTCTAAGCACCCGTGTCGACGAAGCCGTCGGCTTCTTGGAAGCCTGCTGGACGCGTCTGGAGGATGAGTAATGTTAGCATGCAAAGCAGGCGTAACATTCGTGGGGGAATCGCTGGACGCCACATTGGCTGAAGCGCTGTCCACCTGCGATGCGTCGGCCTGCGGAAGGAGGCGAACTGATCTGCGTGGCTGAACTTTCGGCTTCCTGTCGGGCTTTCGTGTACATTAATATATGGGCCAAGTCGCCGCCAATTCCAGATCATGCGCGTTTGAACGACGTCGCTTCTTCGGAGGTTCCGGAAGTTGAACAGATGCCTGTTTTCTATACTTCTTCGGTTTCTTGGTGGTTTTCCGGAGAGCAGGTGCGCGTGTAGCTGCCGTATCGCCGGAAGTAAGGATGGGAAAGGAGGGACGGGGGATGGATGGACGGACGAACTGCGAAGCGTATGAGGTAATCCTAGCGTAGCAGAGGCTGCGGGAGTTGCAATGTTTGCAAGAGCTTCTGGGACGTGGTCTTCGTCTCGGGGTGAAGAAGCACGTTTGTCCGTACCTCCTACCAAGGCTACCGCTGCAGCGGAAGGTGCGATGCTTGCAGAGGCCTTCTTGCCCCGCTTTCCGCGGATCCCCAACTGCAGGCGAGGAGGCACAGAGGGCCGAACTTGTGTGTCGCGATCACCATCCGAAAGCGAGTCATCCAACACAGCACGCTTGCTCCCTTTTCCGTACTTGTTCTCCCTCGTCATCATCTGCGAAAGCCTCTCGGGGTGAGCGGCATGCCTGCTTGGTTGCCGCCGAACAGCAGCAACGGCGCACTGCTTCTTCTTCTTCTTCTTCTTCTTCAGAGCAACAATCTGCTGAGCGCGCTCGTTGTCCGACTCTGAAGGTAGCTCAGAAAGCGGAGAGGAGTCTGGGGCCGCAACATCTTCGTGAAAGGGAACCGTGGTCGTAACTATAGCGGAAGCAGAGCACTTCGGAGGATGCTCAGGTGGAACGTCCCGTTCCGAAGGAGAGGAATGAGCACTAGAAGTCGATGGGCGCTCCGTAAGAGCCTTCCGCTTGCGGACAAGCGTAGTATCCGAAGGCGAAATGACATTCGAATGTTCACCTTCCTGCAGTTCTGCCGCGGGCTGCCGAGGAGACATGGAGGTATCAGGATCGTGTGTCGCAACGCAGGTATATAGGAGGCGGATGGTCACGAATGTCGTCCTCTGCCTGGCTATTCTCGGCATCATATCCGTCATCGAGGTGGATGATCGACACTCGTTTCTGGGCTTGAGATGCTTGCGACCAGAGGACGCTGAAGTGGACAGCCTGGAAACGCGTCTCTCAGGCCGTCTGCTGTACTTCTGCACGAGCCGACCTCTCCAACATGTACTGGAATCCGCGTGTGGATCGCTCTGCCGTAGATATTGCTCCGCTGAGCGCTCGCTCTCCTCGCCTCCCGGGTACAGCCGCCAGTAGAATTCGATGAAGACGTGAAGTCCTATTCGGTCTGCTCCGATCTTTTATTCCGAACAGGGAGCTTCTTTTGGAGGACCAGAGAACGCGAACCCTAGCCAGGCTGCGCCGCTTCAAGCTAATGGATGCGTCAAACACGCAAATAACAGCCTGCAGAACAAAGCTTACACCATGCTCGAAAAGTTTTTCTGAAATCGATTCGTTCCAATTCCTCCCACCTTTTCGGCTTCTGCTCTCGTTATGCGCTTCCCTAAGAGCAAACTCGGTCAAGAAAGGCTCATCCTTAAGAAGGTTTTGTCGTCCCAACTTTGGGGCAACCGCATGGTGGACAGAGGGATGAGCAAAAAGAGCGACGGGTGAAAAGAGGGTGGTAATGAGAAGTTACGGAGTCAAAAGGGTTATACCCTCCGCACCTGTTCTCATGCATAGAATGGAATGCGCGAACCGAGTCGACCCTAGTATCCCTAAAAGGAAGGACCTATCAGAACACGGCATATGCCGACAACATACGCCCACACTTTCTGTTGCCTTCAAATTTCCGCCGTTTGGGCCCTGTGACATTCCCCTAACGAGCGCAGATAAACGGATTGCAGAGTCTACTCTACACACGCAATGATAGTGCCGTGATCATCTCAGTTCGAGCCAAGCGCATGCTGCAACGCCTCGTACACATCTGCTTCTATACGCGCCTCCGTCTTGTCCTCTTCCGAACCATTGCCTGCGGCAACCTTCAAAGCCTCTTGAAGATTGGCACGGACGGCCTGATTCATAATTAGTGGGGGTAACAAGGATCTGACGTGTAACAGGCATAGACACACCTCGGGAGAGAATGCATCCAACGGTGCAGCCTCAACGGCGTTGATGGTCAGCGAGTTGTTGGGGTGAACGTTCGCAAAGCCACCCGAGACTAAAGAATCGCAGTTACGAACAGCACGCCGAACCGATGCAGATATATACGTACCGAACCACTTTTTCGATGCGCTACCGGGCTCAACGACCTCAACGACACCGGGGCGCAGAGGCTCGATTGAGGGCACATGGTTTGCCAGAATACCCATATCTCCACTCGCAGCAGCTATGTTCACTTGCACGACTTCGGTCGACGTGAAGATGGCCTGCAAGGTTTTATCAATACCCGGTCATAACCGTCGGCAGCACAATGTAGACTGACTTGGTGGGGGAGGACGAGAGAGAGCTTAATCTTGTCCGTTGCCTCTGCGTAACCGCGTCGGCCTGAGCCAAACGTCCTGGGGGCCCTCCGAGCCGCAGAAGATACAAGACGGAGCGCAGACATGGGTGTGATGTTGCAGGACGGTCACCACGACACAGTCGACATTTCGCTGGTCGTCGGGAGATGCCGGAGCACGGTCATGTGCCCCACGACCGCACACGGCACAGATTCAAGTTCTTCAATAACCACTCATGTCAATTTCTGCCGCCCATTTTAAGCCTATGTTTCGACGTCTATGGATCCTACTAGATATATCATTCGGCGGCGCACATCACTATAATCACCCATACGCCGATCCTGGTCTGACTACGGGACTCGGAAGGGGACGTCTATGCATCCCAGGCATAGTTCCACCTGGCATCGTTTGTCCAACCTGAACATGCAGGCGCGGTTGTTGTTGACGCGGATTGTGGCGTGGCGCCGTTCGTGCCGTCTGTGTGCTCTGGCAGATGATGTCAGAGACAGTCGTTTCAAGCTCGCGGGCGAGAGGACTGACCCCTCCTGACTTCTTCTGCTTGGCGTAGAATGCAAAGAGGTCTGCAATTTGCTGTTCTATCGTCTGTCTCTCTCTCTGTAGGCGGCCGACTTCCTGCGTCATCACGAGGACTTCTCGCGTAAGCTCTTTCTTGAATTCTTCGACGTGGACTGTGGATTGACGGTATAAATTGAAAGGTGCACTGATAAGACCTATCACACTTACTTTGTACATTGATTGCAGTGGCTTCTTTCATGGCCTCGACGAATCGCAGCCGCTCCCCGCGTATTTCATCAGATAGCTCTGAAGGTATGGATCAGTATTACGCGTGCATGTTAGGATAAGTACTCACCGTTGGCGAGATCCCTCAGCATCCGCTCATGGTCTTGTCTCTGCTGATCTATCAACCCAGCGACAGATTCCGTCGCTGCGAGAGAATTTAGCTCAGAAATTTTAGATGCTGAGAAGGCTTACTCAGAACGTTCCGTGTATCGGCGTTCCTCCTGAGATCTTCCTGCACGGCACCAAGAAGTCCGTTCACAGACGTATGGAGCGCAACAGAATTATCATCCCGCGACTTAGTTTCCGCCAACAATCTCCGCACTTCCCCCAGAAGACCTCCCGGTTGCGCTTCTCCATCCTCCCCAGGTGGTTGTATCTCTAGAGGGCCGAGGCCCTTGCATAGTTGCTGCACGCCTGCTGCGACATTCTCCATGTGCGAGGTGCCATGATTCACGAAGGCCTCGAGCCACTTGAAATACGGTCAGTCAAGACAAACTCCCGAGAAGATGATTGGTTCACTTACCGAGTTAAGTTCATTGAGGTACCGGATGCTGTCTGCCTGCTGTGTCGATTGTGCGTCCCACTGGCTCTGCGCTCCTTGCAACAAAGTAAGGATCTCCTGAGTCTGCAGGTGTAGTCAGTTTTATGTTTACGAGATATCAGACTAACCAACCTTGGGACTCGTTCCTCCACCGGCAGTGGCATCTCCCCCACTACCTTGCATGCTTTCGCACAGCGTAATAAGACCATCCACTTTGGCGTGCAGCTCTAGCAACTGGACAGGGTTCGCTTCACCCGACTTTCCTATGTTCCTCAACTCGTCTTCATTCCCCGAACCACGTTGCAACGACATCGTCTTGAGTTCTGCGCGCATCTCCTCCAGCTTTTCTGCCACCGCGTCGATATCGGATGCGTTGTTGCTTGCGGTCTGGCGACTGACCGCCTCCAGGATCGCGTGGACCTTGGCACGGATATCGAGGATGTCCGTACCCGATGTTTCCGAACAGCCTGCCAAAGCCTGGACAGATTGCCCGATACCTTCCAGGACCCTCCGGAGATCGGAGCTCCCGGCGTCATGCAGAGAGCTGCTCTTTCCTTGTGCGGAGGCATCGGGGGTCCACTTCCCTCTCACGTTCTCGCCTGGCAGTCCAAGAGGCCGCGGTGGCGAGATACCCCGGCGTATCGTCAATGGGGCTATGCGAGGCAATCCCTCGACCTCGTTATCACTAGAGTACCTCGAGGCGGCCGAAAACATCGTCGGCGCCCGAGAAGGCACGCCCATCGGCGTAGACTGGCCCTCTCCTCCGTTCTGCAAGCGGCTACCCCCTGTATAAGGCTAGGGTTGTGCATGCGGAAGAGAACTCGGTCAAGCGTCCTGAATACATGGATAGGGGAGATACGGGACTTGCACCCCAGCCATATGAGTCGATGATGGATCCTTCGCCGCTGGATACCGTGCTGGTCTGGCGCTGCACTGTCCGGGCTCGCTACGCATGGGGCTCCTCGACCGCACCGGTGTGGATGGCGTGGTCAAACCGGGACACGCGCGTGGCGAAGCAGATGAAGAGGCGGTGGAGCTGGTACGCTCGAGTGCAGCAGGCGCTGCTTCACCATGGAGAGTTGGTCTAGGTTACGGATCGACGGGCTCTGTGGGCGAACCGGGCTAGGAGGGACAAGAAACTTGGACGACGTTGGTGTTGTCGGCGGCACGGGAAGAGGAAACAATGTCGATACAGGCGAGCGAGACGATTGCACTGGGCCGGGATCCTTGAGGGAGAACCGAATGGGAGACACTGGGGCGGCAGGAGTGGGAGACGCCGGGATTGCGGGGAGCGCGCGGTCAATGTCTAGCGTCAGGCGGGGAATCGGCGAAACCTTGCTCGTCTTGACGGAAGGCGCAATTGTTGGACTGCTTGCCTTGGTGAGTGGGGACGCTGAAGGAGCTGCGTCTGATTGTGATGCGCTCTTGGTCCTCGCGATGCTCATGGTTTCGCTCCTTTGTTCTTGTGCCTGCAGGATTGCATCCCTGGGAACACAGAGGACGATATTGAGCACATTGCAGGATGGCCTCCGTTGAGGTACCAGACTTACCAAATCGCGCTGACCCAGGTTGCTCTCTCCGTAACCGACTGGCTGCAAACTTCTCCCTCGGTCTCCCCTCGAAAAGCAATTCAAAGATCTTTAGTTCCCCCTCTCGGATTGCGTAGGCAAAAGCCCGCGCTCGTGCGCCTCAAGGTCTGCGAGCGAACGCGAGCGCACATCCGTGCATGCCGTGAATTGAATGAGGTGCGGCGAGGGGTTGCCGCCTGCCGTGTTCCACGTAACAAGAATGTGCGTGCTGTGCAGTGCTGCAGTAGAGCTTGTCCAGACCGGATAGATGTCGGGTGAGCCGGGGCGCGACAGATAGAGCAATGGGCCGGACAGCCCCGGATGTGCGGTGAGTGGCGTGGTGCATATATCTATGTCTTGCTTGACGTTGGTGAGGTCCAGTCTAGGAAGCTGGGGAACGGGAGGGACTCGGAGGGAATACTGAGCGGTGGCCGCACCACCATTGGTATTAGTCCCGTTCTCGTTCTCCGGGACGGCTAGATGCTCCGACTGCTCTCTGCTGTGCGTCTTGTTCTTCTTGAACACCGACATGAAATTGCGGAGAGACTGGCGGATGGGAGAGCGGCTTTTGTCCTTCTTTTCGGTGTTGCTGACCGCGGTCTCCTGCCTAGCTTTCTGCACCGGACGCACAGAATATGGACGTCGCACCGTAGAATGTGCCTCCATGGATTCATACTGGCCGATCAATTCCTTCGCCGTTCGTCGGCGCGTGAGGCCAGCAGCACCTCCGGTGGGGTCCCGTGGAAGCGAGAAGTAGGGCCCGTACGGCTCGAGGTCCTGCGTGGGCTCAGGAATTGACTCCACTTGCCTATCCCGCAGAGGATACTGTGATGTATCTGGGGTGCCCGAACGTATTCGCACAGCGTCGCCGTAAGCGGCAGATTTACCGCCGCCTGTGCCTCGGGAACCGCGTTCACCAGCCTTGGAGGTGCGGTTCAAGGTGAATTCGTCCAGAGGCGTCGCAATAGGCTCCGAGTCCTGCGTAGACGAGCTGGCTCTGGTCATGGAGACCGGATGCGAGTATAGAGAGTAACTCTCCGAGGAAGCATCATAGCCTCGCGGCATTGCGACAGTATTGACCTGCAGTGCTGATATGCTCGAAGCATATATATGCTTTGTACCTCGTCAGAATCAAAATGTCGCACGGCTGGCCATTTGAGAACGGACCAACAGAAGCATAGAAGGATGTCTCGTATCTTACTGTATGTTTTTCTTCAAGATGTTTCAAAGGTATTTGCTTGACCGTGCTCTGCAGGCGAAGTTCAATGTGCACACAAACAATACGAAGAGTTCTTTTGGGGCCATTTCGAAGGTGATCATACGCATATGTTGATGTACGCAAGGCGACGGCGAACGTGAAATTAATGAGGGCATCACATTGTCTCGGAGGTCAGACAGTGGCGTTCAGACGGCCCGGACTTCCGTAGTAAGTAACTTGACCAATTGTGATCAACACGGAAAGCTAATAGAAAGCCGTTTTGTTGTTGTCCACCCTGCCCTTTCGGACACTAGATACAAGACTCGGATGCGATATTGGTAGATATGGCTCACCAGATCTTACGTTGTATGGTTGACTGGAGCAATGAACAATCAATCAATCATAGATGAGTTTTAGAATGCCAGTGCTGTTATGGTCCTAAGTGTGCTCAAACAGTACTTCGTCTGTACGCAGGACATCACGTGAAGACCTTCAAGTGTCACCATAATTTCCGCATTTACTGCGAATCAAGACACTGACATGTGTCCGCAGATGAGAACTACGTCTGAGTGTCCAGACATATATGACAGGAGCTATACAGACGTATCACCTCCCTCGTTGCTGCGAGCAACCATGACTGTTCAATGATCGACCACTTTGGCACACGTCATGGTCAGTGGTGTCACTGACCCAGTCAGACGGGGTCAGTCAAAGGGGTCACGTCAATGAGTCAGTAGAGTCAGTCAATGACTGACGGGTCAAGATAAGGAATAGTAATTATATAACAGAATGATAACTATGTTCATATTAATATGTACTATCTACAGTCGGCGAAAGCGAATAATCAGTGTATAAAAACATGTCAAGCCGTACTGGAAGACGTCGATGCTGTCGGCGGGGGTACGAATTGTGGCGGGCCCACCATTGTTGGAGTAGCAGTAACGGGAATATTAGTAGTAAGGCCAGTGTGCTGTTTGTGTAGTAAATCGTACCGTGCAAGTTCCTCTGCCAATCCCTTGACCCCGCCATGCCAATAGAAATCAAGAACTGTGGCTTCGGGACTATCAGAACCAGGAGGGGGGAAGCAGAACAGCATACTCAAGGGAATGCTGGTCTTTCGGTCGCGTTCCCTCGCCGGGAGGTGGGGTAGTATGTCCGAGGATGATAATGGAAGGATGAGGGGACCGGCGCTGTCGTCCAGTTCGTTGCCATGCGTGTCCAAGTCTGCCGTGTGCGCGTCGGCACGAAGTCGATCAGCAAGTTCGCGAAAAGACTCGCCGTCGCTGTCGCCATCACCGTCACCGTCGTTGTCATCGAGGGCGGCCGCACTGCTGGTAGCCTCGGCTGTGCTAGGAGTGTCCTCGCCAAATTTGCGTTTCTTGCGCTCGGTTGTAAGTCCACGTTGAGCGTGAGATCGATGGATGTCCATCTTGTACATTGCCGCCTTGTGGACCTTATCGGGTGATAAACGGTTCCGGCGTTTCGTGTGCGTGATGCCGAACTCACTGAAGACGCGCTCACAGCCTGCGGAATTGGCTATGATGCTGAGAAGTCGGATAGCGAGTTTGGCGACACTGTTGTGCCCAGTGGAGATCTCGTCATTTGAGGCATCGACTGTTGACCAAAGAAGGACTAGATCAATATCCTGGAAACCAATGACTTGGTGAGCATGCCAGTGAGTAGTACTAGGCACACAATCCAGTGAAAAATCCCCGTCTAGACGGACCATCCGAGGGTGAGTTTTGCCCGTCTGGCACGAGGCGTCCGACGTCGGCCGACGGAAGGAAGGTTTCCGTATAGACGGGTGGGGCGATGGGGATAGAATATGCCGTTAGGAACGGGTCGGGTGATGAGGTGATATGGCCCGTTGAGACGGGTGGGTCCACCGGTAGTTTAGTACATTCTATACGGGTCGGCCGATCAATATAATTCTCGTTGGCTATGGGTGGGCCGATGGAAGGAATTCCCGTTAGCTACGGGTGGGCCGACGGCAGGATTTCCCGTTGGCTACGGGTCGGCCGATGGAAGGAATTCCCGTTAGCTACGGATGGGCCGATGGAAGGAATTTCCGTTGGGTACGGGTCGGCCGACAGTGGGATTTTCCGTTGCCTACGGATGGGCCGACGGCAGGATTTCTCGTTGGCTATGGGTCGGCCGATGGAAGGAATTCCCGTTAGCTACGGATGGGCCGATGGAAGGAATTTCCGTTGGGTACGGGTTGGCCGACAGTGGGATTTTCCGTTGGGTACGGGTTGGCCGACAGTGGGATTTCCCGTTGGCTACGGATGGGCCGACGGCAGGAATTCCCGTTGGGTACGGGTTGGCCGATAGTGGAATTTCCCATTGGGTATGGGTCGCCCGACAGTGGGATGGGCCGACAGTAGAAATTCCCATTGGCTATGGGTGAGCCGACAGTGGAGTTGCTGTTAGCTATGGGCCGGCCAATGGTGGGATTCTCCATTGGCTACGGGTCGGCCAACAGTGAGAGATTCTGCTCCGTATCGGTTGACCATCCATCATGCAGCTGTACAGCTAGACTGTTCTACTGTTGACCTAACTATCATCAAACTACCTACTGCCGTAAAACTGGCCCCCTGCCAATGAACTGCCACCTGCCGGTGAACTGCCACCTGCCGACAAACTGCCGCCTGCCGACAAACTGCTGCCTGCCGACAAACTGCCACCTGCCGATAAACTTCCGTCTTCCGTCTAACTTCCGCCTTCCGTTCAACTTCCGTCTTCCGTCTAACTTCCGCCTTCCGTTCAACTTCCGTCTTCCGTCTAACTTCCGCCTTCCGTTCAACTTCCGTCTTCCGTCTAACTTCCGCCTTCCGTTCAACTTCCGTCTTCCGTCTAACTTCCGCCTTCCGTCTAACTTCCGTCTTCCGTACAACTGCTGTATCCCCAAGGACCATTTGTGGAACCGATGCAGACTTGAATTCTGAAGAGAATGAGGGTCTACTCAGGTGATTTGAATGAGAATTGAGCTCACAATAAATCCAGCAAGATTGTGCACTCAAAACATGTGGCAGACTGCCAAAGTTCCGTCCGGCTGCCGAGTGCTGCCGTCTATGTGCCTACCAGATGCGGAATTGAGTTCCGAAGATAATGAGGGTCTCCTCAAGCAATTCAAATAAGAACTGAGCTCACAATGAATTTTGCAAGATTGTGCACCCAAACAATGTAGCAGACTGCCGAAGTTCCGTCCGGCTGCCGGGTGCTGCCGTCTATATCTTCACCCAATGCGGAATTGAATTCCAAAGAGAATGAGGGTCTCCTCAAGCAATTCAGATAAGAACTGAGCTCACAATAAATTCTGCAAGATTGTGCACCCAAACAATGTGGCAGACTGCCGAAGTTCCATCCGGCTGCCGGGTGCTGCCGTCTATATCTTCACCCAATGCGGAATTGAATTCCAAAGAGAATGAGGGTCTCCTCAAGCAATTCAGATAAGAACTGAGCTCACAATAAATTCTGCAAGATTGTGCACCCAAACAATGTGGCAGACTGCCGAAGTTCCATCCGGCTGCCGGGTGCTGCCGTCTATGTGCCCACCAGATGCGGAATTGAGTTCCGAAGAGAATGAGGGTCTCCTCAAGCAATTCAGATAAGAACTGAGCTCACAATGAATTTTGCAAGATTGTGCACCCAAACAATGTGGCAGACTGCCGAAGTTCCGTCCGGCTGCCGGGTGCTGCCGTCTATGTGCCCACCAGATGCGGAATTGAGTTCCGAAGAGAATGAGGGTCTCCTCAAGCAATTCAGATAAGAACTGAGCTCACAATAAATTCAGCAAGATTGCCACCAACACAAAGTGGCAGGCTTCAACTACTGCGCCACCACCATCTATGCACAGACCCAACACAGAATTCAACTCCACAGAGCATGAGGGTCTAGACATCCTTGTACTTCAGGTGACAATGAGGCTCACACCAAAGTTTCACTTTTGTGCTGTAGTGTCTACAGCTGTTTTTCTAATGCTCTGTAGTGTAGTATTGTGCTTTACAAAGAGATATACCATAGTATCGCCTCATTACTGGTAGGCAGTCTGTATGTCACATCAGTGCACTGCTTAGCCATTGGTTTATGATTTTATGTGACTGCTTGTAGAGGGTTCTAACACAATGTATAATCACAGAACCGATGTATTGTTAGTGGGTTAGTAACACCAGAGACTTTGTAGTGTATAATGTGAAGGTGTATGCTATGTGATCGTCCTGATCTGCTTTTTGACGTACTCATTGTGTTGCACTATTGCTACTAGTATATAGCAAATGCATTTAGCAAGTATTCACTGACTTGGACAAGATGTTGAGGATTTCACTTGAACATACCCCACAGTCCATAAAGCATGTGATGACCTGGCATTGTATCCGCCTCAGGGTGAATGAATGATCAACTTGATTGTAAGCAATCTGTACGTCTCTTACAAGTTCAATGTTCATATATTAGTGGATTCTCCAAAAAATGCATTTTATGCTAGCCAAGTAGTATGTGCAGTATACATTGTATGTAAAAGAGACATTTTTCAAAAACATCATAAGCAATTGTCACACATCTATTGTGTGCCAGTCCTGGATTGATTGACTTATGTGTATATATTCTGAATGTTTACTGTTCTGGCATATGGACAGCACTGGCATTCAGAGCATGCTTGTAGTCAGAAATTGATAATGCTAGCACTAATAGGTGCGACCCCAGACCAACATTAGCCTGACAACTTTCTCATTGAAGAATGTTGACATATTTGCAGCAAGTGCTGGTGTCACCTGAAGTACAAGAATGTCTAGACCCTCATGCTCTGTGGAGTTGAATTCTGTGTTGGGTCTGTGCATAGATGGTGGTGGCGCAGTAGTTGAAGCCTGTAGAAGCTAGACACAGACAGAGCTCAGTCAGAGTACGAGACAAAGACTGATGCTATTAATACCTAGACACAGACAGAGCTGGCTAGGTATCAGTACTACAGTAGTGGATACATAAACAGGAGCCTCACCTCAGTCAGAGTACGAGACAAAGACTGAGGGGCCGGGAAACGCGACCGTCGTGTCTTATAAGAGACACAACGCTATGACGGAACTGCGGTCATCGACTCTATGACGCCACGACGCTACGATCGACTCTCGATCCCGATGGCGATCGCGCTGCCCGCTCAATACTCCTCCTCAGCACGAAGAGCTCCTCCTCGCATGGAATCAGGGTCCAGGACACCCATGAAGTCGCGGAAGCGGCAGAAAGGTTTCGGGCCGAGTGGTTTTGTGAAGCAGTCAGCGATGTTGTCCTTCGTGGGAACCCAGGAGACGCGGAGAACACCAGAATCAGAGAATTCACGAATAAGATGATATTTTATGTCGATGTGTTTGACGCGAGAATGGAAAGAGGGATCATGAGTGAGTTTGATAGAGGAATTATTGTCACAGAGAAGAGGCGTGGCGTGAGGCGAGGAGAAATGGAGACCGTCGAGAAGTGCACGGAGCCAGACGAGTTCCTTAGCAGATTCGGCAGCGGCAACGTATTCGGATTCACAGGAAGATGTGGAAATGGTTTTTTGTTTGCGAGAGCACCAAGAAATGAGACCGGAACCGAGTGAGAAACAGTAGCCAGAGACGGAGCGACGAGTGTCAATGCAGGCGGCGTGGTCGGCGTCAGTGAAGCCAATGACACTGATAGGTTGATAGCCGCCGAGGTGGAGGCGGAAGTCGCAAGTCCCTTTGAGATAGCGGACGACACGCTTAGCGGCTTCCCAATGCACTTCGCCGTAGCAGTCGAGGAATTGGCTAAGATTCTGGACGGCGAACATGATGTCGGGACGAGTACCAATTGCGACGTACATGAGACTGCCGACGAGAGCGCGGTAGGGAAATTTAGCGGCAGCAGCAAGGTCATCAGGAGATTGCGGAGAGTGAGCGCGACGAGAGAGCCGAAGACCAGGATCCATAGGCGAAGAAACAGGATGGGCGTCGGAGAGGTTAAAATGGACGAGAATCTTATCGATGAGGGCGATTTGTGAAAGGGCAACGACGCGCGAAGAGCGGTCACGTTCAATGGCGATGCCGACACAGAATTTTGCTTCGCCGAGGTCGGAAATTTGCCACTCTTCCCGAAGCTCCTCCTTAAAGCGGTCGGCGGCAGCGCGGCAATCGGCGACGATAGCGAAGTCATCGACGTGGACCCCAGTGAAGACAATACCAGTGGGAGAACAACGATAATAGATACAGTATTCGCACGCGAGACGGACGAAGCCCAGACGGAGCAAGCGGGCATTCATAGTTTTGTTCCAGACGCGGCCGCCCTGCTTCATGCCGTAGAGGCCCTTGAGAAGTTCCCAGACCCAGTCCTCTTTGCCAGGTTCCTCGAAGCCAGGTGGTTGTTCCATGTAGCAGACCTCGTCGTCGGGAAGAAGACCATAGAGAAAAGCAGTTTTGATGTCGACTTGATGGAGTTCCCAGTCATTTGCAGCAGCAAGGTGGAGAAGGACGCGAAACGATTCCATGCGCATAGTCGGTGAGGAGGTGTGTGTGTAATCTTGACCGAAGATCGCCTCGTAGCCCTTACAGACCCAGCGAGCTTTGAACCGGACAGGGTTGCCGTGTTCGTCGCGTTTAAGGCGAAAGACGGGTCGACCCTTCATAACACGGCGGCCGGATGGGACAGAGGAGCGTGGGACAAGTTTGTATACGCCAAGATCTTTGATGGACTTGAACTCGTCGTCCAGGGCCGCCCGCCATTGGGCTGCGAAAGGAGAAGCCATCGCCTCTCGGACAGTATTCGGATCGCTAGGGTATTCCACGTTGACTGGGCCATCGGCAATACAGGCGAGAGCGGCGTCAACTGGGTCAGGGTCATCAGAAAGACGGGAAGGCTCCTCCTGAGCGGGGAGAGGGATAGGAGAGGGAGGACGAGATGCACGTCGGTCCGTGCGCTCAGCACGGAGGCGTTCCCCGCTGCGAATAGAGTCAGTAACGGCTTGTTGTACCGAGGACAAACGGACAAGGCCGTCAATTTGAGCGCGTTTTTCAGAGGGAACTGGGATGCGAGAGGAGCGACGGACGGGAACAGGTGGGAGAGGAACGGGAGGAATAGGATCAGGAGCATCGTGCGGAGAGTCGTCAGACACGGAAGGGGAAGACGGGGGACGGAGCGCCAGAGGAACGGCTTCATGTGCCTCAACGAAGACAACGTGATAGGAGGACATGACCTTGTTCGTGCCGCGGTGGTAGCAACGGTACGTCTTGGAGTCAGGACCATAGCCGATGAGCACGCACTCCAGGGAGCGGTCGTAGATCTTCGGATTGTGGACGTTTTGGATCAGCACGAATGCCTTGCAGCCAATCTCGCGAAGATGAGAAAGATTGGGGGGCGTACCAAAGTATCGTTCGAATGGGGTAACACTGGGAGGCAGAGAACGGGAGTGTGTGCGAACGGTAAGGTAGTTAGCAGTAAGGAGGAACTCATCCCAACGATTCGGAGGGAGGTTAGCGTAGTGTCTCATACTGCGTGCCTTATTCATGAGGGTGCGATGAAGTCGCTCAACACGTCCGTTATGAGCCGAAGTGTAGGGAGCGGTGAATCGCCAAGAAGTACCGCGGCCCTTCAGGAATGAAGAGGCAGCATCAGAGCGAAGCTCGCCGCTGTCGATCTGAAGAGTGCCCACACGAGAGGGTAGAGTATCAGTTCGTTCAATACATAATTGTCATGCATAGACATGCCCAAGAATACATATCACACTGCAACATGTATTTGAAAAGTCCCTTGACCAATACATTGAATGCACTATGTATGCTACATCCAATACATTTGCGCTCAATGTATTGTTGCTCAATGTATTGCTGCTCAATGTATTGTACCTTATGTTTTTTTTCCTATGACCAATACATCTCTTAATAGATACACTGAAGGATACAATGTCTAGAAATGCATGCTACAAAAATGTCTGATGACATTTATAAATTTGCCAGTGTGGGGATTAGAACCAGTGACCACCAGACAATTTGGTTACCTAATGAGTTAGACCACTACACCATGAGGCCTTGTGAAAATATATATTGTACAGCACCTATATAGGCATATTTTGGCTCAAAACTTCGTCACAAATCTATCTAAGTCCACTTTATCCTTGTATAGACTTCAGACTCTGGTTCAAAATAGTTGTATATGCCCAATACCAAGACTCAAGATCATAGCTGAACATACTTATAGCTACAATATTCTATTCTGAGCCAAGAATCAGAAGTCTATGCAAGGATAAAGTGGACTTAGACAGATTTGTGACGAAGTTTTGAGCCAAAATATGCCTATATAGGTGTTGTACAATATATATTTTCACAAGGCCTCATGGTGTAGTGGTCTAACTCATTAGGTAACCAAGTTGTCTGGTGGTCACTAGTTCTAATCCTCACACTAGCAAATTTATAAATGTCATCAGACATTTTTGTAGCATGCATTTCTAGACATTGTATCCTTCAGTGTATCTATTAAGAGATGTATTGGTCATAGGAAAAAAACATAAGGTACAATACATTGAGCAGCAATACATTGAGCAACAATACATTGAGCGCAAATGTATTGGATGTAGCATACATAGTGCATTCAATGTATTGATCAAGGGACTTTTCAAATACATGTTGCAGTGTGATATGTATTCTTGGGCATGTCTATGCATGTCAATTATGTATTGAACGAACTGAAGTGGCTCGAAGAAGCTCGAGAATTTTGAGTGTAACATCGTAGACCTGGGTGCGTTCCGTCCCCTTCATTGCAATTTCGCTTACTAACATTCAACTCTTCAGGAAACCAATACAGCGCCGGTAAACTCGAGGATCTTTTCTGGCCCATCGCTGCCGTTCGCGATAACAGGAACATCCCAGCCGATCTCCAGCTCCCCATCACTCGCGCTCTGCCTCGCCACCTCGTCAACAATCCCGACACGGAGGACAAGAACGGTGACCCCCTTTACATCGTCGCCAAGTACGGCGGCACGACTAAGCTCACATTGGGCCACTATTCCGGCATGGAGGCTTATACCTGCACCGACCTTGGACTCGAGTCCAGGGATGTGGTCGTCTATAACTATGGCAAGAATTCTGTCGACTTTTCGGACCATGGTGACTCTGGCTCTCTTATCTTCATGGGCTCTGGCGACGGGCTCGCCATCCTGCACTCAGGAATGCCTCGAGGCATGAATAATCATGTCACCTACAGTACGCCCCTCTGGTGGGTCATCGAGCAGATCCTCGTCAAGTATCCCCATGCCGAGTTCTGCGGCATCACCTACTAGACGGTTTTGAGGATAAGTTCAATATCCGTGACGGTGAAGTCGACTTTCTCGTAGTCCGATTTGGTGGAAAGACCCATGATTTCGGCGCCCTTGTGGAAAATCCACTGGCTAATCTGGGAAACAGGTCCTGTATCCAAAGAACCTGGCGCAAGAGTGTCTTCAGGATACTTCAACACGACATCATAAATCGAACGAACCTAGCTGATTGGTAGGGCGTCCAATGGTTGTCCGGGTTCTCTCTCATCGGCAACAAGATCTCGGCATCAGCTGCGGCTATCAACGACTTCCAAAAGGAGTTGAGCGGCCTGGAGGACTTTATGGACCGCTCCTCCACATCTTCTCTGTCGTCGGGGTCGTCAAGCAGAACACGCTGGTAGACGGAGGTCTCGACATAGATCTGCAGGAAAGTCTTGCAGTACTGCATGGCAGTCGCGTCCTCGCGGCATAAGCCAACCCACACTTGGTTGGGATCGACGGTGGGATGGACCTCTCCCATCCACCTAAAAGAGCAGAAGACCCATGTCAGTCCAAAGGCGTGACAGACAAGAAAAGCATGCAGCACTTACTCATCCCATATACCCAGAGCTCGATTACGTTGCGCCTCTGTCGATTCTGCTATCTTTGGTTTCCGGATGTTGGGGCCATCCGTCTTGGGTGCGTGACTTTCGAACACCTTGACAGATAAGCCCTAATCAATTCTGGTCCATCCATGAAATCCCTCTGTGCCCTTGGCAGCGTTCGGCACGGGTAGTCTCGTCTTGCACTGATGCGGTACTAGGCAAATACGAGAAGATTAAAAATATCATTTACTGACTTGTACATTTATTAATTTTATTCAACTCCCGACGCTGACAAAGTTCCTGCTTAGACGACGACGAAACGCGCCCTTGCAGCCTACCTCACAGACGCGCTCGCGGTCGTTGCTGCTCATGGATCCAAGCACCGAGGATTCCGACGACGAGCTTGCACCGGAGCTTCGACCTCGTCCATTTCCAATCGGGCGCCATACATCTGGCTCGTGGAACGAGCTCTTTCCTGCAGCCGACGGCGCATCGAAGGCGGTCGAAAACGGAAGCTTTGCACCGTCGCAAAGGATCTTCCCCGGGCCAGAGTTCAGTACTGGCCATGGCGGCCCTGTACCTACAGGAGGTGCTCCCGTTTGCCTGGATAGAGATCTCTACTGGGGTGGGACAGTCGAGCGCGGAGGGCCATCGAGGGACACTCAGGCCACTCGCGACTGGAGCCACAGAGGTACAGGATTGGACTATGGGCTGGTTGCGGGAGACTCGATGGAGGGGATTGTGCATTCCGGTGCGCAAGCGTTGACCATCGGACGACACGGCCCTGCTGCGACGAATGAGAGACAGCCTGAAAATGTAAGCAAGTCAGTCTAGTTGACCAGCTGATGCTTATACTCGGTGACATACACAGCATGTTCACGGCCGTGCTCCATTCTTCGGGTCCTTGCAGCAGAGTCCGTTTCTGCTCGTCGAGGAGCTGCCGCCGCCACCACCACCACCCCATTCCCTCCCGCAGTATGTTCCCCCACGAGGCCCATACGCAAACCCGCATGCTTCGACGCAGGTTGGCCCCCATCCACTCGAAAACACTCAAGCCTTGTCACATGCAGCCCGCCCAGCTGCGAGGGACAATGCCCTTCGTTTCACCCCCGAAGTACACAATAATATGCAAGTCTTCGCACGACATGCCCCCCCGCGTACGTTTGAGCACATAGAGGTGTTGCCTCGAGGCGCTGCCCCCCCTGGTGCCCATGTGCGGCATGCTCCGCAACTTCAGTCCGTGGGCGCACCAATATCGTCGCGCCACTCTCCCCGTCCTTTTCAGAACATGCGCGCATCATCCCGTCTGGTCTCTTCGCAGAGCTGGGATGCGCATGCGTCATCCCGTCCGGTCACCCCGCAGAGTCGGGACGCACGAGCACCATCACGTCCAGTCTCTCCGCAGAGACGAGACGCACACACGTCATCCCGTCCGGTCACCCCGCAGAGTCGGGACGCGCGGGCACCATCACGTCCAGTCTCTCCGCAGAGACGAGACGCACACATGTCATCCCGTCCGGTCACCCCGCAGAGTCGGGACGCGCGGGCACCATCACGTCCAGTCTCTCCGCAGAGACGAGACGCACACGCGTCATCCCATCCGGTCACCCCGCAGAGTCGGGACACGTGTGCATCATTTCGTCTGGTATCCCTGCAGAGTCGAGAGGAAACACAGAGGCAACCCCCTGCGCAGGTGCCTTCGAACATATATCCACCGCTCCTTCGTGCTCCGAACCCACAACTTGCTATACCCCCGCGAGGACCTGCACCCGACGACCGATTGGAGGCATGGTATACAGCGGAGTTCCAGGAGTACGAAGACAGCTCAGATCAGGAGTATGGAGGGGTAGGGCAAGAGCATGCTGCCAATGTCAGAGAGCTATGCAGTCATGATTTAAATGCATTACGAGAGGCGAGTGTGCGACCCCGTACAGATCAGGCGAAATCAAAGCGCAAGCACCACAGTATATCACGCGATGCCGCCGACCAAAATATCGACCTCACCGTTGACGACGAGCCGCTACCTTCAAATGTCGAAATCCAGCCTAACGTCAAACGCGCAGCCTCTCAGAGGGGTGCAAAGGCCGGTAAACATGTGAAGGTGGAGACCCGGAGTAAGGAATTGAAGGCGACGGGGAAGGGCAGCCGTTCGGGCAAGAATAGACGAGAGGGAGGAGGGTCCGATGATGATATCGCTGAGCTGGATGACGATGAGGTGGAAAAAGCTCGTCTCAAGGAGCCGAAGAGGGAACATTGGTTGGAGAGTGACCGGCTGAAGCTTATCTCGTACGTCGTCGACGAGAGAAACTGGGCGAGTTTCCAGAAGAATCAGGCCCAAATGTTGTCGAAGGTAATCATCTCTTAGTCTCATTGTGGTACATGCGGAATGTCTTACCTTAGCTGTTAGGCCGCGATGGAACTGTTCCCTAACAAGTCCTACGAGCAGTGCCGACGTCAGTGGTCCCGTAACTGGGAATTGTACAAGGCCTGTCGGCGTCGTGAGGGGCATACGGGTGGAAAAGACGGCGATGAATGCAGTGATGCCAGTGACGGGGACATCAGTGAAGGTCACACCAAAAAATGCATCAAGACTGAAGACGGCAAGGGAAAAGCCGTTGTCGGGCAGCATTCAAAGGAGACGTTAGACAGGTTCGAACGATCGAAGCTGTACAAACTCATCAATGCAGTGTAAGCTTGCAACAACTTCATTTATTCTTGTCTTACATATTGTTTGTAGTGCTCACAACCATCCGGAAATTTTGCGCATGTTCAAGATCGGCTCTCACGATGACGAGATCCGCTCTACCAGTGTCAGCAGTACCAAGAAAGCTGTGGCTAGTGATACGGCAGGTGCCTTGTTTGGAACTGTTGTAGATCTCATGAAGGTGCGACACGAGCAAGCAGCAGCCATACGGCAGCGCGAACTCGAATTGCAGGAGAGACACGAAAAACGCGAGGCGAACCTGGAACGACTTCATGCCGAGCGCGAAGCCGAACAGTTCCAACGTCAGCGTGAACGCGAAGATGCGGAGGACACACTCAAGAAGTGGCAGCTTGTCGACAAGTGGTCAAATTCCCCAAACAAGGTGTTGCGCATGAAGGCAGATGCACTTGCTGCAGAGTTGGCTGCGAAGGAGGGTATTAATATTGTCTCTGATGAAGTTTGATTGACTGCTTAGTTATTCTCCGTGATAACTTAATTGTTTTATTCTTCACTTAATGCCTTTTCTTTCGTAGTGTTTTTCACACCACATTCCTTCCATGTCCCGCCATTTACAATGCCTTCTAATCTCTACTTACAATTCGTAGTACATATTTAATAGCTGCTTCCTCCGTAATAAACCTGTCTGATATAAAACTTGTGCATCCATGTTTGTCCTTGCCTCTGCTGCCTCTGCTGTGGCTGACTGCACCAAGTGATTATCTTGTACCTCCGGAGGGTCAATCAACAACTCTGGATCCTCCTCACCATTAAATCCCTCAATTGCCCATGGATCCTCCTGCATCTCAGCCAAGATGTTGTGAACAACAATCAGAGCTTCAATTCCCTCCAGCATCTCCATAATATCATCACCGTCAAGGCACCGCAAAGCTTGAAAACGTCCCTTGAGTATACCAAATGCATGTTCGACCTTGATACGCAGGTGCGAGAGGCTTTGATTCCAGAGCTTGCGAGCACGTGCCTCGTGTGGATTATTTGTGAGATCGTGGTCAGCAAATGGGCGAATGGTGAATTTAGTGAGGGGGTATCCTGCCAAATATAAGAACTTGGGTCCTGGATTAATAATTGAGGCCAATCTCACCTTTGTCTGCAAGGATATACTCATCATCCTGAAAAAAATTTTCCTTCTCACGCCACAATCTGGACATCTTAAATGCCACAGAATCATGGGTCGCCCCTGGCCAACCGAGTTCGTACTCGGTAAAAATGCCACGATGATCAACAACCGCCTGTACCAGAAGCTTGAAGTCACATATAAGTTTTGATACATCTCATTCTAAGTTTGCGACTCACAGCATAATATTTCTTGCGACAGTAATAAGAGGGTCCATTCTGTCGTGGCTTCCCCTCCAGGCGAATCAATGTGCCATCAACAATCCCAATACACCCAGGAAATCCATAATCTGCCATCTGTTCCTTCAAGAACACACGTCGCTCAGCACCAGGCCATGCAACATGATTCTTCCGGATCCGCATGAGCGCAATGCAAACTCGACGGGTGTACAAATGTACTGTTCCATCCCCAAACGCCAACGTGCTGGCAGACTTGATGAGAGATTCCCCACCATACTTGATTAGAAATGCCATAAGTTGATATTTGGCTGGTCGCTGTGGCTTTCGACCTGTACTGATGAAGATCTCGTCATGCTCGATGAGGTTGTGTAGATGCCAAAAGGCATCCCGGGACATACTGGTCAATAATTTTAGTCTAGAGCAATTCAGCCATCATTATGAGATCACACAAACCGCATCCAGGCCTTGAAGCGTCGTGGAGAAGCATACTTCAGCAGCACATCTGCTACTTGCTCTCTGGCTTCGACACTGTAGTGCCCCCGAGGTCCATATCGATTCGACATCGGGCTCGGGCCTAAATCGGCAGCTAATGCCAGCAGGAGAGTTGCGAGAAGTTCATCGTCGTCATCTTCAGCGAGAGCCAACAGAGCTACTGCAAAATCGAGAAGTTCCTCCATGGCCGGAACGTCAAGCATCGAGACCCGCTGGAGTATACATACACCTAACCCTACGAGGTATGTATCAATCTGAAGTCCGACTGCTGCTTAACTCATAATTTCCATTGGGATCTCATCACTGATGGCTGTTGGGAAACTCTCCGAATAGCCGTGTGCCGATACAAGAACGGAGGGACGTCGTGGATGGACCAGAATTGATTAGGGCTATAGTTCTTTCAAAGAGGCAGTTCGTCCAGAGAAGAACGACGGCTTGGATGACTTGGTCGTCGATGACGATGCGCTGCCTTTCCCTTTCTTGGCCGGCATAGTCGGTGGTGGTGGCGGAGTACTAGGTAGGTGTTGTCGAGAGTCGAGAAAAGAGCAAGGGCGGGAGGGGAGTTTGGGGAAGTTAGAAAGCTCAGCGTGAAAAGTGGCTCGCCTTTTATCTCCCTCGCCTGCACCGCCATCTCTTCGTCCAAGACGAACTTATCGTCACTGCCAAAGGGTCGGGGGGATACAGGCCACTGCGCCACAACCCACTTTCTGTGGGCTAGCCAGCCCTTTTTGTGTACGTACACGGCGTGTTCGTCACCAATACCCTAGTCTCCTGCGAAGCCCTGCCCAAGATAGGCCGACGCACCGGGGACATAGCACTCGGCAACCGCTCGTGCAAATATGGCGATTTGCAACCTTCCGGACAGAATATTGCCCCTAGGCGATTCCATCAGACATTGAAGGAATAGCGCGAGTTCTATCTGTCCCTCAGCACGTCTTACTTAATACCGTCCTGTATTTTTCTCGTCCAGTTCACTCACATCCATCCTCACAACAATCCGCCGGTCGTTTCAACATGTCCTCTGCACTCGGGCTTTACACTGTCCTTTCCGTTTTTATTCCTGAGGACACTGCGATGAAGATTGCGCTCATTCTTCCGGGCACCTTCTTGCTTTTTTGGCTGTGGGCCGCTTTGACTGCGAAAGCTGCAGAGGATGATGTTCCGCCATCGCTGCCGAAGAGCGGGCTGTTCACCGCGTGGCCATTCTTTACAACGCAATTCGACTTCCTTGCAAAGGGCTTCACGCTTACGGGACAGTCTATTTATCAATTTCAGTTACTTTATGTGCGTCCGCGCCCATGATAAACTATGGCTTTCTTGACATTTGTACTCACAGTGCAAGGTGGTGGTACTGTCCGGCGAGCCAGCAAGACGAGACTTTTTCGCGGCCAGGAGCCTTGATCTCCATGAAGGATTTAGGCTTTTGTCCGGGGCCGTCCGTACACGTCTCTTTCCTCACGAAACATTTCTGACATACCTCTGTACAGCAGATGCCCATGCAGCCCGGGGTGACGTCCGAGATCACCGTTCAAAGGGTACATCAGATGTTTAAGCGCCTGACAGCTCTGCAGAACAGCGATCGGTTGTCACGACGTTCGTCGTTTTAATTGACATGTATCTGCAAGTCGACGCTGATATTACACAATCACTGCAAAGTGGTTCCACATATTCTCGACGATACTGCCAGGATCATGCAATCCTGGGGAACGTCTGGCACCATCAACCTGTTCGAAGATATACACCATGTACGCCTCCAGCCGTTTTCGAGAGACTATGCTGACGGCATTCTTCGTGCTCGTGTAGCTCGTCTTTCAGACATCAGTACGATGTCTCGCCTCTACGGAGCTCGCCGACGATCCCGCTATGGTGCTCCGCCTTAAAAGTCTATACGATACAATTGACAGCCACGCAACCCCTGCGAGCGTACTACTCCCATGGCTTCCCAGCTGGGGTGCAATCAGGCGGCTCTGGGCGACTAAAGAGATATACGACATTGTATGTAGCACCATTAACCATCGGCTGCAAAGCGGTATTCGCGGGACGACACGCTTCAGCTCTTGCTCGACAACGCAGACCAGAAGATTGTCAGCGTAGGGGTACGTGCTCTTTCCGCACTGGTGGATAACCTGCTAACATGATATGCAGTTTATTACGGGTTTTCTGGCAGCGGGCGCCCGCTCGACCGGGACCACAGGTCAGTCGTGTACTGTTCGCCCCTGTGTTCTCAGCATCCCAACGATCCTCGCCCACAGCATCATGGTTGATAACGTTCCTCAGCGGAGATCGGCACTGGAGACAGCAGGCAGCAGCCGAAGTGCGCCAACTTCTCTTCCACACCGCTGCTGTGGCGGCGGCGTGCGATTCCCCACCAGCTCCCCTCTCCGACCTCGGCACGCTCCTCGCCTCCATCCCGCTCGAGACGTGGGAGGGCTCTACACCCGTGCTGGACGCGCCAATCCGCGAGACACTGCGCCTTGCGGAGCCGCACAACGCCATGCGCAAGAACACGGGCCCCGCGCTCAAGCTCTGCGGGAAGACCGTGCCCACGGGAGCGTTCGTCCTGTACCCGTTCAGCGACGCACACCTCAGCGCGGAGCTGTACCCCGACCCGTGGCGCTTCGACCCCGCGCGCCCGGAGAGCAAGATGCCGTGCGCGTACGTTGCCTGGGGTACAGGTGAGCATGTCGCTGCGGTACCGATGTAGTGGCTAACCCGGCTCGGGGCACGATAGGGAAGTACATCTGCATGGGCCAGCGCCTGGCGAAGGTGGAGCTGAAGCTCATCACGGCGATGTTTGTGCTGGGCTTCGATTTCTGCGCCGTCGATCGGACTGGGCGGGCCCTGGAGGCACTGCCGCGTCCTGACTGGAACGACACCCTAACCTGTAAGCCTCCGAAGGATTCGTGCTTCCTGAAGTTCCAGCGCGTGCCGACGTAGGGGGTTCGGGTCCGGTCATGATTTCTCTGGGTGTTGCGGGCATTGTGCTATCTGAAACGGTGAAATACGGTGTATCGATACGATTTTTATTTGAACGTCAATAGAGCTTTAGAGGTGTCTGACACGGACGTCCAAGTTCTGAGAGTATGTCTCGTCCGCGTCAGGCCTTATGCAATTCTACGGTGCGCAGAACCCGAAAATCTACGGCCCTATCAAACATACTATACAAGCTGCCGGCATCATCTTCTCCTAGCTAGGGTTGCTTGCACAGTGCCATGATGAAACAATTGTCAGGAGTTGTGAGGTATACATATCGTAATGAAGTCGGCCTGGATAGTATCTGCGACAAGCACGATAACGCGAGTCAATTAGTGCGGATGTATATGCGTGACCCGTCAACCTCCCAGCATCCCACGAAATGGCAGAACTCAGGTCAAAGACAGCTTATCATTCCTGATCCGACCCCTCACCGGCACCCCGTTCGCGCGTTCGGACTCCTCGTGTTTTCTCCTCTCTTCCTCCCTCCGCTGCCGTATCCACTGCTCCCTGCTCCGCCGCTCGCGCTCCGCCATGCGCACGCGCTGCTCGCGCGTCGGCTCCCACTTGCTCTTCAGGATCCGGCGCACCGCCTCCGGGCTGATCCTGAACTTCTCTGCAAGCACGGCGGTGCTGAACACCGAGGGATCCACTGCATGCATCGAGCGCATGCCGTCCATGGCCTCGCGCGAGATCTTGCGCGGGGGCATCCAGCCCTGCGGGAACGCGCTCTTCATCGTCATGCGGTGTGCGGCAAATTCGTGGGGGGTTGGTATCTTGGACGGCTTCCGGCGCAGGAACTTGGGCGCAACGCGCTCGGGCTCTGCATCGTCATCTGCCTGGATGCTGTCATAGTCGTCCTTGACGAGGGAAGGGGGTGCGGGATGGCTGCCTGTGCGCCATTTCCTCCTGGAGAGGCCGGACACGGTCGAGTAGAAGTTTATGAATGTGCGCGCGGCTGAAGATGGCGCTGCAAGGGACCTGGTGATGGCCAACATGAGAACAAGTGGCAAGGCAGACTGCTCACCAGAGCTCTCGCCACTTGGTGGCGGAAATTTTCGAAGCCAGCGAATGACATATACATCCCAATGCGGTAACTAGACACAACTACTTCAGACGTTTCAAGTTTCATTGATTTCAATCCTGAACACAGACGGCGAGCGCAATGGTTGGAGGAAATCGTTTCTTGTATCTTCAAATGCAGCTGATAAGAAACAGAGCTGTGTAAAGTATATAATGGGTTCAAAGCAGCTCGGATCAGTGTTCTGTTGCAACTCCGCCCCGAGGATCCGGCGTTGCTGATTGGTTACGGATGAGATGCAACACGATAATAATCCTCGTTCATCCCGCTCGCGGTCCTCGTTGCATTTGCCTCCGCGTTTCTGCTTTTCTGCCTACCGGGTTCATCTATTCCTCCTCTCTCATTATGGCCGACTGCAGCGATCCGCAGATCGACGAAGGTGCGCGTGTCATCCCGTTCCGCACTCAGCCAACGGCTCTGACATCGGACACAACGTCCAGCGTACCAGGATGTCCGCTCTGACAAGTCAGAAACGAACTGGCTGCTCCTGGACTACGAGGTCCGCTATCCTCTTAGCCCCTGCGCCAATTTGCTGACGTGCATTGCGGCACCTCTTGTGCGGCGCGCGCACAGTCCGACCGCTCAGACACGCTGAAGCTGACGTCCACCGGATCGGGCGGCCTGGAGGAGCTGCGCGACCGCCTGGACGAGTCGAAGGCGTCGTTCGCATACGTGCGCGTGCAATATGCGAACGACAAGGAGTCCAAGCGGGAGAAGTTCATCTTCGTCGTGTGGATCGGGCCTGGATGCAAGGTCATGCGCAGGGCCAAGGTACGAGGACCCATGCACCGATCCTCGCTCGCCCTGGTTGGATCACGGCTTTCGCAGATCTCGGTCCATTCAGCGGACGTGAAGTCGGCGCTGCGCGCCTACTCCATCGAGGTCGCTGCGAGAGAGAAGGATGATCTCAAGGAGGACCCGATCATCGTCCGATTGCGGAAGGTGAGCAACAAGCCGCATGTGCTGTTTCACAGTCTGACGCGCTGCCAGGCTGGCGGGGCGAGTTACGACGGTGTTTAATTCATAGCTGATCCTCCCTCTGGTGACATGATGTATATCTCTTGCTGTTCCAATCGTTTTCTGTCCTCCGCAATAACTCGTGTGCGGTGGAAGCTTCTTCCCGGTCGTGACAAGCAACACATGGTGAGCCTGTGCTAAATAGGGGCACAGAAATGGTATGCGAATGTATAAGGCCATAAACTGTCCCGAGCTTATGAATGTGTCGGCATGTAGTTGCAGAAACTGACTTTAAACTCGGACGAAAGCAATGATTATAGAGGACATGCAGGATGGAGACCTCTCTCTAGATAGTTTGAAACAGTCTTGATGGAGGCTCGTGTCAACTGGAACATTTGTAATTTCGCAGTTGACTATGGTAATTCCTTGTCCACGAAAGCTATACTGACGGCCTATTCCTAGAACCCAAAGTACTTGGGTGCCCACACCTTGCAAAGCTGCATCAGATGTTTCCTCAAAAAAGTAAAACAGAACCTACAGCAAAGGTTGCCCAATCTATAGCGACAAACGCGCCATCAGTACTGCAATTCACCTCAACTTCGGCCCCGCTTGCACGTAGACGTGGGAGATGGATCTGCTCCCGCACCGCCCGAGTATGTCGCCCCATGAGGGAGGCACGTATCCGAGCCACGATGATCTGGAACGTCACCACAAGGCGCGGACACCGTACATGTAGGTCTGTCAGGATCTCGTCAATGAGGTTCCAGTCGAGTAGCACAATGAACTCCTCGCGCTTGAAGATGGAGAAGATGAAGGTGATCTTCTCCAGCTCAGCGGAGTATATATGAGATAGCAGGGTTGGGATCCACGTCTGCTCGACGCCTTGCCCGTCGCCGGTTCCCGCGTACACACGCAACTCCAGCTCGACGAGTCGCGACAACCGCATCGGAGACTCAGGCCTGAAGAATCCCGAGGCTGCAAAGACACATCAATACGGATCTGCTGGTGTCGAGACAGAATGGGGCGACTTACTGCCCGAGCTGATTGCGGCGACGGATAGGCGCTCGAGGGAGTCTGCAGTCCTTTCTACCAACTCTGAAGTCCTGCTGTACGCGTTAGGTCGGTGCATGCAGCAGGCAAACCGCCGTAGTTGCAGGTCCAGCTTCGGGCTGTCTATCATGGCCGCCAGTAGAGCTGCGTGGTGGGGCTCGAATCCGGTCACCGTAAGCTCACGGATACAAGCGGGTTTTCCATTCAGAGAGCCCCTCTGTAGGCCATCGTCACGTATTGGGTTCTCAACGGGAACCTCAGGCAGATCGAACTCGTCCACGCGGATGGACGAGATGGTGGGGTATGCATGGATGATGCGGATGATATTGTGATAAGATCCACTCCAGGAGTAAAAAATGCGGAGTTTCTCGAGATTCGGGAAGGACGTGAGGAGGGTATCCATGACGCCACGGTCGAAGGTGTCCAGGTTGTGCCATCCGAAGTACAGCGTCCTAAGGTTGGGGAGTTTGGACATCAGCATAGACAATTTGGCATTCACCCATTTGTTGCGAGCGGTCGAGGTCGTATTCGAGGTAATGATTAAGATGCGAATGTAGTGCGCAAAATCAGTCAACTGCGTCCCTGGAGTGTTTAGGACTGCTAACAGTCGCGTGCAGTCTTTCGCACTGCTCGTTGTAACGGGTCTGGACATAAACTGGTAGCGAGCAGTGGGGAGCCATGCACGGCAGACAAGACTGCACTTCAGAAGTGTGGTGAACTCGTCCCATAAGTGATCGATGTTGTGGTCGTATATTTCGGAAGGAAACACGCCAGATGGTCGACTCTGCAGGCGGGTGGCGGTTTGGTCCTCCGGGTCCCGTTTCCGCTTGAGTCTAGAGGACCTGCGCTTTATGTGCCAATAAATTTGTCAGTAAAATGCACTTATTTCTATATCCATATATACAGCAGACCTTCCAATGCCATTATGGAGAGCAGTATTGAAGAGGTGGGCTTGACGATTGAGCAATGAACTGGAAGTGGCAGCTTCTCATGTCACGTGAGGGAGATGCAACGCCATCAGCGCTAGCTAAGTCCGCGCTGCGCGCACTGCTGCAATGATGGCGCGTTTCCTTGGTTCACCATGTCCTCTGCAGATGCAGGCAGTGGCGAGCTGCGCTACAACAAGCTGAACGGATATGTCCTTCTCTTTGACCCAGTCGCAGCGCCGGAGAATGCCAAGGCGACCGACCCATCGTGAGCGCTCTCGCGAACTTCGTGTCCCCTATCCAGAACTCACAGAACTTTGCAGAGTCATTCTCGTCTTTGGCTGGCGTATGTTCCATAGTACGCTTTTATATCGCCAAACAATTTTGAACCATCTTCCCCTGCAGTGAATGGACAGATCAAGCATCTGCTGAAATATGTGGAACCGCTGCGTGCTGCGTATCCCGCGTCAACCATTATACTGGTCAAGGCTGATATGACCTGGTACTGGACATCGCAGACGCAGCTGGTATGTACCTCCTATCCTTCGGTGTCCCTCAACCGCTCAACAGATGTTCCAGGAAGCATCCCTTGCTCCCATTGCAGACGTCTTGCGGAGGGAAATGGCCGGGAGTACCCCGTTCAGAGGAGTTCTCGTCCACGTATTCTCCAATGGTCAGTCCGTGCCTTCCTCCGTACGCCACACCTCTGACCACACGCATCACACAGGCGGCGGGTTCCAACTCATGACGCTGCGCAAGGTGCTCGCGAAACTTCCGCCCCCCGACGCCCCCACAACCGCCCCGACCGCACTCATCCTCGACTCTGTTCCCGGCGACGGCGGCCTCACAAGCACCATCGACGCCATAGGGCCCAAGGGTCTTCTGGGCTACCTCATGTTCCCGGCAATCTGCGCGGCCTATGGGGTGTTTGTAGCCGCCAACGCGCTCGGCGGGCACCCGCCCATCTTCGACGAGCTGCGCTCTACGCTCAACGAGCCGGTTCTGCTCCCGTCTATATCGGGCCCTGAGACCCCGCGCCTGTACCTCTACTCGAGCGCGGACAAGACTGTGCACGCGCGCTGGGTCGAGGTGCACATCGCGGAGGCGCAGGCGAAGGGATTTGACGTTGCTGTAGAGAAGTTCACGTCACCGCATGTGGCGCATGCGCGCAGCGATCCTGAGAGGTACTGGGGCGCTGTGAAGAGTGTTTGGGAGAAGGCTGTTTCTGGTTCTGCTGGTGCTTCTTCCTGATAGTCTGTAAGTTCGCAACGGTCCGGGCCTGTTGTTGAGACATTTAGTCTGTTATGTATCTTGGTGTAGGGTGCTCGTACTATTTATAACATGGTATCGTGTTAGAGGTACTTTGAGCCAACATGAGGCGTGTGTTTCGAGTTGTTGATGCGACTGCCATTAAAAACGCTTCTCCGGAAGAACGGTTCGCGGGTACGTTCCCTAGACGCTAGAGTTCGCAATATATATCCTGCCTGCGCTAGAATTCGCTCCTTCATACTTATATTTCAATTCAAACATTTCTCGTCACCCTGTAAACACACACGCACTCCGATTTCGGTGTCTCCCAAACGCCGTCCGTGTGGAATTTGAAGCCCGAGGGACAGCCGATTTCACAGCAGACGAGATATGTGCATCGCGCAGGCGACAGCGACCTACCTTCTAGAGAGTTATCAGGGACATTCGGTCACGTTATACATACGAGAGCCATGACCAAATACATAGATCATTAGCCTAGGAGGGAGGGGGTTCCGAGTGAATAGAAATCATGCACAAGACAAGATTAGGGACGTACCGCAAGGTGAATGAAGCAATGTTAATTCAAAAAGCGATGGAGAGACACGGGAGAGTCAAGCTGCTGGAGCTCGGTCGCCGTTCCGTACAATCCTTTGTGCCGAGACCAATCTCCCGCTGCTATGGCTAGTACACAATAATTGGATCACTGCGTTCAATCCTACAAAGCGGCTCAGTGCAGGCTACACGGCCCTAGATCTTCAGGTTCTGTAGCCTGTCGATCCCATCCGTCTCTAGGCGCATGCCCATCCATTCTAACATCGGGGTCGCATTAAGGCTCTTCTCATAGAAGTCGATGGATGGCTGATTCCACTGTAGGCGAGATGCAGCTCACTGCACAGGCAGAGACGGCCAGGACCTACCTTCAGTACCGACCAATCCATACGGCCGCAGTCCTAAGTGATAGAAAGCTGAGTGATTGACTTGGAAATGCATGCCACAAGCTGGTCTACCTTTTCTTTCGCAATCTTGGCTAGCTCGCGGAAGAACATTTTGCCAAGTCCCTTACCTCTGTATTCGGGCTCGACATAAAGATCCTCGAGCTTCATATTTTGATATGACGTCAGATGCCGTGCTCAAACAGATGCACGGTACAACACAGTGCAGAAGCCGGGCCACCACGCACATATAAGCCTGGCTTGCCAGTCCAAGTCGAGTAATTAAAAAAATACAAGGCCATGCCAATGGGCTTCCCAGGGGCAGAGGATGATCCAGAGAAAGCCAAGAGCGTGTTTGCATAGGGTGTGTCGAAGAGATTCTTGCGCAGCTAAAGAGCGGGTTTAACGTGCATGATGTGCGCTCCGAAATCGACTGACAATTTCAGGGGTAGCTTTCACGGAATCTGCAGCCTTTTCGTATGTGGCCTGGATCGCGATGCATGAGAAAGCGGAAAGTCAATGGCGCAGGACCTACAAGGTTAACGATCAGCTGCAGAATTGTGTCCTGGATAGCGGGTGAAAACATTGAGTAGAGGTCTTGAGCGAAGCGTATCGGATGCGCACCACATCCTCCAGCTGTGCAGGGCGAATAAAGTACGACATGATAAGTTAGTGAGATAACAAGTTGAGTGCCACAAGGATTGAGGAGCGGGCGGCTAATGAGAAGCTCGCGTGGTTTTTGAGGCGTTTGTATGCGAGTGTTATGGGCGAACCTTATTCTTTTCTCGACACCCAAGACCGCCACCGTCCTCAAAATCCCTTCACACTCGTTCCCGCCCCCGGTCCACCACTCTATCTCCTATGGATCCCGCAAAACTCGCGAAGCTGCAGGCGCAGGCCGCAGCGAACAGGATCGGTGCGTCGTCCTCCCCGTTCGCCGCATCCCGCACCGCGCGGCATCGCTTATACGATCGCCGCGTCGGCGTGCGCAGGTGGAAAGGGGACCGTGCGCCGCAAGATCGTGCGGAAAGCGAAGCCCTCAACTGCGCAGGATGACAAAAAGCTGCAGGGCGCGCTGAAGAAGCTCAACGTGCAGCCTATCCCTGGCGTTGAGGAGGTCAACATGTTCAGGGAAGACGGAAACGTACTACACTTCACCGCGCCAAAAGGTACGCATCCGCCCATCTTTCCCAACCGTGCAGATATCTCGACGCGATGGCGCCTGGATCCCTCCACTTCTCTTATACACCCACGTGTACACTTTCTAATCATTGTCTTGCAACGCATCTGTGCAGTACACGCGGCCGTTACCGCCAACACATTCGCGGTGTACGGTACTGGCCACGTGAAGGAGCTCACAGAGCTCGTCCCGGGCATACTCAACCAGCTCGGCCCCGACTCGCTGGCGTCGCTGCGTAAGCTCGCCGAGTCCTACCAAGCGATCCAACAAAACCAGCAACGACCACTAACCGCACCCGCGGATGACGATGATGACGATGTGCCGGATCTCGTGGAGAACTTCGACGCGGTCGAGGACAAGCCTGCAGAGCAGGCCAACCTTGAGGAGCTCAACTGAGTGGAGATACGCCGGCAGAAGCCTGCGGCATGAGCGCTGAGCAGTGGGGAGGGGAGGATGGTGTCGGTCGTTGTCTCGTATGATCTGGTGCGCACGCGCGCAAACCTCACCAAAATCTCCTCCTGTTGCTCCATGCTACGCTATCATTCTTGCTCTTTGTCTGTGCATCTCGTATGCTCCATTAGCCACTCTCACCCATACGCCCTGTTGTCTCAGCACACGATTACACTCCAACGATTACTTGTATCATGGCAGACAGTGTTTTGTGTCGTGATTTGATTTGCAAGACGGGCCGTCATGATCTGCGAGATAGGCAACAGCACCATATGCATGTCTGCAGGTCATATCAAGTTTGAGTAAGACGCAGCGTATCGAGATGTCCTTCAGACATACGGAACTGCAGACCATTCAGGAGGGACCATACGAAGCTCTGCGAACTGAAATACTTAAAACTTGCAAGTCAAGTCCCGTCCCTTTTGAACCTGGGTGAGTTGGCTAATGCGGTGAGAATGACCCATGCTCCGCGCACAGAAGCAGGCAACTACAAGTACCGTACAAGATTTCCGGGTATGTTTCGGACGACGGGCCCACTAATACTACTTATAGGGAAAGGATGTATAGCGTCTTATCCTGCATTAAGTATACACCGTCTGATTTACACAATTGATTAGCACACGTAGCTGACACCGGTACCGTCTTGAAATCTTAACGACCTGACGATTCCACGGTGGGCGTTCGGGCTTTCATGCATGGAACGTGATGGCCCACGTCCTGACGCACCCATCCGCGCCCGCGCTCGCCAACACACCATCGCGCATCCAGAACACCGCGTTGACGCCGCCAGGGCCTGCGTTCTTGATCGCAATGTTGCGCATCGGCTTCTCCACACTCCACACGTACACGTGCGTGTCCAACGAGCCCGACGCGCAGTGCCGCCCGTCGGCCGTCCAGGCCAGCGAGTGGATGCGCGCGCTGTGGAATGACCAGCGCGAGGTCACAGCCTGCGGACCGCGTACGTGTTAACAATTCGCCGCGGCGGAATCGGGAGAGGGAACAAGACACACCTTCCTCTCCTGTACATTGAAGAGCACGATCTTGCCGCTCGACTGTGCGTGCGTCAGCATGGTCTGGCGCGCCGGATGTCAGAGGCTACTCACGTCGCCCGCCGCGAGGAGCGCGCCGTCCGGCGAGAACGCGAGGGCGCTCACCGCACCCTTGTTGCCCTCCAAGGTCGCGACGTCCTTGAACGTCTTGCCGTCCCAGTCGTACAGCCGCACCTTCTGGTCCTGAGGCGCAACAGAACGTCAGAGTGAGAGAGCAAGCAGAAGGAGATAGCTGGAAGGCGCACCTCGCCGCCGACAGCCACTACCGTGCCTGTGACTGCGACTGCACTGGGTTGGAATTTGGGCGCGAGCTCCGCCACCTTCTGGTTCGCTCTCACCGCCTCGACGTTTCCCGTTTCCGCTACAAACACCGTGTTGTCCCCCGCGACTGCGACGGATCTGGGCTGCGACGTGGTCGGGTACGATGCCGGGCTGTCAGATACAAATCAACATCAGCATATTAGAGTGCATGATATATGACACTGACACGAAGCTCTCGCCACCATCTATCTCCCGGACATGGTCGTCGTACCCGATGGAATAGATCGTCCCACTCGCGGCGGCGGCGAGGCCTGCCACAAGACTTGAGTGGTTCTCGCCCGCGAGCGCTGCGTACTTCCCATCGGTGAAGGACAGTACGCGTCCGTCTGCGGTTCCTGCGAAGAATGTCCCGGGTGCCACGGCAGGCACCGCCGCGGTGACCGGTTTCTGCGGGCCCTGTCAACGGAAGGTGTCGTGTCAGCCCTGTGGGCAGACTAATTGCGGAGAAACGCACAAAAAGGACACGCGCGGGCGTAGAGCTCGTGCGCTCGTCAAAGACGTTCAAGTCACCCGACATGGAAAGAGAGACGATCTCATCACTGTCCGTCCAGGCATTTCCAACCTGCTGGTGGGCCACGCCGGTGCCCAGCGTCCACGTCGTGACGGCTTTCCGGGTCTCGACGTCCCCTGCAGACGGATCATGCCATGATCATCAGCTTCGGTTGTTGCAATCCCAAAAAAGGGGGATCTTACACAATTTTACAGTACAGTCTGCAGACGACGTGACGAGCGACTTGCTGTCTGTGCTCCAGCTGCACGCCATCTGCGCATCTGATTAGTCCCCAATCTATCAGTGCCTGGAAGTACAGATGCACTCACGATGCTCCCGGCGTGCGCGCTGTCAGTGATTTCGCCGAGCGTTTCGCCATTTGTGCCGTCGTACACAAATATCTTGGCGTCTGAGCCAACGCTGGCGAAGTGGGTACCCGATGGTGCATATTTAACATCCTGTACGAAGCGCGTGTGCGTCTTTATCGTCTATAAGGAGGCCAGTCAGCATCGGCGATGCGCACGCAGAGGAAGGGAATCAGGTGTACCTTGTCATATTTGAATGGGGTTCCTAGACACAAAGAAGTTAAGAGCAAGAGTTTATGGACTATGCGGGAAGACTGCTGACCTTGGTGGAAGACGATCGTCGCGTCATCTGCGGCGGTCGCGGCTCGGAAGGGTCTTTGGTGTCGGATCGCGACGGCATTTATGATCTGGATATTACAGATAGCTGTGAGCAGTCTATACGTCGTGTCGGCAGATGTTCGCTGCACCTTGGAATGTCCGATGATCTCTCCCGTGGAGGAGCCCGAATCCATCATGAAGGCGTGTCCGAATCTGCGGCGACATTAGTAACGGCTCACGTAGGGCGTTGGGTGGGTCGACTCTCCACTTACTTGTCTCGTCCGTCACCGACTGCGATTATACGCTTGCTTTCACCATCCCACTGCAGATCCTTTCTACGCACACCAGGAATGATATCACATAAGAGCCCAAAAATAACACCTTCGCGAGTAGACAGGACAATATACGCACACGCGCCCGGTGATGACTTTATATTCGCCCTTCAGCACTTGATCTTCCCCGACCGTGTCCCACACACGTACTGCATTGCTGATTGGTAGACGTTCGGATGAGTTGATTGGCGCCTCGCACCTGTTCCGGTGACATCTGCAGACGCGCAGTAGTATCCAGATGGTGAGATTCGTGCGACTGTCGTGTTCTGCACATGTCCTGCGTAGGTAGTCGCGACGGCAGCATCCTAACATCAAGTCACGATCTGTGAGCGCCACCAAACGTACAGGGCGCCATGGGCACCTTCAAGTCGCGTATCTTGAATCGAAAAAGATGTGTCAATTCGGCATGTGAGGAACAGATACACGCAGACTCACCACGACAGTCCTCCCGTTCGTGTACACGATCTTGTCCTTACTCGCGTCGAGCTTAGTGGACTCCCCGCGCACCGTCGCGGGGCTGCAGGGAAACAGATCTGCTTTACTGGAGGACATAAGTTTCGCGCAGGACTAGAGATCTATGAAATGATTTCGGGTTCAAGCAGTGGGGAGTGCTGCGCCAAGCGCCACTGCCGTATCCTAGATGTCCCGATTTGGCCAAGTAGAACGGTCATGTGACTGGCGGCGCGTCGCGCTGAATATCTCAAGATACACAGCGCCGTGTTCCGATATACAAGCACCATAACATTGTAGCAGATTGAAATACATATTACCGCCATTCTATTCCCTAGAGTAACAAACTTGCAGGCGCAAGCCATCAGATCCTAGAATATTCTCCTTGTTAGTACATCAAAACTCGATTGGCTTCTCCTCGACACTGTAGTTCTTGAACGGATCCTTTCGGAGCGCTTCCGCCTCGATCACGCCCAATCCTTCTCGCTTCGTGCCGACAGCCTTGACTTTCATGACGCTTGCCGGGACTGTAGAGGCCGAGCCAGACGGCGTCTCGGGCTGCAGCACACAACATGAGACAATGATCAGCACCAAAAACCACCCGCACATACCTCCTCATCTCGGTAAGGCGTGAATTTCGGCGTAGACGGTACAGGCGGAGCCTCGCTGCCCGTGCTCGCACCTGCGCCTGCATCTTCATCACGAAACACAGGAATCACACTCTTGCCCTTGCCCTTCCCACTCTCGTCCTTCTTTGCCGCAGACACCAGGGGTGGGGGCATTTCCCCGTCCTCTGCGCCCTCCGCGCCGGGCTCCGGGTCACGATACACGGCCATCTTCGGCGCCGCCGCAACCGCAGCGCGCTGCGCACGCCCCGCCTGTCGCAGCTTTGTCCCTGCAGCCTTGGAGACCTCTGGGATGTTCTCCTTGACGCGTGACTTGCGCGTGCCAAGCTCCGGCCACGGCGTCTCGAGCGCGGACGGATCGCTGTCCGCAGACCCGGATGGGTCGACAAAGATCTGCAGACGTGCGTTGGCGCGGGGTCCGCCGGTGGATGGGGTGATGGCGGGCGCAGGGGTAGGGGCGGCTGGGGGGTTCCTTATGGACGGAGCGCGGGTGCTCCGCGTGCGCGTGGCGGTGGTGGTTGTGGCAGCCTCTGCCAACGCTGGGCGGCGGGACGCCGCAGATGTAGACGAGGAAGCGTCGAGGTCGGAGGGCGCTGCGGGGGCCAGGTTCGTGCTGGACATCATGCGCTTTTGAAACTCGCGGTGTTTGTTCTCCAACCGTTCGATGGGAGCCGCCTTTCGCGCGATGCCGAGCATGTACGCATCGTCTGCCTCGGTGCGCCTACATGATGCTAGGTTGGACGTCGGGTGACAAAGGGAAGAAGACGGGTGCGCACCTGCCTGCGCGCTCGAGCACAGTCGCAAACTCCTCATACAACAGCGCGTGGGTCGCCCCGATCTCGTTCGCGAGGAGGAACCTGTAGATAATTGCTGGCTTCTCGACGTAGTTCGCGTAGAGCACCCAAAGTTTGAGATAGCGCATGTCGTCTCGCCACGTCCCTCCTCTGTCGTCCTTCAAAACTCGCGTGGCCTCTTCGAGCAACTCGAGCAGCCCAGACTCAGCACTGTGGCCCTGCGGATAGTTCTCCACGGTCCAGTACACAAACCGGCAGTACGCCTCGAGCGGATCGTCATCGTCATCTTCCAATGCGACTTCAACATTGATCCGAAGACGGTTGCGGGCGGCGGAGAGGCGGCCTTCGCGTTGGGCGTGTGGGGTAGACAGAATAGCAGAAAGCGCTGTCACCCGGCGTCCAGACGCGAGAGGCTGGATATTCTCTTTGGCAGCTTCGAGGACGTCGCCATCAACAATTGTCGGCTCGTCTGCGTCGAAGACGTCTGTCATGGTGGGGAGAGAGCACGAATGTAGTGGCGGTGGCTGAACGCGCGCACTTGAATGAACACGGTGGCCACAAAGGTTTGAAAGACGACAGGGTGCTTACGTAGTAATACACTAGCCCAAAACAGGTACAGGTATGGACTTCCTGGACGGTACGTATGTAGCCTTGTATTCCTGCGGCGGCTGATGAGAAGTATGGTTGGACTTGTACATAGGCTTGTCTTTGAGTCAACTATGTCGTCCATTTCGTAGTATACGGTCATATGGGTCCAAGTACTACATTCCTGTCAGAACTTACTGCATCTGCCAGTGTATCGTTCCAGGTAAGATTTATATATTGATAAGTGAATCTGCTGCGATTATTTATATAAGAATACATATCTAAGTATGTGGGTGCAACTTCGACTATATGTGCGCAGGGAGGTCTTCGCAAGCCGCATTAATGACTTCTGACACGATTGAACACGGCCTCCGCACCAAAGTACTACTTGCCTCATTCGCACTAACAGGTGCCGTAAACGGTGCGTGTGTGTCTTCGGGAAGTTTTGTCTCCGTTGTTCAATTCTCACAAGTAGATGCCGGTCTGCACGAGGGCTCGCGCTCCGAATCGAAAGGATGTGCATTCCATTTCTGAGTGTGAGTCATGATGATACGGGCCATCTGACTCCGTATGTACCCAGCGGCAACCTTTGAACCTTTCGCGACCGATATCAAACTCGAAAAGTGCCGCCAGTTGCACGTGGCGGCGGAATCCCTTGCTCGCCCGTAGCATGTGAGGATAGGTCGTAGAGAATGTTGTCGTAGTATACATCTCAGTGATATTTTCTGCTTGTGTTGACCACGACTAGCACTGTCGGCCCCGCTTTCTCGTGCTGCCAATTAAATAATGCACCTGCGAATGTGAGAGTATCAGTTCTGCACTGAGTTGTGTTACACCCGCGTGCAGTGCATCTGGCTCGAGCGAATCATATGCTCTCGCTACGCCCGGACTCAATTGACAGTTATGCATCAATGTAACTAACAGTGGTGAGGTGCTCAGTGGCAATGGAGGGCTCGTATTAAATGGGTGGTACATGTATCCCCTTTGCATGCTGCCCAGAATATTGCCCAGGTAGCGAAACTCCTGAGGCCCATCCCTGTGAATGGGCACAGATACACTATGTCCCCCATGTGTTGCCGGGATGGATCGCCTGCTCCTGGTCGCTGCTTGCTGATGACTGGTCGTGCACGGCTGTCAACGAGCCCCCCTTACCGACACCGATGCTTGCAACGCTGCTCAGGCTCCGCCTCGCGCTATCCACGGTGTTCTCTCTGGTACAGACAACGGGACACAATATTTGCAGTACTGCCCAGACATGTGCACAGCACGCCGTCGGGGAGGAGCTTCGGCGTGAGCAGCGAGGTGGGTGCATCCGAGTCATCCGTGAACAACACGAGGAGCAGCGCGTTGGGCGCACCGACCTGCGTGCTCAGGTAACACTGTTGCATGTCAGCTCACACTCAGTCTGTGTGCAGGGAGGGAAGCGGGCAGACGCACATTTTGACAGAGCTGCTACAGAGCCAGCTGATGTGGCACTGCTTATCAGCGGGCTACTGCCATTCGTAGATGCGCTGTCCCGCTGGCGTGGGGATGCGCGGGGACGGGAGAGGTGAACTCACGCGTCGCGCCTGGGCCCTGGAGGATACACAAGTAAGTCACAACGTTGTGCAGAGAGGGGGAGACATCATCGATATCATAGTAAAGTTGGAGTCTTAGACATCTGACATGACATATGGGTCGCCACAGCAAACAAATATAAATAAGTGTTCCAAACTGCGGCGACTCTTTTGGGGGTGGGAGCCTTGCTCTGGCGAGCAAGGGATTTGCCTGGCGTAAGATCAGCGGCTGACCGGGTGCAGTCATGCACCAGCCTGTGCGGAAGTACTTTGAGCGGACTCGCTGATGGTGGGAGAGGTGGGAGAGGCGGGAAACGTAGGAGAGGCCACAGTGTCTTGTGGGGGGGCCTGGGCTGCGTATCTGCGATTGATACAGTCGATCATGAAGCAGGTCGAGGCTGGAAAGGCAAAAGGATGTGAGTACGTGGGAACTGGAACGCGCAAGAAAGAAGATGAAGAGACTTACAGCCAAGGTTCGTGGGATCAGCCCTCACTTTGTCGACCATGACTGACACCCGGAGCAACGTCTACAAGGTGGACGGACAGTCATAAGTGGGAGATGAATGTGTGTAATGACGAAGCAGCTCACTTGGGCCCAAGAACGCGAGGGTTCCGGCCTCTTCCTCGGTCAGGTCGACGATCTCTGCGGGAGATACTCAGCACTGGTAACGAAGAGGAACGACGGGCTTCACTTACTCTTGTTACGATAAGCAGGATCCATTGCGCAAAAACAGTTCACGAGAGGTGGTAGTAAGAAAGCGTGAGTGAGTAACTTGTCAATGAGGGACGAGTTGGGGAGAGATGGAAAAACGTGAAGAGGGGATTCGAGAACGTCCAGCACCGCGCTTTGAGGCAGATTTTGTCGGGAGGAAAAGGATAGGATAAGTAGCTTTTCCAGGGAATATGCTGTGGTTTTCCTTCCGAGATTTCCTACGTAGCAAAATGACTGGAGAGACTGAATTTCCTAGGGATGTGTCATATAACCATCACATGACTCGCACGTGAAGGTCGCGTCCAAATGCTCTAAGTCCACATGTGTATGTACATGCACCTGTGAATGCTACCGACGTCTCACCAGCTGCGCGCATGTTCCGCTCTCTTCTCTACCACTTCGTACTATGCCCAAGGTTGCCACTGCATGGTCTAGCAGGCCGGACACTCAATACCGCACCCAGTGTCCTTGCCATAGATGTCATGCAGATCCAGCAGCGGGTATGCAGACACAGACAACCATCCGCAAGCACCTCAAACAGGACCGAGCCAGGGAAGAACACTCGGGTGCCAGTGGATGTACCAGAGTGCCTACCATATCAGAAGGTCCAAGTTACAGTGAACCGGAGGCTCAGCTTGGTCAAGAGGACTTCGGAGAACCGCATACAAGGTCCATGGATGTCAACAATTCTTATTCTCAGACTCCCACAGATGACAATAACGAGGATCTTTATGCCCGAAGCTCATCAGTCAGTTCCGGGCCTCCCTCGTACTTCACTGAGCCTGACAACGACTTGCGGCACTCTGACTCGGAGTACCATGGTAATCTTTCCTCTGCCAGTGACCACAGTGATCCTGGCGACATCGACAATCTCTATCTAGGCTCTCCTCGCTTCTCGTCTCATTCTGGGTCACCACAACACTCCGAGTCCCGTCCCGTCTCACCTGCCGATGCATACATGGATGACCGTCTACTTGATGTCTCGCGATCACCAACACCGTCGGATCTGGGAGAGCATGATATACATCATGGCTCACATCCCGAAGAAGATCTTGCTCGCCGTGAGCACAGTGCGGACCAGGGAGACGATGAAGACGAAGACCTAGACATCACGCGTGATGATCTCTTCGTCCGCCGAGATGATATCTTTGCCGACACCGAGGACTCGGACCTTTCACAGGATTCTTTGGGGGACCTGCCGTCAGCATTCTATGAACACCGCCTCATCCGCAGCGCATACATCCACACCTTCATTGCCGCCGCCTTTCACGGCGCCACCCACGAACTTGCCCAGCATATACTCGATGGATATTTCAAGACACTGACCTCGCTTTCTTTGGAGACCGGCACTGAGATTCACGGCCTTGCAAACATGGCATGTACTCTTCCGACTGTCGAGCGGCGCCTCGGGATCCATCCCGATCAGTACATTGTCTATTACTTTGTCTGCACTCTCTGCTGGGCTCGACACCATCCCTGTGAACTTGCTGAGCTTGTTGATCCTGGCTGTCTACACCCTGGTTGCTCGGGCATACTGTACAAGATGAAGACCATGTCGGATGGACGAATCAAGCGCGTACCAGTCAAGATTCTGCCGACGACACCGTTGATTCCAGCTGTTCAACGGATACTACTTCGCCCGGGAAAATTTGAAGAATTACAGCAGTGGCGCAGCAGGAACCCACAAGCCGATTCTGCTAAGGATATACCTCCTGAAGACATTGCGGACTGGCCCGGTTTCATGGATCCACATACTCGCATGTATGACATCACAGACGGCTGGGGATGGCGCTGTATTCAGGCTGGATTAGTGCGGCGTCGTGGTGGTTCATGGGGCGTTGAAGACGTGGATGTCCACGAGCTTCACCAACGGTTGGTTGCATTGCCTCTCGGTTTAGTTTTCATGTTCAATATCGACTGGTATTCTTTCTTTTATATTCCTGACATGATTTCCTTGCTTACCTATTGTGCATACGAGGTTTGGTGCTACGAAACGAGGGCATCACTCTGTTGGTGCCGTGTATCTGTCGATATGCAACAACCCACGTTCAAAGCGGTTCTTGCGCGAGGAAACAATTCTTGTTTGCATGATTCCTGGGCCACATGAGCCCTCCCTCGAACAGCTCAACTACGTGCTTGAGCCATTTGTGCAGGACCTCCTGAGATTCCAAACAGGTAAGTCAATCAGTGTGTAATGCTCATGATCTCGGGCCCTCGAAATTCCACGGATACTCCTAGGTGTCAAGATGTCCATTCCGAAGCAAAGAGAGCCCGAAATCACATACGGGCACCTTTATCTCAATGCTTCCGACTTACCAGCCAGTCGTAAGGCAGCGGGACTACGGGGGCACACCTCTAAATGGTTTATGTGCCCTCTCTGCCACCAGTCTTTCGACTCCTTGGTTAGTCCAAGCTGCTACAACACCGAATGTGAGTCATATTGCTTTGTCAGTTAACCGTTATCTCAACTAGTATCTGAGGCTTCCGCTGGCGCGACGATTGGCGGTTCCTCAAATATGCATTTGTGGCAAGATCTGCTGATGCTCTCGATCGCGAGGAGATTGCAGAGAAACGTGGTGTGCGCTGGTCAATCCTTAATGTTCTTTCCGATTGGTTGCCTGGACGGGACTCTGTCTTGGAGTTTATGCACGCGGGAATTCTCGGTACGTTCGCTTCATTCTCCGAATTACACCATATGCATCATGATATCTTACTGTCGGCAATCCAATTTCAGGACTTGTACACCATGTGGTGCAGGATATTGTCGTGGGTTCAGGCATGCTTACTAAACGCCATCGCCGCGACAAGCCCGGAGATAAGTTCGAGGAATTTATTGAGTCCGTGTGGTGGCCATCAACAGTGGGTCGGGTACCTAGCAAGGTATGTGTCCCTTAACTTGAAGCTCTTCATGTTTTTGTTAACAGCCTCACTCGCTGGATGGTAGATGGCGAAGGCAGGTGGGGGGAAAGCGGACCAATGGCGCAATCTCTCATCAATCCTAGTCGTCGCCCTCTTCGTGGCCTGGCAGGTTGACGGCGAGATCCCAGATGCAGATGCCCCCAAACCGGACACCAGTACGAAGGCATATGAAGAACTTGTGCGGATTGAGGAGCTGGTGCGGGAGCGTGTGCATGCTGAAGCTGCACGTGAGGCCAATGCGACACTAGACAGTGTCCATGATGCTGGGAGTATGGTGATGGACAGGAACTATCAGCGGCATTATGACAACATTCTCGAGTTCTCTGTCGCCATTCGAATATGGTCTTCTCAATCAATCACCCCAGATGAAGCTAATCGCGCCCACGATTGCTATGCACGCGCATGTCAGTCGTGGGCGCACATGCATTGTCATCTCACACCATATTTTCATCTATGCATGCATCTGAAATCATATCTTCTACGCCTAGGACCTGTGTACTCATGGTGGGCTTACCCCTACGAGCGCAACAATGGATTTCTAGGCAAATTCAAGCATAATGGTCATTCCGGGGGAGAATTAGAGGCTACGATGATGCGGGGCTGGACCAAGCTCACTCTGATTCATGATTTGGTGTGTAATTCTAATCTTCACACATTCTTGCTTGTCTCACATTGTAACTGGTGGAGATCATGCACCTCGAAACGTTCGAGGAAAGGACTCAGGACGATCTGGATGCGGTCACGCAGCTCAAGAAGTTGATCAAGGGCGAGAAGAAAAACGCAAGCAACCGTGGAACGTTACTCTCGCTGATTGCATCTGTAACCGCGCAGGACAATGGCGGTATTGCTTATCGCACCCGTATATTTACACAAGCCACTGACCATGACTGGAAACCAGATATTATTAGCTATCCGAAGCACCACAAACACATCAGTTTGCGAGAGATAGGCATGTATGGTCTTATCTTCAGTTATCTCCGTGAACTCTGGCAGGACACACTCCACCTGGTCCCGGACACGGCTAACACAAGTGATGGGGAGCCATTCATTGCCGTCGCAATATTGTCCTACTCCCACCTCCTTGTTCATGGCATCCGCTTTGGTGCAGCACATTCTCATCGCGGGACCGGGTGCCGATATGGCTACATCAACGGGCGACAGCCCGTCGAGATTCAACACCTGCTGCAAATTGACCACGAGCGTACAGATGGCAGTCATATACAAACTGCATGTGCAGTTGTGAGGCCATTCATTCCGGAAATCGTAGCGCGTGAGATGCCTTGGAGTTTGCGGTAAGTGATGATCACTGTATTACTGTTCATACAACTTAATCTCTACCTGATCAGTGCTACTGATCTCGGGATTGCTGTATGGCAATATGACAAGCTCGGACCCCCATGTGTTGTCGATATCAAGACATTCTCTGGCCAGTTTGCACTGGCCCGCATCACATCACAAGGAACTGATCTATGGATCACCATGTCGCTTTGTCATGTACGTCTTCTTGATCAATTGCATGACTTCTTCGCACCACATGCTCATCTTCATTGCAGACGACACAAGAGCCAGATTGCCTTGACGATACATGGGACGAGCCAAGTGCATCTTAAATTGAGTGCGCGTGCTATGACTTGGTCTGTTACAAGAACTAGGTACAACAACAATTCTTTGCTTGCGATTTTTGGTTAACGAGTCCCACTTCCACGCCCTCACATCAGCACGGGGTCTATCGGCCAATACATCTCTTCTTGCACATCTTCTCCCACATTCTCGTCGCCCTCACCTCCCACTTCCACCTCCACTTCATCTTCTGGAGCCATCAGGCTTGCCTTGTTCGAATCTGGGTTCTCCGCGAGCCATTGCGCGTCCACCATCGTACGGGGTATCTTCACGGTGATACGCGTCCCACTCTTTTCGGTGACTGAATCGCACCAGACACACGTTTCGAACCTCCGTCTACCATTGTCCTACCTCCCGCGAACCCTCCGTTTGCACTCGCGCTCGCGGCGAACCTACACCGACGTCATTACCTCCGCCATAGCCCCGCCGAGACTCTCCGCCTATCCGCGACCTACTCAGTTATACCCTTCGCCCATGCTCGAGTAGCGTCATCTGCCCCGCGAGTACTCACACGTAGTCTCCGACCCTTTGGCATGTGTTCGCGCCCCACCGACGTGTTGAACGCACGTTCGCACTTCGCATTCAGTCCTCGAGCGCTCCTACATTCTCCGCGCCTCCGATCGCTTCCGATGCCCTCTGCCCACAGCACCTGATTCCGAAACACTTCGGGCGTATTACGTGACGAGCATCACGCGGGCTGTGAGAGCCGCATGGTCTGATGCGCCATCCGTCCTTTGATGCGCTCTTCGGCACGGCTCCCCAACTTCGCCGAAGATAGCGATCTCACTGCCGGTGTATCGCCACTTCCGGCTGTCTTCTTAATGGTTGTCCCGCTCTCGATCAGGACGTCCTCAGCTGTGTCGGACTCGTTCGCTCAATATCATTGGTCGCACAATTTGTTCGCTCATGTTTCACCTGCGGCTTGGCTATGATCCCATATTCGCGCCGTATGTTCACCCTATCTTCACATGTCGCATACTTAGCTACTGCACGCGCGTGATTCGGACTTCGTCGCTTTTTCGGCTTTTGCTACGCCTTAAATACCTACATGTATCCTACTTGCACTCCAGCAATTCACACCCCACTGCTCAGATCTCAGTCTGCCCGAACGTCACACGTCGCCAATAGCTCCGAACAACGTATTAGTCTTCGTCGTCGAACTTCGCGAGCCGTGTCTCGAAATATCGTTAAGTACCAATCGCCTTCGCATCATCGCCGTCGTCTCTTGTCTCGTATATCCGCTATCCGAATTAACACCAGTCTGCTGACCTGCGCTGCTTCGCGCCCAAGTGCTACTGACTATTATATATCTACAGCCTCTCCTCGAAGTGCGACTGTAGTCCCCAGTCTTCGCGCACTTCGGAGCTTGTTCGCTCATCTCCTTCCCTGTTCGCCGCGTCGAGACCTTGCGGCCCCCACTCGCACCTTCACGTCTGGTAGGATACAGGATTACTGTGTGTTAGTGTGTTAGCCCTCCGGGTTGAGCATCACAGCTACACCAGTGGTTGTCTGGTTCGCTAGCGTATCACCGTGCTCACATGAACCGTGTAAAAGGATTCGTGACGTCGGTTTGCTCCACCATCATAAGAGATTGTTAGATTAGTCTCCGTGCGTAGCTGCAGCTTGCGGACATTATCAGCCTCTTGTGGTATCTGCGCATCGGAAAGAGTTGTGGCAGAGACAGGGAGGTACCTCTGGTTGAGGATGTGGAAGATCTCCTTCCATTCGGGCGAATCGACGACATATGGAGGAATGCCATTGACACACATGAACTTCAAGATTGCGAAGTCGGCACGATGCTTCAGCTCCTTGCGTCCGGCATTCCCAAAGTAGGTAACGACTTGAAGGCCTTGACTGCCAGAAACATCAGATGAACCAGAGTTCGGGGGTAGACTCGGATGTGGAGGAAGTTCCGAGTCTGAGGGTAGTACGGGTGCAACTGACTGCGAGTTCACAGCCTTCTGTTCGTCAAGCAAGGCCACCTGTGCGCCGGGAGCGGCAGCACAGCTGGCAGTAATGGCCTTGTCGCGCAGAATGTGACTGAGTTTCTTACATGTCCTGCTGTGCTTGAGCACTCGTGTCCTTGTTCGGCTCGCAGACGACCATGTACAAGCTTTGGCAACACACCCATAACGACCCCTGCGCTTTCCTGGCTTTGGAGGTAAGGGATGCACAAGTTCGTCTAAGAGAGGATCGCGTGGACGGCCGGTCTTCAACTGAAGCGTGCCTGAGTTGTCTTCGTCGGTTCTCTGCTCGGAGCTGCCAGTGTCACTGTCATCGCTGTCACTGACATCTGCCAGCTGATGTGATTTGGGACGTGTGACCTGAGAAGACTTGACGGTGTCCAGATAAGCCCATTTAAATTCAGAAGCTGAATACAATGATCAGAACGAACCTGACTTCGCATCCCCTTCTCAACCTTTGGCTTCGTGTTCTGCATGGTTCTCGGCTTCTTTTGTGGTCGAGACTCAGAGGGTTTTGCCGCGAAAATCTTCTCCCAGGTCTGCACAGCACTGACAGCATTACTAGCGCGTCTTTTGATTGGCCTCGGGATATCCACAGACTCAGAAGTCGTGGGCATGGGCGTGGGCATAGAAGTCGTGGGCATGGGCGTGGGCATAGAAGTCGTGGGCATTGGCGTAGAAGTCGTGGGCGTAGAAGTTGTGAGTGTAGACTCGGACTCGGAATTCGCAGGCATAGGACTCGTGGGTGTAGATGTTGCAGGGGTTGACACGGACGGCCTCTCTGTTGTGTCTGTCGTCAAGCCTGAGGTAGGAATGCCACCTATGTTGGGAGTGCCCGGCGCTCCAAGGTTCAATGAAGTTTGAGATGTGATTGTTCCCTTCAAGAATGTCAGATCAGATTCGTACTGGACCTGATGACCGGAGGAAATACATACCATTGCCCGGCTGTGAGAGACAATGTCTTGAAAGGACTTCATCCGTGCAAGGTCAACGTCCTTGAGAGGTATGAGAGGGTATTTCCATCGTAGAAAACGATGCTGGAGGGCGTTGACAGCCAGTAGACCGCAGGAGTAGGTGTCGTTCTCTTGAAATGTACATGGAAGGCTCTCGAGCTCGAAGTCGCCACCAGAAGTACTGTAGAATGATGACCACCATGTGAGTGTATCAAGAATATGGGATGGAGGTGGTTGTTGCAGAGAATCAGCATATTGAATACGACGGTTGACAAAGTCAACTGTCGCAGCAACCCAGTGGACGTTGTTCAAGTTGAACACTAGTCCAAGCATTCGGTGTTTGCCTGACGCGAGATCTGCACCGACACAATTAATCCAGTCAGGAAGCTGAGATGGTGCGGTAGTTTGGTCGCGACAAGCCTGGTAGCATGCAACGAGCTTCTGGGAAAAATATGTGTCGCACACATGATAAGTCATTGTTGTCCTGCAAAGGTCAAGATCCAACAGCTCTAGCATCAGAGACAGTTGCGTAGAGTCAAGCCATTCGCGCGATAGCATGTCAGCTATCTCGCGGATACGGGGGCGGCCATTGAATCCATGAAGACTCTCTCCCCATATCAGTTCATGGAAGAGAATCAAGATGGATTCTGCCGCCACTCGCATTGGAGAGCTGCTGTCTCCACACCGGCATGATGAAAGCCAATTGGTGGCCTTTGTCCATGCTGCGTGATCATCATGTAGCTGATGAACCTTCGCCCAGAATGTGAGGATCCAAAGTGGCCCTGGACTGTCTCCGGAGTTCAAGTGAGCATAGTGCACACTACGCGATCCCAAAATCCAATGTTCTCCGGCGATCCTGAGGAGAGTTTGAGTCGTGTTGAGGGGGGGGATGAAACAAGTACGCAAATTGAGGAGCCGTGGAGGGCTGGGTGCAGTAGCTGAGAAGAATGTTGACTCGCGAGTGGCAGGTGGATGTGTAGTGGACAAAGGGAGGCGTGCGGAGAGCAGTGTCGTGATCGGGCTATTTGACGCGGGAAGGAGAATTTGTTGAAGGCTGTCAGGGATGGTGATTTCTTCATTGAAGGCTTGCTTGACATATGGTGGTGCAGCATCCAGTGAGCGACCTGTTCCAATCCAATCGCTAGCGCAAAATACGCCAGTGTCCAAGTGAGTTGGCATGATCGAGGGGAGGACTTATCTATCGGGAGCTGGTGTAGAAGAGAGAGTTGCGGGGAGCCACACTCAGATGCACACTAATATTTGGCCGCACCACAACATTTGAATTTGACTCCACAGAGAACAAGGGCAGACCATATTTGGTTACCCGATATTGTGGCCACTGGCCAGTGCCACATGAAAGCGCCGTGTGGCCGATAGCCTCGTGGTGGCGCACGTGATTGTACTTATTTACATTATTTACCTCCCCATTTCGGGGAATTGTAAAATACTGTTTATAACATGTTTTAAACATGTAAATAACAGGTATGTAAAAAACATCCGACTTTTACCCCGAACACTAATTCAGTCACTGTCGCCACCTCCGTCAGCGCATGCCGCACGATGAGTTCTCTACCTCGCTCGTCAACATCTCACCTGTCTATTCCGCAAACTTCTTCTCTTTCTGCAACGTCTAGTCGCACGAAGTCAACAACACATCCTGTGCCTACTCCCGCAAATTTGCCATCGCCTCCTACCGTGCTTCGTTCGCGTTCACATTCGGCACAGTCGCAATCTCTATCTCTCCCTCATACTCCCCTATACAGCCCACAAGTGTCCTCTACCAATGTCTTCCAGATTGCATCTCCGAAGAGACTGCTCATGCCCATGGTTCGCTCGGCCCGACCTGGTTCGCCTCGTATCTCATCGTCAAAGCCGTCATCGGCGAAGGCTCCTCGATCTAGAGCAGGGTCTTCGTCTACAACAGCGCTAGCATCTACTGAAATTCCTGAACGTGTATCGCCTCCTGCAATACCGGATTGGATTGGCGGAGGACGTAAGTTCGAAGTTGTTGAAGAGCATCTTGAATTGGAGGGCTATCAGATATATGCGGTCGAGAAATGGTTAGTGCTGTATCTATTATATATTCTCTGCATCTGTGAATCAATGTGAGATATGTCGCAGGGTTGTAGAACGCCGATCGGTGACGGTCTTGACTGTCTTTACGGGAGACCCGTCGCATAAAGTGCGACCATGCCATCCCTCTGAGATAATAATCCTCAACTCGTAATTAGATCACAGTGACAGCTCTCAGCCCCTGTTCAAATCTGAACCAGAAAGAGGCCCAGTCGGAATGGGAGCAGGCACTCAAGCAGTTACGTCGCGAAGGTGCACGCCCCAAGGAGGTATGTAAATGATTCTCATACCAATATTCACTTGCTAAATTGTTTTTGATTCGACTCCGTTCAAGACAGACAAGGGCATATTGATGGTGACCTCTCTTGCCAATTTCCGCTCGGATTACACGATCGTGCACATCCCTCGAGGCAATTTCCTCGACATTCGAGAGCAGCTCTACACCAATATCAATATCCTCCGTATGGGGTGCAGTGGCAGGAGTGCATTGACGCTCGAAGAGCCAAGGTCGGTTCTTCGAACTTCTGCTCTATGCTTGTTCTCAATCTTGCTCATCGAATTAGTGACACTACGAAGGACCGGTTCATCTCCATGTACAACGTACCAGACAAAGCATCTGCACGCTCGCGCGAGTTGTTCAATGCTACTGTCTTGGAGCTCGTGAAGCTAGTACAAAGTGCATTGGTCATTTTTGACATGTTCGATCTCCAGCCAGAGGAACGTAATGGCCTATTATGCGATGTGACCTGCGATGGTATCAAGCGGTGGGTCACTGCAATCGGAGAACCTTGTATGAAGGTCGAGGTACGCTGCTACCCCAATCATATATGGAAGCACACATGGATCTTACGTCTGCGTGGATAGCCAATGGAGAGAGTTGCCGATCCGACTGTCGTGTCTGCTCTATTTAGCCTGATCATGACTATCCGAAATAAGTTACAAGTACTCGGACATGTATGCTTCATTCCATCCAGTTCTACTGCGTGTGTTCATTGTTCCTTCTAGGCCGTTCCTAAAGACCCATTTGTAGACCCACAAGCATTCACCAAGGCACTCACTGCGTTTCTTTCGTCTAAGCCTCACAGTCACACACATTCGCACTCGCACACCCTCTCCCTCACCCCTTCGCCCTTGCCCAGCGTCAACGCGAGCCCGAACATGTCTTCGGTGCCGTCCTCAACGCATACGTCCCCCGTCGCTCCCGCGGTGTTCCTCACACAGCTACTCATTCAGTTTATCCAGTCCGCGTACAACAAGAAGATGCGCCAAAACGAATCGTACAAGGTGCACCGCGTGCTCATCAACAAGCTCGACGACCTCGCGACCGACTTGCGCACTACGGGCGCCGATTCAAGTGTGGGCAACAATGCAGCGAGTAGCGTGAATCCAACGACGGATTTGGGCGCATTCGTCAAAGTGGTAGTGGGCAGCTCCAAGGACGCGCCGCAGAGCCTGCGATATCTATGGACGGGACGACCAGGAGAGGTCGGAAAGAAAAGGCGAGAGAAAGAGGCTGTTTGGAGCGATGCTGAGCGAGAGCGGGAAGAGCGGGAGCGGGAGAAGGAGAAGGAAGGGGAGCGAGCGAACGGCGGGAAATCTGTTCGGGAGAAGGATGGGAGGGAAGTAGATCGAGACAAGGAGAAGGAGAAGGATGTGAGATCGTCTGAAGATGAAGGTGACCTCACCGGCGGAAAGCCGTGGTCGGGGCGAGTGCAGCGAAAGATAGAGAGTTGGGCGGCGTGAGTTCCTGTTATTGATGCTAACCCGATTTTATTATTGACGAGTTTTTGAACCCAGGTTGGGAAGAACGAAGAAGCTAAGCGTCGACTTTGGAACATTAGGCAAATCCGCCGTTTCCCCCGAGTCTTTGTCTCGCGAAGGCCAGTCGGGACAGTCATCTACGGTACCATCCGTAATCATTTCGAGGTTCGTCTTATGTCGTGTTTCTTTTGAACTGAGATTCACGTCACTTTTAAGGGACCCAGATGATGAAGGAGTCACAAGTAGCGGGCGAATGTCGCCAGCATGTGCGTATCAATATTAGTCTGTCTTAGCAAGCATCTGAATGTCGCCATAGCTGGTTCACGAACACCCCATCACCAGATGGCTAACAAAGAGTCATATCCTACTGCTGATCGCTCAGTGAGCGAGTTATCGGACTATGACCGCCGCGTAAACGAATTCAATCACAAACGACCGTCGGCAAGGCCTTCTAATCCATCTCGAATCACGTCCTGGTCAGATCCAGTGAGCGCCAGAGGATTATTGGGCGAAGATACACTCGGACCAAGGAGAGCAACAAGCCCACTTGGAAAGGTGGTCGATTTCGAAGAGGAGGACGAAGAAAGTGAAAGTATTCTGCAGGCGGAGCGGGAGAACAAGCCACACAGGCGACGAATCAACCTGGGTCTGCATCGGCGGCGTAGCTTTGATGATGCTGCCGATCTCAAGGACACACGCATCCTCCCCGTCGAGCGGATGCGCATCGACGTCGACCTCTGCGGACAGCTCCTCGTCCTGCAACGGCGCGAGGCGCACCTCGCGAACGTTGCAGCATGCCTCGAAGCGCTCGCGGGCTCGCTCTCGCGCACAAACTCGCGCCTACGGCAGGACCACGAGTCCGCACGCCCGCACATCGACGAGCTGCACCGCCGCGCGGAGATCCTGCACGACCTCGATTTCGCGCGCTCCAAGGCAGACGGGCTCACGCAGGAGACGAACGTGCTCCAGTACGAGTCCGCGCAGTTCCTCGTCGACGAGCTGTGGCATATGGCTGCGCAGCCGCGCCAGCGCGTGTTCGCGTTGCGCGAGAAGGCGTTCGGGACGGGCCGCAGACACCCGCACGGTGTGCGCAGCCCGCATGGGCTGTTCAATCGGGTGCAGTGGACTCTCGATGGCCGGGAGCGTCTGGTGGATCGGTTTGGGAGGACGGAGAGCGAGGCGGAGGAGGAGGAGGGACTGCCACTCGCGGCCGGGATGGAGATTGACGCAGAATTCGAGGAGGTGGATGCGGTCGAGCATCAGACCTTGAAGCCGACGTGGTTGTTGCGGTTTTTCAACTACTGGGGAAGCAAGTGGGGTGCATCGAGGGGTAAGGCGAACGATGTGAAGACACAAGGCGGGGAGGAAGTGGAGCAAGAGGGAGATGTTTCGGAGGAGACAAACGTTTCGACCACCTCCCTGCCGACGCAGACCGTGCAGCCCCGCCTACGTACTCCGATGAGAAACCACACTACTTGACCTCTTCTGCTAATAGGTTCCGGTATGTTATATTTGCACTAATGGATTATGCAAGACAACTTTTATTAGGCCCCAACATGTACATGCAGACGCAATTAGCTTATTGTGGCCCGCCATGGGCATATCCATCTCAGCGCGAAACAACAAAACAACGGGAGGAGGGAGTATCAGCGTGCCTTTACCTTACCCTGCGTCTTGCGCATCGCCCGCTTCCTCTCGCGGTCCAATTCCTGGACATACAACACAATCAGACACCGCTAGCATCGAGTCTCGAATCAACTCGTACCTTCTTCTGCTCTGCGGCGCTCAGCTTCGAAAGGCGTTCCTCCTCCGCCTTCCGCTTCGCCGCGGCCTTTTCCTCGGCCTGTTCCTCGCGCTTCTCGCGCGCGGCCTCCTCCTTGATCTCGCGATCTGCCTCCTCGCGTTTCTTGCGCAGCTTCGTGCGCGTCTCGGGGCGCAGGCTCCCGGCCAGACCACCACGTACGCTGGGGAGCTTCCCCGCACCCGCGACGACATCGGCGAGCTGGAACGCAGCCGCGATGAGCGGAAGTGTCGCGGCGGCATCAGAAGGGGGTGGGAGCGCAAGCGATAGGATGAGGTGCTTCGTGCGCTCTTCAGGCTTCAAGGGGACGGCGGGGCGAGTGCGCGGTTGGTCGGTGATGGAGAGGGAGCGGAAGTAGGGGAGGAGCGCGGGTGAGGAGAGGAGGGTGGAGAGCGAGAGCGAGCCGTAAGGCTTCAGGAGGCTCGTCGTGACGTCGGCAAATTCTGTGCGGCTGGTGAGTGGGCTGGGATTAGGACTCGGAAAAAGACCTACCAGACATCACCGTAAGTGTCGGTGGGAGATCAGCGATGTCAGACGTCTTCGTGAATGTCTGGGGAGCGTAAGCGAGTACATCAGCACGTTGCTTTGCACAGCGACATCGCGACATACGAGGTCCCACCGCTTTGCCTTGATGCCGCGCATCTCGTTTTTTGCTACGATCGCCCAAACGCACTCAGGTACACCCTCCTTTCCCGAAGTGTCTCTGAAGGTGAAATCGAGCTCCACCTCGTCATAGACACGATAGTCGAGCTCGACGATTCCACGTCCGACCTGGAACAAGTATTGGAAGAGATCGTGGCGCGGACGAAGCGTCAGCGTCGTATGTAGGGAGGCGACCGCGCGCCGACCGGTGGAATAGGCGAAGAAGTCGCTGCTTCCGTCTGTTTGGCGTAGGTGAGAGGACAGGGTGCATGTCAAACAGCGTATATGACATACCCTGGATGAGAGAACCAGACTCGACTGGCTTGGAGAACTGAGCAGAGTAGAGCGGTCGATGGGCGTCGAACCTCCAAGACACAATTAGCTATTCGACTGTTTCAAGCGCGGGCAGGATGCTCACCATTTGTCCGCTCTGTTCTTGTTCGCTCTCTTGCCGAGGAAGTACACGGCTACATAGAAGAGGACCGCACCGAGGTAGAACACCTCGTTTTTGAACACTGTACCCCGTCAGGGTCAACCCAGTCAATTGTCGGGCGCACGGCACTCACGGGCGGGGCGAAAGGTCAGAAACCTCCACGTGAACTCCAGGCCATCGTATTCATGAGGAAGATTGACGGGCTGGGGCGTGAAGTAGCGGAGGAGCTGGAGGGACATGGTCTGTCCCAGTGTGCGACGCGGACGCCGTCGCGCTGGCGCAGTGGCGAATTGAATACACCCCAGGTACCGGAGCACGTGAAGGGCGCGCCGCTGCTTCTGCCGCGGACTAAATTGCCGCCTTGTTCGTCGCTAGTCAGCGCTTTAATTATAAAGCACATCCATGTAGAGCTTGAGCAGCGACACCTTGCGACTCGTCCAGGGAACGACAGCCCTCACCTGGCGAAACCTGGTGGGTCTTTCGTTCTACACATTTGACAGGGGCATCGGTGCAGTACTTGAACTGATCCGTCGATGGTCGCCCGCCAGCTATCGTCAATTGCTACAACCTCAGGAGATCGGAACATTACAATCGGGCGAATACTTGACAGTCTAATGGACAGTCCTAGTGTATCTCCGCAGGTATGTCCGCCCCCTGGACCACCGTGATATGATTCTATGATGCTTCCTGTAGCAGGAGCAACCTCCCGAACTACCTGGATCGGCCCCGTCCACCGACTACGCTGCCTTCGTGCTAGGCATGCTCTCGCGCATGACTCGCTCAACAGGGTCGATTGACCAGCGGGTGTTGCGGTACTGCCTGGGTCTGTCGTCATCGTACCTGATCACGGACTCGACCATGGACCCGGAGCGCGGCATGACAAGTTGGCACACTGGGTTCAACCGGCTGGTGGATGTGGTCGTTGCGCTGCATGCGCGAGGGGATCTGGAGCTTGGGACGGTGAACGAGGCCAGCAAGGCGTGCTCGGAGTGCTGGACTGTTGCAGGCTCATGGCGGGAGATGGACGAGTGTCGGGCAGGCGTCAAGGCGGTAGCGGTGCGGCTGAAGGGGCTGCTGGATGAAAATGGGAAGACATATCGGGGGAGTCGTATCTACGTGCCATAAGCTGGCGAGGTTGTATATATTTCTGCAAGTTGTATGTTGTAGGACTCCAGACTGAAACCTCGGCCGAGTACCGTGACTCGGACACGGCGGTGGCTGATCGGCGCGAACAGGTGACGTAACCCGCTCTCCCGGGTCTCGCGGCCGCGCTCGCCGCTCGTACCGTGTCCGTGTCTGCTCACTGTCGCCTTTCCTCTTCCCATCATGTCCATGGCCTCGACGCCCGCCCTATCGCGACGCCCAACACGCGACCTGCCGCCCCTCCCCCCTGTTCCGGACGACAATCCCCTCAGCGATTCCGAATCCGATTCACCCTTCGGCACTCCGCTCGCCTCTCCCGTCGAACTCCATCTCGTCGACTCTCCCACTTCCGAACAACCACCAGACAAGCAGGAGCCTACCCAGTCTGATCTCACCACGCTCACCCCAATCCGCGCTCACTATCTCAAGAAGCAGCTCATCAGCCTCCAGTTCCACTACGAGCTCGACGCCTTGATCGCGGCCCCTACCAATAATGTATCCACCTTCTCCTACCTCGGGCCTCCCTTCAGTGCACCACCGAAGGATGCCCCCCGGTTTGACCTCCCGCTCCTGCGCTACTTCTTCCGCCGATTCGTATTGTCTTTCCCCTTCCTTGCCGCTGCTCCCCGGGATTTCTTCCCGGAGAAACTCCAGCCCTTCATGGCGTCTCTCCTCTCACGCAATCTATCCCCAACGTCTGCAATGGAAGATGCCCCAGATGACTCGGAAGAAGCTGCCCGCAATCGCACGCTAGCCAAGTTCGAGAGGAATCTCTCGATGCTCATTACCAGCGCTACAAAGCTCGTGGAGAAGGAGGAGGTTGTGCGCTTGACACAGGCAGACCTCAATCGCCTGGAGATGCTAGCAAAGAGACGGGCAGCACGGGAAAAGAGATCCAAGGATGTCTTCGAGGTGAACGTTGTCTGCGTGCGAACAGTGATCGAGAAAGGCCGGATGAGGAGCAGAGCCCATGAAGTGAGTGCTTTTGCCGCCGTACCGCATACATCATGCTCACACCATATCTCAGGAATTCATCGTGCGCACACGTCGTTCTCACCAACCCGACGTATGCGTGTCCCGGCGGTACGGCGACTTCAAGACGCTCGCTGCCGAGTTGCGCAAGGCACACCCATCAGAGACGATCCCCCAGCCGCCGCCCAAAGATCGCACGTTCGTTAACGTCAACGTCACTGTTGTGCCACCAAGCCCGACATCGCCGCCTCCCGCCCAATACGGCTCCTTCTCCTCACCAGAGTCCGCGACATTCCCACCGGCGCCGTACGTGACGCCTGTTGCATCGCAGATGGGACGCACCCCATCACGCACCCCGCAGCAGATGCCCGGCGGCATGTACGAGGCTCAGCAGAACGGGAGTAACGCGAGTTTGGACTCTGTCTCGACGCAGATGAGCCCGACTTCTTCGACCTATGGCGGGATCAGCCAGCAGGCGTCGCGGCTCGCGCGGGAGAAGAATAGGCTGACCCTGCGCTCATATCTGCATATACTTTTGGCTTCTTCGGAGCTCGGCTCGTCGCCGGTCTTGCGGTCATTTTTGCTTTCAGGCCCGACGCACCTGTCGCAGGAAGAATTGGAGGATGCGCGACGCCGCGAAGAGGCGGATCGCATGAGGGAGGATGGTCGGAAGCAGTTCGCCAAGGAGATTACGGCGCGTGTGGATGGGCTTCGTGATGCGGTCAAGAGTGTCAAAGGGGAATTGTTCGGCAAAGGTTCGTCTTCCTGTTTTTCGCTGCGGACGTGTCGGTTGCTCATAGAACCTGCATTGCAGACGGTCTCACACACATATTCGCGACGATCAAGCAGACGGCTGATGTGCGGCAGCTGCCTGAGAATTACCAGGCAGTAATTGAGTGGGCGCGAATATCGTATGTCGTCTTCCTTTCCTTTCGTCGTGTACTGTCCTCAGATGGTTGACAGACCACATATAGGCTAGCGTCGACAGTGTTCCACCATTTCATTGCGGCAGACAATGCTTCAGAGAGCTTTGCGAGTTTGAAGCGCATACATGGCCTGATGCCGTACTTCATGCTGAAGGCAGCGCTGAAAATCAGTAATCCGATTGCCATGATTCGCGGTATGTTCCTTGGGCAGCATATTATCTTTCGGGGCTGATGTTACATGCATGTAGGTGTTTTGGACTTGTTCCTTGCACAACCGTTTGGCGGCCGGAGTCTGCTTCAGAGGTAACCTGACAAGTTGTAACCCTTGCACGTCCCGCTCATTCAAACACAGGATGTTCACAGGCTCAATTATGGAGGAAGTCAAGGCGCTTGAAGAAGACATCGAAGCTGTCAAGGACAAAGTCGAGGACCCCATAATCTGCGAAAAGGTCCGTCTGTTCGTGTACGCGCCCCGCGAGATCCAGTCAGTGTACAAGGCTGATGCCGGTTCGTCCCTTCTGTTTGTTATTGGCATGTCCTGATGCTGGGTCTGTTCGTAGCCGCGGACAATATTCACGTCCTCGCGGCAGTCCTACGTTCCGGCGAGGAGCCACGGCTCTCGCGTGCACAGCTGCAACGTGTCATCGCTTCACATCGCGCGCACAAGGAGTATGTCAGGTACGCCGAGAGCCTTGCGGACTCAGACGACGACGAAGGACCTCAAGACGAGGAGGCGTGGCTCTTCGAGGATCTTACTGTCCTCACGAAGCTTTATTCCCGCTTAAGGGATAGACAACAACTCATTGAGCTTATCTTTGAGGTACGCCGGTCGCACCACTACCTCCGAATGTTAGACTTTACTGACAGCCAACATGATAGGGCACGACGTCAGAACTGCTGAAAGATATCATCACGATATTCTATTCCCCACTTGCGCAGGTTTACAGGGCCGCAAGCATTTCGGATTCTCTGAACGACCTGCAGAATTTTATCAATGATCTAATCAGGACCGTTGAGCAAACCGAAGAACGTGCGCATACACCCGTCATCTTATCCTGGTCACCATGCTCACTGATGTGATATCGGCTTCCCAGTCAGTCAACAGGAGCCATCGCGCACTGTGCAGGTGTTCATTGATCTCATCCAACGACACGAACAGTCCTTTTACTCGTTCGTTCACAATGTGCACTCCAAGGGCGAGGGTCTGTTCACCAACCTCATGCAATGGATCGAGCTTTTCCTCACCCTTATTCGTGACGGCCTCGGCGAGCGCATCAGCCTCGAGTTCCTCCTTCCGCACACTGGACAGGAGCGCACGGATATCATGAAGGAAGTGGACGCGGTCGCGCTGTACCATTACAAGCTCAAGATTGCGTACGAAGACAAGGTTCGTCGCCGCTTCGGGCGGACTCAGGGTCTTAACGACGCCGATGCGGAGGACGAGGCGGCGGCCGAGCTTGTGAACGGTGTTGTGCGCGACCTGAGCTTTGGGGAGCTTGTGCAAGGTGAGGCAGATGATCTCGCGGCGGAGGAGACCGATGAAGAGGACGACTCGAGTGATGAAGATTCGAGCTCGGGCTCAGGGTCGAGCTCCGGCAGCGATGAGTCGAGCGACGACAGTGACAGCGACGACAGTGAGGGAGATCGCACGGAGTGTGACGGCACTCCTCATCGTCAAATGTCACCTGTATCGCGCTCACATACCATTGAACCTGGTATCTCGCCACAATCGCCTCGATCACCTGCGAGTTCCAAGAATGTCAAGAGCAAACAGTCCTTTGACCTGGGCTCTCAACGGTCCCCGCCTGCCTCCGTACGCTCTCGGACGCTATCACATCCTACTCCTCCCCCACAACATCGTTCACATCCGTCTACCTCGTCACAGCATAAAGCGCTCCCTTCGCTCCCTCCACTCCCAACCCGCACGCAACCTGCCAACCCTGCTCCGCGGCGGCCACAGGAAAAGGAGTTGCGAAGCAACAAGTTCAAACCGCCACCATCGCCCAAGAAGAAGCGGAAGAACGCAGATGCGCCCAAACCTCCACAGCTCGAGTATCTGCCGAAGTTGCTCCCACTATTTATGGAGATGGTGTGTTGTTTGATTGTCTGATGGTGTTCTCGTACTAATATATCTGCGCAGATGAGACCACTCCTGAGAGTCCCGTCATGATGCATGATGTACCACGTCACGACCTTGTACAAACCCTCATTTATTGCGATAGAAAGGACATTCCATTGTAGGGATGCGGGGATATTGTGTAATTACTGCCCATTGTGCATGTTTGTTGTACCAGTATCCATTTGGAACCATCCGATTGACAGATCGTGTGCGATAGCCAGTAACAAAATAACAACGCGACGACACCCCCCAAAATCTACACGAGCTGTGCAGTGTGCAGCCGTGTGACAGGATTCCACAAATAAAAATTTCAGAAACCTTGGGAGGATACCGTGAAACGCTTGAATGTGTACCTGCACAACACAAAGGGGTTAGGATTACACTCAAGGATGACAGTGTTGTGGGTGCAATTGACGCATACCCCAGGAAAGCGAGATCTCTGCTGGCAGCTGCAGAATCCGCAGCAACGGGCTCGTCGGGGACTTGTTCGAGCTCGTCGGTGGGGAAGTACGACGTGTCTGTAATGGAACGCAAGCGAGGGACAAAGGGTGCCTCAATGTTCCTGATACCAGTCCAGTTGACTCCGTAGAAGAAGGGATGTTGTTTGATCTGCTCTACAGCCAGTCGACGATCGGGAGAAGTGATCAGCCTGATAGAAACAGCAAAGTCAAGTCAGCTCGCAGGATTGGAGGAGAGGACCCACCGTCTGATCAGGTCCTCAGCTTCACGGCTGAGGTGGACGTCATCAGGGAAACTCAGGTAGTTTTGCCACTGGATGATCTTCTGGTACGTCTCATGCGTCGACTCCGAGCAGAACGGTGGGTATCCCACAAGACACTCGAACATGATTGCGCCGAGCGACCACCAATCGCACTCGTTGCCATAACCCTTCTGGAGGAAGATCTCGGGGGCAATGTAATCTGGTGTACCAACAGTAGAGTAGGCCTGGCATTTTGGGATGAGCTATGAACAGGCGAATTGTCATGGCACATACGAGCTTTCGACGGTTGGCTTTCCAGGTTGCTATTTGATCCTTGCTAGACATCGTAAGATGGATTGCATTGACCATGACGCTATTGCGTGCCGCCTGAGCAGCAGTGGTCGGGGACACGATACCAGCGGCAGAGTCAAGCAACCGCTGGTAATAGCTCGAATCATGCTGCTTGTGAAAGCCGGTCGAGAGACCGAAGTCGGACAGTTTGATATGCCCGTCTTTGTCAATGAGAATGTTGTCGGGCTTGATATCACTGACATACAATTGTCCTCAGTCATCGGAGTTATGACAGCGATATATCAGCATACCGATGAATGAACCCAAGTTGATGGACTGCCTCAATAGCAAGCACGCATTCTGCGATGTAGAAGCGGGTCACATCCTCCGAGAAGGTGTCGTACTTGATCAACATGGTCATCAAGTCACCCCCAGGGAGGAACTCCATGATCAAATAGAGATACGACGGGTCCTGGAACGAGTAGAAGAGCTGAACAACCCATGGAGAGTTGGATTCTGCCAGAACGTCGCGCTCGGCGCGTACGTGCGCGAGCTATAAGGAGGTCAGAACCAATGGGCAGAAACTAAAGTTCTGCCGAGCGTACTTGATCCTTCTTCAACATTTCGTCTTTCCTCAACGTCTTCATGGCGTAAATCTTGCCTGTATCTGTCTTCTGAACGACTCTGACCTATGAGAATCTGTCGGATCAGTGGTCACCAAGTGCAGGGGCGGCGCTGGCCGGCGCAACGAACCTCCCCAAACGCGCCCTTCCCGATCACTTTCACTGTTCTGAAATCATCTAGACCCAACTTCGTTCTCCTCAGGCGCAGGAACGCAGATTCCCTCTTGCCCAACTGTTGAAGCTGCCGTTGTTTGCGTTCGTCGGACATGGTCGGGTCGCCGGCGAGCTTCCGCTCGAGTTCTACACGTCTATCGCCACCTTGCTCAGTGATGCGGCAGACGTGCCACGGCAAAAATCACCTAGTATTGCGTTCGATGGCACCCTCTACGGCGACCTTGTAGAAATGTTCCAATTTGAGTTGAGCCGCCTTCGAGCGAGGAAGTGCATCAGTAGAGAACCCAGCTATAGTGCGTTCAAAGTAGACATAGTCCGCAGGCTTATTCGCATTATTCGAATGGGCGCTGTTCACGCTCGAGGAGGACTGCGAGGACTGCATGGATGGGCGTGAGGAGGGTTGGGAGTTCGGGTTGGAGGTTGTTGCCATCATGCAGGAGTGTTGGACAGCTGGGTGCCACCAACTATTACGATTATAATTAGTAGCAGTTGCACTTTCCGTTTCCGTAAAAAGCCTCCGCTAATCTAATTCATAAGTTCACACGTAAATGACCCTGGATATTCACTTGGCAACATAGGAAGCACTACAACTACTCGAGCAGGACATCTCCATCGTCTTAATTAACGCCATACCTATGTCCGACTTTGGTTCCCATCTGATACCTCATATCCACTGACGGGAGAGCCTGACGGGGCTATGATTGTAAAATGGGGAAAATGACGATAGTGTGTATTCCGACATACTTGACAGCGAGTACGTTTTGCCGGGTCTGTAGGAAGAACTTTGCGTAAGACAATGATCCACGATAAATGAACATTGCATCTTACCGTTCAATCACAAATTGTTTCGCCTGAACAGACACAGCAGAACTAGCGGCTCCGAAATTCAATACAAGCGTCTTATCGAAGACAATGTAGACCAACTTAGGCTTGTAGAATGCCCCTGCAGTATAGGGAGCGCCAGGGTCCGGTATCGAATCTTTGAAATATGGCATTTCGGGAGTGAATTTGACGTGTGACGCTCGTGGACCACCCGGTCGGCCGATGCATTTACTGCCGCTGATCGAATGCGGCATCGTCCCAGATCTCGAACCCTTCCCAGTCCACTTTCCGTGGAGGCGGCTCCGCGCCAGTAACCTCTGAGGCTTCCAAAACTTGTTATCCAATTCCTCCTGTGAGAACGCATACGGAGGAGGCGGGGAGTCTGCCATTTCGTCCAGGGTGGGATTATCCATGACAGCAGTCTAGAGGGGTGAAGGGTTGTGATAAATAATTCAAACGTACCGAGTGGTTTTATGTCAAAAGGGAGCCGAGCCCAAGGACACCTTGGTCACGGTGTGGCACGAGCTCAGGTTGTGCCTTACCTGTACATCAGACCAATACCGGACGAGTGAAATTTCCTGGACGTGGGCGTGCATAGTCGCAGTCTGCTAGATGTAAAGTTGATCAGTGAACATGTAAGACACTGATGTAGGGCTGTCGGGCCAGAGCCATGCGAACGAACACCTCCGAGTAATTTGGAACGCCGGGGCGCTTATGATGTTCGGGCCACGATACCATGATACAAAATCTGAGATGCATGTTGAAGTATGCGCAAGATAGAACATGAAGTGATCAGGTAGTCGGCATGTATACTGAAAATGGTACCGCAGCAGGGGAATTCAATTCACCGGTACCCCTGTACAGGCCATGGTTGTTACCTGTGAATTAGGTTCGTCCCAGGAACAACAAATACATGATGTACACACATGAGCAGCCGTGCAGTTGTGACATTAGGCAGTCCGTCGTTAGTACCGAATGCGCAGTCGCTCAAAACGTCCCAAGAGGCGCACGGGTTCATAGCAATCAACATTATCACACCTCGATACCTTCTAAAATAGTACCCTGGTACAGGTTAGCTCCGCCGTCACTCATAAATTATACCGAAGCTCACCAGTTTGGGTAGACGCAGATAAACATCAGTGCCTAGAGGAGTATTGTCAGGTATGCTATGGCAAATCAGTGATGTCTGATATCAACCCAACGCACCGTAGCCATCCAAGCTAACGAGCTGCAAGGAACCACCAAAGTAACTGCGAAATGAGATGAATCTATGCACTCTTGAAAGTGGCAGTGAAATGCCCACGTTGCGAATATGTTGCTCATAGGGAGTCCGATACCAATGCGTGGATGCGGTACACCAACCTCCTGGTCAGGGCCGTCTACATCTGAGTTTCGCAGCCACGTCTCGACTTGTTCCTCCACAGTAGCCGTCATGCCTCGTTTGCTGGAACTGACAGTACGTAGAGCACCAAGGCGGGTGTCTGCCATGCGGGTGGCATTGCGGACATGTGAGAAGGAGAATAGGTCCGAAGGGGACCTAATCTCCGGCGTTAGAATTCCACCGCCTGGGAATGTCGATGAGCACCGGATGTGATGGAATAAGACCTATATGTGGCACCTTGATCAGAAATGCGGATGCAGACGTCGTTTGCGCCCGCAACCACCGTTGCGCGGATAGGTGGGAGCTTCAGGACATGAGAATGTTTCAAGCGAGTAGCTCGAAACGACTAGGTGTATAAGGGAGGTGAATTGACTTTTTCGGACACGCAGCGAAGAAGACTTGCATTCTTTAGAAGTTCGAAAATCACATATCTGAATTCCATTACTTGTTATACGCAGGAGCAGCTAATTGAGGGGAGACTCACTCAAGATGCTCCTTAATGTATGCGAACCTGGTATTGACATGTCCGTCGATAATCACTTCTGACCAGGCAACATCGTGTGTAGCGCCTTCAAAAGTATCACCATCCACGTCATGTGGACGCTTCTGCAGGAAGCTGGCACATTTCTTGATACTATCCTTGACACCTAGTTCAGTGTAGATGAGTCCAACATGGTCGTCTGTAGCGAGCTTCTTCTGTCTGCGTGCTGTAGCCTTCGAGAGTGCAATATGGTGCTCCGCAAGTACACGCCGGGATATTCGCGAGACGAGCATCCGCCGCATGAACGAGTCAAGACGATCGGGGGCAAGATACGGAGAGGCAAGGGAGAGACCGAGCGAGAGATTTGGGATCACGGCCTTACTATGAAACTCTGGTATCAGCCTGCGCACATCAAAGTCGCTAGTATCACTGACTGTTCATCCAGAAGATCACGGAGGAACACACAGTATGCGTCGTTTTCTGACAAGGTATGGATTTGAGGATATCGTCGCATCTTCTCAAATGCAGACCAATATGCCTGGAGCAGAATGAGGACGGGCTGACGATGCGCTGTCTCATGCCCGACTCACATCGTAAACATTTTTCACGCCCTCTTGATTAACCACGACATAAGGGAGAGTTTGCATGTCCCGCAGTCTATGCGCAATGCGGACTGGCAATTCCGTTCGAACATAATTCGCGCTCTAATTGAGTCCTCGTCATGTCAACTGAATAACTTGTACGGGATGTTCTGCACCTTGATGAGACGCTCATCGTTCATAGAACGCCCAAAGAAAACCTAAGCAGTCAAAGATGCGCCTGAGCAACACGAAGCAAGCATACCACATCATACCAGCTGCCTGAGGGTCAACCTCTGTGCCTCCTTCGATGCGTACAGCTCCAGTTGTCGGTTATGATAGAAATGCAGCGTGGACGAATACGACTGGCCGCCGGCAAGTGTCTGCCCTCTGCGGAGTAATACACGAGAGATTCCATGGGATGCTGAGTACGCCTTGGTGTTAAGGGACCAGTACGTCCATGACATTCTAGGTCTGAGCAAGAGATTGAGATTGTGGCCGTCCAAGGACAGCCTGGCTGGAGCTCCCGTTCAACGTGAGTCATTGACAGAATTCGCCTCAAAAATTATGACGACTTGTTGTAGCGGCGCCCACAGAGCGGCACCCACGTCCACTGCCGCGTGCCTACATACACATACGATGCAAATGCATGTGCAATGCATGCGCACACATACTACGTTTGCAGAATTTACAAAATACCCTCGGGTCTCAAGGCACCAATGACACAGAAGGCTGAGCGTCGGTCTCTTTCTACGCCGACCCAGTCGTTCTTTCGCTCCAATACGAGATCTTCCTCCGAAACATATAGGTCATCATCGAGACTACCATTTTTCTTGTCCTGTTCTTCCTCCGCCGATTCCTCGTCCCAATCCAGAACCTCCTCCCACTGGGCATCACTGACTGTGACCGCAACTGTCTTGGCATCCGGAACATTGGGAAGAACAGAGATGAGTAGATCCGAGAGCAGTTCAGAAGTACCGTCGGTATTCGGGGCATGAAACGCAGGTAATGGGAGATACTCCGCCTACACGTTACGCTCAACATGACTGCCCACAGGAGATCGAATGAACACTCGCCTCGAGTAGTACGCCTTTCACAGCGCCTCCAGCAAGAATGACATTCCCACAGCGGACTATCCAGTCACTTCCAATGGAATAGATATGGCCATCAATGAGTAGCTGCTGCCCAGCTCCTTGGCCTTTCTGAGCAGCGACAGAACCTGTGGACTGTCGTACTGACAACCAGCGTGCACGAAGTTGCGACAGAAGTTGTTCAAGAGCACCAGGAGGGCTAATTGTCAAAAAGGTGTTCCGGTAGTGCGTCGGAGCAGTAGGATACTCCATGGGCTCCGCTGGTTGCAGTGCAGCAGGCGCAGCAGGATCTTCGACCAAGACGAAGACATTCTCTGCATTTCCCAATTTTATGGAAATCAATGATGAAAGCATTAAAGCTTCGCGCACCATTCATTGCCACCGTCCACATCGAACGCTCAGCCGGGACGTGGAAACCGGGGGCACTTCCTAGCGTCGAGCGGTATGACTTGACACTCATCTGCCATTTTCCGCGGTAGACTCCCTGAGTAGATGTATAGAGTCACGAATCGCGAATGCATGATGGGATGCGACAAACCTGGTGATTTCGCAGGATATTTTGGCCGATGAGCTCTAATCCAGTGGTGGGTGCGTTAATCCACCTGGCAAGTCTATAGAGCACAAGTGTCAAGCTGAGTGAAAAAGACTGCGTGCAATGGATATACCCTGTAAATCCCATTGGAGATAAGAAGCATTTGGAAACCAAGCTGAAGTTGGAATCGAACTTGAGGATGGCTGTGGTCAACAAGAAACAAAATTGTGACAGAATCGCGGTGTGACAGACGCGTCGCACGTGCTTAAGCGCTTACCACTGGTATCGGGCCAACAGGCTTGTCGCAGCCACCGCTACCTCTCTCTACCTCTCTCACAAGTGCTATGCCTCCCAAACGCAAGGCCGCCGTTGAGAACGACGCTCCAACGACGAGAGGTAAACTCCGTAAAACAAATGCACAGGTTGAAGCTCCCGCTGTCGCTGCCAAACCACCCACTGTCCGGCGGCGCGGGAGACCTCCCAAGTCGAAAGCGGTTGTACCCCAGGTCCTGCCTACATCCCCACCTCGAAATACCACTCCAAGACGCACCAGGGCTACTGCCGGTGCCGCAACACCGCGCGTTACGCGTGCCGGAACCTCTCAAGTTGCAGTCGCGGAAACGATCTTGGAGAGCGAAACGAACGGAACGGACGATGAAGATGAGCTATTGTTGGTTTCCTCAAAGAAAGGACTACCACCACCCGTCACGCCACCGCGCCCAGTCACTCCAAAATCCACAGGACCTCGCATGATAATGCATTCGGTCGAGATACTCACTCCATCTAGGAGGCTTGTAAACAGGCCGCAAGACCGTGGCTCACCCGTTCCAGGATCCTCCCGAATTCCAACTATGAATGGGGTGTCGCACATTCCCCATGTATCTTCTATTGTTCCACCCTCGACACCGACGAGGACGCGCCCCAGACCCGCGTCACCCAGAAATGCAATGTTGCTCGATTCCCCAAACCGCACTCCGCGTTTGTTCAGCCAGCCAACACAACCTGTTGCTGGTCCATCGTCTCGTCCTTCGTCACCCGTGAAAACCCCTACAGCGGCAGCCTACGCAACAAGATTGCCTGTCCCTCAAACGTCGCCTGCTCGTCTACCCCGCGTTCTTCCACCACATCTTCATTCGTGCCTTGATGCGCAGAAACATGCACTTTTGTTGGCCCTGCAGCATATGCCTACCGTCGAGGATGGTGGGCAGGGCGACAGTACATCCACAAACGTTACGATGTCAGAGCAACTTAGCAACCTCCTGGAAGGGACTGTACTCCGTGGAGAGGGGAACAGTTGTCTCGTTATTGGTTCACGTGGCAGCGGAAAGACGCGCGTAAGTCGTTCCGTGCTATCCACATATCGTCTTGCTCACACTAGTTCTAAAAGCTCGTAGAGCAAGCCATTGCCAAATTGCCAGACAAGCCCATCGTGATCCGTCTTTCAGGATATGCTCAGTCAAATGACCGACTGGCGATACGGGAAATAGCATATCAGCTAGCACAGCAGACGGGCAGTTCGTTTCTGCCATCCAACCCAGATACAGATGTTGCGGAAGGATTTACAGACCCGGAGAACCCTTTCGTGGACCCAGTAGAGACTGCGGACCCTGCAATCACCTTGCCGCCCCCTGCACATCTCTTAGCACTCATATCCGTCATTCCGACTCTTCCTCGCCCTACTATTGTCATCATCGATGCATTCGACCTGTTCGCCACACATGCTCGCCAGTCGCTCTTATATTGCCTCCTTGACACTGTCCAGAGCTGTCGGATCGGCGTGGCTAACAAGGGTCTCGCTGTTATCGGCGTCACCACGCGCGTGGACACGATCAACCTCCTGGAGAAACGAGTTAAAAGCCGCTTCTCCGGGAGAATGTTGAGAGCAGCATGTCCGAGTCGGGTTGGGGACTGGATACACCTCGCCAGGGTGGTTCTCAATGCGCCCATAGCAAACGCTAGCGACGAATGGCTAGGACTGTGGGCCAGTACAGTCGAGGCATTCCTTCAAGATGGGGTTGTCACCGAAATTCTCGAAGAGTCGTTTGCGCTTACTCGGGACGTGCATATGCTTTGTCGGATGTTGGTACGTGCACCACAGTAGACCACCCTATTTTCGTTATGCTGATGTTCGCATGACGGCAGACGTCTGCCGTGCTCGACCTCACCCCCTCCTCGCCCAATCTATCCGCCGCCAAACTAGCCGCGGCAGCCGCTATCCAACGATGCCCACCGCGGTTCCCCTTCCTGTCGAGCAAGTCTCCGTCGTTCTGATGCAATCCCGCGTGCTAACATGCTATCTAGCACTGCCGTACCCCGCGATCTGCCTGCTGATCGCACGTACGCACGTTCAGACATCCGGCCACGACACGTTCACCTTCGAGATGCTGCACGAATCCTTCCGGGACCAGGTGCGCACCTCGCAGTCTGCACCTGTCCAGGTCGAGGGCAGTGGGATCGGGATGGTCCGGTGCAACCGGGAAGTGCTCTTCGGCGTGAGTATACTCCCTTTCTTCTATGTTTTGTGCTGGATTCTGGGGCTCAGCGCGCGTCAATATCGTCTGATACTGATGTGATCATCTGTTCGTGCAGGCCTTCGAACGCCTGGTGGCCATGCACGTGTTTGCGGCGATTGCTCCGCCGACCACGACCACGGCACGCGAATTCGTGTTGCATCGATGCGCCGTCGACAGGGCTGACATCAAGAGGGCTGTTGAGGCTAGTGGTCAGACCAGTCTGAAGAAATGGTTTAGCAAGGCGCAGTGATGCCTATACAAATACCGTATCGTCAATGAGAATTGAACATATTGTGTCAGAATGGTGACACTAGATCTCCGAAATCTGTCAGGAGGCTCAGACAATATTCGACATCGGTGTACAATATATCACTGCTACAGACAAATTCGCCACCAGTCGTTCCGGCGAAGATTCTAGCGTAGCGCCATTTTGACATGAACGCAAGAATGATCGAACGTCCAAGATATATCGCATACCCGGTGGATCGATGAGATTATCAGCTTAAAGCGATCATCATAACACACAGTAGCTTATCGGATGCAATGCAGGTGGACAACACATTTCACAATTCATCGATAGTTGGTATACACGTTACATTTCGCCATCGACTTCAACATACACTACTCGACGCGCCTAGTAGTCGGAAGCGAGGTTGTCGTTGTACTGCTGCTCAGCTGGAGAACTAATGAGACCAAATACTATAGGAAAGACGGCCTACTTACCCTGGTGCTTGGCACGGGCCTTGTCGACGTAGTCGAGCTGTAAAGCATAGCCAGACATCAACAAATCGCGCATGGTGATTCCACCAAGCTATACGTACACCCTTCGTCTCAGCCATGCGATCGATGAAGGCACCTGCGAAGCCGGCACTGTGATGATGAACACGGCATGAGTACCTTCAAGGCATGATACGCAGCGAAACAACGTACAGAAGCTCCTTCGCCTGAGCGTGCGAGGCGGGCTGGCCGTTCGCAGCAACGTGCTTCTCATATGCCTTTGCAGCCTGCAGATAGGGAAAGGAGTCAGCAAATCAAGAGCAAGCAAAAATAATAGCTCATACCTCGTACGAGGCAGCGCCAGCGATCAGCTCGTGCGACAGCTCCGCCTTGTGGGGCGCATTGTTAACCTGTACAATGGTGAGCAATCGCGTCAATCAAGACGACGCGGACACTACCAACCTGTTCGTAGGCCTGAGCCTGGTCAGAGTCGTCAGAGAACCAACCCATTGTAGTAGAAGGATGTGTAGGGGTGAGGTTGATAAAAGGAAAGAGGGGTGGGGAACAGTCGCAGTCGAGGGGGGTCTTATATAGACATCCGGTGAGGTACCGGCGGTTGTCACGATCTTATAGATAGCTAGACTTGTTGTGCATTTCGGGAAAAGCTCCACTGTCCGATCACATGGAAACACTGAAAATAGCAATATTGGACTGATCAACTGGATGCGGACAGGCCAGTATTACAGCTGTGCAGGTTATCTGCATAGCTTCACGGCGCCGGTCGTCTCTTCTTCGACATACCCGCCGGCGCAAATGCACAAACACGGAATTGTTCATGTGAATACCCGTGAAATAAGGCTCCTGTCAACGCCCCAATCGGAAAACATTGGTCCGTCCAATTTCGCGGCGATGGGCGATGGTGATGCGACTGCGGCGTGAAGTCATCGGGACCTCGTTGCTTCCTGCTGCATTCGACAGCGCATGGTAACGGGGGTTTCCATTCCGAATGTGGAGCACTGATTCGGGTGAGTTATCAACGATGTCCAGCTGGAAACAATCAAGATCTTGAGACTAACCGACATGTACACTGTGTAACCCCTGAGTCATTGCCTCATATTGCCTCATGAAGCGCGACCAAATGTAATGCTTCAATACTTCGTGGTTCTTGCGATTCTTGACCAATGCTTCGCGGTTCTTGACTGTCTCCAACCGCAGTTGCATGGGAGAAAGTGTCTGAAAGAAGTATGCAGTTGCAAATACGGTCGCACAGGCCAGCAAGGAACGATCGTTCATGTGCGCATTCGCATTGCACGATGTTGCAATGCTCGAATCTGGTTTCGACAAAGCCGAGGATCCAAAGACTGGGACATTACTTCTCCTTCAGGTGAGGCGTGGCAAGCAGAGACGTACTGTACATGGAAAGGTAACAGCTGGAGGGCCGTTGGCCATGTGTTGCGAACGCGCTGAACAGCGTGATGTGACGTCACGCGCCCTGCTGCTTGGGGTCGGCCCGACGGTCACGATTCCGACCACCACCTATCATACTCACCATAGCACCATACAACATTGCTGGTACCACATTCGTTACTTTCTCTTGCGCTTAACTCTGTAGTGCATGTCGACTCGCTCGAGGACTCGCAGCAAAGTCCCACAGAGAGAACGGGGCGCGCCCTTGGTCTCGGAACTCGACGCCGAATATGTCGAGGAATCGTGCGTATCACCATCCTTTAGCCAGTGCATCGTATCTACAGCCTTTGTTGCAGGCACATGCAAGCATTTGCGGAGGCTCTGAAACAGGACGATTTCACCCCCAACGACGAACTACCCAATCCAAGCGGCACACAAGACCCAGGTTCGGCCCCACCTCATGGGACCCGTGTACGGAAGGTCTCCGCCCTTTCCGACTTTGCGCCTGTGAACATGAAGGTGAAGAAGTGAGTGTATGGAACTGTTCTACATCACTATATGCGCTCAAGATGGCTGTGTGAAGGCGGAAGAAGTCAAACAGGCCCCATCAGAACCGACAAGAGTGGCTGTTCCTTCTTGTGCGGTGGCCATTGTTGGTGAGCTACCTGTGCACAAGATCCGATGGAAGAGGTGGCTTATTGGCTCTTCCCACCAGCTTCTCATCTTTCTGTTCATCGCATTCCAATTCGGTATGTACATCATGATCAGACAGCTGGTGAACGCCAAGGAATGGATTTCCGCGTGTACGTTTCTTTCCCACAATATCAACACAGTATACCCATGACGCATACAGGGCGCGGTCGCAAGGGCATGCTTCGCAAGCGGTTGCGTAGTGCAACCACCTATCAGGTACATTGTCTACGTCTATCTCTTTAACTATCATTTGCTCATTCCGTGCGCACAGGAATGGAAAGAAGCAGCACGAGTCCTTGATGAATACCTCCAATTTGATGAATGGAAGACTGTCGACGAAGACCCATATTACGATTTCAGGTTAGTGAGAAAGGTGAGGATTGGTCGGTATGATTTGCGAGCGTGTATCAAATTCATTCGGCTGAGAACGTCGCGGCAGGTACGGAGGTCGTTGAAAGCTTTCCGAGAGCGGAACGATGCGCGTGGTGTTCTTGGCGTGTTGGAGACCTGTGTCCGAACGAACTTTGCCGCAGTGGAATCTCCCAGGTGTGTAGCATTGTGTATTGTGAATTGTAACGTGGCCTGAGTAGAACGCCGCAGACTATACAGCGAAGTGAGTAAGACATATATATGTTACTTCGAGTGCTGTAGTTGATCGTACTGCCCCAGACGTTCTACGGCACAAAGGACTTGATTGAAGGTCTGTATCAATTTCGACGCCAATATGCCATGACTCAAACACGATACAGAGTATGTCACCGAGCAGGAGAAAGCGTTTGAGTACATCCGTGAAACTCCAGAGATATCCCTCGACGAGAAGAAGCGGTTCTTCAAGAGCGCTAACACAAATCTTGGAGCCTCCGCACTCTGTTTATCTGGAGGAGCATCGTTCGGATACTGTGAGTCTCGCCAGTGCTACTCACTGATGTTTGTACGGGCCTCAAGTGATGGCGATGTCTGATAGATCATCTCGGGGTGGTGAAAGCCTTTTTGGACGCTGATTTACTGCCGCGTGTGATATCGGGGACATCTGCCGGCGGCCTTGTAGCAGCCCTAACCTGCACACGGACGGATGCAGAACTAAAGCAATTGCTATGCCCAGACCTGGCCAATCGCATTACCGCATGCGAAGAGCCATTCCACGTATGGTTTAGACGCTTCTGGACATCCGGCGCGAGGTTCGACAGTGTCATATGGGCTCAGAAAGTGTGTGACTTCACGCTCACGTCTCTCCTGATGCGCTGAGCTGACTGCGCTTGTGTCTTAGGCGTGCTTCTGGACGCGCGGCTCGATGACGTTCCGGGAGGCGTACATGAGGACGGGCCGCATATTGAACGTATCGGTTGTCCCCGCTGAACGACATTCGTAAGTTCTCCCGATCATTCGTGATCACTTCTTATACTGATTCCGCACAGCCCGACCAAGCTCCTGAACTACATGACGGCACCAGATACCGTAATCTGGAGTGCACTGCTTGCATCAGCTGCTGTGCCTGGGATATTGAACCCCGTCGTGCTGATGCAGAAGCTCAAGGATGGTACTATCGTGCCTTGGAGCTGGGGAAGCAAATTCAAAGACGGTTCTCTGAGGTTCGTGCTGATTGATCCAGTGTTCTGTTTGTTTGCGTGCAAGCTTACCTTCTCGTGGTTCGTAGGGTTGACATACCTGTGCAAGCCCTCAATCTGTATTTCAATGGTAAAACGCTGTGCATATCTGCTCATGATTGACCCTGACCACTCATCATCGCCAGTCACACACCCGGTGGTTTCTCAAGTCAACCCCCACGTGCATCTGTTCTTTTTCGCGCCACAGGGCTCTGCTGGGAAGCCTGTGGCATCGCGCAAGGGAAAAGGTTAGTTCCGCACTTCTTCACCCCTCCGCAGCACCTGACTAAACTGAAACCAGGCTGGAGAGGGAATTTCTTACTGTCTGCGGCGGAACAATGGCTTAAGCTCGAACTCACGAAGAATTTCAAAGTGAGAATCACATCCAGCGACGTACGGTGTTCATACGCTTACTATTTCCTCACCCTCGCAGTTGATCCGTGATCTCGATTTATTGCCTCAATTACTGGGGCAAGACTGGTCCAGTGTTTTCCTGCAACGCTTCGAAGGAGTCGTTACGTAAGCTTGTGAATAGTGATATTAGAACACTTCGTTGATTTTTGTTGTTGACAGGATTTGGCCTCGAACTCGTTTCATGGTCGGTCTTTTCTATGTGCCGGAAGTCCATCAGCTTATTCTTGGATTACCTAGGACTGGATCCGTATCCTGAGTGATCCCGATCCCGCCGAGCTGGACAGAATGTTGCATGTTGGACAATTGGTCACCTGGCCGAAGGTGCGCCCATGGAGTATCATTTGTGCCGCAGGGCGCGCACTTATAGCATATGCGAACAATAGCTGCACATGATTGAGAACCGGTACCGCCTCGAGAAGCAAATACTCCTTGGCAGACAGGCTGTCCGGAAAGCGTCACAGTCGCGGGCCCAGGAACGATCTGGCAAGAACACCGACGGGACTGCGACTCAGGAGCGTATTCCGCCACCGGTCACAGGCACGAAACTCCCGTTCCCCTCCGCCGCACCTATCTCTGCCCCACCGATAGCGCCTTCGCAATCTGAAGGGCCACTGCCGGTCGATACAGATGCTGAGACAGCATACCTGAAAGGGTCGCCTACTCCAGAAATGCGCCATTCGAAGACATCCTCGCATAGGAGTGGCCGCAACGCGAGCACGGATTCTCGTCGTTCGTCTACACGACGCCGTCAACCCACCTCGAATGTGACCTGGCAGAAAGAGTCTACGAAGGAAGACGAGGCTACGCTCGAGTCTCCAATGCCGATCACTGATGAGCAGGCCGCATCGCCGTCCGTCCCTCCTTCGCCCAGCTCCTTCTTTCAGAAGCTGCGGACGACATCTATCCCATCGACATTCTCCGCCTTCGCCTCTTTGCGCCGTAATAGCAAGCTGATGGCGTCGGACCCGCATCAGGCGCTTGAACAGACATGGTCGGGGGAGAGCTCGTCGGATGATGATGACCTATCCTTGATGTCGCGAAGACAAAGCCGGCATGCATCGGTTTTCGACGTGCACTCGGATCTGGAACGGAGTGTGGAGTAGATGCGGATGCCAGGGATTCAAGGCAATTATGCTAATCGCACGGTTTGGGTTGTATTATACGCTTTGGCTCTTGTCTTGTCTGTATATCGTCGTAATCTTCAGGTCTTGTAATGAATATAGTTGCTTTACCCTAGTAGTCGAACAGTACGTTGCGCACGGCAGTGGCCATGAGCGAACGAGCACGAGTTCGAAGCCACGCGTCGATGTGGCGTCCGAGCGACGACCACGAAAAGCAAGCCACATTCTGTTTTTCCCCAACTCATTGTGTCCGAGAAGCCTTCGCGTACACGAGGGAGACTACTGCATGCCCAGGATGGAAGTCGACGAAGCCCCAGCCTCTCCTGCTCCCAGCTCTTCCCAAGGGCTGCCCCTTGACCCCTTTGACTCAGATCCACCAATGCCGCCGAACGCTGATGCTGTGGCGGCCGCCGCTGAACGACGGCTGCGTATGCAACGCCAGGAAGCTGCGACGTCTCCCCAAGGCTACGATGCGTTCGATGAAAACCATGAGAAAAGGCAGGAGTTCAGGCGGCTGATTGATCCTGGCATCTTGCGCCCAAACCCGAGGTCTTTGGCGTTGGAGGCCCTCCAAGTGTGCACCGTTGCCGTTCGGGTGGGCGTACGCTCACAATGCCTTGAGCTATAGACCTTGAAGATGCTCGCAGACAATATACTGTCTCACCCGGGCGACGTGAAGTACTACAGGTTCAAGCCGACCAACGGCAAGATCAAGCGTGTCCTTGTCGAGCCCAAAGGCACCATCGAGTACGCCCGTGCTGTGAGTACCGTTCGGCGCGCTCAGAGAGACATATTGACTTCAGTATAGCTCGGGTTCAAGCCGGAGGTAATTCACAATTGGTGTGGCGTTCAACGCATAAGCGCTAATCCCATTCGCCTTCCTAGGTCGAGAATTTGCAGCCATTTTATGTGTTCAACAAGCGACGTCTGAATGATCTGCGCATCGGGACGGCCGTCCTCGAGGAGGTGATGGAGCGCGAGCTAGAGAGGGAGGCGCGAGAACAGCGCGCCAAGGAAGAAGAAAAGGCAGCGAAGGCAGCTCAGGTGGAGAAAGTAAGCTTCGGTATCCCTATTCAATACCCAACAAAAGGGCAGTTATTGAACCTTTGTCTAGGTGAAGATGGCATTTCTGGACGACAGGAGGAAGAAGGCCTCGCAGGACAGAAGAGAAGCGCAGGCACGCGCGGCAAGTCGACGGGCAGATTCTACTCCACCCAGCAGTCCAACAATTGCGCGAGCACCTCCAGGCACAGGATATACGCTCCGTGGCAATGTTGTGAATGTCGTCGCTGATATGCCCTCTCCGTATCATGACGAGGATGATGAGGACTAACTGAGGTGGTGATATGATCCGTTCATAGATTACCCCAAGAGGATTGTACTCCGTTTGGTCGTATGCTCGGGGATTTAGACGAAGTAACATGGTGAAAGAGTGTCGGAAAACTAGTATTGTATTCTGTACAGTCAGGCGTAAACTGTGTACATCCATCAGAACAGGGAGCCATTATATCAACGAGTAAAGTGACCATAACGAACGCATTTAAGTTACGCGAAAGGATACTTCGAACGGTCAAGCTTAGATACTGCCTTCGCTTTCGGAAGCGGAGGCAATGGAATTCGAGGGGGTCCTGGGAATGGTTCCAAGGTTTCCGTCGCTTGTACAGACGAGCCCTCAATGATCGCTGGTGGCACACTAGGCGTGAGCCTCGCGTACAATGACAATCGGCACGGAACTTACTACTCGACTGATCATAGGCCATCGCTCTCTCGCGGACCATGCTGAGTCGGTTACCACGGTTTGAACTGGGCATGGTCAGTGACCGCGAGAGCTCAGGCCTTGCGCCCAACATCGATGCTCGTTGTGGCAACGTTGCTGAGTTCGAACCAGCTCGAGACAGATTCCTCGTCGCATCCAGGGAGCGGGGCACCCTGCTCGTACGGTCTCTCATGTAGTCCGTCGGAGCGGTAGAGTTGGACAACGGCTTGCCACCCGAAAGACCATCATCTGGCTCTTCAACCGTGGGCATTGGCGCAAATGCCGAAGAGGTGGGTCTAGAGACGCTAGCTGTTGACATTCTTCGGGTCACAGCTGGATTCGAGGGGAGACCGACGGCGCGTAGGGAAGGTGTACGTGAGGGCGGATTCGAACTCGACTGGGTGGCCGGGCTACCCATTACTGAAAATGGTCTTCTAACGGGTGAATCCGTCGGCGACGTCTTCACCTCAGTCTGTATAGGTCGTTGCACAGACATTGGTCGGCTGACAGTACTCGACCGAGCCCGCGCGCGTGGAGGTGTAGAAGCTGGTGGGTTGATGGGTAACGAAGCCGTTGGGGAAGACGTCACTGGAGAGGACGTCGCCGGAGAAGACGTCGCCGAGGAAGAAGTTGCTGGCAGACCAAACATGAGATCGAGGAGACCCGACTGCTCTGCGAATACTTGGTTGCGCAGGTCCGAATGGGAGTACTTCGGCCGCCGACGACTCGGGTACACTTGTTTGTGCAAGTCAGCATGGGAGAACGTTGGTCGCCGACGGGCCTTGAACACAGGTGGCTGAATGGTGACAGTCTTGGCCTGCACGGCTGGGGGCCGTGATTGTTCAACTACTTCCGACGCTCTCCAGATGGCGGGATAGATTACAATATAAGGATACACCGAAGGATCTAGACGAACTCGTGTTAAACCTCAATGTTGTGGGTGATCTGAGATTTACTTACAGATCATGAACGCAGGATAAGGCACTCTCTGTCCCTTGCCGACATCACTTTCAGCTGACTTGGCAGTGCTATTATGTACAGCCTCAGGATATAGGGCGAAGAATGGGTACACAGGAGGATCTGATGATAGATAATTAATATATAAGAACAGGATCAGGGTGAATGAGCTTACAGAGACAGATGAACGGGTAGGCTTGCGATAGGCCGATAGAAAGCCCCGCCGACGGGGACATCCCAGGAACCGAAGCCTCACGGCCGTAGCTTGACGGAGCCGACATCTGTTTCAGAGTACGATGGTTGACCGCAGGATCTGTACAAGCTCAAATTCTGAATAACGCTGGCCTCGCACTAGGAAGATGGCTTACACAGATCAAAGAATGGGTACGCTCTGGGCTGCAACGAAACCACTTCCATTGATGAGATCCTCATTGATGCAACAACCGAGGGGTAGATCTCGTCCAGGCTATAGGGATACACTGCAGGATCTGCATTGTACTGTCAGCAAGCTACGCAGGACCAATTGGCTGAGCCTTACAGATCTTGAATGCCGGATACGACCAGTCGAACGTGGTAGTGATTTCGACGTCGTCGACCTTGACTACAGCCGCAGTACGAGGTGCATAAATCTCAGCGACGTTCCACGGATACACTGGAGGATCTGGACTCAAAAGTTAATCATGGTAAAACCTAGAACCAGGCACCATCACGTACAAAGCATGATGCCAGGGTACTCGGTAGGCAACTTCACGATGATACCTGCAGTGCTGAGGTCCCGACGGGTGAACGCGGGATAGATATCATCTACGTTGTACGGGTAGACGTTCGCGTCTGAAGGCGAAACGTCGGACAGACAGTGAGAATCTGGAAGGAATCCACTGGGAAAAATCTCACATATTTCGAGAGTGGGGTAATACTTCTCCAGTTTGACCCTCAAACCAGACGGTACGACCACCCGACTTTTGCCCAGCGAGGAAGACTGCTGCTCAGGGTAGATATTGTACAAGCTATACGGGTACACCTGCGGAGCTGGATATGATATGAGACACGACCAAGAGTTACGAAAGATGATGAAGGACACACCACTGCCGACAGTAAGACGTTGCACTGACAACCCCACGGCAACACTCTTCCCATCTACTCGGGTCGGGTGTGCACCGTCGCGTCCAATCACCGAAGGGTAAATCCGAGCAACATTGTTCGGGTACACGGCAGGATCTGTGAAGCGTAAGGGTGAGCATAGACGAACAGAAGTAGTCAGGAGGCTGTCCATACAGAGATCAAAATTCGGATAGGTGATAGAAAGCTGGATGGAAACGACAGCTGCTTCGGCACCTCTCGTGGAGAATGAGGGGTAGATATCTTCAAGACTGTACGGGTAGACCTTTGGATCTGCAATCATATTGGTAAGTCGTCAATAGGCCACAGAATTCACAAACTGACACAAGTTGAAAGTAGGGTACGATGTGGATAGGCCCACACTTATCGAAGTGCCCTTGCTGGCTAGCGTATCCTTGCGAATGTCCATGGAGATCTGTGATGACGACGACCAACGGGAGCTACTGCCCGACGACGGTGGATATATCCCATACAGGTTGTGCGGATATACCGGCGCATCTGTATGTGAAATGGTCAGGAACCCAAAAGGCACGAAAGACGCCGGACTCACATAGGGTGATGGAAGGATAAAATTCCGGGAGCTGAAGACCAACAACGGTAGACCCTGCAACGTCCGAGGTAGCAATGGGAGGGTAAATCTCCTGCAGACTGTCCGGGTACACGGCAGGGTCTGTAGTGCCCGCGTCAGCCTACTGGTCAACGAAGAAACATATACGTAGACATACACAAGCGGAAGGTCGGGTAAGCTGGCCTTAGAGTGATAGGAATCCCTGGGACCGCGCGGTCCGCAGATGCCACGAACCGTGTAACATGGCCGGGGTAAATCTCGAGGTGAGGGTACGCCGCAGGATCTGGGAAGGAATTTGCATAAATACAATCCTTCTGGCAGTCAGGATAAAGGCTCTCACAGATGCTGAACACCGGATAGGCTCCATCAAGATGAGTTGACACTTGTCCCATATCGCTGCCCGCAAGACGTACTGTAGCAGGATAGAGGTCAAAAAATGGATACACCGCAGGGTCTACAGGTCATATAAGCTATGTACAAGACTGATGATCCCAATGAGACTTACACAAGTTGAAATGAGGATAGCTTGCACTTGCCACCCCCAGCGCCGGACGAGCTGATCTTGTAGTATCTAGACTTCCCGAGGACTGCTGGTGAGCCACGGCAGCACTACGGCTGGCACTATAGTAGGGGAACACAAGAGTAGATGGGCTTGCAACAATTTCTTGAGACACAGCCTGCTCCTGCCCGACCTGCTGGTGAACTAGACTGGCACTGCGAGTTGGACTGTAGTAGGGGAAAACAAGAGTAGACGGGCTTGCGACGACTTCTCGAGAGACAACCGGCTCCTGTCCGACTTTGGTAGTAGTATCATGACTTGGCTCGTAGTATGGGAAACCGAAGTGGGAAGGGCTGGCTGATACGAAGGAGGCTTCCCTGGAAAAGGAACTCCCATTTTGACCCGGTCTGTAGTAAGGGAAGGCAAACCCGGAGGGCCGTGCAACAACCAAAGAAGCAGAGATATCTTGTGCAATGTGCCCGGTCTCACTGGGGGCTCCGGAATAATACGGGAAGACGAAGCGCGACGGGGATGCTGCGGGCTCCGGCGTCTGGGAAAACTCTGAAACGTCCCGCTCAGCATTGTATGGCCAGACATGATTCCAAGGCTGCGATGATGTTGATGCTCTCTTCCGCCAGATCATTGGGAGGGGACTATGCGGGACGCTAGACATCCCGCGAAGGGCAATGTCCGGCGAAGGTACACGGTAGGCGAACTCATTAGATACGGGGGACGGGGGGTACGACGAAGGAGCGCCCCAGGACGTCGCAGTAGCGGGCGTCACAGGCCGACTGTGCATGTGCCGCAACGCAATGTCAACGGACGGCGCACGACCAAACGAGCTCTCCATCGGTGACGGAGGATACTCCGAAGGAGCTCCCCAGGACGTCGCGGTACCGGGAGTGACAGGTCGGCTATGCATCTGCCGAAGTGCAATGTCAACAGACGGAGCACGATGATCCGAGCTCTGCGACGGCGACGGCGGATAGTACGACGGAGCACCCCAGCTGGTAGCAGTGCTCGGTGTGGGCGGGGCATCCTCCAGGAGGCGCATGGCGATATCAGGCGAAGGAAGCCGCGATGAGTACGAGACCGACAAATAGTCATAGTCGTCATCAGGAGGGCCGAAAGACGTATGCGAAGATGGCGTCAACAGCACAGAGCCCTGGAGACGTCTGTCAAGATGCACAGACGGAGAGTAAACCCATGATATGAACTCATCATCGGCAGGGTCATAATCAGGAGGCCCAGCCGACGAGATGGACCACGTATAGTCATCGAGATTCATTTCGAAGACATCATCCACCGGACTGGGAATAGGAAGGTCATTCAAGGTGTTGGGCAGGTTCGCAGGATCGAGACTGGTTTGGCCGGTCGCAGCCAATGGACTACGCGAGATAGATGCGCTTGCCCGCCACGAATTGACCATCTTGTCAATATCCCTCCGTGCGGTCTTTGGCTCCTCCTCTTGCACAATTGGCGATAGCATGCGCGACATCTGAACGTCCTCGTTCGGACTGTTCGGGGACAGTTGGCGCGGAACAGCTCTTGGTGCAGATCTGGCAGAGGCCGAGTCCAAGCGGTCCAGCAGCGACAATTTCTTCGGCACAAGACGAGGTGCAATGAAGGGTGTCCTGGTCTGCTGGAACAACGAGATGTTGTCCAGCTGGTCCTCCCCATGGTCATCGAGAAAAGACGTCCGGCTGTCACCGCCCCGCCCGTGTGAAATTCGTGAAGGGGCGACAGAGCGGGGGACGTCCACAGCGTCCCTTCTCGCAATACCAAGCCAAACATCGTACCAGCGTGCCTTTGCAATATCAATGTCAAATTCTATCTGTCCACTGATGGGCATCTGCATTAACGGGATAGTAGGAGAGCGGGCGTCGAAGAGGTGGGACCACAGCAGTGACCAAGATTCGTCAGATATACGAGGATTCAGAGCCAGGCCATTTTGATTGGTACGAAGATAGACACAGAGGCCGGTGATACTGGGCAAGTTGAACTCTCGAGCAATGGCGGTAAGTTGGCTGTTCATCTAAGCGCCCTGTTATTAGTGCATTCCATCTCAATATATATCCGGACTTACAGTAGGATATAACGGCATAAGCAGTCCCTGCGAAAGCCGATCAGGCGGCCCCGAAGATAGTGTGTGACCTAAGTGACCGTGTTCCCTGGAAAACGAAGGAGGCGGGATGACCACGACGAGCCATTTGTAACTTCTCTGGACCACCCTCTCCCGAGACTCACGAAGGCTCGAATTGACGTAAGAAATGGAAGGCACTTTGCGATGCAAAGGGTCGAAGGGTTCGGCGGGAGCGAGGGAGGCGTACGAAGGGTAAGACGCATGCGTTTCCGAGTCCAAGGGGCCGCGCGGGGGTACAGCAGTTGGGGTTGATCCTACAAACTCATTGTCCGTCTCCGGTGGAGTTATTGGTTGCGCAGGGCGAGGAAGGTCGAATAAATATGGCCTGTGTACACTGTTGGAGAGCAAATGAGACATGGCCGGGATAGCTGGCGAGTAATGAATGGTCGCGGTACGCCGACTAGCAGCAGAGGTACGCTGAGGGCTGGAAAGCTGCAACTATCGCCTGTGAAAAGCACAATGAATCCCGGGGAAATTTGACGAAGAGCAGCTGCGGGACGACGACAACGGTGAGTATATATGTGCGGGGAGCATGGCATCAGACATACGGAGCTGGTCGGTAAGGCGACGGTGGCAAAAATTGCAGTCACTGGCCCACGGCGACAGCGAGCTCTGTCAAAGAGCGGACGGAGGGAAAAGGCGACGTTTCAAGGAGGGAGGAGTGGGTAAGCCAGGGATCGGCGCTCACTGCAGTCCATTCCTGGATCACTAGCGGCAACCGGCCATTCCCTTTTTCGGACTGGTCCCGTGCCACGTGCACGACGCGTTAATTGCACCGGGCAAGTCGGACTCGGCCATTGTCCATACCATGGAGCAGAAGCTTGCTCAGGTTGCGGCTCTGAGCCAGAAAGACAAGGCGGCTGCATACCAGTCCCTCCTCGCACAGGCACTCGGCCGTCAAGACCAGTCCCAGCTCCCCGCAGATATCCACATTCTCGTCGAGAATGTCGTGCAAGAGAGCGTCGGGCTAGTGATCGGAAGACAGGTCCTTTCTGAACTCGTCAAGGCCCTCTCAGAGGGCGTAATTGCGGGTGCTGATCTCAGGAAGCGCATCGTGGAGGACACTCTTGCCACTGTCCAGCCGCGCATCGTGAGCTACGAAGAACAAGTAAGCAGGTGCACCGCACCGCGTGTGGTCTCGCTCTAAACACCTTCGCAGGTGAACTCATTGCGATTTCAATTAGCTGATATACTGGAAGCAGGGGAGGAATGGAGCGAAGCCGCGCGAGTCTTGATGGGCATCTCTCTCGACTCGGGTCAACGGTGAGCCCTGAGTCCATCACGCATGAAATGCCATCGTTCAGCCCAGTTTTCTACCAGCGCCCTTCCAGACGAAGACAAACTGCGCGTGTACGTCCGCATAGTCCGCCTATTGCTAGAGGACGAAGACTCTGTCCAGGCAGAGACATACTACAACCGAGCCGCTCTTCTCGCCCATTCAACAACAGAGAAGGAAACAATCCTCCAATTCAAGCTCTGTCAGGCGCGTATCAGTGACTACTCCCGCAAATTCCTCGAAGCCGCAAGCAGATACCATGAACTCAGCTGGGTGCCAGAGATAGACGAAGACGAACGGACACATATGCTGTGAGCCGCTTCCTTTCCCGCCACACCGCACCTCTGACTTCCCTCAAGGCTCGCAGCAGTCACCTGTGCCGTCCTCGCCCCCGCAGGCCCCAACCGTTCACGCGTTCTCGCATCCCTTTGCCGCGACGAGCGCGCGTCCGATCTCCCCACCTACAACATCCTTCTCAAGATGTTCCATGACCGCATCCTGCGCTCCGCTGAAATCAAAGAGTTCGAGCAGACCCTCAAGCCGCATCAGCTCGCCCGCATCTCGCTCTCCTCCAACGACCGCCTCGCTTCCGCCGTCGCCGATGACGACGATCTCCCCGATCCAAACGCGAGCACGCGCACCGGGCCCTCCACGGTCCTCGACCGCGCAGTCATGGAGCACAACCTCCTCGCGAGCTCCAAGATTTACAACAACATCACGTTCCGTGGTCTCGGCGCGCTCCTCGACTTGACACCCGGCGCCGCGGAGACGATGGCACGGAAGATGATTGAGCAGGGGCGCCTCAAAGGCTCGATAGACCAGGTCGAGAAGCTGATCTCGTTTGAGGTCACTGGGGAAGATGATGATGCACAGGGCAAGGCTGGAGGGCTGGGCGACGTCGAGCAGATCGAAGAGGACACGGGAGCGCCCTTCACGAAGCGGTGGGATATGCAGATCCGTCTGACAGCTGCGAACGTGAGTCGCACACGTTACACTCTACATGCAACTTCATTCAAAATTTTCACAGGTCGAATCCATTGTACAGCATCTCACAGAGAAGGGCCTGGTGAGATTTGCAACAGCACAAGCATGAAATATGTGTATGAGTAGCATGAGAGCGATATCAATCAGAGCAGGAGCCAGAAGGTCCGCAGGTGCATGTATAGAACGTTACAATGGATCATGTTGGCAATATAACAATATGCAAGAAGTGCTGTTTCAACCGTCGACTTTCCGCCGCTTTTTGGCGCGTTCCCGTTTCGTCTCTAGTTCGTGCCACTCCCCTTCCAACGTAGCCAGGCTGAAAAGATGGAAGTTAGTACTGAGAAAGCGAAGCGGAAAACTCTCATGATAACACACCCAGTCGGCGCCGAGGGCGGAGGTTGCTCTTGGTGGAAGTAGGGTGCTTCGAGGGCTTGCAGAGCTGTCACACGCTGCGCCGGATCGTAAGCCAACAAACGTTCTGCCAGGTCCAACCCAGCAGGAGATAGCCATCTATCGGTGGTGTGAGTTTGAAACCGTTGAAGGGCAGGACTGGCACTCTACTTTTCGAACAGTTCGCGGAAATGATTCGAGATGGTCTCCTTAGGCTTGACGAGTTCGTACCATGGTAGATTCGTTACAGTCGGCCATCGCTCCACAGTAGGCGTGCCGAGGATCTTGTATACGACGTCAAGTTGATGGATCTCGTCATTACCTTGGAAAACAGGCTTCTTCGTGAATAATTCCAACATGATACACCTGGCCGAAAGGGTAAGAAGGAGAGTGCGACATAACAGTAAAGAATCCTACCCCGCGCTCCACATGTCAACTTCCGGACCATACACGGTTGTGCCAAACAACAGCTCCGGCGGACGATACCACAAGGTTATGACCCGGTTAGTATAGTCGCTCCTACGGCGCTTTTGATAGAAGCGCGCCAGACCGAAATCCGCGAGCTTGAGTTCCCCTCGATTGTTGATCAGGATATTTGAGCCTTTGATGTCGCGGTGAATGACGCCCTTATGGTGAAGGTAAGCTAACCCTGCGAGCATCTGCCGACAAAATGACTTGAGATGCGCATCGGTGAACGCGAACTGGTTCTGTGAGAGCACGCCAGTCAAATCGTGATCCATGTATTCGAACACCATGTATACGGATCCTGCGAGCTAACGGTGAGACTCAAACCCAAGAAGTATCGCAGACAAAAGCGCACCGTTCGATACCATCATCTCGTAGAGCCGTACGACATTTTCGTGTCTTAGCGATTGGAGGAGTTTGATCTCTCGCATTGCCGTCACAGGAAACCCGTCTCGTTCCGCTTCCATACGTATTCGCTTGAGCGCCACGAATCGACCATTGCCGGTATTGCGCGCTTTGTACACTTTACCGAATGTACCCTCACCGACCTGGCTGACAATAGTGTAGAGCTCGTCCGTTAGACCTCGGACAGGACTCGATGGTCTTGTGATGTTCGTGAGGTTAGGCGTCAGGCTCTCGTGCTCGTGCTCGTGCAGTTGGCGGTGGGCTGTTCCTGGCTTGTGGTCTTCATGAACAACAGATGACCTCCGACTTTCATGTATGGATGTGCGACGCGAGACGTCCTGCAGCATCGGTGAAACGGCTGGTGGCGTGGATTGCATATCCACAGACGATCTGGGATCTCTCGTCGGTACCACATCCCGGGGTCTCGCAGGAAGTGGGTGAAACATAGCAGAAACGGATCCGTTCTGATTACCAGAGGGGTTTTCAATGTTGGCAGGCCGGGACGTGCGCGTAGACGGTACGAAATGGCTTTGGGAAGTGGAAGCTGGGATTTGAACAGGATGGCGCTCTGCATCGGGATCGCCTTCTTCGTCATCGTCGCCAGGGAAGAATCTCTTGACAGAAGAATTCAGTTGGCCGATTGGCTTGAATCCTGCGTTCTTGGTCGAAGGAATGCGAGAAGATGTCGTTGAGTTGGACTTGAGACGGGTCCCTGTAGGTGAGGGTGGATTCGAAGTCGAAGCAGAATGTGGTTCTCGAGATCTCTGAGACGACGCAGGTAGACTAGATGGAGGTGGCATCGCATCCGACAGATACGCATCGGTACCCGTTCGCTTGCGATCCGGGCGTGGTGGAAGGAATGAAGCACGCTGTGCATGATATCGAATCCAAATTCATATCATGTAAATCTGAGGTAGAGCTTACCTCGGGTTGCTTGCCATTGCGGTCCACCTTCTCATCGCGTGGAGGAGTACGCTGTCGAGGAATCCAGACACGAAGTTCTTCAGATCGCTTGATAGGTTGTGGTGGGAGGGATAAGGATAGAGAATTGATCGACGTCGCAATGGGGAGACGATGCACCGTACGCGAGCGCTCCCTAGGACTCCGCGAAGGACTGCGACTCCGGCTGGTACTCGTCACAGAGGAAGGACTGCGCCGACGTGTGCGACCTCGGCTACCCGAACTAGGAGGACTGCGAGGTGACGATATCGGAGATCTTGAATACCTTGAGTGCTGCTTCACTTTTCTACCTCGATGTCTTTCCGTAGGACTAGGGCTACGACGACTGGCTGCTCGACTGCTGTCTCGACGCCGACGCCTAGGGGTATCCACAGAACGCGAACGTCCTCGGGAAGAACGGCGAGAATAGTGAGAATCTGCAGGCGAGCGGGACCGAACAGGGGAAGGCGAGCGACGCTGTCGCCGCTTTCCGGTTGATTTGTTGTTCTTAGAATTCGGTGTTACAGTAGCTTCCCTTCGAGTCCAACTGGTAGTGCCATCAAAAAGGACAATGGTAAGCAAAAGGGAAAACAACACACTTGTTCAGCTGCCCATCATCCGCACGCCAATCCCGTTTCTGCCGGTTCTTCTTCCCGTTTTTCCCACTCTTATTGTTGCGGTTGTTGCTTTGGTTGCGTTGTCCTTGCGATTCATTCCAAGGTTGTATTTGCGTGTCAATCCAAGGAGCAGGCTGCCATGACTGTGCAGGTTCCCATGAGCGCTCCTCCCCGGTGCGCTGCGGTTTGTCCTCAGAGTCTCGAGACCACGGACGAGGGGAGTCTTGAGGGTGCGAGTGGCCTACGACTCATGATCAGTACCATGCAGCAGTATCGCCTTCGTCATTTCTCACCTTTGTCTTTTTTGGGCCAGCCATCGTCCTGAAAGTCGCCGTAACTCACACGGGTACTATCATCACCAGATGTCAGCTACACATGACGTGGGATTGTGAAAATATGCCATACCGCACAGGTCTCCATGCCGGAGACTCGGAATGAGACATTCCTGAGTAGCCTTGGTCATGGCCCTCCCACTGTCTGCCCAAAGCACTGGTGTGGGGGTCTTCGCTTGTACGCTTTGGAATCCAGGATTCGGGCTCGCGCTGTTCTGGCGCATCATAATCATCCCTGCCACGATACTGACTGTCCCTGGAAGGACGCTCGACAGACGTAAGAGAGGTGTCGGCGGTACGCCGGTCGTCACTTCGGCGAATACGAGAGGATGAGCTTTCTCTCCTCATGTCAAATCCTGCCCTTGTCGGAGATAAACGTGGGGTTTGATAATAAGGAGAGGTAGAGCGAGCGTTGCCGTAGAAATCAGGATCCTCCCGTGAGAGAGGTAGTACCTCGTCGTCCTCATCAGCAGCACGGCGCTTCCTTCTTGAACGTCCTTGAGAGGAATGCATTCGTAGAGAGGATGCTTAGACAGCGCGTGGTATAAGATGATGGGAGGGTGCAAGGAAGAGACCACAGTTGAACGCTCGCGTTACGTGTTGTGACGGGAAAAGTTGACGGTCAAGGGTTCCCCTGAGCCAACGGCTGTCAGACGGACTGGTTGGTCGTTCAATAGGATTGGTGAACCGCCATACAAGTCACTCAGAGCCGGAGATAAGTCTTGGAAAAGACTTGGTGGGACGCACGACGGCAGCAGAGGGTCAATATAGAATTAGCAGATGTCTCGCCAATCGACAAATTCAAAGAATGGAATATCTACACTTACATAACGTTGAAGCCTACAGCAGAGGAAGAGGCGACAATCTCTCGGATTGCGGAAAGAGTGAGGAGGCCAGCACCTACGAGAGCTCGAGAGGGACGACGACCACGACTGTCTCGTGCAAGCCAAGTTGTGCGTCAGTAGCGACGGTGCAGGTGTCCACCCGTAGAACTGCCATCGAACGTCCATCAAGCCCCCCAACAGCCACTCCATCCTCTCTCACAATACATTTCTCGCATTGAAAGTCGACAGACGACACTGTAACGAAATGTTAGTCAGTTGAACATCGATGTCGTGGTTGAGACAACGCGGGATGCGCAACATCGCGATCCGACTCATGGCACACGCTAGCTATGGCAGCAAGTTACAATACGATGACTATCCTGGGTGTCGGTTACAAGGAATTCTTGATGATACAGGAGCACAAAGTCTACTTGGATACACGAATCGACAAGATCGAAGTACCTACACGCGGGCTGATGCGCAAAAGGAACAAACATGCGTCACTGAAATCGACATTGTTCAGGGTCATTTGAATCTTCATGGTCTGCTGCTGCCTCGCGGGCCATGTAATGGTGCAGAAGCAGATCCGTGAGATCAAACCGCCTCGAGGAAGCCTCGGCGTTACGTGTCATGATGCTTTCAGCACTCTGCATCCTAGAGAATGTGCGGGATCTGTGTGCGGGAGCAAACAACTGACAAAAATTCGCGTGAGACGGGTACACTGTCGAATGTAGGTCTGTACTTGCCTTGACAGTAGTGTCGATCCCGCTGACAGCAACCAGCGGAAGATGAGGATGTCCCTCGATCACATTGACCACACTGCCATCTCCCTCGAGGATGTCATGCAGCTTGCCCGAAGATTTTCTCCACATGAAGAAATTGCCATCATCGGAGCCTGATACCACAAACTCGTCTTGCGGCCCCAAGAAGTTCACTGTGTAGACTCTCAGTTTGATCGATGACTCAATTCTCAATGTATGGGACTCACCGTCCTTCACCGTCTCCACGTTACAGGCCCCCACGAAACGGGCACGGGGCAGGATAACAGGCGCTCCTGTGGAAGGTTCTCCGTACACTCTGCTCTGCTCTTCATCGGTATCGGCATCCTCTTCATCATCGTGCTCGTCCGGACCAGTCAGCGATGTTGCCTCCATGTCGACATCAGGCTCGTTTTCAGATAAAATACGTTCGATATCTTCTTCCATCCGTACGTTGATGTCAGAGGATGGGACATTGTCGGCAACCACATTGACCTCGCGTGAAGGAACCACTGACTGCATTCGTCTGCGCTTCGGATTTGGCTGGAGTAGAGACTGAGGACCAGACGATTCCGATGTTCGCGGCTCGTCCCGTGTAGAATAAAGGTATACAGCGTCCGAGCTGTATGCTAATGCCCTGTCAGATATGTCCGTGCTTTATTCACATACCAGTGGACCTACTCATCAATACCTATGTCCGCCGTCAGAACTTGTATTTAAGAATGGGAATATTGTTACCTCATGACCATTGCTTGTCGACATGCGTGCCCCGGTGATATGTTCATAACCAGGCCTCTCGCCCATTCCCCGGGAAATGCGTCCGAACCGCCTTACGCATGTGGTGACGTTGTCTGACTCGGGTAGCAAGTCCCATTCTTCTCTGAAGACTCTAGGGGCCTGTCGTCGATCGAATAGGTAACCCTGCGCAAAGTAAATGAGGTTATGACTCGATAATATAGATGTGATAGCGCACGTAGGGTGACTCTCCGGCAACCACGAATTGGTATGGGGTAAGAGGAGAAAGCGCGAGTGTGCTCAGCTCGCAATTCACTCTAGCCAGTATGGCAGAGCATGCACCTGCGTTACAGTTGTGGGGAATACGCAGATCGTGTTGACGGACAGTTCCATCCTGCACCACAAAGGACGGTTAGAACGGGCTCAACAAATTTATCGTGCACCACACCTCGGAGACAGTCAAGAACAGGTCCGGACTCTCTTCAGTCACGATGCGCTTTGTCCGAGCAGTATGACACCGTAGTGTACGAACATGAGCTTGCCGAGAAGTGTATTCGGGCGAGCTACCATTTCCTGCGTTCATCGCAGCCTCTCCTATGTCACATATGCGCACTTGAGAATCGCCAGCAACTGTGGCTCTAAGAGTGATGAGCGTCGTGTCAAAGTAAACCGAATATGCCGGAGATAGTCTCACATTCGAGAAGAATTAGGTAGCATCTGTGCATTGAATATGTTCCCTGTATGCCCCGTATGTATTACTGCGTCACAGGCGAAAGGATATTCTTGGTTGACATTGTTTGCATCAATGCGCCATAGCCGCACCCTGACTGACGTTAGTTTTCTCTCGCCAACAACAGTAGTGAGCACGTACGTGCAGTCGTCTCCGCCACTAACGAGGACTTCGCCATCCCTCGCCCACGATAGGGCATTCACACATCTGTCCAACGAAATACATGTCAACATAAGTAAGAGTAGAATGTCTGTAAAGTGTTACCCTGTGTGTCCGCTCCGATGATCGCCGAGAACATTGACTCTGTCCAGCGCATTGTCGAACGAGGCAGAAAGCAATCGCGATTTCCGCCTGACTGATAGGGCCGTCAAAGGCGCAGAGGAAACAGTCGAATAGACGTGATCCATGGAGTCCGGTTTGGCCTTCCCAGCCTCTTGGTGTATGCACCGGTACCTTTGACGGACGAGGCTGAAGCACAATGGTAAGTACTGGACAAGAGTCTACAAGAGTTCTTCCGATTACCCGTGACGCATACGCAGTGGGGAATCCTGATAGAGCTAGCACACATATGGCGACCATCCTGCGTGTTCCAACCTCCAACGTAACGAAATAGTCGGAGGGTTTCAGGGCCACTCTAGTACTACTCAGTGCATGCATATTGCAAACCACTGCAGACCAGCGGAACATGCATGATTGAGAGGTGTGCGGCACGTACGTCATTATATTGCAGCGCTAGCGACCTCCAAATTGAAACATCTCGGAGCAACTCGACGATCCACACTATGCTTTCTTCAGACACATCCAGATCCCCAGAGATGTCGCGCATAATATGATCATAGATCTGCGTATACATTAACTATTGAATCGTGGGTGCGGTTTATTACAAGAACGAGGAACGGGCCAGTACTGGTGTTTGAGTCGAGACTGAGGGGCTGACAATCATAATGTCCTATCCTGTGCCAATCTAAACAGATTTGGCGAATCCAACAGCGTCCTTGCCGGCGTCGTAGACGGTGTAGTAACGACGAAGGAAGACATCACCTGGAGACATGCAACCTTAGTTTCATCGCAAGGCGAGACACCGAATGTACTCACCAACAATCCAAAGAGAGCCACCATCGGGCATGTTGATATCAAGACCAGTGAATGCCGACATGCAGGTACCCTGAACCTCCAGGATGTAGTCGGTCCCCTTCAGCGGGTACGGCTTGCCATTGAAGGTGAAGGTGAGATCAGGAAGGTCGGGGACTTTGGCACAGTCCACAGTATATTGACCATTCCATGACCTTTGCGCACCGATCTGCGTGTTGAGCATCTCAGCCATGTCGGTGGGCAGAGCAATAAGAGAAGTGCCTGACAGAGATTGAGCACGTCATAGGTTGAAGAGGAAGAATGACTGACCGGTGTCGATTGCAGCGCCGGTGTTCGAGAGCTCCAACTCATCGTCACCCAAAGCGACCTTCTCAAGCTCGACTTCCCAGTAGGCCTTGCGGCGAACAGGTACATAGTCGATCTCTCCGGTGTAAGCAGTGACATCAACACCTCCAAAGATAGCTTCACCACCATCTTCTTCAGACGAACCAAGCCGGAAAGAAAATACGGGGGAATCCACAAGCTTCTGGTTGATCATCTTGTAAAACGGTGGAACGACGTGGTTCACCGAAATAGTGTCGTAGGCAAGGCCGAGGATACCATCGAATCTTAAAGTGGTCGTGCTTTAGCGGGAGCTCATCGCGCACATTGATGATCAACTCACTTCCCGAACGCAAACGCCAGTCCAGGTTCCTTGGTCGCTTCAGCGAAATCAAGTCCCTTGATCGTGATGTCTCCGATGGTCATGGTGTCCTGAGAGATAAAGCCCTCCATGGAACCGGAGCCATACTGGATCGAGAACTCCGAACCATTCGCCTTGTATGTTGACGAAGAACTCGAGTCGTACTTCGTGTGAAGGAAGCAAGCAATCGAGGTACACTTCGTACTCGGAACCCACAGGTTGCTCGAGCTGAACAGCTGTTCAGCTGCGGCTGACAGGCAAAAGATCTCGGCTTACCCAGTGTCGAGGATGACTTTGAACTACGACTCGCTATGAGTATACTGGACGCACCCAGTGAATATTAATAACGTACGTTCTGAGGGGGCGTTCCAAGCGTGATCTCAGCAAAGTACTGCGCATTCATGAAGTCTATCCCAATGACGTCAGCAACATCTTAGGAGAACAATCGAATGCAGTCAACGTACTGCTGAGGGGGACGCTATGGCCACTCTCGATGTCAAGCTCCTCCTGGGTCCAGAACAAGTCCTCGCCGTCGTCATGAGCAGGACGGCTGGGGGGAACATTGCGACCGAAACCGCCAGCGCCCATAAGAGGGGTCTGCGCATAACCACCATACTTCTCGGCGAGATACGCGCTCTCAAGAGCAGGGTTGCTCGAAACTGGAGGAAGCTTGTTCAGCTTGAGCCTGTGGAGGCCATCGGCAGCAACGAAGGGGAGCAGGAGGAGGGGGGCGGCTCTGAGCAACATGGTGGTAGAGAGGGAAAGAGCAACCGCGGGCTGCGTGCGACGCTGTTTGCTTCCTCCCTGCTCACGGCAACTCCCGCCATCACCCGCTGGCGTTTGCCGATCTCCAGCCTCGCTGAACGAGCCAACCCTTTCAAGTCCGGTCAGCTTCGTCTGCAGCGTCGCTCTTTCAGCCCCATTCTTCTCCACGCATCTGCACCGCATGGCGTCCGGCGCTCGCACGCGCAAAGCCTCCACTCAGCCCGAGGTGGACGCCACCAATTTGAACAACCTGGAACGGCTGATATTCGCCCAAGCCGTGCACGAACTTGGGCCGGAGGCCTGGCCCAAGGTATGCGAGCTGCTTGCGCAGCACCCCATGATTCTGCGCCCGAAGCATTTCTTCACCCCCCATGTCAGCGCAGTTGTCTTCTACAGTAATTCCCACTGTTTACGCCCGTACTGCAGTCATGCCGTGTGACATTCACCCAGCTCATGGAAGAAGCCCGTCTTGAATGGTGAGGTAGCCCATTTCGGCTCACAGCGAAGCTAATCATGTGAAAAGTCCTGAGAATGTGAAACCGCGCTGTACGTAGAGTATTACATACTAATTTACATGCAGGTGCTGAACGGACGGTGGCTGCAGCCGAAGTTCTACTGAAACTGGCCCAGCGCCACTATGGGATTCGTCTCGCTGAGCTGAAGGAGCTCATTTCTGCTGAAGAAACGAAGTTTAAGTGCGTGTCGCCGTTTCTCCACAGCTCACGTCTCACGTATACGCCATGGACAATCCAGAACACTTGTGACTGAGATTGACGAAATTCGTGGAGGTTTATGGGACGACAAAATTTCAGGAAAGTCTACTGTAGACCCACCCAGTCGCGAAAAATCACCTGCAGCAGTGGAAGAGCTTATTCAAAGTGTTTCGCACCCGGACACAGTTCCTACCGCATTACAGGCGCAAACGCCAGTTACCACAGATGACGCTCCGCTACTTGTGGAACAAGAGCCCGAAGCACCAGAGGTAACTGTCATCCCAGATGCGACCGATACGGCAAGTTGATCTGGATGTCTACAATCCTGTGGTCCTTAAACTCATGGATGTCGCAGGTTGCTGCTGAAGTTGTTCCGGATGAACTTCCTCACCAAACACCGGATGGCACAGATAGCAACACCAATATTGCGCCAGAAGCTGAACAACCAATCGAAAACTCAATGACTGAGACTGCGGTGCGTTTTCATGTGCTCTAACGGCATCATTTATCGGAACTAACATTTGAGGCGAAACAGGCAATGGATACTGATCAGGGTACAGGCGATACCACCGAAAGCCCAACATCGGCGACCCCGGCCGTCGAGCCAATGGAAACAGACGGAACTGAACCGGAACCTGTGGCTGTTCAAGGGCCTCAGTCAGTCTCACCACCCGCAGAGACGCTGGAACCAAACGCAGAGGATGCAGCGCAACCTACAGCCGAACGTGGCCCACCTCAGGAAGTCCCACCTCCCGCTTTAGAGTCACCCGCCGAAAATGGGTCGCAAGACAAACCTACGGACAGTGATATCGCAATGACAGAAACAGACCCCGTGCCCACTGTGGAAAGCGAAGCACCACGCGTCGATAGTGAGCACTTCCATCTAGTCTGTGAAAGCTGTCTCAGCACCGCGTGCAGATAAACGCAAAGCCTCTGAAGTCGACAGCGTGATGTCGGAATCACAACGGGAGAAGAAACGTGCTCGTGAGGAGTCCGAACCCGCAGACGATGACGAAGCCGGTATGAACATCATCTACTTCACATCTGCTATCCGTACACAGACTCACTTGCTGTACAGGACCGAGCTCGGGGCCCAAAGTTCGTCGGGGGCGACCGACCACAGCGGACGGCAATCCTGTTGTATCCAAGCGCTTCCAAAACGTCATAACCATGCTTCACTCGCAGATATCGCAGCATCGGTTCGGCAACGTGTTCCAGTATCCCATCAAGAAGTCTGAAGCCCCAGACTATCATGACATAGTGAAACGGCCTATGGATCTGAAGACCATGAAAGCGCGGATCAAGGATGGGTTGATCTCAAACTCAATGGAATTCCAACGAGACGTCTTCCTTATGTTTGCTAATGCGATGATGTACAATCGTCCTGGCTCTGAGATCTACAATATGGCTGAGGAGGTATATATATCGCGTTTTCGTCTCGTTATGTTTCTCATGTGGTCTTCATAGATGATGTTGTCGAGTGAAGCTCAGATCAGCGCGTTCCGGCAGACAGAAGGCTTCCACCGCATGTAGTGCATAACACGACGGATTGAACTAGGGACAATCGTTATACATACAGCTCCAGATGATACAAGACATAATACTGATACATCGCGCCCAGTGAAGTAAACTCGCAAATCAGAACCAGGGCAAGAACATTTCTGGCATTCTTGCTAAGTGGAGCGGATTCGTTGCCGTGGAAATCAAGCCCAGCACGGTTTGTAGGACGGGTGTCGTGACTGGGGGTTGACCAGGTTGACTATTAGGCACGGGCTGTATACGTTTGTCAGGCTACATCCATTCTTCACTAGACTGCGACATACCTGTTCGCGCTCGATTTTGCAGCCTAATGTCTCCGCTCGCTTGACGATGCCATCGATATTGCTACCCACGTTTGCCCGGAAAGCTGCGTCAAAAATCCCTTTTCCGCGCCCGTGGATCCAGGTCATGACTTCATCCCGTGCAAACAAGCACAGCTGCTGCTCAAGATCGTACTGAACAGCAGTTAGCCTTTCCTTACCACAACGATGGAGAAGACATACCTCCGGCTCAGTTAAGCATCGGCCAAAGGCCATGATCCCAGACGCTAGCACACCCTCACCCAAAATGGGACCCAAGAAATGCTGCATGTTTGGCGTGAAACGAAAGGGAATCGCCTCACCAGAATGGAGCACCGGTGCTTGACCAGACAGTCCTGCGTAACACGATAAGTGTGACGCCTTGACAAATTTCGTGCAAATTACCTGGTAGAAGCTCACTCATGGCTACTTGCCCCGTAGCCCTGGAGAGGTGGAAACGAGACGGCGAGCGACTTTGAAGGCAGAACACAAAGCTCGTGAAACTAGTTGCAGCGATATGAAGGGCAAATTGTTTCCGAATTCGCCAGAGCTCTGATGGTCCACTCATGGTACGAATCATATACTGATATAAAGACACTCAGTTTCAATCGACATGGCAGTTTTCGGTGTACTCACACGAGTGATGATATCGTCCGGTGAAAGCTTGGCTTTAACTTCATCCAATGCCTCCTTCTTGAGAGTCAAAAACTCGCTCTTCGCCGGCTATGTAAGGGCGTGAGTACGTAGTTGGCTCCAGTCGGTAGGCAGGCCACGTACTGCTCTCCCTGTTGTCTGATGGTATTCGCGCATTGCCAACTTGACCTTCTCACCAATTAAGAGAACTGCGTCTTCTCTTGCGATTCCGCTGTCCTCACAGTGCTGATCGTAGATATCCCCGAATGTGATGTGAGATGCGTCGTTCTGTAGTAATCGCACCGTTGTTCCACATGAGACGACAGCTGGTATATGGAAGTGGAGATTGCGCTTGCGACTTTCTTTCTTGCGATGAAGTGCGCTACAACAGATGTCAACGCCAGAACTGCTTTATCTTTGGGAGACTTACACGTTGAAAGTCCGCAACACTTGCGTAACCCTATCCTCCCTTCGGCAGTGCCGACCTGATGGTAGTTGCACTGCGAAAGAAATGATTGAGTTGTCGTGCCCGTGTATTGAGAGACGACGCCAGCAGTAGCCGTGTGTGCGACAGTTCTCGAATTTCGGGCCAAACTTCTGTATCCTGACGAAATTCTGATTGCTGTCTTTATCCTGCTGGCGGCTCAGAACAAAGTACAGAGATATTATACGAGATAACTCACTTCTGTATACTGCCCGGGCACTTCGATATCGTCAAATTTGCCGTATTGAAATTCCGTGAGGAAATGGCTAAGGAGAAACAACGCTTGCATACGAGGACGTGCATCAAGGACTCGTTCGTATTTGTCCCGCCATCGCTGGAGGCGTCGGATATACTCGTGGAGCGATAATTTGTTTTTCAGAATATCGTCGTGAAACTCCTTCTGCAGTACGTGTCAGATGTCTTATCAGAGACAATAGAAAGAATTTGTACGTACTTGTGCGACTTTAGGCATGTTCGGTAGCATCCGAGCCACATTTGTCAGGGTCTGCGGTGCCACTTGACTATCATCGTCGGAGGTCATTCTTGAAACAAATTGCTTGAATCATGCGAAGTCAATACCACTGTCAGAACGTAGAAAGGAACATTTCTTACCGCCATTGCATCCTGTAGCAACATACAGACAAACCGGTATCCGTCCTCGTCAGGAGAAGCCTTGAACCTCCGCGTCATATGCTCAACCATGGTCTCCATACTAAGGATCAGGAGCGGGAAGGCTGTTTTCAATATCTGAACAACTTCCTCAACGTTTTCCCATGCTTGACGGAGCGGAAGGGAAGGGGCAACGTCTCTTGAGCCACGCGGATCTATTGGAGGGACAATTCTCTGGACATCGATCGAACGCGTAGCGTGATCGTCTGGACCTGTGCGCGGGCCTCCTGGGGAAGCTTGTAAATGCGGAGTAGCGTCATCACCAAGTCCATTTCCTCTGACACCGTCGTTATTCCTATCACTTGGAGGGTCTTGCATCGGGTGACTTTGATCTTCTCGTCTTGACACATCGATCGCTCCCGTAGAGGATGCAGATAACTGAGAGTGATTAGAGTTGGCAGCTCGTTGTGCAATATTGAGGGCCGCCTGTTTCACAGCATGCATGTCCTCTCTCGTAGTGCGTAGATGGAAGAACAATGCCTAAGAAATGTAAGGTTAGAAAAACATCATAATCGAAATCAGGGACATACCTGCGGGTACAATTTCGCTAAGTTGAGGAGAATATATCGAGCTTGTTTCATCTCCCTCTGCGAAATCGATAGGAGTAGTTGGGGGATAAGGGTGATCCAATACCAAAATGCAGCATCTCCTTTGTACGTGTCGAAGGCTCGCGAGATCGTCAACGACTCATTGTCCACGCTTAACAGCCATAAAACGCGAGTAAGAAGAGGGCGACTTTTCGAGTTCTTGTAGAGACCGGCCGCCTGCAGATAGCAGCTGACGGCGTTGCCGCCAGGGACCATATCATGGGGGTGCTCCTTGAACAGCTGATCGTTGTATCTCCCCCATGCGGCCCAAGCTTTAGCTTGCAGCATGTCAAGCTGAACCGCATGGCCATACGCTACATTGGCCTCTTCGGCGCGGCCAAACCGAGCGTGAAACATCCCCTTCAACGTATAGAATTCGGCTTTCTGGGAAATGGAGAAGTACATCAAGTTCGTGTTGTTGATTACCTCCAGCCCGGCTTGAAGATCGCCAGGCTTCTGGTAATGACAGCGAGCTTGTTCCCTAAGCTTCAAGAATGCTTCCGAGATCTCGATATTGGGTAAAGTGTAGATCTTGTTGAGAGAAGTAAAGCAGACGTCCAAGAGCCCATGTTTGCGAGCAACATGCGCAAATCGGTTGATGATCCAAGCCGTTTCATGGTATCCGCGATAGCCGAAAGTATTCGTGCTCCCTGTATTAGCAGCGCCTTGGCCGTTTTGACTGATGAGAGGGATGTAGGCCTTGTTGATGGCGTTGAATACATTCTGCCTCCACGCAACCAAGTCGCTCCAAATGCTGATATCGTCGCAAATGTTGGGGAGACGCTCGCGCCAGGCCTGCAACACCATTTTCAGATCGGAAGACTTCTTCTCTAGATTCAGCGCAGTAGTAGCAGAGAGCGAGCCGAATATTTGGACTGCTTCCTGAAGCTCGACGAACTGCTGAAAATGTTGCAACAATGGGATGTGAGCCGCGGAGAGTTGCGGAGGAAGACTAGTCCATTTCCGTAGAGATAGCTGCATAGCATCCTCGAGTATCCTGGTGAATTCCGTGTTCTTCTCTAAGGCACCGGGAACCTTCAACAGAGCAATGAAAGCCTCGAAGACTCGACGCCTAGGGGTAGCGACGTCCGGTAATTGCTTGATCTGTTCCTCAAAAGTCTCTCGATGTTCCGCCCAATCCTTGGTCCGCCACGCGCTCTCCAGCATCAACTCGTTGTTGCCCTCGGTCCGCGCCAGATCGTACAAGGTATCCCATTGCTGGAGCTTCTCAGCGGCCAGCATCCAGTGATCCTCCCACAGACAGAACTCCGCCTCAGAGAATGGCAAGGCACCACTCCTCGTCTTGTTCTGTGCGATCTCGTACATGCTCGACGCCTGATCCCACATACCACACTGCTCATAGGCAATGGCGATGTTCGTTTCTGAGTACAAGGCTCGGCGTCGCCAGAGACCGTAGAACATGTCGTCTTCAGCTAACTCCGCATATATCTCGGCTAGCGAGTCATACACGGTATCACGGACAACAGGCTCCTCCTCACGTAGACGATGTAGAGACGTCTCGAGGATTTCTGCTGCAACGTGCCACGCTCCAAACGTCTTCGCAAGGTACTTGATGAGATGTGGTGGTAGAGTCATAGGAGGTGAGCATGCATGAATGCCGGCCAGAAGGGTCTCGACGACATTCGGCCGCAATTCCGCTTGTTTGATATGGTACTCCTTGCTGAGCAACACAATCATGTGTTGAGTCATGTCAACCTGCTCGCGTCTCGATAGACAGGCCCAGGCGGTGGGGAAAATGGAAATCCAAGTATCATGGGCGGCACGGGGGTCAAGGAAAAGAAGACGTTGCATGGGGCGGATCAATGCCGAAGCTCGTCCGAGATTGAAAGGTGGAAGAACTAGAGAAGAGCCCAAGGAGCCTTTCCGGTCGGGGATTAGATTGGTATCTGCATCAACGGATCCAAGGAGAAGATGCAACGCGAGGAAGATCCAATTGCTATCAGCCAGTGGCTCCCAGCTCTGAACACCTAGGATGTAAGTCAATCGACTCGAGAGGGAGCGTGGGATGCTGAGGTCCAAAAGATCTATGAAACGTTCGCGTATCGAAACATCCGACGCGCGACAACCAAGTAAGAAGGGATGTTCCAGCCTAGTCGTGAGATCGCTTCGTCGGAGGCCGGCATCAGTATAGATTTCGTAGATGAGCTCCAAATAACTGTTGAACAGTGTCCCCCGGGACTCGAAAGCGACCATCTTCTGCAGCAAAGTAGCCTTCTCCTTCATCGTAGGGTAGGTATCCCGCCTATTCATGACCCAGTCGCGCGCAATGTCGAGTGTGTATCGGCACAATTGAGGGCTCTTGGACTTCTCTACGAGCACCACCAAGGTACTGAGTAGCCATCGCCTCTGATCGCCCAGATGTGCGATTGCCAGCTGGCATATCTCTAGAATGAGTGTGACCAAACGGACGGTAGCTTCAAAGCCGTTGGCATTGGGCGGGGAGAGAACATGATCCTTGGTCATTTTGCTGAGGAGCTTCATCAAAGCGGCGCTGAACGGATCGACACGCTCTGGTGTCACCTGCACGATGGACTTCAAAAGCATTAAAGTACCACGCAGAGTCACCACCGCTGCATTCCGGAGGTTGTCGGAATTCCGGAGATTTTCGCCGATGATAGTGCAGAGGAAATTGTGGAAGTCGGAAACGTTGGGCGGTGGCTCCTCATCCTCCTTCGGCAAGGGATACAACCGGATAAGACGATCAGAGACAGGATGAAGTGCGTCTTGAAGGCCATAGTCTTCGCTCAACATGCCTTTCCTGATCAATTTCGTAAGAATCCCGACGTTGTTCTTGTACCATGCATCATCCTTATCAGCAGCTATGACGTGCAGTACCTTGGCGGCACTTTGAGCAGGTGCAAGCGCACCATCTGCTGCGAGGTCATTCTGATACAACGCTTAGCCAGTGTCGGCACAGGTAGATACCAATGACTTACCTGCTCTAGTGCGCGGGAGAAGTAATTCAGTTTGACAGTAACATCAACCCATCCGCCAGGACCCATGAGCGATCGAAGTAGAGACAACGCACGCGGCACAATGAGAGCCTTCGATGGTGCATCCAGCGGAAAAGTGGCCAGACGGACCAAGTAGCTAACCATGGACTCGCGGAAAGCTAAAGGCGTTACCCATGCATTCGCGGTCGTCGTGGCTTCACTCGGAGGAGACATTGATGAAGCATCATCCGCTCGAGCGGCCGCCGCCTTCTGCTCCCAATCGAAGATCACCTGAAGGATATCCACGGATAGAATCCGCGACTCGCTCGAACATGAGCTCGATAATCCGAGTTTGGACAAGTAGTTCACGATGTGGGGTATGAAAAGCGCACGGACAGGGTAGAAAAGAGATGCTTGGCGGACAATCAGTTGATAGATAAGACTGATCTGGGCCCATCCGCTGCCTTCTTCTGCTAGCAATCGCCGAGTTGTTTTGGCCCATTGGGGATAGCCAGGTTCGTTGGACTGGGAACGCAGGAGAGCGGGAGCTATGATATCGAGCGACTGCCGGACTAATGCCTTCCCTTCACCATGAGGAGGTCTTAACAATCCAGTCCAAACACGAAGTAGGAATTTCTGTGGGCCGTCAAATGACTCGAAGAATCGAGCAGCGAGCAGATAAGCGGTATGCTTGACGACGGTGTCCTCACTGACGATGTAGTGCCAAGCACATCGGATGATATCTTTCTTCACATCTTGGAGGTGTTCGGGATAACGATGGACCATGACCGTGGTGAGATGTAGTAGTTCAATCTTGAACATGTCATCAGCATCTGAGAATGTGACATCATCGATCAAAGGCTGCCAGATGCGCTTGTGAATCCTCTGAATAATGTCCTCGTCCAAGAGCCCAGCCTTCGAGGCAGAATGCACAGAGTGCACGAGGATGGTAGGCGTGACTATGAACTGAATGAAGTGTGCCTTGTGCGACCATGTGTAGGACTTGTCGTCAAACCAAATGAAGAAACGCGTGAGTACGTTTCGCCGGAACGCGAGGTTGTTGCTGAGGGCGACATGCCGATAGAGAAATTGGGATATGCGAATGAGATCCACAGGCAGAGCGCGCCCGAAGACCAAAACTAGGTCAAACAGTAAATCAATGCGCGCAGATTGTCGCAGTCCGTTCATGAGGATGGAGAGCAGAAGCGAATATCTGTGAGTGATTTCTCCCAAGGAAACGTTTTGTTGCTCGAGCACAGTAGGCTCGATCCTCCAGAGAGAAAGTACTGCATCGACGGCGTGGCCATTCTCTAGCAGCCAACTGGGAACAAGTTCCGCAAGATCGGAGCACAGCATGAGCGTTGGAAGAATCAAGCTTGAATCTCTTCCTTCCAAACGGGAGACGAGCGTAGGCGTCCGAGTGATCAGTTCGCGAAGGAGATTCGGTGCAAGCTCTGCCTTCAAGATGGTCCTCAAGGTGCGGATGTGGCTGGGGAAGTTGGTATGTCGCAGAAAGAAGTCCATCGCCTCGACTGGGTAGCGATTGAGATATTTGGCCAACGGTTCCGAAAAAGGGCTTTGACCAGAGAAATGCATTCCGGCTTCGGTCTGCACGATAGAATTCACCAAGTTCTCAAGGAAAATGTTCGCGGCGGAGGGCAGAAGGTGGAAGATGTTCGCTAGGCGAACCAACTTCGTGATACCTTCATTTTCCAGCAGGGGCAATCTAGACGAAGCCTGTAGCATCTGCGGATCGGCGACAAAGCGGAAATGATCAAGCAATTTGTGTCCAATCTCCACCTTGAAGTAATTGGTCAAAAGCTCCAGTAACCGTGCCAGTCCTTCCAGACCCGGGATGGAAAGCCGCTTGGGATCCGCGAGGTTCATCAAGATGGGCCGTAACCCAGTCTGCAGCAGTTCCTTCGGTAGCCTTGTCTGATGTGTGAGCACCATGCGAAGACCTTCGTGTGCCACGTCCTTCACTTCCGGTGTAGGCGAGTACAGCGACTTGAAGTAAACGCCGGTTACCCTGCGATAAAATGTATGAGAATACGAGCATGTCAAATAAAAATGCAACATACCTTTGGCGAGTCTGGGGTTGCTTGGAAAAGAAGTCGGTCAGCGGCATAGACGCCGTGAGCAACTTGATACACGCCACTCGAAGCTTGATAATCTCGAGGCTCCCTTGGCGAGGATTACCTCGACCGAGCAACGCCATATCGTCGGCGTCCGCTAGCGCAAGCGTTTCGTGGAGAAGTCGTAGCAACTCGTCGTTCAGCTCCGGCAGAGGAGGGTCTAGGTTGATGCAATACCGGATGCCCTCGATCATGCCAATCTGGGTCGGGAATGGGAGAGCCCGCAGCGGCTTTGTGTAGATGGCAGTCAGCATTCGGTCACGATGGGGCAACATGAGGTCCACGATCGAATCCCCGGTGAGTTCAGAGAGAAGCTGGGTGCATTGCTGCGCTGCCTTCCGCACGATAGCATTCGCATTCGAAAGCTCCGAGCAGAAAATTTGCATAAGAGCCACGATTTGATCCTTCTCGTCTCCTAGGATCCGCATATCTTCGTGGCTGACTCGCAAGACCCGCGTCAGAACGTCGATGACGTCGTCCACGTCGCGTGGTAGATCATACGGCATGTCCTTCAAGACATACACTAACGTGCGCACAAGATCGAGCACGCGGTCGTTCATCCACTCGAGGCCCAAGTTAGGGGAGTAGGTCATGATCTTGATACCGGCACAACCAGCGCTCTTCCGTACCCAGGAATCCTCATAGCAGAGGGAACAGAAGCGGGTGACCATCTGATGCAGCGAAGGTACTATATCTCGGGATGATATGTCTGGGGTATTCGCCACCTCAACGAGCTCCTGAATGAGGATAGCAGCAAGGTCCTTGGCTTTCTTGGCTTCTGCAGCATCCTCGCGCACGAGGCTTTCGGAAAGCGCTTCGAGGTAGCAAGCAAGCGTGGGACTTGGGCCTTTGTTCGACGTCGTATCCCTCATCGAAAATTTGCGGATTTCCGACATGCAAATGAAGCGAGACACCTCGCGAATGGTGTTGTCCGCCTTCTCCTGAACCTCCGGGATATGGACCGCGTCGAATATGCTATGCAGACACTTGGCAAAGACTTCCTCGCGGTCTCGTCCCCGGATACCCTGATCGAGGTTCAGAGATGGAGTGGCTCTAGGAAGCTTAGGATTACATACCTCATGAAGGAGCAGGGTCAAGCACGTCTCCAGATAATTGTAAGCATAGACACGGTAAGACACTGCCGTTTTCCCAGCGACCAGAGCACTCGATGCAACGCCGGCTGTTGGACCGAGCTCGACAATGCCAATTTCGCTTCCAAACGATACCCGGGACTTGGTCGGGTCAGAGTAATGACGATAACGGAGCGCAGGTTCTTTCTCCAGGAGCTTCCGATTTCTGCCGCCCAACTTGCCCAAAATACGGATCGTAGTGTGAGCATGATGGTGATTCGCAGGGAATGGCTTTAAATGGCTGTGCAGCGCCTCCATCAAGTCTCGCAGAACGGTGTTGAGAGTAGGGTCGAGGAAGTCGGGGGTGAGATTGTCAATGCACAGCTCCAACGTGCGGAGACCTTGTGAGACGAGTTCCGGGCTTCCACGCAGAGCTAGAACTAGGGGCTGCATCAAGTACGTGAGGTACGGCAAGAGATGCGTCAGACGGAGAGGGACGGTAAGGCACAATTCGACTATCATGTCCCGGCTCACTCCATCAGAAGCGAGCAGCTGACGGTTAAGGCATTCCAACATCTCCGGTAGGAGAGGGAGGACTTCCTTGTATAACAGCTCAAACCTTCCGCCGCCACCTCCGATAGCACGGAACAATCCTCGTAGGAGGTGGAAGTAGTTCGTCGGCTTGGAGGCCTTCGCTGCCAAGGGGAAGCAGTCCATGATGAGTTTGCCGAGATGGGACGCAAGGATTGGCTCGTTTGCCACAGGGAACATGGTGACAGCCCCGAACGCCATCTTGAACATACGGATTGCCACCGCCGCAGTTTGATCGTCGTACTCCCCCAATTGCGGAAGCCTATCGACGAGGTAACGGAGAACGATAGCGACGAGTGTTGGGGATAAGCCATCGCGACTGAACAGGAATTGGCCAAGGTGCATCAAAATTGGACGTTTCTCGGCGCTCAAGAAGAAGAAATCGACTTTCTGCGTCCAGACCTCTTGGAAGACGTGAAGGTTGACCTCTGTGAGGACGCCACCGATCCAATCCATGGCCTCATTCGCTTCTCTCGACGATTCGGCGTCAAAGAGGGAAATGCAACGTATACAGCCCACCAACAGTCGCGAGACGATTGTACCGTCGGGTGGGGGAGCATCACATTTCTTGAGCCCCTGAAGGGTGTGTCTGAAACCATGCAGTAAAGTACGAAGGAGGAGGCGAAGCTCTACACCCTTAATGAGCGACAGTCAGCATGACAGATATAGGGCGTACCGACGATAACGTCTTCAGGTTTGTCGATAGCGTAGGTAGCCCCAGATATAGGTCTTGACTTCTCGATAAATGAATAATCTGCGGTGTCGACTTCGCCCTTCTTGATCCTCTCGATCTTCTCAGAGAGCTCCACTTGGATGTCGGCCATGGACTCTACTTTGTTAACGCTCGCATGTAACAGCGTCGTGAGCATACGTGCGGCGCCCTGCTTTGTATCCTTCGCAACGAAGACGTCGATGAGATTGAACATCATCTTGGCCGATAGTACATGCAGCTGGTATGGGAGATACGGGTCGTGAAGGTGAGATAGATAGACACTAGTGATGCGCGTTAGTTGAGGCGGAGCAAGATCGAGTCGTAGATGATGGACGAGATCGGCGAAACAACCGAAAGCTGTGGATCTGGGTGGGGAACAAGGTAAGTTGGCAAAGATTGCATGATAATACTGCCCAAACAAACCTGATCATCTCTTTGCTGCCTACCCCGTACCCCAAAAGTACGTGCTCGTCGAAGAGTTTGTCTATATGGGGTAACAGTGCACGCCTATGCGGCGTGCTTAGCATATGTCGGAAGACAATCATCAAGTCCTGCACGACACATTCATAAGTGAGTACTTAAAGTAACGATCAAATGAAACGCCGCTTACCTTTCGGGCAGGAATGGCATTCGCAGGACAATCCTGAAGAATTCGCAACGCAGAAAGCAAGAGCGTCTCGCCCTCCGACTCGTACTGTTCTCCCAGTCCTCGGAGGACAAACGCTAGGTAAGAAACCATTTTGATCTGCGCGGCGACTAAGTCCGCGTATGCTCCGGAGTTCCTAATAGCTGGGGCCATCCCAGTCCAGTGTCCCCCCATAGCCTCGTAGTCTTCTCTGGCTTTCTTCTGAGTAGATGACTGGACGGCAAGCATATTGAAGCATGTAGGCAGCATTGCCTGTACGACCGGCGTGGCCATGGGCCGAAAATTCTGCAAGAAAGAAACGATAACCAAAGCCATTTCTGCGAGAACTTTGAAGCTGCGAATGGCGGGGAAGACGACGTTGGGATCCAGGACTGCTGAATTCTCGGACAAAGTTTCCTCGACGAGGCCTCTCATGTTCTGCATGACCTCTTGCATTATCGACGTGAATTCGGTCAGTAGCTCTTCGTTAAGAGTCTTGAACTGTCGAACGAGGTCTATGATGCTCTTGCAGCACGTCATACCATTCTCCTCGTTGTCGTGGCGCAACAAGTAGAGCATACCCTGAAACAGAGGCATCGCCTGCGCGCGTACTACGTCGCTGGAGGGGATGCGGTGGAGGATCTCGAGCAGGCACCGACGGAACTGATACTCAAGGCTGTCTTTTTGGAAGGACGCCTCGCCCGTCCGGAGAATGTCGAGCAAGACGGGGATCATATGAGGGAGGACGCGAGCCGAGTCGCCGTCCCTGACGGTGTCAATCATTTCTCGGAGTTCGCATGCGACGATGTGTTTTGTTTTCAAGTCTGGAGAGAAATTATAGACGGGCCAAACCCGGACAATGGCGCGACTCACCAATTCCGGGGTCTGCCACACGAGCCGCACGCATCTCGAGGTCCGAGGCGGTGGTGAGTTGAGGCGTATTGTCCATCGTGGGCAATGCCGCACACGCGAGATGTGAAGCAAAACAAAGTGGGACGGATAAAGGGAGGAAGAACGAGTCTGGTGCGCGAAAGCGTTGTGGCTTGGATGGTGGCCACAGTACCGGGGGAGCGTGGCGCGTCAAGACCAAACGTCCGGAGACCCTGTATTGCTCCGTGCACGTGATGCATGGACGCGTGGAGTTCGGACTCCGTCCCAAGCACAGTTGTCGGGGCTCGGAGCGGGCGTTGAAGGTATAATGGGCGCCTGTAGCGGAATCGAGATGCCAGGTCGGTTGCGGGTCGCAACGCGCGCGCGCTGAGGCTGTCGAGAGCTGCACTGCAGCTGCCTTTAATGCCGCTCGAGCTTGCGCGTCTCGCTCAGACTGTTGGCGCAGAAGACGTATCATCTTCTCCCGGTGACTCCTGTCGCCTGCGAGCGGAAGTCTTCCTCCCACTTCCATTACGCCTCCGGAGCTGGTCTCCTCTCAGCTGGACTACGTTCGTTTTTTCCACTTAGCACCTTCAGCCAGGCTGGTCCTGGCGCGTGTTGACCACGTACTTCCTGTTTCGGTATGTCCGACGGGAGCTTGTTCGCAAGCATTCCTGCTCGGGATCTGGGCAATTCAACGGTGAACGGATTCCTGGCGCATCCGGATTTGTAAGTTCCCATCTCGGATCCTCGGTCATGATGTGATGTTGGCTGGTCTCATTGATCATTCGCTCTACAACTAGCCGTACCATCTCTGCATTCTTCCTTGGCTGGGTGTTCCTCAACAGCATCTACTACCTCCTATGCTCCGCTTTGGTGCACGCTCTTCTGCGACTATGCTATTCTCGTCTCCGTCGCCCTTTCGGCCACACACCCGCTGGGAAGCGGCCTGCGGACCTCGAAGCCCATTTGCCTTCAGAGAAATCACCCGAAAGTATGGTTCCGCAGGACAGGCGGGCTGTAGGGCATGATTTTTACGAAGGAGCATTTGCTTTGGTCTTGAACATCTGCTTCGCCTTTGCTGCCTTCGCTCAATTCTGCTCATTGCTCGACTTCGGATCGCACGTTGGAAATACTGGATGTAGTACGTACAGCAATTTCCTCTTGACAACATGACCATTCACGTTGCATTTGCATGTTAGCGTTTGTGGTTGCGTGGGGCAGTATGGCCTCCCAAGCATCTCGTCTTGTCGGTCTTTTGATGTTAAGCTGGAAGTTAAGGCGGTATGGAGTACGACGTTGGGAGACCTACGCTCTGTGGACTGGGCTTGTGGTTGCTCTAGGTAAATCATTCACATGGTATTCGATCGTCAGCAAGCTCTAACACTCCCTCATAGCACTCATATTTGCTCTCAATGCTACTAGTACTGGGTCTACCACGTACGTTGATTCAAGCCTTGCATGTTCAGTACTTGACGTGCATATATAGAGTTGTGCTACAATTAGAAATAGCGCTGTGCTACAAGCAACAGTGCGTTGATGGTCTCATGGTCCCCGAAACGTACTGACGAACGAATTCAGGTACCTACCTATTACCCTGGCAACTTCGTTAGTTCTTATCTTCCTGGAGTTATACGTCGGGTTCCGGCTCCTCTCGATAGCCTTTTCCCGGCACGAGCGGTTGAGCACTAGCTCGCTCTCGATCAACCTCGCAAGAGCAGCCAGTCTGCTGGTCCTCGACCTTCTCACCTTGGTCCCCGCTGTGATCTATCTAAATGTTCTTGCCACTTTCATCCCGTTCACTGTAGGAGCCCTTCTTGTTATTGGTAAGATTTTATTCGATGTTCCGTGAAGGTTTCACTAAACGTGTGCACCAGCTGTCTTCAATTATACGGAGTCGCATCAACCCGAACCCGGAAGTTCGCTCCGTCCATATCACGCATCCGACGCAGGCTCAGTCCTCGACGTCAATAGGATGTCGAGTCGCACAATCAACTCGCTTCTCACGCCACGTCCTTTCATGTTGCGCTTCCCGAGCTACCACGAACCCGCCAATATTCCTGAGGCCGTAGTACTCGAAGACGAACAGACGTCAAGTACGGATGCTGTGGAGAACGTCCGATCGCTGCAGTTGTTTCCCATTGATCCAGATGTCGAGGATGCCATCATTGAGGCCAGCCAGAAAAACCTGCCCCTCGTTCCTCGCAGCGCACCCGCAAGACTGGACAATTCTCAGAATTTTACCACACTCCCGTCCAGACAGATCTTACCATTCCAAACGCAGTTCGCGGAACAACTCGACAAGGAGGCTGAGCTGACTGCGCCTGCCGTCAGACGACCTCGCGATCGACCACAGGTTTTCGTGGTTATTGAGGAGGAGGAGGATGTTCCTGCAGCAAAGTCCCCGGTGTCTACTGTCTTCGGATCCGACATCATTCGGCTTACACCACGCACAACCCGCAGGAGGAGACATGAAACCATCTTGCTTACTCCAGCGTCATCATCGTTCTCGCCACGTAACTCTTCTTCCCATGGCCATTCATTTGTATCGACGCGATCCAGCTTGCGTGACTCAATCCTGTCCGCTTATACGCCCCGTTCGCCACAGGAGGCCTCACCAATAGACGACTCGCGTCTCAGGTCGTATTGGAATGGTAACGTGTCTCCTAGAGACTCATTGCGGCCGAAGTCCTGGCGGACTAATTCCGCCTCCGGCTCCCACGTCTCCGTCACCGGTAGCAGGACGCCAGTGCGAGAGTTGCCCGAGCTACCGGCTGTAATGGAGAAGTCGGCAGATGGCAGGCTGTCCACCTCAACTAGTCGCGTCAGGAGCAAGAGGCGGACATTCGGTCGACAGTCGTTCAGGTATATGCCACAGGACATGATGCAGGCGCTCAAGCCCCACGAGTCGCTCGCGCCCATCCTTCCTGTCTCTATCCCAGGCCCGTCGCTGTCACAGATATTCCGGGAGCCGGCATTACAACCTCCACCTCATATCGAGCCTATTCCTCCCCCTCCTGCCGCTATCGCCATTGGCAGAGGTCGCTCCGCCGAGCAGATGCGCTACCCCCCAATCCCTCCCATAGTGGGTATGGGCCGCGGCAGGGGCCGCATGGATGCCGATAATTTTGAACGGCCTGGCGGAACACTCAGAGGGCCAAGGCCTCCTCCTACGCCTTTGTCGCCGTCATCTCTGGACGAATGGAGAGGGCCTGCCGAGCGGAAGTTGAGAGACAGCGAACGCTCGCGGAAGCGCAGGAGTAGTTTTTCAGATTTGCCTTCACTCCGCCAGGAGATCCAGTAAGTCGTTCCTTTTTTCTTCACGTATCCTATGCTATATGTACGATCCGAAACGTTGCAATTGCGTTCACGCCTTCTTTCGAAATATCGATGTACTCGGGCCGCATTGTCGTATTATAGTAGCTAGTGGTACTTGCTGAGTTATTGACGCGGATGTAGATGGCCAGTACGTACGGCGCTGCATTTTATTTGAACAGCAGAATCGATTTCTGCAAGTTCTCTTTGGTACTACTTACGTCGATTCAGATCGGGTGACCGGGCCATGCCGTAGTGACGTTTACGGAATTGGGCAATACATCCTTCCCTTTCCCGCCACAGCTGCAGCTGCGCCCTGCGCTTGCCAGCTACGCTCTCAAATATTCTCTCACATCTCACCCCCGCTCAACGATACCTCCAATGGCTTCTAGTGAATTATTAAAGCAGATTCAGTCTGGAAAAAGACTCAAGAAGGCAGAGACAAATGACCGCAGTGCTCCCCAAGTGGAAACACCCAAGGGAGGTGCTGCGGGAGGGCGATCTGGAGGAGGGGCAGCGAGAGGAGGGGCGCCGATGGTGCCTTCAGCCTCCGCGGGTTCGGGTGGGCCACCACAGTTGGGCGGATTGTTTGCTGGTGGGATGCCGAAGTTGAAACCGGCGGGTTCGAATGGTCCGGGTACGCGACTTGTGTTTTGAAGGTTGTATCTACCATCTGACATTATCCTCATAGCTAAGCCGCCAACATTTGGGAAGCCACCCTCCGTACCCACTCGAAATGGTACGTCGCCTGCACCTTCCGCGGCCCCGCCCCCGCCACCAGGTAGGCCACCCCCAGGTAGGCCGCCCCCAGGCCGACCTCCAGCCCCACCCCCTCCTGCAGCGCCGGCGCCCCCTGTTCGTCCTGCTCCTGCGCTACCGTCACGATCAGCTCCTCCTCCCCCAGCTTTTGCTCTACCGTCACGGTCGGCTCCTACCCCATCAGCTCCTGCTCTTCCGTCAAGGTCCGTTCCAGCACCTCCCAGCCTTCCCTCACGGGCAGTCCCACCACCTCCATCCGGTGCACCACCCCTTCCACGTAGGGGCCCGCCTCTGGCGAAGAATGAATCATCATCAGTGACCCCTCCAGCCATACCTGCTCGCGCTGCTCCTGCAATTCCTCGCGTTGCGTCCTTGCCATCTTCTCATCTAATACCAGAGCCACCACCTCGACCGTCTTCTGCTGCGCCATTTCGGAAGGTCCCTGGACCTCCCCCCGCTTTGCCTGGAAGAGGCCCCCCTCCTCCTCCTCCACCAGCACGGCCGCATTCCCTGACACCCAATGCTCGTGCTGTACCACCGCCTCCTCCAGCGCGGAGAGGTGGTTCCACTTTAGCCGCCCCTCCACCTCCTGTTCGCCAGAGGTCAGTCTCTGAATCGGAATCTGCCGCCCCCCCTCCACCACCCCCAGGGCCTTCCCCTGCCCGCCCTGCGCCCAGTCAAGCTTTGCGGCTCCCACCACCCATGCGCTCGAGAGCTGTGTCGGAAGTCAGCGATAGTTCGGCGGCGCCATCACCACCACCGCCACCGCCACCACCTGGGCCATCGCCGGCGCATCGCAGCCTTGCACCTCCACCTCCACCTTCGGGACCTCCGCCTCCACCCCCGGGACCCTCGCCGGCCAGGGTCAGAACGCAGTCGACACCGGGTGTCCGTCCGCCTTCTGCTCCCCCTAGCAGAGCTCCGTCTGCATATACGTTGCAGGTCAATGGCAACAACACATCAGGTCGCAGGAAAAGTAAGATTTGTGCATTTAATTCTAGTCTGCGCTGTACTGACAGCATCCAACACGCGCAGTACCTTCCCCACCGCCTAACGTAGGTTCGCATACTTTTCCCATTACGGGCTTTCCGCCTCCTCGTCCGTTCCAGTCTACTGCGAAACGGTACGCAAGCGGGCGGCAAAAGGGCAGCGATTTCGACCTGGGGTCGTTGTAGGCAGATTGACTATCGCTTGTTCGTGCGGCCACGTCGCCATGTCTCCATCTCTACTGGAATAGGCTATGCTATGAATGATATCTCGCGTGCGGTGACAAGGAGCGTGGGTGATTGTGGATTGAAATGGGAGTAAGAGGGCTCTATCACCGCTGTTGGACGTGATTAATATTGACCTGCGAGCGCTTGAGCCGGCAATGCACTTTTGTTGAGCCACCGTATTACATGAGCGACACGTCAGCTCAATTGAGTTTGCGTCCCATAAATGGGCTGTTTATCATTTCCGCTCGACAAGCAACCCATCGACCCCTCTGACGACCGTCGCTCGTCCTTTCTTTCCTCCTCCGGCTGCGAGTCATGCGGTTCTCTCCTTTTCTTTCGTCTGCGGCCGCGTTCGCGCTCATTTCTGCCGTCGTGGCAGAGGGCCCCTCCGACGTGATTGACCTCACCCCTGCTAATTTCGATACCGTGGTCAAACCAGAGCCACTGATACTCGTCGAGTTCTTCGCACCATGGTAGCGTGCATTCATATGCAACTATCGAGTTATGTCGTCTGACCTCTCTTCCAGGTGTGGACACTGCAAAGCACTCGCTCCTCACTATGAGGAAGCGGCTACCGCGCTAAAGCAGAAGAATATCAAAGTTGCGAAGGTGAACTGCGTGGACCAGGCAGATCTGTGTCAGTCAAATGGCATTCAGGGCTACCCGTGAGTCTACATTCATCTCGTGGCTGCATCGGCATCTGAGCACCCGCGTTAGAACCCTGCGGGTCTATCGTAATGGAGAGGACGGCGAATACACCGGCCCCAGAAAAGCCGACGGAATCATCAGCTACATGCTCAAGTACGTCAATACATCACTAAAGCTACTCCAGGCATGATCTGACGAGCCGTGCAGACAGTCACTACCAGCGGTAACGCAGGTGACAATAGACAACTTCGAGGACTTCAAGCACGCAGACAAGATCGTAGCCTTGGCTCTAGTCTCCTCTGCCACAGAGGCACCCGGTCCCGAGTTCAGCGCGACAGCGAACAAGCACCGGGATGACTTCCTCTTCGGTCTCACCGCTGATAAGGCCGTCATAGAGGCTGCATCCGTCGAGCCTCCCGCCATCGTCCTCTACCGCTCCTTTGACGAGCCGAGCATCGCCTTCCCGGGCGACGCTGCCTCCGCGAGTGTGCAGGACATCGAGAGCTGGATGCAGGAACTGTCCATCCCCGTTCTCGACGAGGTGAACACCGAGAACTACGCGGCCTATGCGCAGAGCGGCAAGCCACTCGCGTATCTCTTCGTTGACTCGACCGATGCGCAGCATGAGGAGCGTATCGCTGCGTTCCGGGATATCGCTGTGGCGTACAAGAACATTGTCAACTTCGTGTGGATTGACGCGATCAAGTTCGGCGACCACGCGAAGGCGCTGAACCTGAACGAGCCGAAGTGGCCCAGCTTCGTCATCCAGGACCTGTCGAAGCAGCTCAAGTACCCCTACGATCAGAGCCTGGACGTCACGCCTGAAGCTATCGATGAGATGTTGTCACAATTTGTCGATGGAAACCTGCAGCCGCAGCTGAAGAGCCAACCTGTCCCCGCTACCCAGGACGAGAGCGTTTTCAACCTCGTCGGCAAGCAGTTCGAGGAGGTGGTATTCGATGATGAGAAGGATGTGTTTGTAGAGTTCTACGCAAGCTGGTACGTGCTGCCGCTTGTATGAGAGTACGCTACTAATATTTGTCTCAGGTGCGGCCACTGCAAGCGTCTCAAGCCAACGTGGGACTCCCTTGGTGATCGCTACGCAGAGGTGAAGGACCGCATTACCATGTAAGCACCTGCTGTCTCCAGTCCAGACGTGCTGGTCTGACATGCATACAGTGCCAAGTTGGAAGCGACCGAGAACGATCTCCCTCCTTCCGTGCCTTTCCGAATTGGCGGCTTCCCCACTCTGAAGTTCAAGAAGGCGGGATCCCGTAGCTTCATCGACTACGATGGTGACCGCTCTTTGGAGGGCCTCATTGCTTTCGTCGAAGAAAACGCGGAGAACCCTCTCGACCCGAAGACTCCATTCCAAAACAGCACGCCGGATGCACAGGTCCCAATGCACGAGCCGGAGCACCATGATGAGCTCTGATATAATCGCTACCTGCTTCCACATCACGTCTTGTGTACTAGGCTCGTTTATTCTTAATTCTTGGGTTCCTATGCAGAGACACTTGACGACCCGAGTTTGCAACAAAGAGTGGTATGCCTGATGTGAGTTTTTCAAGCTGCCAAATTGTGTGCAATGATACAACCACCGTGATACGACAAGAAGAAAAGACGAAGGGGGAAGCAGAATCAAGGACGTAGTGAGTTAGAGTTTCACTTCCTTGACACCGTCCTTCCAAAAGATGAAGTATGCTGTTCGAGTGTTGAGTCGAGACCGCCGTATAACGTGTAGGGATACTCACGTGTGATACCATCTTCACGATAGTTCAGCAGTGCAATCATACCATCTGGATTCATCGACTCCCCAGTGTACTGTGCGTCCACGTTCATGTCACCTTCAAGCGGAATAGTCACTGGCTACTCACGAATTCGTAGTCCTTGAAATTCGCTACAAGCTTCTTGGCGAATGCCTGCGCACCCTTCTCGAACGCATCGACGCGATCAGGGTTCTTCTCCTGCAGCGCTGTCTTGACAGTCTTCATGTATCCCTACAGACAGTCCTCAGAAGCAACATAATGCGGGGGCACAGCTGAACGGACCTTGAGATATGTGAGGAAGGATTTCTTGTCGAAGGAGGTGGACTGGAGACGGAAGGAGTAAACGACGTTGTTGACCTGCGATGCACCCTCCTCGAGGGATTCATCCTGGTCCTCGGCAGAGGGGTTGGCGCCTTCAAAAAGTTGAGTATCAAGCACTTAGGACAGGCTGTTGCGACGCGCACCGATATCAACATCGCCGGCCTTCACGGTGATCATCTGGCAGTCTACTTCGTATACAATGTCATCCACTAACTTGCTGCAAACGAAAAACCGTTAGGCCTGGAGAACACGGTGGTGTACAGGGACGTACACGGGGAAGGCGTCGGAGAACATCTCGTCGTCGCTGATAATGTCAGTGTACAACAACATGGTGGATTTATACAGGCGGAAGATGAAGAGGAGGGGGTACAGGGAGCAGACAGGATGGTCTGAAAAGTATGGTACAGCTTAAGAGAGTAGAAAAACATCAATCGATCTCTTATCGACACCTCGATCACGTGAATACGCCCGCAAAACTGACTTCCGCTTCGGGACTCGGACTCGGAACATAGCAAAAAACATAACCCTCCGTCCGGACCTGTGCCCATCCTGCATCGATGGAATACCAGCCCGTCGTCGTCAAGAAACATGCCCGCCCGTCCACCTCAAAGCACAGCTCCGAGTCTAGGTATTGGCGGCAGTTCAAGCACCCTGTCTTCGTCAAGGAATATGCCCCAGTCACCTCTGTACACTTCTCCCCGTCCAAGCCACACCGTTACGCCGTCACTGCCGCCACGCGAGTCCAGATCTACGCACCAAGAACGCAGAAGGTTACAAAGACGATATCAAGGTTCAAGGACGTCGCGCGTAGTGGCTGTATACGAGGCGACGGCAAGCTGGTCATAGCAGGCGATGACACTGGCTTGATACAAGTGAGTGGCTTCCCTTTAGCGTGGGGGAAGGAGGAGCACCATGCAGAGGGGTAGTGGTCGAGCCTCGTCTCTATGATCAAAGCTGAAGGTAGGATTCGCAGGTGTTTGATATACACTCCCGCGCCATCCTCAGGACACTCGACTCGCACAAACAGCCGGTCCACGTCACGAAATTCTCCAATCTCGACCACACGCAGGTCATCTCTTGCTCTGACGACACCACTGTCAAGCTTTGGGACGTACCGTCGCAGTCATGCATACATACCTTCACCGATCACTCCGACTATGTTCGCTCCGGGCAGGTGTCTACCATCAACCCTCATCTTATTTTGACAGGCGCGTACGATGCGACTATGCGCTTGTTCGATTCAAGAACAGGAGAGTGCGAGATGGTCATGGGGGGCAGCACGGGCGAAGGAGGCAGCAAGCACACTGCGCCCGTGGAACAGGTTCTGATGTTTCCTTCTGGCACGGTTGCATTGTCCACTGCAGGACCCATCCTGCGCGTCTGGGATCTAGTGGCCGGAGGTCGCTGTACGCGCGCGTTGTCGAATCACCAGAAAACCGTGACAGCTCTAGCCTTTGATTCCAGTGCTAGTCGGCTCCTCACAGGAGGACTCGACCAGATGGTAAAGGTGTATGATGTGAGCACGTACAAGGTTGTGCATACTATGCGCTATCCTGCGCCCATATTATGTTTGGCAGTCTCCGTACGTCCTATCAATATCTCCTGTGCATGCAGCTGTTCACGTCTTACAGTCTGATGAAACCCATATCGCCGCGGGCATGTCTGATGGTACCCTCTCAGTTCGCCGTCGGCAGCCGAAGGCCTCTGAGCCGGCTGTCAATGACCAATTTGTCAGCGGTGCCCTTCGTACAAGCAATTATGAGTCCTTCCTCAGTGGCATGCTTCCGACTGTGGGTCAAGGTCGTGTACGGGACAAGACGAAGTCGAAACCACTCGGAGATGTGGACGAATTCAGGGTAGAGAGCAGGAGAAAGAAGAGACTGCGAGAATATGACAGAATGCTCAAAGGCTTCAAGTACTCTGCGGCGTTAGATTCGGTTTTGCGCAAGGTCAGGAGATGTTCCTTCGCTGGCATCGATATGATACTCATTGTCTTACCTATACAGCAAGTTCCCCCGACTACGACTTTCTCCCTGATCCAGGAGCTCATTCATCGTGACGGCTTGAGGACGGCACTAACAGGCCGCGACGATGTTCTCCTCGAACCCATCCTACGTCTACTCATGAAATATGTCGCGGACCCACGTTTCGGAGAGATGGTGTGCGACATTGCTGGTGTAGTGATCGGTTCGTCACTGTGGCCTTTAGTATCCACATACTCTAACGGGTCGAACAGAGATGTACACGCCGGTATTAGGCCAGTCTCCACTCATCGACACACTCTTCGTCCGACTTCAGAAGAAGGTCGCGGCCGAGCTCCGTTTCCAAACAGAGCTGGTAAAAACCAAGGGCGCCCTTGACATGCTCCTCGCCTCCGCCTCTTTGTCCGCTGTCGCATAGCACTGTAACTTATTCGCTTCGATCCATGTAGCCGTCCATGTAGCAAAAGGATTGTCCCTATCATGCAAAAGTACCATATATCTCACAGCTACAGTATGATGTTATCGCAAAAACGCAATCAAATTTCGCAGAATCTCCTTCCGCGAAAGCGATCCGTCGGCATCCGAATCTGTATCCTCTTCGTCCACATTATCGTGGTATATCTGTAAAGTGTTGGCGATGTCTTTCAATGACTTGTCTCGCCGACTGAGCATCTGTACCATGTGTGTTCGAACCTGGACGCGCCGCATCAGAATAGGGACGGCTGAAGCTCGAGGGAACACGTACGCCGTCGTCCTCCATTGCAATCCAGGCGAGAATGTAGTCTACTGTCTGCAGCGTGAATAAACCCCCGTCAAGCCGCCTGAGATACCACATGTCTTCCTCTTCCGGCCCAATCTCTTCGCCTTCCGCGATCAGCTCCTGCGCAGCAGCATATGAGTATGCAATGCCATAGGATTAACATGTGAACATGAGCTCGCACTTTCTTCTCATCCTCAATCTCCTTTTCGACAGTCTTCAGCCGCCCTTGGGCGGCATCCCGTACCTCAAGAAGCTTGTCTACCTTCTCGTAGTTGTGATCCACGAATTTCGCCAGGAGACGAATGCGTGGGGGAGAGTCGGATGGTATATTAGAGAACAGCGACGAGATGATGCCAAGTGTGTGCGAGGTGTCTTCTAACGCCGGAGAGGTTGCCTGGGCCTTCTGCCTTTTTGGCGGCTTGCCCATGAAGGTCGAGAACAGTGTTTTAAGACCTGACGCATCAACAAATGTTTCGCAAGCGGTCGTGCCCGCTGCGCCAGACATCGCGTAGTCGAGTACTTTGATAGACCTTGACCGCGATTGCATTTTTGTCCTGGAAAACGCAACAGTAAGAGAGGTGTTCTCATGAGTGAACTCGGCACGGACCTCATCATGAGCACCATCAGGTCAACTCCTTCGCATTCCATGAACAGCTTTTTAATCTCCGGCTCGCCTAGTGCTGAGCATAGCGAATCGAAGACATTCTCCATGAACTCCGTCTCGTCAGCGTCAGTTGGGTCTCTTCGACGATATTGCTGTAACCACTTTGTATCAAGGCGCAAGGATAGTCAGGATGAATCAACTCACAGATAGGACTTTGAGCATGATTTCTACGCCATTTTGTTTGCCCAGTTCTAGACGGTTGGCGCGGTTGGTCTGAAGGAGGATGGATAGAAGCTCCGCAGCATAGCCGCGGTTCTCGCTGTGGGTTTTGGCTTGTATCCGAGAGATGAGCCATGTCAAGATAGTTGTTTTAGACACTAGCTGCAGTGATAGATCCGAGTTGAACCCCAAAATGTTCTCAAAGATTCCTGAAGTTTTTTTAAGCCTTGAGCAGCACATGAATGAAAGTCTGTACTTACCAAGGATATGGAAGACACCCGATCTGTCCGATTCTTCCGCCTCGTTCAGACGGCTCAGGTTATCTACAAGTAGTTCCAATATCGAGTTTGCGAGCTGCAGCACGGAACGAAAGTCGGCACATTCAGTACATTCGAAATAATCAACAAACCTACCAAGCCCTCAATCAGGTTCTTCAGGGCCCCCTCGCGAACCTCCTGGTCGTCGCCCTCTGCGTCCTCGTCGGCCTCATTCCCGACATCTTCATCTGTCAGCTCATGTATCACCTCAACGACATCAATGACGATATCTGCATTCTCGTGGCTGAGCAGACCGATGAGTCGTTCCACCGAGCCTGTGCTTAGCAGCTCTGGGTATGCCAGCGCGGGAGCCTGGGCAAGGGGAAGCAGAGCTTTAATAGCAGCGTCCAAGTCTGCTTCAGAGTCAATGAATCTGTCAGCGAGATGTCAGCCGAAACTGGTCACGACGCAGCCAGGAAGCTAGGTACTTGCCTTGTAGGATCATCGGGATACTTCGACCGCTGGTCCTGATTTTTATTCGCTGCACGCTCAAATCGCGTCAGTAGCCTGCGTACACCTGTGATAGTCAGATCCTCGAGCTGTGCCCTGTTATTAGTACTAAGACAGACAACAAATACAGTCACTCACATCTTGTCGTACACCCTCTCCACCGTCGTTGTCGAAGATATTTAGAATGTCCTTCTGTTCTTTTGTTAGGCCTCCCCCGAAAAACCGGCCCTCCTCGTCCTCTTCCGCGAAGTAGTCTGCATCACCTCCCGGTGCAAACTCTCCGTCCATCGTTTCATCTTCATCTTGCTCGTCCCGCACGCTGGCTGCGCGTGACTTCCCCTTGTCTTGAGAATTGTCGGTCCGTGTAACATTCGGAGGTGTGATTTCACTGGAGAAGTCGGAGGTGTCGAACCTCATCTTTTTCAGCATCTCTGGGGTAGGGTTGTCTGGCATGCGCCGTTTATTGCTCCCTGCGGGTAATTTGGGGACCTACAAATAACATTAGCATACTTGAAAGACACTGCACCATCAAATCACCTTGAACAGCTTGTCGATATCCATGGTGTGTACCGTCACAGTTTAGACTAGATGTGAAGCTAGAAGCCTTTGTCTCGTAAAGACGAATTGTCGAACGTTCGGGATGGCCACCAAGTACCAAGTACTTGTACTAGTACAACTTGTAGTGTGCTAGTGACAGTAGGCTGAACGTGATGCAAAGCGTGTCGCGCCCGATGACGCTACGCGTCCAACGCTAGCGCTAGCGCTCACAAGTTCACAGTTCCCTGCAAAGCAGCCTTAAAGCAAGATGGGAACCTCATATATAGCTCAATTACAAGGCAGCGTGATGCATAGCTATGTATATAATCGGTCGGTGGTCAATGTAGCTATTAGAACTGAGACGATGACTTCTGGATCCACCAAACGCAGGCCATGAAATCGACGCATCTGGACCGGAATACGTACGACACACTCGGGACTGCAAGCAAACGAAGCAATATTATAACACCCATGGAAAACGAAGACTGACCAGTGAGTCGTAGATACCACAATGTACACTGTGTGCCCAGTAACAGATGTTGTGAATGCAAGCCAGTAATTGGACAAGTAACGTACTCTACAAGTGTCGCCCTTGCCCAACTCCTTCATTGAAGCAGATACCTAGTAAGGCTTATGTCTGTTCTGCTTGAGCTCCTTCTCGAGCTGCTTGGCTTTCCTATGTCCTATTTCAACAGGGTTGACTGAGTTGTCAGCTTTCCTCAGCTTGACTGGTCTGTTTCCGACGTATTTGCCTGACAGATGTAACATCAGTGTCATGTCTCCTATCTGTGCTAAATTATTTACCGTCCATCTCCTTCCAAGCTTTGAGGAAGTCCTCTGGATCCGAGAACGCGACGAACCCAAACTTAGCCTGTGACGACACAAGGTAAGCGACCGGGGGACGGACGTCACAATCGGACCTCACCTTGCCACTCAGTCTGTCGCGAATCACCCTCGCCTTTTGGAAAGACGTGTACTTGCTGAAGGCATTAGACAAAACGTCGTCAGAGACATCGTTGCTGAGATCTCCAACAAACAAGCGGAACCAGGCTGTACAAGAAACTATGAATAACCTGTAATACGATGATGCAAGAGACTCACAAGGGTTCCACTCCAACAACGTCTGATCTTCCCAGACCTTGCCCGCGCCTTTGCGAAGGACTGTGGTCCTTTTGCCCCCTTTTGCAAGCTTGCCACCGGCACCCCCGCGCTTGTCAATCATCGCTCCAGGAACATAGACACTCTGTTGGGCCAATATGCCGACATCGTATTCGTATGCGTTGGCCGGAACAGGAGCGGCGTGAGCAGACGAGGATGATCCGGGAATGGGATACATAGGACCTTGGTAGGGCTGGTGGTAAGGGTTCACATCGGACTGCTGCTGCTGCTGGTATTGCTGGTAGTAGTTCTGTGCTGAATAGGGATCCATGACGGATAAACGTTCAATATTCAATGATGGCAGAGGACAAGTAGGAAGGTCGCTGAGACTTGAGACTGTTGTAGAACGAGACAAGGAGGCACTAGACGCACGTAAGCCGTGGGCCTGCCCCGATCTGGCAACACGCTGGCTTATGTCATCAATATATCTCGCCGCCCGGTTAGCCCAGCTCTGTGTACATCGCAGCCGTCAACGCCGTCAACGTCCCCTCAAGGTCAGATTTCTTCGAACTTTATGCTCATGAGCCATATTTCATTGTTCCGTATCCATCTGTTCTTTCGAATCCGTAATTCCCCTGGTTCAATGGGATGGATGCTCTTTACTCTTCAAGGATGGACTCAGAAATGTACATGGTAACTAATTGGTCGATGTGCAGATGCCCTTCGTCAAGAAACTCAAGTCCGACGCGTACTTCTCCCGTTTCCAGGTCAAGTATCGCCGCCGGAGGGAGGGAAAGACCGATTGTATGCTCTCAACCAATGCGCTGACCATAAACAAAACTCATATTTTGAATAGACTACGCCCGCAAGCGGCTCGTAACTCAGGCCAAGAACAAATAGTATGCTGCCACAGTATATTCATCAGATACTGTTGTTGATGCATGTCCACTCAGCAACGCTCCGAAGTACCGTTTGGTCGTGCGCTTCACCAACAGGGAAATCATTGTCCAGGTCGTCTATGCACGTCTGCAGGGCGACTTTGTATTGACCGCTGCGCGGTCGAAAGAGCTTCCGCGCTATGGCATCAACCATGGTCTCACTAACTGGTCTGCTGGTATGAACTGTACTCTACATTGCCCGCTATAATGCATGCTGACGCTTCAGCATAGCTTACGCGACTGGTCTCCTTTGCGCTCGTCGTGCGTTGAACAAACTTGGGCTTGCGGAAAAGTATGAGGGCGTTGCGGAGCCTGACGGCACAATCGCACTTATCGAGACTATTGACGAGGAAGATGCCCCCCGGCCCTTCAAGGCCTACCTTGATGTCGGTCTCAGACGCACGTCTACAGGGTCTCGCGTCTTCGGTGCTCTCAAGGGTGCCAGCGATGGCGGAATTTACATCCCCCATAACGAAAAGCGCTTCCCCGGATACGACCCAGAGGCTAAGGAGCTCGATGCGGAGGTGCTGAAGAAGTACATCTTTGGAGGTCACATTGCCGAGTACATGGAGTCTCTGGAGGAGGAAGATGATGAGCGGTATGTCTGCAGAGTATTTTCACAATTGTCCTCAGCTCATGCTTTCCCTCAGGTTCAAGAAGCAGTTCGCGACTTACCTCGCAGACGGTGTCGGCTCGGAGGACATGGAGGAAATATACACAAATGCTTACGCTGCGATTCGGGAAGACCCCACATTCAAGCCCACCGAGAAGACGACCGACTGGAAGGCGGAGACTCTCAAGTACAAGAAGCACAAGTTGACCCTCGAGCAACGCAAGGCTAAGATCCAGGCGAAGATCGAGGCTTTCCAGGCGGGCGGAGATGCGATCGAGGAGGATGATGACGAGTAGAGGTATTACCTTCGCGCCGTGGGCCAATCATGCACCGTCTACGTATATTTTACCGCGCATGTTCTATGACCATGATTAAAACCAGGGTATCTCATGCCATTCTATACCGCCATACATTCAACTGACGAGATGTTGCACTCGATCTCTGCACCGTCGTTATCACCTGGACAAACACGATTCGATTGTCCTCTGTACCCAGTCGAACAGTGATAGTCCCTGAGGTTGTATGGATCGATAAGTCTGCAAGACGGCAGCAGCACGACCGTTAGCACCATCAAGTCGAGAAGCGGTGCACAACAGGGAAAAATCATCTCCGAACGAGACGTGAAAGTTCCTGGGAAAAAAGAACACGTAACTTGAGCTTGGGGAGAAGAGATGGGCGATACCACGACTCACAACACGCAACCCTCCCACCTGCCTACACTTCTCCCCGTCAGCAGATCAACGAACCATGTTGCACTGACGCGGCTACACATCTCGGATCCGATGTCACAGATTCTGTTCAGGATACAGCCACTAACTTCGTCCACGAGAAGCTGGATCAGTTGGGGTATTGACGCTATAGTCAATGTGGCCTGCGGCAGATGTGCAATAAGGGACGACGGCGAAATCAACGTGAAACGTAAAGTATGTCTGAACAAATGTGATGAGCGGTAAGGACACGCCCGGGACAGTCAGCTCACCGATTGTCGAAGCGAAGCAGTGTCTCTCCGCCTATGGGCTTGGGGGCGCCTTCGATGAGTTGCGCTACGAGCTCTTCTCCGCTCCCCCCGACGGCCTCGAAGTGTAACTTCGTAGGGATACCCGCTTGATGCAGCACACGTACGACCATGCCGAGCTCAGTATGAACACGCTCACAGAATGTCCGATATTGCAAAATGTCGATGACGGGCTGCAACAGGCGTGGTGTTTGAACGACGTTGAACAGCCCCGAGCGCGAGACACTTGTGCGCATTAGCCGCTGGGACTTCAAGAATGCATGCGTGCGGAGAAGGAGAACATGAAGTGCTGCGAAGATCAGATCGCATGTCGCGCCTTCTGTCTGCGACGAGGCCGGAGATTCAGCCATGTCACCGTCTACCTGTCGATTAAAGTCAGCTGTGTCATCAAGTAGCGCAGCATGCGACTTACAAGTTCAAATCGAAGGTCAGTACCTTGAGCAGCTTCGATCACTATGAGTCGCTCAGATACACGAGCGGATGCCGTGGGCAGATTGCCAGCTTCGTTTATGAGCATGGAGAACAATTCTTGCTCCACCACTTCCGTCTGAGCCGCACGTAAAGAACCCTCAAGAGACGCATTATCAGGAGGTAATACGCAATTCTGCGCGGTGTGGTGAATTCCATCCGAGTCTGTAGTTGTGATGGAAACCTGCAATCGAGTACGCTGTCGCAACGGAAATTCGAGTTCACTTGCATCAGATTCATACGTTGGCATTCGTCCTATAGCTCTGCGTCGGAAAAGAGGAGGCGCTACGAAGAGTTATGGCTTGAAGCTAGATTCAAGAGGATAAGACTCACATTCCTCCAATCCGAAGGCAACAAGAAAATCTTTCGAAGTCTTGTCCGCGCCTTTTCCCGTCGCAGAGCCAAGAGGAAGAGGTGCCGGCACCAGGCCCCAGTTTCCTCTCCTGATCTTGAGTGCGTCGACCCAGTATTTCTCGCCTCTTATCCGACCTATTTCCATGCTTGTAGCCGCCGACTTGAACAAGTCGGCCGCCTTTCTGAGTGCCTTGTCCTTGCTACCCACTGTGAGTTGCGCGTTGAATGCGCGCAGGGAAGGCACCGGCGGTGGTTTGGTGACCAAGGTAACCCCCAGTGACGATGATGGAGGCTGGGACGATTGAGACAAGGTTGGTGATGCAAGCAACAGTGTCAGCAAGTCTCTGGCCTGAGACATCTCGCCGAGCGCTACACTGTTATTCGGTTAGATATCCTGGTATCAGTGTGATTGAACTCCCGACTTACTGCAGCTGTGGAAGCAATTCCGTGCGCATCTTGAAGAGTTCATCCGGGTTCATGGCCTGTGGAGATTCTCCAGCCCCCGTGTCGTCTGGCGGGTCTTCTTGCGAGTCCGTCTGGGGTTCAGATGTCTTGGATTGTTTCCTAGACTCGAAGAAGTCTGCGCCGCGTTCGGCAAAGATCCTGCGCAAGTTCTGCCCTGCAATTGTGGAGGCATCCTCCTTCCTATGACACATTGGATGAGAAACGAAACGTCAGATACACCGCTCACGTACACTTCGTAGATGTGCTGCCCGTCTGGGGTAATGTCCAGTAATGTAGGAATGGGTTCGCCGTTGTCGCGTTTGTACGGCCTTTCAAGGGAGAGCCTGAACTTTTTGTCCATGGCGCGTGATGGATTCGGGAAGTGCGGGTTGTGGGGTGACAGGAACGGTTGACGGAATGCGGGGAGGTGGACGACGGGTGTTGCCACCGCTTGGCCACCGCGACGAATGAGATGCGCAGAATTCGGCGGCTACACTCGGCCCGAGCGCGGCGGCCATGACCGGTCATGCCTTTTGCTGACCTCTTGCTTACCCGACAGCAACAAAGTTTCGTCGCCGACTACATCCGTACCACATATACTCGCGCGCTGTCAGGCCCTCTTCATGCGCTGCCGGCCACATCATGGTGAAGAACATCCACCAATTGACCCCCGAGGACACATCTGGTCCCCTGTTTATGCGGAAGAAGTCCGAGGAGGAAGATTCCAACAGAGTTAGCAAAAAACCAAGGACTAGGGTCAGGTACGACTACTTCAGCGAATTATGGCATCAAAATTCTGAATCGTTCCAGTTATTCCTGTGGAGAATGTCATCGACGCAAGCAAAAGGTAGAATCCTCAAATCTGCTTGTGTCCAAGCGTCGAGCTGATATGCAGTCACATCTACAGTGCGATAGACAAGTGCCCTGTTCTCACGTCAGTTTCCCTTTTATGTTGTCAGCAGGAAATATCGTCTGACTTCCATGCCGGTGTCGCACAGTGCATTGCCCGCAAGGTGCCAGAGCTATGCAAGGCTTATACACCTGGCAAGACGGATCAAGATATACACGTCCGCCTAGCTCGACTCGAGCACATTATTGAGACCGCGCTGCCACAGTATTGCTCTCATGGACATTCCTCGACTCCATTTTCGGATGGCGGTGGAGGTTACGATAGACGCCGTTCCCTGTCACCTGGCGCAGACGATGGCAACAGGTCACAGCCCGAGGAAGAGGACCCGAATGGTGGCATGTTCGAAAGTGGCAGATGGTATGGTAAGAGTGCGTCTGGAAGTATTGCTGCGCCTGTTGTTTTGGAACAGGTACGTCCTTTCTTCAACCATTCTGTAATATGCAGACTTATCGTCAGACCAGCTGCAACACATGGTAGTTCCCAACGGACGCTCCGAGCCCATGTCCCCCGGAAGCGCGGCCACTCAGTTGCAAGCTGACTTATTTCGCAATGAGACTAGGTTGCTGGCAGCCCCGGAGCCGTCTGCTGCCGATAAGCTCAAGTTGCTCATTCGTGACTATGGCTTTCACCCAAACAAGGTCTCTGAGCTTGTCAACGAATTGCCCGCGCGCAACCTATCCCAATTACTTGTTGATCATTACTTTGGTGTAATGTGCGTGTTCACTAATCTCGTGCAGACTTATATTACTCATGTGTAAACCAGCAATTGGACACGGTATCCCATCTCAGAGCGAGATTTTCGCGCGTCATTTAACTGCATCTGTGAAGAGGGGACCACTGTTAATCCGAATAATATACGGTTTTTACCCCTGCTATTTGTGGTCCTGGCCATCTCTGCGAGACTAGCGCCCGAGCGCATAGGCGGAGACGAACGGACACGCAGGTTGTCGTCGTCAAGACTATACTGGTCTTGTGAGCATCGTTTAAAGTCATGTATCATCATTCAAGCTTACATGAGCTATAGCGCGTCGTGCACTATTGATAGTAGCTGCCATTCAGCCGGACTGCTTCGAGATGGTCCTTACGCGCATGTTGGTGAGTAACTCATATCTATTAGAAGTTGCATAGGGCTGAACAGTAGTGGCAGAGTGCTCGCTTCCTAACCATCGACCGTAGGATGACTGAGTCCTGGAGCCAGCTTGGAGCAGCTGTAAGAACTGCTCAAGCTCTCGGCTTGCATCGAGATGGCGCTGCAATGGTGCTGTACAATCCCATCTGTTGCGTTTCAGTCCGATCTCATGATAACTCTAAGGGTATGGATATGATCTCGGTCGAAAAGCGTCGACGAATATGGTATGCCCTTTCATTTACCCATATAACTTTATGACTGAATGTTGTCACAGGGCCCATTTATATCATGCAGACCGATCAATAGCTCTCGTTCTGGGAAGACCCATATCAATTCAGGACGCGTACTCATCCACGTTGCCTCCATCGAACTTGGAAACTGTGGCGTCCGCCGATCATCATCCATTCCCTCTTACAACACCCACCCGTGCGACTTTCATGATCCTCAGAAATACCCTCGCCGGAATCATGGGCCGCATGTCACACCACTTCCAGAGCGTACGGGGGGCAAGCCACTACTCGGACGTGGTAGAACTGGACGACGAGCTCCTGAAATTCATGCAAAATCTCCCTCCACATTACGCCATGGACCCGAACACGTCTCTTGACCAGTCACATCCATACATTCCTCTCCACCGGTTCCTTCTCGTGACAGAAGTTCTCTTTGTGCGAATCACATTGAATCGGCCATACTTGTTGCGGCGCTTAGGCTCTGATCGGTATCTTCGTTCGAGGCAGGCATGCTTTGAATCTGCCCTGAAAGATCATCAGATTCGCCGGGCATTCCTCGAATCTACGACAAAGGAAGCACGGGATCCGATCACCAGTGCGTACCGAGAGTTCCAGGCCGCCATGATCAGTGGTATCTATCTCGTTCTATATCCGAACGGGAAGGACGCAGAGGCCATGCACACCGTGCTCGACACCTTCGTCAAGGGGCATGAGCGCCTTCCCGAAATGGACGACACAACACGGAGGGAGATCAGAATCATTCAGTTTCTCAAAAGTCGATCTTCCCAGATGTCTGGCAAGATCGAGGACTCGGGAGAACGCAAGATGGACATCGACGCTTTGATGTCGAAGAAGTCTAACAGCGATCCATCACTACTTATGCACAGGCCGCCTGTTCTACAACCTTCTATTCGGCCAAGCCACTTGTCGGAGTCGTCGTTTCCCACACCCTCGATGTCCTCGGTGTCGGCATCGTCGTCGATGTCAGTTCTACAGTCGGCGTTCACGCACATGTCTCCCGTTCAACAGCTGCAGAACGAGGAGAGTCCCTCCGGGAGTGGCAGTCCAAGCGGCGACGACGAGTCAGCCGCACAATCGTTGCTCGACCAGTGGTGCAACATCTTCAGCGGGGGCCCTCCCGTTGACGATGTCACGGGCGCGACGGGGCTGCCGTGGGGAACGCCAGGTCTGACGGACGTCTCGGGCTGGTTGGGACCTGCTACGACGTCGCCCCTCCTCGGCAGCGAGCCGTTGCCCGGTGTGGACGGGTCGGACTGGAGCTACTGGGAGACGCTTGTGAACCAGATCCGTAGCAGTCCAGTGATATGAAGAAGTGAAGTCCATCGGATATACCAGCAGAACATATCCCTCGCCGTTGTATCTGTCTCGATAGTTAGTCGTTGCTTTTCTATATCCCTACTGATAACTTATGTCTGGAAAGCTGTGTACGACTTTGATTTTCGTCGATGTTTAGTTCCGTTCGACTGACGTCATTGCCATGTGTCCGCGTTTGCGTTTGTTCCCGTCCGCCTTCTTCCCCTCTCTCATTAATTCCGCAACATCTTGCAACAGCCATCGTTCGGCAGGCGGCAATATGAAACGCGCTCGAAGCTCAGAGTATGACGGCGATACAGCACCGGGGGCGAAGAAATTCGAAATCGTCCATCCCCCCTCATCATCGACGGGATCAACGACAAAGATCTTGTCCTGGAATGTGGAGACACCCGTGCCGTTCTTGGACCTTCCCCTCCGGAAAGTAGGATCTTCCTCAGTGATACCCGGCAGCCACCCATCGCTTCTTCGAGACATGCTAGCCCGCCACAACTTCCCTGACTTTGTGTGTCTGCAAGAAGTCCGTGCAAGGCACACGGACAAGGAGTGGATCGCAGCCTTCCGAGCAGCCGTCAAAGGACAAAGCGGAGAACCGTCTTATACTCCCTACACTTCCTTGAACAAGGCTACGCGTGGGCAGCGCCATTTCGGCGTCCTCACGTATGTCAAAAATCCAGAGCATGTCGCGGTCGCGCGGGAGGTCGATTGGGATACCGAGGGCCGAGTGCTTATCCTAGAGATGAAGAGCGGATGGGCCCTGCTCAATGTCTACGCGTTGAACGGGAGCGAGTACATGTGGCGAGATTCCCGCGGGATCGCCGCCCCCAAGACTCGCAACGAGCGCAAGCGCGAGTTCAACCGGCTTCTACTCGAGGAATGTCGGGCCATGCAGGCGCGGGGCTTGTTGCTCGTGTTGATCGGCGATTTCAACATCTCGTTGGACGAGCGCGATTGTGTCCCTCGGCTGCGCACCGAGTATCCCCACGGACTAGCGCGGAAAGAGTTCAAGGAGTTATTCATTCCGGGCCTCGACGTCGTCGATGTCTACCGCGAAATGCACGGCGACCGCGCGAAATTCAGCTGGTTCGCAAAGGGGAAACCGCAAGGAGCAGACTGCGCTCGGGTGGATTATGCTCTCGTAGTCCGGAAGCTGTGGGACCGAGTCGTCGAAACCACCTATCTTGACGATCCAGTGGAACGAGCACACAGTGACCATGCTCCTCTCATCCTTACGTTGCGGGACATGTTTGACTTGGGGAAGTCGGACACTGGCCCGTGAGTATCCGATACGAAGGCCGCACAAATTAGCGTATTGCGGTATGTTATCTCATATATGCAGTTTCAAAGTCTCATCATCTTTTTCGGATAGTACTCTTACCACCAACCATCGTCATGTACAAAACCAAATATTGTTTCTTGGCTTTTGGATAACAACGAATTCAATCATTTGACGCATACAACCTAGATATGTATGATAGCCGCGAAGACAACAAGGAGGGCATACAGCGACGGCAACCTGTAGGAAGCACCAGGAATAGCACTCCCGGAATTCTCTAGTTGCATATCATTAATGCCAGTGGTTGGCTCCGATGTATTGATCTCCGAACCCGAGGTCTCCGGGAGCGTAGAGCTGGGATGTTCCGCCTTAGCCTTCTTTGCTGGGAGGCTGACAGTAGGGGCGGCAACTGCATTCGAGTTCGTCTCGTCGGACGATTCAGATGTCGCCGTCTTGGAGGCTTGCATCTTCTTGAGACGAGAGGATGTGGTCTGGGTGTCGGTCGACGTGGATGTGCCGTCGTCAGCCTTTGTGGTATGTGCTGCCTCGTCTGCATTGTCGGCATGCCTCGCAGGCTCTACGTCATCTACGCCCGTGGTGGGTATTGTGCTGGCAGAAGTTGCAGTTGGTACTGAACCATCCATGTCCGTCGCAGTCGCTCCGTCGTCCGGGACTGGGCTCTGGACATGGTGATATTTTGCCGAGTAGCTTGGTGAAATCTGCGAGGTTTCTGCATCCTCTGTGTCATCGTTTCCCTGCTCGGTCTTGGAATCATCTTGGTCATCCGCCGCGGTTGCCTGAGTAGACGTGGAGTCGTGCGCCTCCGCGCCATTGTCAACGAGATATCCGTTGCCCCACGGCACAGGGTCGCCATTGGGCTGATGGGCATCTGACGGCGGGACGCTCTCTCCGGATGGCGAGGTGATCTTCTATGCGTATAAGACAAAGCAGTATTCCAACCGCAAGATGCATACCGTGAAACGACTGGTCCACTTGGCGTCCATTATATCGTCGCCATTCGTGTACTGCGGGTAAAATTAGCGGTTGGTTCTCAGGCATGTATAGATGCATTACTTGATAGAAGTAGATGTCTGAATACGGATCCACTTCTGGACAAGTCCAAGAAAACGGCGAGAGGGATGTGTTGGTGCCATCAAGTCCGGTTGCCACATTGGTGACATGGGTCATGTTGCCGTTGGAGCCCGACATCAAGTCTATAGTCTTTTCTCAGTACAGTGAATATTTTATTCGAAAATAGGCCACGTACCAATGGTGACGTTCGTCCAAGTCCCGCTCGTATCTCCGTCCCACTGCATACTACATGCTGATCCAGCGGCAAATTTGTCTCCAGGACCTGGAGAAACTGGAGTGAACTCCGACCGAGCCAACAAAAACAGACGATGAGGAGAAGTGAGGCTGGACATGACGACAGCGAAATCGGCAAAGCAAAGCAAGGAATAAAGCAAATGGACCGGCGTGAACGTTGCGGCGGTGCCAGACCACTATGTGAAGGATAGGAGCAAGAGGATAGATAGACGTACCGGCTCATTTTCGTATTTATATCGCCCGCAATGGGCGGCTGACACCTACGTCCTGTGGCAGACCGCGATGACATGACGGCTGCTGTTACGAATGAGACTGCATCTGAGATCCTGAGCGCGGCGCGTTCATATCACGTGAGTCGTGTTCTCTGTCTTAGGTAAGCCGATGCGCTCGTTGCGGATGGGCCTTACCTGCGACGCCGCTCAGCTTCATACTCGCTGCGCCAGGCTAGCGCTCTCTATGCAGTCGATTAATCGATTTCTCTATGGTCCAACCGCAGAAGAACGAGTTCGGGCGTGGCAAGGCAAGCTGCGCCAGGAGCAGCGCGTACTTGACCGGGAGATGAGGCAGGTTCGACGTTAGTGACCGATGCATCGTCCAGTGGCTCACCCAGCGCAGCTTGATACCGCCACGAACAAGGCGAGGCAGACTGTAAAGCAGCTTGCTACGAAGGGCGATGTTAAGTCCGCTCGTATACTTGCGAGGGAGGTTGTCCGGAGCGACAAGCAGAAGGACCGCTTGTCGGTGAGCAAGGCGAGGTTAGGCTCCATCGGGACACAGCTAGCGCAGCAAATGGGTGCGTTGGGTGTTGTGGGCGCATACAGATGTGCAACCTGATCGACCTGGCCCGTAGCTATGATCAAAGTAACAGGCTCATTGCAGAAGTCCACGGAGATCATGAAACTCTCCAACGCATTGATTAAATTGCCCCAAATCAGCCAGGCGATGCGCGAAATGAGTATGGAGATGACCAAGGTACATATTCCCTTGATGCATGAGGTCACCGCTGATTTATCTGCATGTACAGGCAGGCATAATGGAGGAGATGATGGATGACACCCTACAGATGGACGACGAGGAAGAATTAGAGGAAGAGGCTGATGCTGAAGTCGACAAGGTGCTGTTTGAACTGACGAACGGTAAATTGGGACAGGCAGGAACCGTCCATACAGAGCTGCCTGTGAGTTCACAAACGCATGTTTTGAAGTGTGTTTGGCTCACATGGTGCCCAAGCAGTCTGTGGAGGACAAGGTGGACGATGAGGAAACGGAGAGAGCTATGGAGCAATATCGGCAACAGCTTAACGGCCTGCTCAGCGGTTGATACTTCATCGCATGGATGATCGTCGCATTTGTATATTACATTCTGTACTGGATATCTCTGTAATGCTCGTCGGGGATTGGAATGATTAAGTACTGAGTACTGAGAGTTGAGCGGCACTCGTCGACAGAAGTAGAATATTTGTGGTAAACGTTCAGGGAAGCTCGAATCGAAGCTTGCATGCGGCAGTACTTTCTATCCGCGTGAGGCCGAACAAAAGCCGAGTCCGAAGAGATCTCGGGCGAAGCTTCGGAGACTGCGGCAATAATCCACGTGTCCCCGGATCGTTCACTCACGTGACAGCCGTTCAAGTGCTCTTTTGCGTTTTGCTTGCTGCCGCTCACGTCCGATACTCAAAAAATGTTGTCATCTCGAATACTTGCTGGTGGTGCGCGGGTCGCAGGAAAGGGTCCTCAGGTATGCAATGCAAACCATTGTGCCTCTAGGTGTGAAATAATCCGCCTTGTGCAGCACGCCTTCCGTCGGTATGCTTCTGCGTCACCGACGGCCGCATTTGCTGGTCAGAAGGGAAGCAATGTAAGTGTACCTGTAAGCTTTACTGTGTTCTATATCTGATCCACCACATCTTAGGGCAAATATACTGTGACATTGATTCCCGGAGACGGTGAGTTACACCTACCGTAACATTATGGCTCACGTTGTAACCCTGCTGCTAGGAATTGGTCCTGAGATCAGCCAGTCTATCAAAGATATTTATATCGCAGCCAACGTGTGTTGAATGGTCGTCATTGTGTGGAACCCAACTCATGCAAACGTCAGGTGCCCATTGAATGGGAGGAAGTCAGCGTCGCTCCTGTGCTGAAGGGCGGAAAGACAGTCATACCCGATGCCGCTATCGCGTCGGTTAAGAAGAACACGGTTGCGTTGAAGGGTGAGGCGTATAACGATTTCTTAACTCTTCACCGACGTCTTACTCCTCCACGTTAGGACCTCTTGCAACGCCCAGTGAGTGCATGCATGGCGTGACTGTCTGAACTTCCTCCTCACGTGTATATTTTAGTCGGCAAGGGACACGTCTCTTTGAACTTGACACTGAGGAGAACTTTCAATCTGTTCGCGAACGTCCGACCTTGTGCCTCTATCAAAGGCTTCAAGACGCCTTACGATGACGTGAATACTGTCCTGATTCGAGAGAACACGGAAGGAGAGTATTCAGGCATTGAACATGAGGTACGTGATCCCTCGGAGTAGCCACCCTACTGTTACGAACAGCTCTGCTAGGTAATCGACGGCGTCGTACAGTCCATCAAGCTCATTACCTGGGAAGCATCTGAACGGGTCGCACGCTATGCATTCCACTATGCTACATCCAGCGGCAGGAATCGTGTCACTGCTGTGCACAAGGCCAACATCATGTATGTATAAGACACGCCCTACAGATTGCAGGACTGAAACAAAATTGATACAGGAAAATGTCAGATGGCATGTTCCTGTCCGCTTGTCGCCAGGTCGCCAAGGAATTTCCTGAAATCACCTATGACGAAGATCTGTTGGACCGCGTGTGCCTCCAGGTTCGCTTGATCCACGGATCACTTGATCCACACTACTGACGGCCCGTATAGGTTGTACAAAACCCGAGGCCTTACGCTGACCGCGTTATGGTGATGCCCAACTTATACGGCGACATCCTGTCTGATATGTGCGCGGGTTTGATTGGAGGCCTCGGTCTGACCCCGTCTGGTAACATTGGGCGTGTAAGTACAGAGCAGCCTACCACGTAGGAAACAGCGTTCTAATCAAATCTGCAGGACGCGTCTATCTTTGAAGCCGTGCACGGCTCGGCTCCAGACATTGCAGGTAAGGTTCTCGGCGGCGGGTTTACACGTGTTTTACTCACGATGAATAGGCAAGGGATTGGCGAACCCTACCGCGCTTCTCCTATCCTCTCTCATGATGCTGAGGTAAGTCGTGTGGCTGTACGAATGTCACGCAACCGACACCGTTATCCAGACACATGAACTTGGATCAGTATGCTGCAACTATCGAGAAGGCTGCCCTCGAGGTATGTGTTTTATGTGTCGATATGACCAACTGTGTCCCTCATGGTCATTTGTAGACCATTGCCGAGGGCAAGACCATCACCGGCGATCTGGGTGGTAAAGCATCGACCTCAGAGTACACCACCGCGATTATCCAGAGGTTGGGCAAGGCTTGATAGACATAGATGTGGCATAGACTATCATAGTATACCACTAGCTCTCGTCTAGATCTTCGTTCATGAATTATGACCGTTCATGATCGCATGCCGCTGGAGAAGCGTAAGCGTGTGCTTCGGGCTGGCTTCTTCGAACCTGGACTTGCAGATGTGATTCGGGCTCGCATGATGTACAACGGTACATGTACAATGGACGCAATGCATACAGACGGAACAAATGGGGATCTAGATGTCATAAATTAGTTGTAGAGGACGCAGGACCGCAGCGTGTAACCGTGGGAAATCGGTTCCGCCCTGCGCCTGTCATAAAGTCGCCGCCGTCTCTCTTGTCTCTCTCGCGACGATAAGCAAGCCCTTCCACGCCTACCCAGGCAACCACTCCCATAAACCCCCACTCGCCCTACAGGGCAAAGCTATACTACAAAATTTCTTCCAACTCTTCGGTGAGTTGCCTCTCGGTCGTCGTTACGTGTCACTAACCAAGCAACGCCAGTCACATCCATAAGCCAGAAAAGATCGAAAACACAAAAACATTTGATAATCGTGTCACGATTCATTCACTCGGAGACTACATTACGAACGATATGACGGACGAAATCACGTCTCAAGCGCAGCAGAATGCGCCCAGGAAGGACGAGAAGAAACCTTCGTCCAACGGCACTGCTCAGACTGGTGGTGGAGGTAGAGCTCCGAAGAAAAGTGGTCCTGTATCGCGGACGGCGTCCATGGGTGGCGGTTCTAGGCCATCCTCTCGGTCCAGCAACAAGAGGGCGCCCTCTAGCGCCGCCAACCCCGAGTCCGGTTCAGATTCTACCAAGAAAGCGAACGAGACCAAGAAGCCGGACCAGCGAGGCAAGGGACAAGGAGGCGGCAATGGACGCCAGAATGCCCATCGGAAGGGACAGCCTTCGCAGGGCGCTCGACAGGGGGGTAACAACCCTAGAGACAACGCCGCTAAGCAAAAGCCTTCTGCGTCTCCTGCCCCTCCCTCAGCCGCGAATGACAGCGATGCACTGTCGTCGTTGCAACGAGTCATTGCCGATCTGAAGACTGCTTCCCCTGCCAATCAATCCCCTGGTGTCCCTACCACTTCCCTTTCCTCTTCAATCTCTATGCCTTCTTCTCAAGTTACGAACTCTACGCTTCCCGCCAATGCTCCTGTGTTCCACCCGGGCGCGGTCGCTTTCCCCAGCAGCAACGCTGCTGAGCCGCCCAGGCATCGTAAAGCGGCGTCTTTGGGCACTTCACCCGGTAACGCATACAACTCTTATTCACCCAATCTCGGTTCTATGATGGAGGACATCGAAGAAGGACAGATGAATCCGATGATGGAGGAGGGCGAGATTCCGGAGAATATGTATCAGTCGATGCATCAACGACGTTCGTTGTCTCAGAGTTTCACTGCTCCGCGCTTTGCAGCTCTAGCTGCGCAGCAGGACCAAGGCGAGGTCCTCGGGCCATCCGGGCGACCACAGCTTGCGCCAGGATTTATGTTCGGCGCGAGGAGGCGTCCGAGTACCACCATGCCAATGGGTCCCCCTATCAACGAGGACGACGCTGGATTCCAATTTCCTCAGCAATCCCAGCAGCCTTACAACGCTGACGTGTCTCCTATTGACCAGCGGAAGCAGGAGGGTGGTCCCGAGATATCCGGTATCATGGCGGAGCAGGTCAGTTACAATGATTCTCCCCGTCACGGGTACTAAAAGTCATTCTTGTGGTCAGATTGCCATTCAGAACCAGATTGAGGCTCTGCAGCAACAACAGCAGGCTCTCTATCAGCAGCAGCTTGCCTCGAACCAGGTTTTGTCTTTCCAGACGCCAGGCCTCGCTCCTGGCCGAGGGAACGTCCACAGGCGGGTACATAGCACGGTCCCCATGGGAATGGGGATGAATAGCTTCGGTGGTCCACAGGCGGCGATGGGACAATTCGGGAATCTCGGTCTCGGAATGGGACTCGACGGACAGCCACAGCCCGTTCCTCGCGGGCATGGTAGACGTCACAGCGTCAATGTCCTGAACAAGTCGAACAGCCAGCCTGGCATGGGATCTATGGGGTTCAATGGTCCGGACGGCTTCGACGACGGATTTACTCCACCTCCCAACCTCGGCGGTCCTCCCGGGCATGCTCGTACCGATTCCAGTTGGCGAATCAGTACGTCGTCATTTATCTACTTGTAACAATCGAACGGTTCTGACCAATCTCGGCAGACGGCGGTGTTGGCGGTATACAGACCGGCAACAACTTCGCTGCGGATCTCGCACAAGCGCAGGCGCAGCTTCAGAGTCTTCAGCAGTTCCGCGCGGCTGCGGGCGGTCACCACCAGAAGATGGCGTCCTTTAGTTTCCCGAACATGCTACCGAACATGATGGCCGCCAATATGATGGGGCTTGGCCTCGGGGGAATCAACCTACTCCAGCAGCAGCAGCAGCAATTCCAGTCGCAGTTACAGCAACAGTCTAGTCAACCACAGCGCAAGTCGCTGTTCGCTCCTTATCTTCCTCAGGTTTCCCTGCCGCCGCTCCTCGCTGCCGGGAAGCTCGTTGTTGGTATCTTACGTGTCAACAAGCGTAATCGGTCCGACGCATACGTCGCGACCGAAGTCCTGGACGCCGACATCTATATCTGCGGCTCCAAGGATCGTAACCGGGCACTCGAAGGTGACATTGTCGCTGTTGAGTTGTTGGATGTTGATGAGGTCTGGGGCACGAAGAAGGAGAAGGAAGAGAAGAAGAGGAAAAAAGAAGAGAACTCCGCGTATGATCTCAGGGGCGCTGCTGGACGGAAGAATGACAAGAAGAAGGACGATGTCGAAGTTGAAGGCCAAGGTTTGATGCTGTTCGAAGACGAGGAGTAAGTGTTGGTGATGATGTGTTCGTTTTGCTACTGACGGAAGTTTTTGTAGGGTCACCGACGAGGTGAAACCTCAGTTCGCCGGTCACGTTGTAGCCGTTGTGGAAAGGATGCCTGGACAGTTGTTTTCAGGCACGCTCGGCTTGCTGCGCCCTTCTTCCGCTGCTACCAAAGAGAAGCAGGAAGCGGAGCGTCGTGAGAGAGAGGGTGACCGTGGTGATGAACCCAGACGCGCTATTGAGCGTCCGAAGATCGTGTGGTTCAAGCCCACTGACAAGCGCGTTCCGTTGATTGCCATTCCTACGGAACAGGCTCCGCCAGACTTCGTGCAGAACTCTGAGGCATACGCGAACCGACTCTTCGTTGCATGCATCAAACGACACGTGAGTCTTCATCTGTTGAATACGTTCTTGGGGTATTAACGACGTTGTATATTCAGCCCATCAGTTCGCTTCATCCCTTCGGTACTTTGGTTGAGGAGCTCGGACCTATCGGCGATATTGAGGTGGAGACGAGCGCACTTTTGAAGGATTGCAACTTCCCCACTGAGGACTTCAGCGAGAATGTGATGAAGTGCCTACCGCCCATTCCTTGGAGGTGAGTGAATATGTCGTGTAGGTTCATGTCAAGCTGAGCACAGTCACAAACAGCATTCCTGAGCGAGAGTTCGATGTTCGCAAGGACATGCGCGCGGAGCGAGTCTTTACCATCGATCCTGATGGTGCGAAGGACTTGGATGATGCATTATCGGTCAAGGCCAACGACGATGGCACGTATGATGTGGCCGTTCATATTGCGGACGTGTCGCACTTCGTCAAGCCCAATACAGCTCTGGACCGCGATGCTCGCAAGCGTGCGACAAGTGTGTATCTCGTCCAGCGTGCGGTTCCGATGCTACCTCCCGCCCTCAGCGAACAGTTGTGCAGTCTGGTTCCTGGTCAAGAACGACTGGCCTTCACAGTCATCTATACGATGACGAAGGACGCAAAGGTTGTGAAGAAGTGGTTTGGCAAGACAATCATAAAGTAATATATTTTCATATTTTTTTGCTACCCTTGATCTCATTGTCTCTGAAGGTCTGCAGCCAAGCTCACTTACAACGATGCTCAAGCCATGATCGAAGGAAAGTCGATCGATGTGGTCGTTACTCCGGAGCATGATGCTGCAGGTGTCGCACAGGACCTCAGCGTCGTCGACGACCTTGCGAAGCAGCTTCGTGCTCGTCGACTCCAGAATGGCTGTCTCCAGACAGAAACCCTCCGTCTGTCCTTTACTCTCGACGAGACCGGGCAACCTATCGATTGCGGACAGTACGAACGGAAACAGGCTAACAACGTCGTGGAAGAGGTATGTATCTCTCCGTATCAATGACTACATTCGCTTACCGGACAAACGCCGCAGTTTATGTTACTCACCAACATTGCTGTTGCGCAGCAAGTTGCGGTACATTTCCCAGAGCAAGCTATGTTACGTCGCCACGACAACCCTATTGACCGACGCCTGGTAAGTGTTGTGTTGGTCTGTCTTATGGCTTTCTCTTTACTCAAGAACGGCTAGGCTGCTTTCGTCGAGCGCGCAGAACGTCTGGGCTATAAGATGGACACGAGTTCCGCCGGAGCATTGATGAAGTCGCTAGAAGCCGTGGCAGACCCTACTGCTCGACGCATCCTTGAGATGCTGCTGCACAAGACTGCTCCTCGCGCCAAGTACTTCTGCTCGGGAATGCTCGACATCGCGAAATACGGTCACTTCGCTTTGAACCTTCCTTTGTACAGTCATTTCACATCGCCCATCCGACGTTATGCGGATGTTCTTGTGCACCGGCAGCTCGACTCGATCTTGCAGGGCGGACGTAAGGAACTTCCTCCTGATAATGTTGCAGTCTCTTGATGCTGTGTTTTGCAGAAGAGCCAAAATTCACCATGGATCGCGACGCTGTTGCTAAGGTTGCTCAGCAGTGCAACATGTACGCATACATGTGTCATTGTTCTCACCTTCAGCTGTTGACGTAATTTTGCTGCTTACAGCAAGAGGGACTCGGCCAAACTTGCTCAGGAGCAGTCGGCTCATTTGTTCCTTTGCATCCTCATCTCGGACCTTACGCATCGATATGGTCCTGTCGTTCGTCAGGCCAAGGTTGTCGGCGTGCTTGACGCTGCCTTCGATGTCCTTGTACCTGAGTTTGGTATCGAGAAGAGGGTTCACGTGGATCAGATGCCTATTGACGTGAGTGTATATCGATGCAAATGGCAGGTCTGGTGCTAATCTTGATTCCATCCGTAGAATCACGTCTACGATGAGCACACCCACACCCTCCAGATATACTGGTCCAACCGGGATGTCATCAGCTGGCTCGCCGAGAACAGCGACGACGAGCACTTGAAAAAGGTCAAGCAGACAGCTGAGCAGCACGCAGTCAAGATGGAGGTTGCTTCGCGGTCTGTGCACGACGAAAAGGCGCTTTTCGATGAGGATGACGCGGAAGAAGACGAGATTGTCATCGGGCGTTCGAGTGACCGCGAGGCGGAGGCCGAGACGTCCAAGCAACGTCTCTTCTCGAAGGCTAAGATTCCTCCGCAATTCGAAGGCCTCAAGTCCATCCCGAATGGGCACAAGATCCAGGAAATCCGCGAGCTCATGTCCGTCCCTGTGAGTGATCATTTATGAGTCTGCGGAGACCGCTGTCTCACCTTAAGCGTCCGTGTAGGTCATTGTTACTGCTGACCTCACCAAGAGCCCCCCGGTCATCAAGGTTTACAGCGTCAATCCTTATGCTGACCAGAAGTGATGTTCCGTCCATGATTCACGACCATTGTATTTTTCTGTCATTTCTCTTTCGCTCTTTTGTTACCTACCAGCGCGAGCCAGCGCTGGTTGTACGATACGGATGGTGGTGCCGATGCACATGGTGTTTTCGTTCGTTTGTTTCTCTTGTCCTTCTCATATGTGCCTATGCGCGCTGCGCTTCCAACCATCTCTTCGTTCGTATTGGCACACTTTCACCGCGACGATGTGTGTTGCTCGCTGTTGCTGTTGCTGTCGCGTGCGTTGTAGTCGTGTATGTTCGTCTATCGTCTGGAATGGAATGCTCTGTTTAGTGGATGCATCATCCTCTGATTCTTATTGTGGACAACAGCAAGTACAGCGATTGACATGAGATTCTGTTGTCCGTACACTAAGTATCACTGTAGGGCTTGGAGAAAAGTAGACAGTCCCTGCCCATCCTGCCGTTTCTCCTGTTCCTGCTTCTCGCGATTGCGAGCCAACATAGCCTGCAAGCCGGACTTCTTCGACTTTGTCTTCGCCTTGCTCGGCAGAGAGGTAGATGAAGAGGCAGCTGAGACTACTTCACGCGGCAGGTGTGGATGCGGGAAGGGCGACGCCGTTGCCGTTGAAGACAGGGACAGAGCGTGAGGAGTGGATGGAGGACCAGGAGGCACTGAGCGTTGCGTCGTGGTCGTCGATTGTACCTGAGGTGCATCCTGCGACACTCGCGTGCCGTCTATAACGGCTGGACTCGGTGGGAGGACTCGTTTCCTCCGTCTTGGCGGCGGAAAATACGGAGAGCTGCTCGTCTGCAGTGGAATATCTTCGCGATGACCGCAGATCTGACACGCCCTACGGAGAAATCTCCTCGTGGGCCGTGCGCCCCCCTCGTCGTTCGTGGCCTTCCTTCTCGTGTTTGAGCGCATCGACCTGGTCTCTCCGAGGCCGTGGATGATGAGCGTGCCGCATTTCGCACAATGGATGTCGCTCAGGGATGTGTCGGACGGATGGAGAAGGCGTGCGCGAGAGACATGCAAGGCGGCGAGGCCTGGAGAGACTGGAGCCAGAGCGAAGGGGATGGCGAGCTGGTACTGCTGCGTAGCGGAGGCTGCAGGCTGCATGCCGGATCCTGAACAAGTGATTGCCACGTGATGTAGGCTATTGTGCGGCCTTCCGGAAAAGGCAATTCCAGGTTGGCACGCGGTCGATCAGTGCGACGCGACCGCCTTTGTTCTGCGTGGCCATTGTTTCAGGGCCCTTCAAATTACAATATGGCTCTTGTTGTCCCCTCGCCTCGCCTCCTCCACGTACACTACATCTTCTCTTTCCTTCTCTTTTCAAGCTCTGCGTCTTACACTCTATTCCACCATGATTTCTACTCAACGCGCTCACAATCCACGCTCGCCGCCGACCAGCTCGCGTCCTGTCCCTGTGGATAACTACGTTCCCGTCTCTCCTCCCAGAACACCGCCACGAGGACGTCGACCGTCCGTATCGAGTCCTATGAGCTGGCTCACGCGTTCGTCCTCCTCCAGCCTCCCCCACGGCGGACCGTATGCACCATCCAAGCCCATACGTATATCCGAGCCCAGGTTCGCTAACACTTTCGACACCATCACAAGTGCGCGAGGCGGCACGCTGGGCAAAGGCGCGATTGTTGTGAGGACGCCGCAAGAGGCGCTGGCAGGTCCCAGAAATATCGAGGAGCAGGGCTTCTCTGCCATCGAGGAGGCGGAGCAGGATGAAGCCCCTCCAGATAGCCCCCCACTTCCACCGATCCCTGATGTCGAAGCACCAGTGGAGAGGACTGCGTCGTGGCATTCACATACACCCCCACGGCCTACACGCCCTGTACCCGCGTTGCCACAAGGTTCCTTGTCTGAGCCGACCCTGCCGGCTGCGGCCTGTCTTCGATCGTCTCTAAAGACGCCAATCACGCCTCCTGAAGACTCACCGCCTGTGCCATCCCTTCCCGCCAATCTCTCCCACATGCCTCCGCAGGCACCCTTTGAACCCATTCTCGTGTCGGCAATCCCGACGGCCGCAGTTGATCCTGCGAAGACCATCGTCTCGCTGGAGACAAGCACGATGACGCATCGCACAACTCTGAAGACTATCATGTCACGGCCTTCCTTGCTCGCAACATATTTCAAAACGCTCTTGCCCGAGCACGACTCCGACGCGGACTCTGTATATTCCACCGTCAGCAACGCCGACAGCGCGTTCAACTCCATCTTTCACCGCCATCTGGCATCCTCGGGCCTGCTGTCGCCGGGCTCAACTAGTATACATATCTTCCTTGATAGGCCAAGCGCTCCGTGAGTAGTCAGGATGTTTTTACTGAAGGATGCGCTCTGACAACTCGACTCATGTAGATATGCACACATCCTGGCATATCTTCGCTCACCGCCGTCTACGCCTGAATGCCCTGCGATCCTGCCCTGCGCAGCCCAGCTTAGCAGCTGCTCCCCATCGCGCCTGGAAGCGCTTCTCGAGCTCCGCGACGAGGCACTTCACCTCGACCTCGACGAGCTTGCCAAGCTCTGCTCCGACGAGCTGCGCCAGCGACAAAGCGTCTCGGGGCTCGGCCTGCACATGCGCGGGCTGAGCAACGCGAGCGGCTCGTCGCGCAGCATACACACGCTGCGCGAGGTCGTGGAGCTCGATGCGCGTGCGGACTGGCGCGACTCTGGCTTTGCGAGCGGCGCGGGGGCGAGCCCGCACACCAGCGAGGGACCTGCGGAGCCTGGAGTCCAGCAACGCTTCTTTACGCGGCGCAGGAGTCGGAAGGAGGGTTCGGGTTCGCTGCGTGTGGCGCGGGCGGCGGATTGGATCTGATGACGATTTTTTATGCATGCCTAGCTACGACCGTTGAACGAATTAGACTGGCCGCTGGTCATTACTATATTCTCTCATAAGTGCGTCTTGATGACCTTGTACATACCGCTCAGTTGTATCATACTACTATTTATGCCCGTTGCACTGGTTACGACCTAGCTCATTCCTACCTGTATTCATCGCTTCATATTACATACATGTACCGCTGTGGACACGTTGCAGAGATATCAATATCAATATTTGGATATCGGTTGGCTCGACTCGGATAGGATCAAGCAGAGAACGATGGTCATCTCCTTGGTGCCCAGAGGGCGTACAGCTCCTTGTCGGACGGGTCGAAGCAAGTGACGAGAGACGGGTCCGCACGGATGGAGACCTTCCGCTCCGGTGTGCTGAAGCTGGCGGTAGCAGAGAGCGGCAAGGCGGTGCCCCGGAAAGCCGAGCGGGAAAAATTGGAGAACGTGGACGTCGGGGAGGTCGTCTCGCCGTGCGCGAACTACCGAAAGGGGAACAAAAGCAGCGCGATCGTCGTGAGCGAGCAGACAATAAGAAGGCGAGTGACTCACGTCGTCGGCAGAGCGCGTGGCCGAGAAGCGGCTGCGAAGGGTGGACTCTGGGCTTGCGGACCCGGAGGCGGGGCTGGCGCTGGGTCGTTCTGCGGGTGGATGAAGGTCAGCGAGCAGAGGAAAAAGACGGGGGACACTTGCCGTCAGAGGCCATCGCGTCCGCTGAGTGCGGTTCCATGTTTTGTTTTCCGCTAGGCGCGACGGCGTGACGTGATGGAACGCGCCAGGCGAGGGTCACACCGTGCACGTCACGCGTTCGCATCTGCGCCGACATCGACCGCCTCCCTTGTCTCCTTCCCCATGAATATCTTCAAGAGCTGTGAGCCCGTCGCTCTCCGTCCGTTCCAGCACGCTGACCCTCTCGTCCTACAGTGCTTGGCAGAGTCTGGCGTGCGTTCCCGCTCCAGCAGCCGCACTCCGCGATGGACTGACATCATCTCCCCTATCGCAGACGATCCCAACGCGGCCGAGGTCGTCAAGATCTCGGAAGGCCAGCTCTTCCTCGTCCGCTCAGGCACCATCCGTGGCGCCCGAGAATGCATGTGAGTATCCCGCCTTCTTGTGCGCACATCTTCTCAGCCGGCCACTCAGATACAATGATGCTATGGCTACCATCCGCCGCGTGCCCTCCGTCGACCACAACTTCCAGCTCGTCATCACTCGTGTGTACGAGGAGGGCGACCAGGAGATCCTCGAGGACGAGGAAGAGAGTGAGTGTCCATCCCGCCACTCCACACCGCCGTACTGAGCCAATCCCTGTCATAGCCGACGAAGAGCGGGTCTTTCTCATCAGCGAGGAGCTCGAGTTCCGCCCGGCTGTCACTGAAGACGGCCCCACCTTCATGTGGCGCGACCTCGACGGAGACGTCGACGAGTTCTATGAGTTCATTGCTGCCGGCACGAACGAGCCCACGCGCGCGTTCTTCGAGACGTGCATGTACCGCGCCATGTATGAGCGCAAGTACCGGAAGGGCGCCGACGATACCCAGGATAGCGACTTGCAAGAGTTCATCATAAAGTAAGTCAGGGTACATATTGCGGACGTGACCCCGGCTGACTTGCCCGCCAGACCGACAGGCAAGAAGGCAAAGGCATCGGATTCTCCAAAGAAGAAAGCGAAAAAGGAGGACTCTGTGACCGAAGCCTTTGAGAATCTCTCCGTCGCTGCTTCCGCCTCTCCGCCTGTCAGCCCCAAGGCGAAGAAGCGCGCAGACACCGCCGAGTCCGTCCTCCCTGCACTTGTCTCCGAGCCCGCCGCTCTCCACCTGTGGAACCGCGACGGCGGCTTCTTCGTCAAACAGGCGGACGTCACTGCAAGCATTGTGCACAACCCCGCAACCGGGTCGTTCACATACTGGCTCCTCGCGTCCGGCGACGAGGGGCAGATGCTCGCGCATCGGCTCTCTTCCGACATGAACCAGCGCTGGTCTACCCGCGTAACGTCGTTGACGTGGAATTACATCAGCGAGGCGGGCGCGCAGAGCAGCTGGTGTCTGACCTTCGAGAGCCCGGAGGCCTTCGAGAACTTCCAGCAGGCATTTACGAAGGCCCAGTGGGAGGGACTGAATCAGTATTCGTGGGAGAAGGCAAAGGTGTGTATGTGCTTTCGCACGATGGCCTCCCGCTCACCTGTTGGTCTGCGCAGCGTGACGAACAGAACTATGTGATGAGCTCGAACTCAGACGACGTCGAGATGCAAGACGTTGAAGACGACGAGGATGAGGAAGACGCCGTTGCGGATGAGCTCGGTGAGTAGCGCCACCTTGTTCCCCACTCGTTTTCGTGTCTGACATCCGGGCAGACAAGGACGATGACGAGTCTGAGGAAGAGGATTTTGTCGACGAGGAGGACTTGCCGCCAAAGTTGGCAAAGGGCGAACGCAACTCACAGCTTACTGTGGGGTACAAGGGCGATCGGTCGTATGTTGTCCGGGGAGGTTCCATCGGAGTCTTCAGCCATACCGGCGACGGTCAGGTGAAGTACCATGCCACCATCAAGAAAGTCGCCACGCCTAAGGGCAAAGAGTTCACGCCCAAACATGTACGTATATCAATATTTCTTGTTCGTACCCACATCTTATGTTGCCTGACAGGTCATGCTCCACGATCAAGACAGTAAGATGATCCTGATGAATCCCACCGACCCGCATTCGCTCTTTAGCATGGACATCGAGCGTTCGACAATCGTGGACGAGTGGCGTGTACATGACGATGTGAACGTAGACAACATCGCGCCAGACAGCAAGTATGCACAGACGACGCCGCAGCAGACACTCGTCGGCACATCGCACAACGCGCTCTTCCGCATCGACCCTCGCGTGTCGGGCACCAAGATGGTCGACAGCCAGTACAAGCAATACGTGAGCAAGAACCAGTTCTCCGGCGTCACCACCACCGCCGCGGGCAAGCTCGCCGTCGCGAGCTCCAAGGGCGACATCCGCCTCTTCGACGCGATTGGCAAGAACGCCAAGACCGCGCTCCCTCCGCTCGGTGACCCCATCACCGGCATCGACGTCACCGCCGACGGCCGCTGGGTCGTCGCGACGACCAAGACGTATTTGCTGCTCATCGACACCATGATCGGCGACGGGCGTTACACGGGCTCTTTGGGTTTCGACCGCAGCTTCCCCGCGGATGCGAAGCCCATCCCGCGCAGGTTGCAGCTCCGCGCGGAGCATGTTGCGTATATGGACCACAGCGTGTCCTTCACGCCGGCTAGGTAAGGCGTACTTGCGTGTCGCTGCCGCGCGCCGCTGACTTTGTGCGCCAGGTTCAACCTGGGAGAGGGCCAGGAGGAGAACGCGATCGTGACCTCGACCGGGCAGTTCGTCGTCGCGTGGGACTTTAAGAAGGTCAAGAAGGGTCTTCTGGACAAATACGAGATAAAGAAGTACGTCGGCTTCTCGAAGGGCTTCCCCGCATCGCGAGAGCGACGCTGACGCTGACGCACGTGTGTCTAGATATGAGGACTTCGTTGTGCAGGACAACTTCAAGTTCGGCGACGACAAGGAGATCGTGCGTACTGGTCTCCATCACGCGGGCAGCAGGATCCTGACCTGGGCTTGTTGTTACAGATCGTGGCGCTGCAGAACAATGTGCTCGCGGTGAACAAGAAGAGCTTGAAGAGACCCACGCGTGCTTCGATTGCCACGCCGCTCAAGAACCTGAGAAGCAGCTCGAACATCGTGAACAGCCCCTTTTGATGGAATGTTATGCAGATGCTGCGGCCGTTTTTCCGATTGTGTGTATCTGAAGTATCCATTTACATGTGTGTATCAATATGCCCAGTCCTGCCGGTCCTTTCCTCGTTCTGAATTCTCTTTGTTTTCTCGTGGAGTGTTTACGATGTGATATGACGCTGTAGCTTACGATACTATTGCTCACTATTCCCTTCTGTTGTTCAATACCAGTTACTGTATTTGCGCTTGAGGATAGCGACACGAGATGGGATAGCTGCAATCTAGTTGAGAGACCGCGGATACAACATGGACAAGCTTCATATCAGCCTTTTCATACTGAAATACACATCGGATATACAAAGCGCTCTGACTGCTTTCTATGCCTCTGCCCGCCTACTTCACGTCCAAGCAAGTGGTCTCGACAATGATGCTCGTAACCCTGTAGGGGTCTATGTAATGCATGATCAGTCAGCGGGCATAGATCCTCAAAGTTTCATGGAGACATACCGATGTTGGAAGCGGGGCGCCTGTCCTCAAGGTAGCCATAGCCCTGGGCACCGACGTGCCTGGGAATACGGATGGAGGCGCCACGGTTGGCAACGCCAGACGAGAAGTTGCTGATATGGCCGGTCTCGTGGCGGCCGGTGAGACGAAGGTCGTTGTCCTCGCCGTAGACAGCGATGTGCTCGTTGTGGCGCTTGCTCAGCTTCTCGATCGCATCGTCGATGTGCTTAATGCCGCCGGGCTCGCGCATCGCCTTCGTGCTGAAGTTGGTGTGGCAGCCCGCACCGTTCCAGTCGCCCTGGAGCGGCTTCGGGTGGAGGGACACCTTGATGTCCCACTGCTCCGCGATGCGGATGAGGAGGTAGCGCGCCATCCAGAGGTGGTCGCCCATGGAGATGCCCTCGCACGGCCCAACCTGGAACTCCCACTGCGACGGCATGACCTCGGCATTGATGCCAGAGATGTTCACGCCCGCGTAGAGGCAGGCGCGGTAGTGCGCTTCGATGAGGTCGCGCGCGAACACCTTGCCAGCGCCTAACATTCGAGATCCGCGACAGTGAGAAAATTGAGGACAGGGGCTGTGATGTATGGGAACGTACCGGCGCCGCAATAGTACGGACCCTGGGGACCAGGGAATCCGCCCTTGGGCCAGCCGAACGGAGTGCCATCCATGTCGAACAAGGTGTACTCCTGCTCAAGCCCGAACCAGGGCACAAGATCCTTGGCTTGGTCCATGACCTTCTTGGCGTGGAAGCGGTAGTTGGTCTTGTTGGGGGTGCCGTCGTTGTTGTAGCACTCTGCGAGTACGAGAATGTTGTCGCCGCCGCGGAACGGGTCCTTGAAGATGGCGGCGGGGCGGAGGTAGATGTCGGAGTCGGTGCCCGGGGCTTGGTTGGTGGAGGAGCCATCGAAATCCCAGATACGGAGGGTACCGATGTCAGTCACCTTCTTGGTGACGGTCTGCGAATGTCCCAATTAATACGGTTGGCACGAGAAAGCGACGTGTTGCAGAACACCAGCACACTGGCCATGGGGCGCATATACTGACCGTCGTCTTCGAGCGCAGACCGCCATCGCCATCGATCCAAACGTCTGTTAAAAAAATACGTGAGTCACATAGGATGATCGAGTGACAATATAAGGATGCATACATTCAGCCTGGACCTTCTCACCCTGGGGGAGAGCGAGGAAAGGAGCCAAGAGGTCAGGACGGTAACCCATGTCGTGTGGAGGATGAGGGTGAGGGTGAGGACGCGATGAGGTCGTGGTAGGAGCTCGCAGGAGTCAAGCCACAGCCCGAACTCATTAACCGCCAATAGGTCGGCTTTGGCCTTGTTTACGGATCAGGAACGGGTGTCTTATCACCCTCCCCATCTCAGGCTAGAGCTGCCCCGGCACTGCACTGACATCCGCCCTTCCTCCTCTTCCATTCAGATCGTGGGCCCTCTCTCACCCCAACCGACTCTCAGCACAGCTCAGCATTCATCCGAATCAACTCACGAGACATGCTGGATCCGTCGGTGGCCATCTTTGATCAGTGGGGTGAAGAGACATACCTTTGGGGTAAAGTCTGGGCACGCAGATCCTATCTCGTGCTCCCAAGGATTTCAGCATCCCGTCGCGATCGCATTCCGTGAAGTACACACGACCACAACACCCAAAGACAGAAATTACCATCACCTGGTCATCTATATCCTCATCGTCTTCGGATCGCCTTCCTTCTCCTACCTCCAGCCATCGCGGTCGGTCCTCGCGCACCTTTCGCTCCAGCTGCGGCCCCTTCGTGCGGAGTCGTAGCTCCGCTCCCCGGTGCATCAGATGCACTCCCGGAAGCATCATCGCTATCGTCCGCGTCGCCTGTTGCCGCCGGTGCCTCGCCCGTTTTGCGCGTGTTTACCTTGTCGTAGAGAGCCATTATCAGGGACAGGAACCAAGTTCTTGTCAACGAAGGCGGAATCGCCATGTTGCTGTCCACAGGCACGAGGTTTCCGTCGCCCTCAAGCTGAGGGCGCAAGGCAAAATAAGTTTCAGATACGTTTGTGAGAGACTTCTTGCTCACAATGTAGACGTCGCCCCCGTCGACAACCATGTCCACCCACTTGCCGCCAACCGTGTTGCCCTCGTCGTCCAGCCGTGGGCCTCCTCCCAGGTTTACTTTGACCTTGTGATGGTCATCACCGGTTTTCCAAGTCATATGTGCATGACCCACCTTTCGTCGCCCCTCTACAGGCATCAACTTCGAGCCCCACGCTGCAGTCTTGGCTTGCTCGATAATCCAGTCGATCCTCTTCAAGTCGCGCGCATAGTTCATGCGCTGTATGAGAAACTGCAGAACGGAAGACAACAACGTCAAGAAAATTAGCACCGCCTGCGGGACATTCCAAAACGTGAGTTTTCGGAGAACACTGGGCCTCGGGAAACGTACTGACCCCTAGTCCTGGACGGAAGCGTGAATAGTAGTAGCCAGTGCCCCTCCACTTCGGGACACCGTTTTTGTAGAAAAAGTCATATCTAATTTGTATGCGGTTGGCAAAGACGACATGTGGAAACATAGATCGAACCTTTTCCGGCCCTCTGCGTTGCGCAGTATCGAGGACACAACACCCAGTTGTGCGAACCGCTCGTGTGCATTCTTTATACCAGGGTTCTTGTCTGGACTACTCCGGACATTAGACTTGGGACGGAAGACCATTGCAGAGTGTCACGCACTGAAGCTGTATACTTTTCTTCCGGTACGCCTTCGCAATCTCGGCTGTTGAGGCAGTAGATGGCACATTCAGCCACGAGTAGAAAGTAGTTCCTTTCCCTGTATGCGTGGATTCCAGTGAGGACATTACACGTGAGCCGCCGCCGGAAGCCTGAGCTACGGACCTTCGGAGGCCTCTACCGCGCTCACGATGTCAAAGATTTCGTGGTCTTCCTGTGAATATATATTAAGCCTGGGACTGAGCCGGAATGCATGTCCGGCCAACCTTGGTCCATCTACAGGTGCAAGCGAACGAAAGTCGTGTCAATACCTAAAATAATGCGGCTCGGTGCATGATGAGAATGTACTCACGCTGATGCGACCGCTACCAGAGCAGCAAGACAGGCGAGCAGAAAGAGGAGCCTCATCTGACCTCGCAGTCAACACAATCAGCGGACGAGAGGATGGGAAAAGGAGAGTGGTGGCGGCTGTGTGCCAGCAACGCGCGAAACAGTGGCGGCGATAGACCCGGATCTCGATCGTGTTTTGTTCAGCGCGTGCTCTGATTGGCTATTAGCTCAACCTTGACCTCTCGAAACGAGTGCCACTACGCCTGTTACTTATACGCCTGTAATTTCTACCCTTCCCGTGTTGGGGACGTAATTCCAGTGATGGCACCGCGACGAAGATGTCCCGTATGTGGCTCCAAGCAGTGGCACAAGGAACCATCCAGCGGTCTTATCACCTGCAGCGAGGGTCATGTTCTCCAGGTATGTCGCATCACCAGTTGCGCTAAGTCAAGACTGACCTCTGTCCCTGGAAGAACTACCGAAATGAGGCGCGAGAAGTCGACGAGATGGGTCCGCACATGATGCGCAAGCGAACCTTGAAATCGCGTCGCGAGAAGAAAGAAAAGCGGAGCAGGGCCGATCCCAAATGTCTGTCACAATACTCTCTATTGCTTTTCTGCAGGCTGACAGTGATGCGGCACAGTGTACCATGGCGACCGAGCGCGCTACCATTACTTTCAATGTCTGCAGCTCATTCTTCGGATGCAGGTCGCAGCCCTCGTCGAATTGTGGGAACTGCCATCCGAGTTCGAGGTATGTTGCCATACGTTCTGTTCAGTCTGCAAATTGACGTTATGCAGGTCGTATGTAGAGATATATGGGCCTTACATCTTCACTTACTCCCCAATCCACCTCCGGCGGAGCCGCTGTATTTTGCGCGGGACGAGGCAGACATGCATCAAGCCGATGGGTCTGCTCAAGCCCGAACGGCCACGTCGCCAGATAATAGCGACGGCGAGACGGGAGAGAAGGACAGCGGTAAAGACTTATCGGCATCGTCATCCTCGGAGAGTGAGAGTGAAGACGATGCGGAGATGGAACAGCTCATGCGAGAAAATTCCGGATCTTCCTCGTCCTCAGAGGAAGACGCAGATTACAATACTAACAGCATCCCACGTAAAGAGGTCGTGCGGAAGAAGCGTCTCCACCGCCAGTACGACGCCCCTGCCAGCAACATTGCGGTATTGATGGTGGCATGTTGGTCGCTGAGACTGCCCGTAATGTACATGGACTTCATACGGTGGGCTCCTTAAGATCACAATACCACGCATGGTCTTCATGGCGTTTGATCTCTAGATTGATTGAAGCATACAAGCTGCCATACCTGGATACAATCCGTTCAATGCCCGCCACTTTGACGACACACCTTACAAAACATACTGCACATGCATTGTCTCCGCATGTAAGTATTTTTTATTATTCGTCGAACGCAGCGTTGTCCCATATGGCATTTTAGTATGCTCCTACACCGCTTCACCTGCATAGACTGGCCTCCCGCCTGGCGAGACTGATGAATTCCTCCTACGGCATCTTCACCCCTGAGCTGAATGCAGCTCCAATCCTCTGGAGGGCCGTGCGCGGCCTATGCGGCACGCGTATGTCGCTGTTCATATTCAGAAGAGACCGCGCTTACTGACCTGGTGCCAGCAACACTGTACATGCTTGCAAAGAGAGTGGCACGAGTCCTGTCGATACCATTGACACTCCACCGTTCACTGGCTCCTGGCCTCAAACGCACAAGAAAGAACGATCCCGACTGGCACAAGTACGATAACGCTGTGCCAGAAGTGGCGCTCGCCGCTTCGGCGATAATAGTACTCAAGATGGTGTATGGCCTGGATGGCAAGGTTCGGTACGTAGATGTGCCAGCACGTTGCGCCGTTTTCCAAGCTAGGCGTTGCAGATCGCCGCAGGACAAAAACGACATGGGCAGTGCACTTCCTCGAGTATCTGACTATCTGGCGTGCCTCGACGATATGGATAAAGCGACCCAAGCCCGTGGGTCAGCCTTCTCCGCGGATTCGCAAATGTGAGTGCCATAGCAACGACGTCATGCTGCGCCACTGGAATTGGCATATACAGGACCGTCCTCGATTTGAGCAATGCCGAATTGGATAGCTATCTTGATTTCTGCGAGAGAATCCTGCTTCCCCCGGAAGACAGGCGGACTGGTGAGTGCCTTCGCAGTGCATATTGAAGTCTGGAATTGAACATATTTTCGACGATTCGAAAAGCAGAGCGCAATGCAGGGACAGATTTCTTCCCTTTAGGCCATGGAGCGCCTCCGCCCGACTCGGGACAGGGACCATTGCCGGCGGAATTCCCGAAACTGTCGGCGAATGTCATCGAGGCCGGCGATCGTGCCATGCGTCCGGGAGAATGCTATAATATTTATAGCACAGCGGATGTGCTCGGTTCTGTCCCTGCCGATTATGAGGCTGTGGTTCGGCGTGCGGGGCACTGGGCAGGTGTTGATGAAGACTATGTGTGCGGTGTTGTGGAACGGTTTGAGAGGAGGTTTGTACGATGGTGGGATGGCGTAAAGCGACAAGAGCGGGAAGAGCGTGGGGTCGACGACGGCGTTGGTGCGGGATTTTCAGATTGAATACGATTACTAGTTGGCTAACGCGGATATTAATGGAGGTGGACCATGACAAGAGCAGCTCGGGCTGTTCATTAAGGCCGATGCCTCAGCTTTCCTCGCCATTGCCAATTGGAGGAAGGAGAGTTAACACGTGACCACCTGTAGGCGTTTCAGCAGTGCACTGAGGGCGTTGTAACCTTGAAACACTGCCTCGTGCTTATTTATGGGTGTATCACCGTCCCACCCGAGTTCACCGAGGCGTAGCCTTGCAGAGGACCAGCCGCACAGGTACGCAACACATTGAGCCCTGATTGGCCAGCCGGTCTTCTATTCTGATGTTCGAAACAATAGGATCACCGTCCGCCAAAGTTTCACCTGTGTCGACCAATAAGATGAATTGCTCGCGAGATCCAGCTAAACTGTACGTCCGCTGCATTGTCTATAAAGTCACGGCGACCAATTATGCTTTCTTCCGTCCACCCTTTCTCCTCCCATTCTTGCTTTCTGTAGCCCTAGTGTCTCCTCCTGTTTCCGTAATGTTGTCCTCATACATCCTCTCTCTCGCCATGGGTGCAGCAGGTGCACTTGCTCAGACCTCCGACTTGATTTCGAACTTGAAATTGGCATCCTCTGCGGTCGAACGTGTCTCACTGCTTTCGGACGAGCAGGTCAGTCTTGTACATCCAGCTTTTACTCTCCGTTATAACATTCCACCTAGTTCACCTTTGATTTCTTCAACCCACCCACGGGTGCTATCGTCCCAGGCGCGGGAGGGCATCTCGCTCTCGCCTCCGTGACAACCTTCCCCGCGCTAGTGGCAGAACGTGCGTCTCATCCCTTCTCATGTCACATTCTCAGTCTCATTATATGTCGCCACGTTAGATATTGCGATGGTGGTCGGATTCCTTGGGCCATGTGGCCTGAACACGCCGCACACCCACCCCCGCGCCACCGAATTGTTGTTTCTCGTGAACGGCTCCTTGACCAGCGGCATGGTCACGGAGACTGGCTCGCGCTTCATCACAGACACTCTCTCGCCCGGTCAAGCCATGGTATTGCCGATGGTCAGCGCTTACACCTCTGCGGTGAATGTTCTTGCTGATCGTAATCCAGGGCTCTATTCACTTCCAACAAAACAATGGTTGCGGTATGTAATCATCAGGTTTATCCCTCAAGCATCATGCTCACTCGTGCCCACAGAGCCCCTTATGTTTGTCTGTGCGTTTTCTGTGCCATCCGTTCATGCTTCTGCACGCCTTACTGACTCCCCGAGTAGCCGCTCTCAACAACGAAGACCCCGGAAGCAACCTGGTGGGGCAGAGTTGTGCGTATCACACTTCAAGCGCACAGCAGCGCGTCTCACCCCTCCCCAACAGTCTTCGGCCTCCCGGCAGACATCGTCGGCGCCACCCTCGGTGACATCGGCGTCGAGGACGTGGCCAGCCTCGCCACCATGGTGCGTCCCCGCACCCCACAGCGAGCCGCGTGCTGACCCACCGCGCGTCCCAGATCCCCGACGACGTCGCCCTCGGCTCGAGCGAGTGCCTCCAGCGCTGCGGCATCACGCGTGGCACCCAGCCCACCGCCGAGCAGGTGCCCCGCACGTCCGGGAACTCGCTCCCCGCAGCGAGCGCGACCGCGACGCACTACAGCCGCAAGGTGCAGTCGACGTCCGCGGACGTCCTCGGCGCGGTCGCGGGCCCCGCGGGCGCGGGCAGCACCAAGGCCGCCACGCAGCCGGTCACTATTGCGCTCATCGTCGTGGTGAGCGTGATGGGCCTTGGCTACCTCGTCCTGGGTGGGCTGTTCCTCATGGGCCGCTGGCGCGGGGGTAGCGGCAAAGGCCGCTCGTTTGTGCGTCCGGACATGAGCGGCCGCACGCTTGTCCCGACTCTAGAGAAGTACGATGTGATCGAGTCTCGGTCGAGGTCATGAGCGGGTGATTGGGTGTGCGGCATCATGCTCCTTCTTTTGTAACGTAGGTGGTAGGCATTAGTATTGTATCCTGGACACTCGTTAGTCTCCCGAACAGTCATCTACTCGTATAGATTTGGGAGCGCATACGTCTCTGCCTTTTATTTGCCAGCGGCCAACTCAAGCCGTGAATACGGTCGGACATCATCGCCTACGATGTGACATTGCACCGTCCACAGCCGTATCAAGAAATGCAGAACAACATGTAGACAGACCAGTAGCTGCTGGATATTGGGTCCGGTACATCGACATGAGTATGTATGAGTATGCGAGCAGTGCGGGCCAGAGCGCAGTGAGAGTAGCACGACGGTGTCCCTGTGCGTTGTGCAGAACTAAACTAGAGATGAACTAGGACAGGAGCATCCGAGAGTGTCCGTGTCCGAGAGGAATACAGTACGAGATGCGGGGATGGGGGGGATGGGGGAAATGCAAGGAGTGCACATGTGGGGCGTGCGCGGCTGAAATGCACACAATAATGTAAGAAAAGGAGGCGCTATTGGTAAATGCGTGGGTCGGAGTACATGTGTCGAGGTATGAACAGGCCGCAGTCCCGAAGTCCAAGAAGAGAGATTAACTACTTAGCGTACGCAGATATCATGAAACCATCGTCTTTCTTCGTCCTTGCGAGGGCCTGCTCAGGATCTGGAAGCCTTCCTGCGGGACCGCCCAGGAGCTGCGCGGTTCGCGAACCACGACGGGCGGCGTTGCTGGCGGAGGCGCAGACGAGTGATGCCTGGGCAACGGGCGGGATGGAGCAGGTCCCGACTTTGTGCTACGGCGATCCTCACGATCACGATCGCGGTCCTGAGCAGAAGCGTGTGACATCCGGTGCATATCAACGTCTGCACTAGACCGGCGCTGGTGTCCATGTTCGCGTGGCGTACGTAGCGGTGCAGGCAAGTGTGACTGCGAGTAGGACGACGGCGAGGACAGCGCGTGAGACGGGCGGTGGGCACTCGGGGGAGGCGAGAGCGGATTTCGGGGCGGACGCGCGTGTGTCGGGGAATAACTGTGCGCACGGGGTTGCGAATCGCGGTGCTGTTGCTGGGATTGAGACTGCTGAGGCGCGGGCGACGAGCTGTGTGCGCGAGTGCGCTGGCCCTGGCTCTGGCCACGCTCCTGACTGGGCGAGCGGTATCCGAACTGCTGCATGACAAACGGCGGGGTCGGAGGGACCAGAGGCGCATCCATGCCCATCATGCCCATGCCGCCCATACCATATTGCATCTGCATCTGCATTGGCATCGGAACGGGTACGGCCACGGGCACAGGTACCATCATCGGCATCTGCGGAACGTTCAGGAGCCCCATGTTCATGCTCATCCGCGGTCCGCCATTCGGCCCTCCTGTCCACTGTGGGCTAGTTGGGGCGGACGAAGTACGATGCCCACCGTCAGACACGAAGGACCCCCGACGACTGCCGCTGCGGAGGCGGACGTCCGGTGTAGACGACGACCGCGACGCCGACTGCTGCACATAACCCACGGGCGAGCCCCGCCCGCTCCCACTCGTCGAACTCGGGGGGCGAGCACTGCTGGTGCGCGACGCAGGCGACCCGTCGCGCGGGCCCGGCTCGCTCGCCTGCCTGCGCGGCGTCGGCGGGGCCAGGCTGTCATACGCCGCGCGCGCATACCTGTCCGTCGTCACGTTCGCCTTCTTGTCGCGCTCGCGCTCCCATTCAGGCTCGAAGCGCATGCTCTCGCGGCGGGTGCGTGCGCGCGAAACCTCCTCGGCGTACGCACGCTGGCGCCGCTCCTCGTCTTGCGCGCGGCGGACGCGGCGTTCCTCCTCCTGCTTGCGCACCTCCTCTTGTTTTCGCCGCACCTCCTCGTCGCGCTTCTGGCGCTCCTCCTCCTGTGCACGCCGCGCACGTTCGGCCTCGAGAAACCGTGCCTTCTCAGCGCGCTGTTGCTTAATACGCATGACATACCCCAGCGGGATATTGTCGCGGCGCTGTTGCTCGTTCTGCAGCACCGGCTCGGCAAATCGCACAGCGGGCTTAGGAGAGGACGGTTGCGGCTGCGGAGAGACAGGTACGAACGGCGCGGGCTTAGCCGAAGATGTCCGAGGCGACATGACAGGAAATGAGGAAGCCGTCACAGGCGAACCATGCTCCATGCGAAGGGGTGAGGGCATTGCTTTGTACGGCTGCGAGCGTGGCGACGACGGGGACGGTGATGCTGCAGAGACAAAGATCAGTATTTAATTAATGCGCCATACACCATGCGGCTGCCTGCATACCTGTGGGTGGTGGCGATCTGGTACCGGCAGGCGCCGGAGACGTTGCTGCAGCCGTGGGAGTCGGAATTGAGGGTGTGGGCGGCCCCGATGAAGCAGGACTCAACGTCGAGGGCGAGAGGGAGAGCGGTGGGGTGAGCTCGAAAATCGGGGCCCAAGGCGCCTCCTGTTGCTCTGGCTGCGCTTCGGCGTCTGGATCGTACAGCCCAGAAAGCAGCTCCAACGTCTCCGATATTTCAAGCGCAGCCACACCGAAGCCAGTCCCTGAGACGTGCACACTCACGATGCCCGTGGCCGCAGATCGTTCCGCGCCACCGGCGCTAGTCTCTGCAGGTACATAGAGAACCATCCGATCCTCGAAGCACGGACGTTCGGCCCAGCGCCGCAGCCCCTCACCGTGCTTGCTAACACGCTTCGCATCGGCGACCGCCGTGTCATCAAGGGTGAGTGAAGGAGCCATGGGCGTGAGCGGAGGCGGGGGCGGGCGACGCGACAAAGCGGCCAGAGAGCGTTCCTCGGATGGCGTCAGGCCATGTTCAAGGCGACGCAGCAGGTGGGTCTTGAACATATGAGACAAAAGAGTATCTTGGAGAGGCAGCAAGCGCGATGGGTTGCATGAGCGGGGAAATAGCGGAGCGTTCGGGACATGCAGCAGCGGAGGCGGTGAGAAGGCCGCATGTATGCTGTTGGCCGTAAGCGCACGGGCATGCGCGGGTATAGTGCCAAGACGTGACGCGGACTGGCGGGGCACGTTGGCTGGCGCCCGGACGACCTGTGGGACTACCGCTTTGGGAAGCGAAGAAGGGGGCGCATCATGGTTGGCATCGGAAGAGGCGTCTGAGTCGTCGTCGTCTTCTTCTGGATCTGAGTCGGGACCCTGGGGCGGGGACCTGATCGGATGCGTGGGAGAGCGTACTGAATGGTTCGAAGCCTGGGCATGCTGGTGCAGGACGGAGCGAGCCTGTACAGGGACGAGGACGGGCTTAGCGGGAACAGTGTGGTCTGCAGGCCACGGTGACCAGTGTTTTTGATCGTGAGAACGTACAAAACTGCCTCGATCGTCGTCTGGGGTGCTTGGGCCAGCGCTGGACGATGAGGACGATGAGGGCTGGGCTAGCTCGTAGACGACGATGGGCGCGGCGGGAGGCTGTGCCTTGCGGGAGAGCGAGCGGAAAAAGCGAGCGCTGGAGGGCTTTTTGGAGAGAGTCTGAAGGGGACCTTGTTCTGGGGCCGATCGGTCGTCAGCGGCGGAGGAGGCGGCGTCGGATCTGTCAGACCGCCTGGGGGCGAAGACGGCAGCGAGGCGACGCATGGCTGCTGGGGATGGTGGTGGTGGTGGTCCTGGGGGAAAAATGAAACGAGGCCCGGCTGATGAAGGAAGGAGGATGGGACGAAATTAGAGTAATGTCAGGTGGATGAGAACTTCATCTGGGAAGCGGATTGGAAAGTGAGGAATATGGTGTCAAGCTGGGCGGGGATTGCGGTGTTGACCAGCGGAAGAGGAAAGCAAGGGATGCGAGAAATGAAGGGAAAGGGCGCTGGAGGCCGAACGGGAGGCTGACGGTGGACGCTGACGGGGTTGCATGGTCCAGCAACTGCGTGGACCGCCCCGGCCTCCCACTCGGCCTCTTCCTCTGCCGACTGCCTCGGCCAATCAGAGTCCGCACGCTGCGTCCGCCACACGTCCCTCTGTCTTCTCGCGCGACCCCGCACTATAGCGTCCACAGCACAAGACGTCAGATTGTGCCGGCGGAAAAACGTGAGAAGAACGTCAAGTTTTCCAATCATTTCCCCGCATTGTATCTTAGATATTCCGCTTGGCAAAATTCAATGTGATCTGTGATATTACCTTCATTGTACTCAGGTTTTGACACAGATTATGCATAGATTATGCCGTTGTTTCTCCCCGTAGTAGAATAATATTACCCTGGGCCACAGCGACGACCTGCTTCCGAATCCCCCTCATTGCACTCGTAAAATCGACTATAATTCACATTGTATTCTCAATATACTAATGGGACATAAGAGACAGAGGTATGGTGATGTGTGCTTAAAGAATAGCACCTCACGCCTGCCGTCTACGAGCAACTTGGTGGCCCGCAATGGTAAAATCTTCATTATCCTCGGGCACTGAGAGCGAGGGAATGGGAACAAGTCGCGGGGCAGGTCAAACAGGGGGAAGGCAGTCACAGGGAGCACAACATAACCTGACTGGAACGATACACAAATGCATCAGTGATGAACTCCGCAACCTATGGTAATCGTAGAAGGAGACTTCACTCACCAACTCGGCAAGCTGCTCTCGATGGCATACCTGAGGGATACCCATCAACGTTAGTGGCATCCGAGTCCGTGTGATTGTTCATCGCATCATAGTACTCGTGGGCGACACTTGGCCGACTGTACAACGGAGCACGGTGTCAGCTCCCGGCCCAATTAGTTCTGGAGAGTATGACCTACAACATCCCAAAGGTGTTGGTGCACTTCCAGGGCCACCTTAGCTCTTGCAATGACCTATAGAATCGAATGAGCCCGCATATAGCCAGTCTAATCTTTACAAATCATACCATACATACCTTCACTGGGGCAAACTTGGAACTGCGGAGCAGGTTGCCTTGTCTAGACAGGCCCGGGGGATAGGTCCTCATGTTCTGGGTTCAAGTTTCGTGGTCAGGTAGAGGATCATATATCTGTCTGGGTGATGCATGCTAGGGCGGCCGCATTGAATTTGTATTTGGGGAACCACAAAGCGGAATATATAAACAGCGGGGGCCAGGAGGTTTATAAGCTAGAGTCTGTGTGCACAACGTCAAGCGACTGCTGCGAGAGGTGATGGTGGTATGGGAGAGAGAGTCGCTGTACTGTGACGGGTGCTCGATCGCCACTGGCAGAGCTCGCTCTATGCATACGCGGTCTATAATTAGCTCAAGTGCCGGGGAATCTTGCTAAGTCCACATGTCGAGCACTATGTCAGAAAATATACATTTTCTCTCATTGTGTAGAAGGGAGAACTTGAGAAAATCCGAATTCGGGTACAATGTTAGAACATCTACGGGAATTTTTAAAAACTCTGATCATATCCCCCGGCCACAATCTTGCGTTTTGTGCTGTGGTCTCATCACAAGGTCAATCGTAATCTCGCCTCCCTCTCTCATTCCACCCTCGCTGCCAGCAGTCCTCCTCCCCATCTGTCGTGGCCATCGCCATCGCCATCGCCGCACGCCATACGCCATTCGCTTCCACCGTTCATCCGCGCTCTGGACGGCCGCGCTTTGATCGTGATGACACTCGCTAACGAGTCTAGTCGCGCCGACGCGCTTGCGCGCAGTGCGAACGCGCCCGCCTTCACGTTGTCTAGTAGCCTTCTGCCATTCAGAGCCTTGGGTGCTCTCCTATCGACATCCGCACACCGCTTCTGTAACTTTCTTTGCTCTCAATGCCGCAGATGTTCCCCCCCAACACCCATCGATATCTCCTGACAATCACCCCTCTCCTGGCACTTTCAACTCCATCTCGAGGTACTCGCTTCGTTCCTGCGTGACCTTCCTGAGAACCTGTACTAATTCCGGCTATCATCACACCGCACATGCATGCGTACCGCGCAAGAATCACCTAAGAAGGCGCCCTGCGCATGCCGTTACCCATTTACCAGCATAGACTCGGTCAATTCGCAAGCATTGTACAAGAAGACGCCACACCATCACGGTCACCTCTCGCTTCCGACTCAAGCCATTCCACCCCACGCGCCTCGTATCCGGCGTGCAAGCTGTATGTCCCTCTGCATGATCGTCACGCGCTTCGCGTGTATCGCACATAGATTCCTGTCACGTAGCATGTGGTCAGAACCTTTGCTGGCACCACAGGGCCAAAGTCGGCCAGATAGAACACACTCACGCGTCCTCGAAGAGATGCACTAGATACGCCTCTGTCGCCTCCTGCAGCGCCAGGATCGCTGAGCTTTGCCACCGCAGTCCCGCATCGCCATAATCATTCATGTCTGTCATCATGTCCAGCGCGATCTCACGCACCTGCAAAGGTCGCGTAAGAACGTGCGTACGCCACCAGCCACACGTTAGCGCGCTTGAAACGGGAGTGTATTGAAAAGGGACGCGCACCACGCGGGAGAAGGGCAGTTTGCGAATAAGGAGGTCTGTGCTCCGTTGATATTTGCGGATCTCGCGCAGCGCCACCGTGCCAGGACGGAACCGTCGTTCTGCCGTCACAGCCGGTCATGTTCAGTAGACCGCGCTACTTGCACAACACATGAATCACGCACTACGTCCAGTAGCTCCGCCGCCGCCTCCACCGCCGCCACCGCCCCCTCCGCCGCCATCTCCGCCGCCACCTCCGCCACCACTTGGTCGCCCCCTTGGTGGCTGGCCACCTGTGCTCTTGCGTGCAGTTGATGAACGCGCCTTTTTTGGAGGAGGGGGTGGAGACGCGTCTGAACTGTCGCGCTCCTGCTGGACGTGTTTACGCTTGCCCTTCTGCACTGTCTGGGCCATTATTGTATTCCACGGCGCGTTGTTGTCGTGTATGTGCTTTGTCTTCTGGGGATAATTAGTGCGAGCGAGTGTGTCGAATAATCAAGACGTGAGTTCCACGTGCGTGGCAGAATCGTATATGAAGCAGGCGGGTATCGCAGGGAAGAGGGTCAGAGCCACGGTGAGCGGCGAGCAAGAGGTTCAAAGCAGTTGAGACTGGCGACGCGGTTGAGATCCAAATCGGGTCTTCACCTGACGCGTGCCCGATTTGGTAATCGAAGTCGTCCTCGTTGCCCGCGCACGAACCTTGTCAATGCGCAGGTCTTTATATCTCTGCCCCCAGCGCATTTCTCCCTTGTCTCCTCCTCCATTCCTCCTCCATCTACGTGTCAAGACGCGTCTACCATCTCCGCATCCCTCTCACATTCCCACTCTGCGATGGGCGGCCCTGTGATCATCGGCTACTACCGTTTCACGGACATCTTCTTCGAGTGGCGCGTATTTTCTTTGAGATCGCGCCCCAGCACAATGTTGATAGTGTGAGATGTCTCTAGGCACAAAGCTCTTCCAAAATTGGAGGACATCAGCCCTCTCAAAGCCATGCTCGCATACGACGCGCTGGTCCACCCCGACCATCCGCTTCACAAGCCCCAAGTCGACGGGATCGAGATGTATCTCGGTGCGCGACTGACTTCCGTTACCCTGCCTCTACCGCCGCCTTCACATCATCTTGCTCACTCGCATTGCACGCCACTCGATAGGGACGTTCGCGAACGGCGAGATGCGCCTGCTCTTCTCGTCGGCGCAGGTCGAGTACATCCGCTACTGGCTGCACGCCGTGGGCCTCACAGACACGCTCATCCCCATCCCGTCCTCCGAGTACCTCATCCAGGCGGCCGACCTCACGGGCTGCTCGCCCTCCGTCTACAACGACGCCGGGACCCTCAAGAAGGCCGTAAAGGTGCGCCCCCGCCGCCCCCGTCGCCCCCGCGCTCGCATCCGGTGTAGCTCACGCGCATTGCAGTCGGTCGACAAGAACAACAAGCGCCTGAAGGGCACGGGCTCGCTGCTCACCGCGCGCCGGCTCGCGTTCGAGAAGGTGCGCACGCTATGGGCGGCGCAGGCCGGCACGTGGCTCGCGGTCGACTTCGAGGCGTGGGACCGCGACCACACGCTGCTCACCGAGTTCGGCTGGAGCCTCGTGCGCTGGGACGCGGGCGCGCCCGTGGAGGAGGCGGGCCACCTGGTCGTGCGCGAGCGGCGCGGGTACCGGAGCACGTACGTGGCGCAGTACCGGGACGTGCGTGGCGTCCTTCCTCCTGGCGCGGGTGTGCGTGCGCGCAGGCTCACTGACGTCTGTACAGAACTACAACTTCGGGCAGAGCGAGGACGTCAGCAAGGATGAGTTCCGGGACCGCATCTGCGCACTCGTCGCGGCGCACAGCGCGGCGGGCCCGCTCTTCCTCGTGTTCCACGACAGCAGCCAGGACATCAAGTGCGCGCGCCTCTCCGTGCGCGCCCCGTCTTGCTGACCCGCGCACGCACAGGTACCTCCGCTCCGAGGCGGTCAAGGCGGTCACCGAGCTCGAGTACATCCTGCCCGACGCCCCGCCCTCCAAGGGCATCTTCGTCGTCGATACCGCGGAGATGTTCTCTGCGCTCGAGGGCGAGGCGAGCGCCAACAAGCGCGGGCTCGACCGCGTGTGCCGCCACCTGCACATCCCCACGGAGTTCCTGCACAACGCAGGGAACGACGCGCAGGTGGGTCGGCCGGCCCGTGCAGGGACGATCCGCTGACGGTGTTCTTGTTCTTGTTCGGGGACGCAGTACACGATGCTCGCGTTGCGCGAGATGGCGGCGGGCGAGCCGGTGGACGAGCAGCGCGAGAAGCGCTGGCCGAACCGCACGACGAGCTCGAATCCGCGGGTCGAGTTCAAGGCGTGGGAGGAGGACTCGGACCCGTCCGACCTTGAGGGCCTCATGCCGATCGAAGAAGCGGTTGCAAGTGAGCAGTTCGGGTTCGACATGTGAACGACGAGCTCCGAGGAGATAACGGGGCTTTTGCAATCATCTGTGTATCAAACAAATGTACCACCTGTGCCTTAGTCTGGATGTTGTACTTGGAAGTGAAGCGCTGCTGCTATTGTATGATGGTGTCTAGTATGCCAGTGCGTGATCGCAGATCGGTTGTATACATTAGTACCGTTGTGCATAATTTCCGAGATCGTTCCAGGAATAGAAAATGCCACTACAGATAACCAAGAAGTTGGATGGGGGGGATTAATGAATCCTGGAGATAACGGGGAGTGTGGCATGGGCTCATATCATGAGCGTGGCATATTGAGCAGCGTTTGTTCCTCGGAGATCCTGAGCTTCCATCGGCGGCAGTTCCTCCAATCGTGGAAGAACCCCGTCGGCCCTCGAGACGTAAAGACTCCGGGGGAAACGAGACCATCAACGTGTTGAAACGCACGTATACAGGTAGCGTTCTCTCGCAACATCTGCCATTGTCGGGTGTTGAGTGTAATCCGTGGGAAGGCAACCACCTTCCCCGGAAGGCCGCCCGGAGAGCTGCTGTACCAGGACCTGGTCATGTAGCAGAATCCGAGGTGTACCTGACTGGACAGTGGGCTGCTTGTATCTTCACTATCGACGAACGACTGCTGGAACAAAATGCAATCTAGGTGGTGGCGGTGATGCGAGCTTCCTGTGTCCGAGTGGCTTTGAGCAGGGAATCATAGTAGATACTCGAAGGGTATATGACCAGACCAGCACCCTCGAAGTTCAGTGTCTCACTGGTAGTGATGAGTAGATGGTAGCAGCGCGCAACAACCGTCCAATTCCATGTAGTGCTAGAACCACCACGGTGGCCTTATTGGATCGCAGAGTCCAAGGTTTGTCCGCGTCGTTGGACCGCCGACAGTTCGATTAACCGCATCATACGTCTACATAAACAACATCCGGGTCACATTGGATCTGAAAATCCAATACTTACATGACGGCATGCCTCACTCTTCCTTTTCGTTGTCGCCATCATCATCATCCTCGTCGTCCGACCGTACATCGGTCACTTTGTCCGTCTCCGGGGTCGCAATTGCCCTGTGGATTGTAGCGTTAGCCTGCCATTGCCTAGTAGTTGACAACAGTGGCGCCTACCGTACGAGGATACGCAGTATCAGGAAATACCAGAACAGGTTGAGGAACTGCAGGAGCAGAATGGGAATAAAGATTTGATACTTCATCCACCCCACCATCCAGACACCGTCCTCGGGCGACCACCGCCGTGAGGTAGCACTGCACGACAATTAGTAGTCGGTACAAGAAGCACAGCGAGAGAGGAACGTACGGTATCAAGTCGAACTCGGTCCAAACGGAGTGAAGAATGACCAAATTCTGCCAGTGCCGGAAGTACCTACGGCGAGGCATGAGCACAGGCACATTGGAGAGAAGGTACACTCACGTCCAGATGACTACGAAAATGGCAAAGGTGGCAACCTTTGACCGCTCCCATTGGATATAATTCAGCAATTTGGAGAACTGGGAGACAATCAATATACCGTCGGAACCGAGATTGCGAGACGCCTACAGCGAGGAAGGTATCAGGCACATCCATGCTGAGATACACCGCGTTTCCGATCAAGGTCAGGTTAACTCCATAACTCCATCTACAATGAGCGGTCAGCATGTCGCGCATACAACTTGTAGGAAAGATGCGCACCCGACTAGCCAGAGCGTCACGAAATGATGCGCGACAAGCTCGGTGTAGTCTTTGCGTGGCTTCTCCAACCGAAGCAGGAGCACTATAAGCTGCTGACACCAGTAAGCCGCTTCTAGGAGGTAATAACTTTTAAGCTCTGGCTTCATGTCCCAGTGCGGGTAATCTGAGAGAACAGGCGTCATCGGTTGATGATTGTTGTACAACGGGTGACAAACCGATCCAGAAGTACGCAGTACGGTACCACCATGTTGGAAGTTGGGACATGATACGCTAAAAATCCCTATCAGTAGGCCGGCATAGAATGTTTCGACAACAACACTTACAATGCCCCACGCGCCCATGAAGGCGAAATATACAAGAGCATATCCTTGCTCGCCAAAACGCGCCAGTTTGGCTTCTTTACGAATTCCAAAATACTGAGCAACGGGGCGGCAAATGTGGAGTGTGACAACCTGACGGATAAAAGAGAATACAATGACGTAGTACGCGATGAACGCAAGGTCGAGCCAACCCTTGGCATACCGGGGATCACCAGGGGAAGAAGACGATACATAGTACGAAATGAAGAGAAGAGGGGAGAATGGGTTGCGAAGACCCGGGGCTACGTACGGAGCCAGAAGCTCCCAGTTGGCCCATAGAACGACGGGAATGAGGAGGATCTTGAGTGAAGATGCTGAAGCGTGACATGTCGGCGTCCTGATACAGCATACATGAAACGATGACGTACTGGGGACCACCACCCATCGCGCGGTCTTGATATCGGCCCAAAGGCCGCGGGTAGACGTAGACCATGGGTCTTGGACATTGCCACTCATAGAGCCCTCCGCCGGCGCAGACACCTCGAAGTTGGTGTTAAGAGGCCTACATATGGTACTATGTGTGAGCTGTGAACAGTCGAACGGGGGAAAACACACGTCTGGGGCCTGAAGGGACCCGCAAGATGATGCGCAGAGTCTGTCCTGGGGGAGGAGCATCAGTCAGCAAGGTGGCAGAGATGATGACAGCGCACGGGACGTACTCGATGTTGACGAGGGACTTCTGGAGGGGATTAGCGCGAGGCTTGGGCCTGCGGTGTGCGGTGGTGGACATGGCAGGAGGGGCACGGGGAGGGGGAAGGCCGGGTTGAAGAGTCGACTTGAAATCAACGTGAAATGCAAATTTGGTGCTGCTAGCTCAGAGCAAGCCGGCCAAGCCGTAGCTCGCGCGGCCGTCGATCCGCGACGTGCACGACGCGACTGGACATTGTTCTTGGCGCTTCTTGAGCTCAGCGCCAGAGCTCATCGCAGCCGGTCATGTTCGCGACGCTCGGTCTCTTCAGCTCGCTGGCTTGCCCACAAAAACAGTCCTGTACGCGCCCAAACTGTATCTTCAGCCATCGCCCCGGCACAGCAGAAGTTTTCTCTCTTCATATACCCGTACATGTCCCCGAAGATTCGCCTGTCGCGGGACCGAGCTCCTCTTCGATACCTGCCAAACGTCCCATCCACTCGACCGACCGACCGCCCGCCACCTCTCACCATGCCTCTTCAGGCGCAGAGCCTCCTGCCAAGCTCCGCAGGACCGGTCCCACTACCAGGCCTTCTGCCATATCCACAGCATCCCATACATCCGTAAGTACTGCGCAACTTCTGCACACGATCCCGCTGATAGACCAGACTCGAAGACGGGCGTCCCTCTTCTCCGTGTAACCGCTGCTCAGTCCCAGGTGGCCGTACCTGTGCGCCAGGTCTGCCTTTTTTATTCGGCTCCCATCCATGCGCGTCCTCATCTGTCTGCACAGGCAATGCTCAAGAACCTTTACGAGCACTTCTGCGTCCTGTACGAAAAGATCCTCATCACCAACCCGACACTCGCATCCGAGCATGCGCTGCGCCAGGAAGAGGAGGTATACCACAAGTCCAACAAGCTCACCTATCGCCATGTATGCCATTTCGGCTTCCATATATAGAGCTCCCTCACTTCTGTTCTCCAGGCTGTCATATCCTCCATAGCATCTCTCAAGAAGCGGGATTTCCCCGACTCCATATCACACCCCTCCGTAGGCACCGATGCCGATGTGGCGGCACGGGCGGAGGCGCAAAAGAAAATGGATGCGCTGCGTCTCACCGCTGTGCATATCGAGAACCACGTCCTGTCTGTGGATGAGATGGAACGATGGGGATACATAGTGGACACTCCCGCCGGTGAAGGCGGGAGCAGGCCTAGCGAGGCGGGCTCGATCAAAACCTGCGAACGGTGCGGCCAGCCGTTCAAAGTGAAGCGGCGTGAAGAGGCAGACGAGTGCGTCTTCCACTGGGGCAGACCGTTCACATCAAAAGCAGATGGTACGCCCCTGCTCGTTTGCCCTGCCCACCACTCACGCGCCGCCGCTTGATAGGCGAAAGGAGGCGGGTCTACAACTGCTGTTCGCGGTCGTTCGGTGAGGAAGGGTGCGCTCGCGGACCTCACGTGTTTTACGATTCGTCTCCGGAGGACCTCCATCTCCGGCATGCGTTCTCGTTCACTCGACCAGCGTCACTTCCGGACAGCAGTGGCGAGGGCCCCTCGATAGCCACGGATACCGCGCTGGATATCGTAGCAATGGATTGCGAGATGATATACACCACAGGCGGGATGCGCGTCGCGCGGGTTTCCGTGGTTGATTCTACGGGCAAGGAAGTGTTCGACGAGCTCGTGCGCATGGATGATGGGGTAGAGGTCATGTCCGTCATTCTCCCACTCACCGTTACCTCTAGCTCACTTACACATCTGCAGAGATTACAATACCCGTTTCTCCGGCATTACCCCCGAGGCACACGCAAGCGCGCTCCTGCCCCTCGCCGCGATCCGTGCGTCGCTCGATGCGCTCATCAACTCGCGCACGATTATCATTGGGCACGGGCTCGAGAACGACCTGAAGACGCTACGCATGTTGCACCATCGCTGCGTCGACACCGCCATCATGTTCCCGCATCCCTCAGGGCCGCCGTATCGCCGCGCGCTGAGGGCTTTGTACGTCTGTCTACTGTTACTCCTTGCGTAATGCTCATGCTGGACTTGCTTTCAGGGCGAAGGATTTTCTGGGGAAGACAATTCAGACTGGCGGAGGAACGACCGGGCACAGCTCTGTCGAAGATTCAGTCGCCACGCTCGATCTGGTGCGCTGGCATGTCCTCAATCGCCCGCAGCCAAAACCGAAGCCAGCAGAATCAGTATCCTCTCCCCAAATGGTCGATGTGCTATCCATATAGTCATCATACCCGCATATATTGAACCCATTAGATGGTTGGGGGTCCGGACTTGATTCGTTTCCATCTTGCAGGCCGGTGAATGGGGCCAATGTACAATACTGCACGATATCTATGTAGCATATACTGCCGTACCACTCTGTGGAACATATCCAAAGCCAGAAATATACACGAGTACGCGTACAAGTGTCCAAGGTGGCGGTGAAGGCTCAACTGCCTCTCGAACCCAGGCTGCCAAGACGCGCCATCGTGTCTTCACTATTCTCCTGCTCCTCGATGCCGTCAGATTGTGTTACCTGTGCAAAACGCATGTCAACCCAACATGAACAAGAATAGCGGGAGGAAGGGACTGACTACTCGTAGTACAGATTTCTTCGACGACTCCTGCAGTTCTCCCGCAATAATCAGCTCGTCCAAGATCTGCAACACAGCGTTGCGCTCAATACACTATACATCCGAAAAATAAGCGTGCTCACAGCATATGCTTTCTGGAAGTTGAAGATTCTGTGGAATTGATCGGTGCCAAGTCAATAGATAAATATGAAAGGGAGCCTCACAGGTCGAGCTCGCACACCTATCCGGACGTCGGTCGTCAGTCAGCGATGAGAACGACAAGAAGGGACGCACATTGCCAAAATAGCGGTCGAGGACCTCCACATAGCGATGGACTATCTCCAGAGTGATGAGCTCGTTATCTGCAGAGCCGATACCGCAGACGAAGAACAACGACGCGTATCGGCGGTATACGACCTTCGTGTCTGCAGACGGCAACGCAGTCAATTTACGGGAGTGCGGCAACGACGAGGGTACAGAGCTAGCATACCTTTGTATTCCAAGAAATTACACATGCGGGTCCGCCGCGCGAGGACTAGCTGGGTGACGTCCTTGACGATCTTGGCCTTGTTCTTCTGGGGCATTGTCGTAAACCATTTTGAGAGGCGGACCTTGCCTAGCGGGGAGCATTCAGAGGGAAAGCCAAGAAGAAGGGCTATCTACTGACCCTGACGAGAGACGAGCAGGATGTATGTGATCATCGTCCAGCCAATTCAGCGAGCACTGGTGTTCTGTGCTCAGAGTCGGGCCGACTCGAGGCGTTGATTGCCTTTTTGGTAAATTCACAAATAGCGGTCAACAGACACGCGCCTGTGATTGCGGCTTACTTGTGTGCCTTACGTCACGACCACTGGCAGCGCAGCTTGATCCGCTGAGTCAGTTCGTTCGACATTTACTGCAGGACCATGGCCACACAATCTCCTGCAGCGGCAACAGCGAAAATTCCGTTGCCAGAATTTCTCAAGGTGTTGACATCTAACAATGTTCCGGCGACCAAGGCGATGGCCGTGGCATCGAAGATGTCAGTCCGTCGTCCAGTTCATACTATTAACACATTCTCATTAACTTCCGCGCATGGTGCAGATACAAAACGTACAACACGCCCTCTGCTCTGGGGGCGCTCACAGATGTGCAGCTTGCCGGTGCAGGGCTCGACGACAAGGAGCTCCGAAAGCTCGTGCTCACCGCGCTCCGCAAAGCGGGGTTCAGAACACCGCCCAGCGGCGGTGCGAACCGAGCATCCTCTCGCACGCCAGACGGGGCAGGCCCCAGCACACTGCCGTCTGATACCAATGTCACGGTGAGCACACACCGTTCGGCTTGATTTCATAAATAACTCATCATAACTCTGTGTTTCCCTGCCTTTTTGTGCCCTGTCCAGCGGCCGAAAAGGAAGCGTAAGCGCGACAATGATATTAATGAATTCCTGCCGGACAGGCCATCGAATGAAGGAGAGTTGTTCGGTAGCCTCGAATTTAATGAAGTGCTCGACGAGGAGGTGCGTTCAGCGGCTCGTTCTCCTGCAGCCAGCATGCAGAGCATGCAGGGCAGTATGTTCTGCCCCGTATTCCCTGCAGCAAGGCTTCATCTTCTATTCAGGACCTGAGAAATGGTGTTTGGCTGTGCCCGGCATGCAGGTGCTCAAGAACAAGTACACGGTCGTGAACCGCGCCCCTGTCATGATGGCCTGGGCGTTCATTGTCGCAGAGCGACTGGGTTTCCAGCGTGAAGAAGCTCTCAGCATAGGTACGTCCTGCATCGCGGTGCATGCACAGCCCCTGTGCTGTGCGGTGCCCCACATATACGATCGGCTCACCGCACGACACTAGCGTCCGTGTACACGGAAATGAATGCCATTACGAAGGGCGTCTCCCTCGGGATCTTCGACTCTGGAACGCAGAAGGGCAGGGAGGCGAGCCAGCACGGCTCTCAGCCATACGTGGACCTCATGGGTCGCCGGTCAGTGGCGCCATACCCCTCGCAGATATCCCCACAATACTGAACGGATCCCCCGGGCCTCATGTTGCTGTCCGTCACCATCGTCCCTGCCGCAGAGTGTGCGTATCCCCGCTGACATCTCATTCTCCGTCTATTAATCTCGCCTGGCGACCACACGGCCTCACCCACACAGGCCGCTCTACCAGACCGCAGACGCGCGCTGGCGCGCACTGTCCACAGGCGCCCCCGTCGCGCCCTCGGCTGCATTTTCGTACATCTCCCGCGCACTGCGGCAGACCACGCCGCACGTCCTCGGCGCGCTGCGCCTCCTCGCGGCGAGCTACGCCCCCGCTCAGCTGAACGCGAAAGGCTTTGCGCTGTACGCGGACTTCCGCCCGAGCGTGGACGGCTGGGGGAAGAAGGCGGAGCTGCGGTGTAATGCGATCCTCGCCCTGCGGAAAGCCCGCGCGAAGAACGAGGAGGACGTGGCGGAGGCTGCGCGTGGCGTGGATGATATCGTCAAGATCGAACCTCCCGCTGCAGAAAACGACCTGACGGCAGGCGAGCCTGAGCAAAGTGGTTCACAGCCAGAGAGAAAAAGACCGCGAGTGATGACTGTAGAGGAGTATGAGGCTGCCCTGGACGCGGACACCACGTTCGATAACGTAGACTTGAATTTCGATGTCCCTCCAGCGAACGGAGAAGCGTCATATTCGTAGCGCATTTTGGCATTACAGAGCATCACACTTCGTCAAGGGTGTCATGTATAATATATATCTACATTAACGAACCCAAACAGTCCATGTAGGCCAATGGTATCACTCTACGCCCGCGTCCGTGTCTAAACCCAATCTCAGCCTCCTGGCGGGAAATTCTCTAAGACAAGTTTTTGATGATGGCGGAAGTGAATTCAGAAGTCGTCGCGGCACCTAGTAGAGAAGACCGGGTTCAACGGAGAGTGACAGTGCAGGTCTACTTAGACGACTTACCGCCCATGTCAGCGGTGCGAACCTTACCGCCGTTGATGACATCGAAAGTAGCGGTAGCGATGTTGTTCGCAAGACCATCGAGGCTAACAGAAAAGATCAGTCATGTGAATTACTGAAGATCATATTGAACACGTACCCGAGATGCCGGAGCATCATGGTGGCACTGAGGATCATTGCAGCAGGGTTGGCACGGTTTGTGCCCATGATGTCCTTGGCGACGTGACGGCATCCCGGTTCGAAAAGCGCATATTCCTAGTAGTTGGGGTAGTTATCATGGCTATAAGTTCGTTGATAGACCGTAAAATAAGGTTGGGGCTACTGACACGTCCGACATTGCAGCCAGGCACGATGCCCGGCCCACCGACGAGCGCGGCACCGATGTTAGACACAATGGCACCGTACAGGTTGGGCATCACCATCACGTCGAATTGCGTGGGGCGAGCGACAAGCTGCATGGACCTGATAAACACATGTTTTGTTGTCAGATTCATACCTTGGGGCAGAATAGCGCGCGTACGTGTTGTCAACGATCATGTCGTTGAACTCGATGCCTGTTGACTTGTATTCCTCGGCCACCCGACGGAAGGTGTTGAGGAAAAGACCGTCACCGAGCTTCATGATGTTGGCCTTGTGCACGCACGTGACTTTCTGCGGGACGTCATCAGTTTTCGCATGGACGCGTTTCAACACTCTGGAAGGTGAGCAAACCTTGCGGTTGTTCTTCAGCGCGAAGTCAAACGCGAATCGCGTGATACGCTCGGCCTTGGCACGCGTCGAGACCTTCAAGCTCTCAACGACGCCTGGATAGCTCTGGTGCTCAAGGCCAGAGTACTCACCCTCCGTGTTCTCACGGATAATGGCAAAGTCGACGTTGGAATGACGGGTGGGGAAGCCAGGGAGGGATTTGCAGAGGACGACGGAAGCGTAGATGTCAAGCTGCTGGCGCATGGCAACGTTCCATGAAATATGTCCAGACTGCGAAATGGGAGTGAAGAGGATCCCTTTGGAAAGTTAGTAGATGAACGATCAAACCCCAAGATATGCGTAGCGCGTGATTCACCCTTGAGTCCAACTCGGTTGCGTCTCAAGCTCTCCATAGCCTGCTTGAAGAGATCCTCGCCGGCGGAAGACATGCCGGAGACGTTGTACTGTTCCCATTCAATGGGGGCATTTACATATTCAAAGATCTCCTTGACGGAGTCGGTAATCTCGTTGCCGATACCATCTCCCGGAATCAAAGTAACCTGGGGCGTCGTTCAATGCATGCAAGACACGAGTAGAGTATGAACGCACGGTATATACGCCACCATACTTGGTCGGCAGCTGTGCAGAGGCAGTTTGAGCAGACGCGCAAGATACCATATGGGATCACACACTCGTTGAGTTACTCTGGGGAACCCGGCGGAAAGAGTGGTGGCAGTCCTCTGGAAACAGATCAGCTTGGGGCGGCGCGCAACAACGGAGACGACGCACGGCCTGAGTTGCGGGGCGGGCAGCCGCTGAGATGGCGTTACGGAGCATGTCGAGAGGAATCCAGAGCAGGTGGGATGAAGAGTGTGAGTGGACTGCCGAACTTGAGGAGGAGGAAAATTATGATGTCGGCCGAAGCGCGAGGTCCCGTCCATCGGTCGCCCACGTGGAGGCGATCACCGAGACATCCCGCTCGGGTGCTGACCCGGCCGCGGGTGACATACAGACACGGTCGCTAATTTATCCCCATCCTCCCCTTCGCTTTCCACCATAAATACCCAAAGGCTCCCTTCTATACCCTCGGAAGCCTTGGACGAGACATCCCGAACCGCGGGTCGCGGCGCAAATACATGGATGCAAAGCCAGCTGCCGAGAAGGTCGTCGCAGACCTCGCAGAGCAACTGCACATCCCGCGCAAGCGCCACTTCACCTTCTACATTGTGCTCGTTGTCGCAGTCATTCCGCTCTGGTCGATAGTCCCGCTGTCATGGCTGTTCGTGCTGTACGCTCTCCGATCGGGCAAAATCTGGACATTCGCTTGGCGTGGCAGGGCCCTTTTCATCGCTGCGCTTTGTGAGGTCAGACCCAGTGACCGTATCTCCCGGCTTGCACCCGCTCAATCACGTCCACTTAACAGGTCTTCTTCAGTGTACACCACTATATTCTGGCAAAATATGTCGTCAATCCGTCTACACTACCCCAGGGCAATACCATGGAGCTGCAAGCCGCTTTCAAGCGCATCTTGCAGGCGGGTCTGGCGTCCTTGCCCGAGGAAGGGTTTGACGAGGAATCATTAGACGAAGACAGACCTGGCAGTCCTGCAGAGGCTATTACACCACTCGCCTATGACGATCCGCGAGCCATTGACTTCCGTAATCAACTTAGAACATGGTGAGCTTCTACCTGATTTTCCTGTTGATATTCTATAATGGCAAAATTGCATGCACTAGGTTCCACAAAGTTCCTTGGTCAAGCATCCGCAGACAGGAATTTTACGCGTGGTTGTATTGGTCTATCTTCAACACGCATCTGAAGTCTATCGAGGAACTTCCCCCATCTCACCAGAAAGTCCTCCAGGAAGTACTCCAGATGGTCGAGGCACGAACAGGGACTACGATCCCGGGAGGCTCGGACCCTGCTATTCAACCACTACGTTTGACCCTCGATCCTGTCATAGTCGCGTTGCGACCTTTCGTGTGGTATGTTGCGGTTGCGGTCAGTAACTGGGTTGTGCGTAGAGGTCTCAGGAAGAATTGGGGCGCGAAGATCGGTACATTCAACAATCTTGAGTAGGTGTTCGTCGCGTCTTTGGTCCTGCCACAACAGCTCACGTGTACTACATCTTTTTCTATCACACAGATATGTTATCCGCGTCCCTGCAAACTGGAATCCGTACACGGGACCGCGCCCTATCGTCTTCATGCATGGCCTTGGACTGGGGCTGACGCAGTATCAGCGTTTCATCGTGAACCTTCTGCGCGCAGCGCCCGATCATCCTATCCTTGTGCCACTTCAGCCGCATGTCAGCCAACAGATCTTCCATCCGCGGTTCCTCCAACCGATAAGCAGACATGAACTTGCTCGGTCACTCGCGGGCCTATTGGACGAGCTTGGCTGGGTGGAGTGGGACGAACGTGTCTTGAAAGAGTCACTGCCGACTGGAGAAAAGGTCAAAATACGTGCAGATACGAAATTACCCATCCCCACTGGTGTAACTATGCTGAGCCATTCGAAGTAAGATGGTTCCTGTCATGTCAGCTGGACATGTGCTCATGTTTACCAGTGGATCGTTCGCCCATGCTTGGATGCTGAAGGCATACCCGTCCATGATCACTCGATCCTGCTTCGTCGATCCGGTCACGTTCTGCTCTTGGGAAGGCGGTCAGTCCATTGCTCCATTGCTCTTACTTACGACGGCTTCAGATACTGAGACCGCTATGGCACACAGATCTTTGCTACAACTTCATCTACCGACCATGCGCAACGGGCCTTGAGCTGATCATCAAGTACTTCGTAGGCAGTGAGCTCGGCACGGTTAACTTCTTGCAACGCCACTTCGACTGGTGTTCGAACTCTCTATGGTACGAGGAGATTCCGAGCGCGCGGGACCCATCGAAGACAATGTTCTTCCTCGGAGGCAAGGATAACATCATAAGTGCCGAGGTATGTCACTTGCCGCAGTTGTTCGCTCGCTCATGTGGCTTATGAACACCTTGCGTTTCCAGCGCGTGAAACGTTACCTCACATCTCACGGCGTGCGCAAGGGTTTGTGGTACGACCCGCACGGCCGACACGGCCAAGCGATGTTCCCCAATTCGCCCGGGTACAAAGAGATCATGCGGTGGCTACAGGAAGCGAAGTAAGCTCTATATGACTACTGTCGGACAATCTTGACTACTTGCTACATCTTGCTATCTTGCTATCACCTAATACGACGTCAAGCAATCTAGAGGAGACCACGCATTGCAGACGCACCATCTATATCAACTAATGTGCCGGTGTTATGTGCAGACTGTATACATATCGTTGTAATTAACATGGAAGTCCTACACATCACCAATCCAGTCTTTTCTTCAGGTTCGGCAGCAACTTCATTGCATTCTTGTATGTAACATGCGCCAATTTATCAGGTTCGTCCACATAGAACTCGTCTACCTTCTTGGTGTACCAATCCGCCATATCCTTGCTTACCGCTGTCGCAAATGGTCAGACTAGTGCAAACTGAAACTGGCTTGATGGAACGAATTCTCACCTGGAAAATCGGTCCCTAACAAAAGACGGCCGGGCTTCACAAATGTCTCCGCTGCGGCGAGTGTGGTCTCATGCGCGGAGAGCGCTGTCTCGTAGTAGAAGCTCGCGAAGTCCTCCAGGATCTCCTCCGGTGTGAGTGTGCAGCCCATGTGTTGCGACAGCACGGCGACGCGCGGCGCAAGGGCGGCGGTGCAGCCACCGAGATGCGCGAGGACGATTTTCACATTGGGAAAGCGCCGCCTCTTGCCGGTCACGACGAGGTGTGCGGCGGCTTTGAACGTCTCGTTGGGCACCTGTGGGGTGGCGAGTCAGGCACGCTGCGAGGCGGGAAGGGGTTGCGGTGCGGACCTCTGTGATGGGGATCCCAAGGAACGGGTGCGGGTAAGGCGTCGAGGATGGGGTTTGGGCGCCGTGCAAGAACACGACTGCACCTCGTTTGTCAAGTTCCTCCCAGACGGGGTCATACTCGTCATGTCCGATATATGCTGCGGTATCGAGGATCAGCGCTAGAGCACCGACAACCTCCGAGTCGAGTGAAAGACGCACTCGCACTGCTCCCTTCTCCGTAGGATGACGCAAGGGCGATCCCTTCCGCGCCCAGTGTATCGAGGGCAAACGCGAGCTCCTCAAGCGCAGCTGGAAAGGTGCATCAGCATACAGCTTATGCACGCCGATGGTACTATCACTTGCCCTGTGAGTCGCTCGGGATGGGCAAACATGCGAAGAAGCCGAACCGGCCAGGATGCTCCAAACATATACGTGAGGCATGCACATTGAACTCCCGTGCTGCACGGCGATTCTGCATGCCAACTGCGCCGCCAGGCACACCTGCAGGCAGAGATAGGACAGCGAGGTCGATCCCGAGCGCGTCCATAGCGCGCAGGCTGACCCACGGAGTCCATGGCAGGTTCTCTGGAGGCGTACGCCACCCCACGGACACGCTCTGGTCAGCTTTCTTCAGGCTGGCCGGGAACCAATGGTGGTGCACGTCGATGCGGTGGAGAATCTGAGCCTGGGCGTTCAGTATCGAGGGGTTGCTATTTGGGGAAGGGCATTGGGTGGTGCTTACTGGCAACTCGGACATCTCGATCGACGGGTGTTGTGGTTTGATTCCAGGGGCCGATACCCTCAAGCAACGAGCAGCACATACTAACCCTCGAGGGGAATGCTTTATAACCAAAGACTGCCCCTGAAAGCAGAATCCACGTCCTGTCAGCTGCGAATCATAAAAAGAAGTGATTGGGTGATGAGTACTCAATGTAATGAATGGGTCGACGTCGAGATCAATCAATATTGTAGCAGTCTGACATTGACAGAAGACAGTATGGTAAGGCCCGGCGGCACTGCGCAGACCATATGCAGAGCGACATTGATGAAATTCTGCTACAACGTGTCGTCACATATGGTAGAACTGCCGTTCAAGCTCACTATCATAACATGCATGTGTTTACAATCGTCACGACTCGCCTCTCAAATAGACCTATGGTCTCCTGTACTCTGCGCAAGCGTCGGTTTCCCAACTAACGAACTGGCCGCTCAGCGATTTCGGCGCTCTGAGGACCAATGAAGCAGCGACATATCCAGAATCTTCTGGCTTCACCAGCTTCTTGTTTTCATACCGCTCGATGAATGACTGATGGACCTGGCTATCCATGTGTGCTGCGCCGGCCTCCCGCAACAGGACCTGCATCTGCATGGACAGAGAATGAGCTCGCATTACAATTTCTCAACATGTAAACGTACAGGTGTATCAACTGCACCAGGACGCAAAGCTACACAGGTGATGTGTGGCTCTTCTTGAGCGAGTGTCCTGCACATTGCCTATATCTCAGACAGTGCTATCAAATGAACACAGAGGTTGCGAACCTGCACAGACTATTCATCGCTGCTTTGCTAGCATTGTAAGGCGCCCAGCCTGCCGTATTTCCTGTGGCAGCACCAGAGCTGATGAAGACTACCCGACCACCCAGATCACTCTTGCGAAGTTCGGGGATAGCGGCTCTTAGAGCCACAATGAGTGAGAAGAAGTTGACATCGAACGACGACTTCCAGGCGTCCAGAGGAATATCTGGTGAAGCAATCCTCCCCATAGGCTCCAGTGTCCCAGCATTCAGGACAAGCCCGTCAAGATGTTGATAGGTATCGACCGTGGAGGAGACAGCGTTCGATACGGCGGTTGCATCTGTGCTGACGAACGAGATTTCTTCAATCGTGTCGTGAGTTCGAAGCACGGTCGAGATCGACTAACACGTCGCCCTGGAGGATCAAAAGCGAGCCAGTATGAGCACTCGCCAGTGCGGAAAGCTCAGGCGTTGTTGTCCGCGAGAATGCAACAACATTGGCATTGAAGTCGATGAGCAGAATGTTGGCGATAGCGAGCCCGATCCCTCTGCGACAGAAGAAAGTTCAGCCATTACGATGGGCTAAACACCGAGTGAGAATGCACTTGGATGCGCCGGTAACGAATATGACAGGTTTCCTGGCCATGGCGCCCTGTGAAGCTGACAATGGCGAGGTCGTAAGACGGGAAAGAACGTGGTGCGATCTGAATCTCCCCAAAATTCGACCCGACGCACTCCGATCCAGCGAAACGAAAAGACGGAACGCCTTGTGTCCCTTCTCACCCAGTCCCCCTCCCCTCCCTCCTCCTCCTAATCTCTCATCTCAAAAAGACATGGTCGCACGGGCCGCATTCTCTCGCCTCGCACCTGCTCTGTCCAATGCTCGTGCAGCCGCACCTCTGGCGGCGCGTCGAGCTGCGCTGGCCCGCGGTTATGCGTCAGCAAGTGAACACACAGTAAGCGTGTTCCTAATATTCGATCATGGCGGTGTCACAACATATTTGGTCGTTTAGATGACCGTGCGTGATGCCCTCAACTCCGCAATGGAGGAGGAAATGTTGCGGGACGACAGGGTCTTCATCATGGGCGAGGAGGTCGCACGGTATAACGGTGCTTACAAGGTACGTGTCGCGCAACAGAAACCGTGCATTCCTCACTCTCGGCTGCCTCGCCAGGTCACCAAAGGACTACTAGACAAGTTCGGTGAGAAGCGAGTCATCGACACACCCATTACCGAGATGGGTTTCGCGGGTGTCGCCGTCGGCTCGGCTTGGGGAGGCCTACGACCTATGTAAGTCCCATCTCACTTGTTGTCTGACGGCCCGTCCCTGAATGGTATGGCTTGTGCACAGTTGCGAGTTCATGACCTTTAACTTCGCAATGCAGGCCATCGACCACATTGTCAACTCGGCTGGAAAGACACTATACATGTCCGGCGGCGTCCTGCCATGCCCAATCGTCTTCCGTGGACCCAACGGTGCAGCAGCCGGTGTTGCCGCCCAGCATTCACAGGACTATGCCGCATGGTATGGCTCCATTCCCGGGTTGAAGGTAGTCAGCCCATGGAGCGCAGAAGATTGCAAGGGCTTGCTGAAAGTGCGCCTTGAACTCAACTCTTTCTGTCGCAGCTCACGATGGTTCTCAGGCTGCTATCCGTGACCCGAACCCTGTCGTGTTCTTGGAGAACGAAATGATGTACGGTGTCAGCTTCCCAGTATCTGCGGAGACGCTGTCAGACAACTTCATTCTTCCCATCGGCAAGTGTAAGGTCGAACGTGAAGGGAGCGACGTGACCTTCGTAGCACACAGTCTGCAGGTCACGCATTGTATGGAAGCTGCGGATGAACTCGCCAAGGAGGGCATCAAGGCTGAGGTGGTTAACTTGCGCAGCATCCGTCCCCTCGACATCGAGACAATCAAGACATCGGTGAAGAAGACGAACAGGTATGCCTGCCTGATACGCGCTGCGATACGACTATTACTTACCGCAAATGTAGACTTGTGATCGTCGAGGGAGGCTTCCCCGCATTTGGTATAGGCAGTGAGATCTGCGCCCAAATCGTCGAGAGCGAGGCTTTTGATTACCTCGATGCCCCGGTCGAGCGTGTCACTGGTGCAGACGTCCCGACTCCCGTGAGTGGCGTGCGTTCTATTCCTGCCGAATGCTCGTCTGACCATCTGCTCAGTACGCGACCAACCTGGAGGCACTTGCGTTCCCTAACGCGTCGATCGTCGTGAAGGCGGCGAAGCGCGCGTTGTACCGCAGTAACTAGACGTTCTTGCTTCGTGGACTGGCGTACGCAGAGAACCGCAGAGCATCTGGGATCTGGGGCGTCCAGATTAGTTTATTCTACGGGGTGTCTTGCTATCGTCGCATTTTTTACCATACATTCAGTGATGACTTCTGCTCTACCAGACTTAAACTTTTTCACGCAAGTGCCGCAAGCGAATGCGCACGGCATTCGCATGGGCTTGTAGGCCCTCGCAATCGGCCAAGGTTGCCACCACTGGTCCAAGGCCTTTTAGTCCGTCCGCGGTAACTTCTTGGGACGTAATGTGCTTTTGGAACGAAAGTGTGTTCACGCCACTGAACTGACGGGCGTAGCCGTTCGTTGGCAGTGTATGATTTGTGCCCGATGCATAGTCACCACAACTGCAAGACGACATTAGTACGCTTCAACACAAACGCATATATCCGCTTACCTCTCTGGAGAGAACGGTCCGACGAAGACGCTGCCAGCATTTTCCACCAAAGCTATCCGTGCACTCGCATCTTCTATGTGCAGAATCAAGTGCTCCGGGGCGTAGTCGTTGGAAAACTCGATTGCTTCCTCAGCAGACCGCGCCTTCACAATGATGCTTTTGGCAACCGACTCGCGGACGATATCAACGCGAGGCAGGGCATGGGCTTGTACGTCCACCTCTTCCTCAATGGCAGCGAGCCGCTCGTCGGAGAGGTTTACTGAAACGAGGACCACCTGCGAATCGATGCCATGCTCCGCCTGCGACAACAAGTCCGCTGCTACAAAGGCCGGGTTGCATGTACCGTCCGCAATGACCTGAGAGCGCGATCAGGACACGACGCGCACAACAACGCAAGCTACTCACGAGAACCTCGGAAGGCCCCGCAGGCATGTCGATGGAGACCATGGCATCCGTGTCGTTCTGCACCAGCATCTTCGCAGCGGTGACCCACTGGTTTCCGGGGCCGAAGATCTTATCCACCTTTGGAACGGTCGCCGTGCCGTACGCCATCGCAGCCACCGCCTGCGCGCCCCCCGCCTTCAGGACCGTGGAGGCACCAACCAGGTGCGCGACGTACATCACCTCGGGTGATATACTGCCGTCGGGGCGCGGTGGCGTCGCAATGATGATCTCCTTGCACCCCGCGACCTGCGCGGGTATGCCAAGCATGAGCGCGGTCGACGGGAGTACAGCAGTCCCGCCGGGCACGTACAGCCCTACGCGGGCTATCGGGCGCGCGAACCTGGAGCAGACGACGCCGGGCATCGTCTCGACCACCATCGTGGACTGCTCTGCCTGCGCTGCGTGGAACTTGCGGATGTTCGCGTACGCGACGTCGATCGCGTCACGAACCGTGGAATCGAGAAGCATGGACTCGGAGGGGAACGGGGGGCAGATGACGGTCGAGGTGAGCTGCGCCTTGTCGAGCTTTGCAGTCAGCTCGAGGAGCGCCGTGTCGCCGCGCACGCGGACGTCGTCCACGATCGGCTTCACCTTTAATATCATCTCGTCAGATCTGAGCACGGGGCGGCGGAGGAGACGCGCCCGCTCTGCAGGATGCGTCATGGCAAGATCGAAGGTGCGCATGCGGATGGGACCGTTCACATGGGGAGCTGCTTTTTGAATGAGCACGGTAGGTAGAGGCTGCTGTGCTGCCTCCCCGTCTTGTGGTAAGGTTGGCATGGTCCACTGCGGTTTGGCGTTGCCTGGCCGGCGGGTGACCTTCTTTGCCTTTTCGTCGAGGGAACGCTCAATGTCCGCGATGCCAACCCCGGCCGCGACACATTTTGCGAGAGCGAAGTACAGGAGATCGGCCGCCTCAAATGCAACTTCCTCCTTAGTCTCCGCGCGGCAGAGCTCATCTGCTTCCTCCATGATCTTGGCACGCAGGAGGACCGGGTCCTCGAAGAGTTTCCGCGTGTAAGATCCCTCGGGTGCTGATGACAACCGCGACTGCAGCGTCCTCTCCAGGGCCGACAGCCCTCCAGACTCTCCAAAGCACGATGATCGGTTCAGGTGACAGAATCCCGCACCGTGCTGGATGACGCGAAATTCGAGGGAGTCAGAATCGCAGTCTAGGCGGATACTGATGACGTCCTGCGTGGCCCCAGACGTCTCGCCCTTACGCCACAGGCCGTGCTTACGGGACTGATACACGCCCTGACCCGTAAGAATGCTCTCCTTGAGAGATTCCGGAGATGAATATACCAGTCCCAGAGAGCGACCCCCTTCGAGATGAGAAGAGACGACTGTAGGGAAGAGGCCGTCCTCGCGGTCAGATACGATGGGGGACAGGAAAGCATCCGCAACGTTGATCTGCTGCTGAGATGTGGGCGATAGGGTCAGCAGAGAGGTGGGGAGAACCAATATTGCGCCCGCAGCGAGGAGTCCGCGAATGGTGGGCTGCGAAGGGGTAACGTTCGTGGCGGTGCACAGAACATGGACTGCGGATCCAGAGAAGAAACGCGAGACTGCGTCCAGAAAATCGATGCTGAGGGTGGGTGTCTTTATGAGCACACCTGACACACCGCTGCGTATCTTGTCCGTGACAGCACTGACATTGGCTACATCAAGAAGGAGAAGAAGGCGGTCCGCAGGAAAGATTCCTATAGCCTCCTTTGCGCAGGCGAGTGGGAGTATGACCTTGTCGGCGCCGTGGTCAAGCCATGCAGCTATCTCGTCGAGGGAGCAAGATGAGTCATTGTCAAGGAGGAGGTAGCGAGTTGCGGCGTCCGGCAGAGGCGTTAAGTCAAGGGCGGACGGTGGGAGGATGATAGGGCCAATGCGAGCGAGGGCGTCGAGGAGAGCAGGGTCTTCGCGGTCGTCGAGGAGTGGCAGAAAGACGGACATCGCAGCAAGCGCAGAGATCCGCTCTGCACCGCTGCATCACTCATGTTTTGTTCAGATCGAGATCCCCTCATCTGTCGACTGGCAGTGGCAACCACTGCTATGTCCGCCGCAAAGCAGGCCTGATTCTGCCATACAATGCGCTCGATAGCCCGCCTGTATTTCTCTATCAGAAGCGTTCACTGCATCCACTTTTCATTGCCAAGGCAGCGGCGCAGCATTACAGTTTTGAATTTATAGTTTGCGCGGCGGCGTCGCGGCAGAGATACCGTGCGCTACTATCATCTCTCATCTTTCGAGGAGGACAAAGCGCAAGAGACAACAAACAGATGTACGGTTGAGCGAGTCTGGTGGATTGTCCGAGACAAGAGCGACGCGCCCTGGCAAAGGCCGTGCAAAGGTCTTCGCCGCAGATCCATGCACCGTCTACCGCAAAGGGTGTTGTCCCTTTGTCGCAATCGATTGTGCCCTCTTGACTCGCCGTGTACACAACAAAGAACTCGAAGCTTGTCACCTGGCCTGCTTCCATCCCTCCAGCCTCAGCCGTTTTCTTTAAATACCTCCTCCTCCTCCTCCACTGCTCCCCACAGCAACTCCCTTATCAAAATATCCTCATCTCAACATCATCATCTCCAATGCCTCCCAGAGTCTCCCCGACCCAATCGCGTGGTAGTACCGGTGGCGGACGTGGACGTGGTGCCCCCCGTGGTCGCGGCGCCGGTCCTGCTGGTGGTGGCCGTGGCGGTGCCCCGGCTGGTGGTGGCGACGGTCTTCCTACCTCAGGTGCCCACATCACTACCATCGGTGTCAAGCGGACAGCGTGGGGCACCAGCGGCAGGGTGATCCCTCTTTTCACGAACCACTTCGCCGTAAAGATCCCCGAAGAGGTTATACACCACTACGATGGTATGTCCTTGCCTGACAATCCGTTACACCCTTGTTCACTAATCCATCTCGTTTTTTAACAGTCGGTACGTACAGCGGGGCCAGTTCTGAGCTTTTCTAATCATGCGAATCGTCAATCTAGTGATATCTCCGTCCGAGAAGACTCTGCCGGCTCGGCTCAACATGCAGCTCATTGAGCGACTGCAAACTGTTTCAGCACCGCAGGTATTCACTCCCAAGGCCGTGTATGATGGCAGGAAGAATATGTTCGCTGCAAGGAAGCTTCCATTGGGCGATTCGGACAGCCAAGAGGTCAGTAGCTCCCGAGCGCACTTGCTTTCAGTTCTAAGATTCCCATTATAGTTCGATGTGACGCTGGATGCAGGGCCGCCCGCCTCAGGTGCCACCGGCGCCACCCCCGGTCGCGGGCCCAAGATCTACAAGATCCGTCTGACCCATGTGGCTCAGATCAACCCGGAGTTCGTCCTTGTACCATCTTCAATCGCGCGTTTTTCTCATGTTGTTGCAGGGTGCTTTCCCGGTTTCTTGAGGGCAAGCAATCGCACGACAACACAGTGCTAACTGCGATCACTGTACGTACCACTGCTTGTGAACTTTTCGAGTGGCTGATCTCGCCGTATCAGGCTTTGAACGTGGTGATACGTATGGAGCCTACCATGAAATATCCGTTCAACGTTCGATCGTTCTTCACGAACCAAGAAACTAAGGATATTGGTTCCGGTATCGAGCTCTGGAGAGGGTACTTCCAGTCGGTGCGCCCGGCCGTCGGCAAGATGCTCATCAACGTCGACATTTCTACGGGCACGATGTACAAACCCGGTCCTTTAATTGGTCTTTGCTTGGAGTTCTTGGGCCAAAGGGATCCCCATGTGTTGGCACCCACTCGTGGTTTCCCCGATCGCGAGCGGACGCGCTTGCAGCGTTTCATCTCGGGGATCAGGGTCACCACGACGTCCCCAGGCCAGCAACCGCAGGCAGGCCGTGGCGCTCGGACTCCGCGAGTTGTGAGGAAAATATCAAGCTTCGGCGCAAACGGCTTGACTTTCACAATGCGCGATGGCGCGTCCATGACGGTGGCCCAATATTTCCAGCGCACGTACAATTACACTTTGAGATACCCAGATATCATCTGTGTCGAGGTATGCAACGTGGGTTCCCGTGCGAATGTTTTGTAAAACTTATCTTCTGTCTCAGGTTGGCTCTGGCGCGCTGATTCCGCTGGAGTTGTGCACGGTAGGGCCCGGGCAAATTATGCGCAAGCAGGTCCCGCCAGAGAAGACCAAGGACGTTTTGGACTTTGCCACGAAAAAGCCTCAGGATCGTTTGGGAAGCATCCGCAACGGCCTCGGTGTAGGTGTCACTTACCTTGTGGACCAGGCTACATTGAATTGGCTTGTTGATCCTTTCATTATACATAGGTCTTGGCCTACGGTCAGTCTGAATATGTCCGGGTAAGTTTACTTGCGTTGAATGCAGACGAAATCTCCATCTGATTTGTATAACAGCAATTCGGCATGTACGTCGAAGCAAATGCTCAGCCGCTGAGCTTCAACGCTCGGGTGTTGCAGCCGCCGACGCTGAAGTACGGTCAGAACAGCAAACAAGCTACAATCGTGCGTCGCGCCCTTCTCGTCTGTTATTCCTCTGACCATTGCGATTGACTTTAGGTACCTCGAGACGGCGCGTGGAATATGTATGGTTCAAAGGTCTCGGTTGTCATCCGTGTCTAATCAAGACTATGACAGGATCGACAAGCAGTTCTTTTTGCCCGCGAAGATTGACCGTTGGGTCGTGGTAGTGTATGAGCGAGAACAGCGCTTCAACCAGAACACAGCGCGAGAGATGGTCCAAGGGTTGATCACGGCTTGCCGCGCCGTTGGTACGTTCATCTGCTTGTTCTCCATCTGCTGGCGCTAGGTCCTCATCGTAATCTCAGGTATCCCGGTGAAAGAGCAAGATCCCATCATCAGACATGAAAACCCTCAGGGTCGCATGGCGGATGTGAGTGTCTACGTGTTCCCCCTTCGCATGTTGCTGACTTTTCGTGTCAGCAACTGAGGGCTGCGGGGTCGGCGTGTGGTCAGAAGAATGGTGGTATGATGCCGGACCTTATCGTTGTCGTTCTTCCCGAAAATGGAGCAGATATTTACCAGGCGGTTAAGCAGTGAGTATCAGACTTTCGCAAGATCCCTGCTGTGACTGATTTGTCTTTTTAGCTTTGGGGACGTTTCGGTATGTTGCCAGGCTCGACATCAGTTCTCCTCCTGACGTCTCTCATAGGCTGGCGTAGCTACCCAGTGCCTGAAGAGCATGAAGTGCAGCAGAGCAAAGCCGCAGTACTACGCCAATGTCTGCTTGAAGTGAGTTCCATCACTTCTCGTGTGGGGGGCATAGTCATTGAGTATATTTCAGGATCAATGTCAAGTTGGGTGGTATCAACACCATCCCGGACCCGCGTTCAGTGTCTATCCTGACCGACCCGCACAACCCGACGATCGTTATGGGGTGGGTAGATTTCCTCATACCCCATTGTCCATCGTTGACGGCGAGTATCTAGAGCTGATGTGATCCATCCGGCCCCCGGATCGGATGGTCGTCCGTCGTTCACTGCCCTCGTCGCGAACGTCGATTCCGATACGGCCAAGTATATCGCTGATTGTCGCGTGCAGACCTCCAGACAGGAGCTTATCGAAGATCTGGAGGTGATGAGCGAGGTAATTGAGCAATCTGACTCTTCGCAAACGTTACGCAATGTCTGACGACCTTGGTCTCCACAGCGCATGCTCACGATGTATATGCAGTACCGAAAGATGGTGGAGAAGAAGGCGAACGTGGAGCCGAAGCGCATCATCTTCTATCGCGGTTTGTTCCTTCAACTACTCGTGACGTGGCCTAGCTAATTCCTCACCGTGTAGATGGTGTCTCCGAGGGCCAGTTCAAGCAGGTCCTGGAGTTCGGTTAGTCTCCATATCTGCAGTTTTGTTGACTCCACACTGATGCTTCGTTGTCGCAATCAGAGTTGCCGATGTTGCAGAGTAAGCATGGCTCTTGTTGAGTATATGTCTTCTTCTTACCATGATTGTCTGCAGATGCGTGCAAGAAACTCAGGATCAAGCCCAAGATCACTGTGATCGTCGTGGGAAAGCGCCACCATGTGCGGTTCTTCCCGCAGAGACCTGGTGACGCTGACAGGAGTGGCAACTGCCCCGCCGGCACCGTCGTGGACAAGGAGGTCGTGCACCCGCTTGAATCGGACTTCTACTTGCAGAGCCATGCTGGATAAGTCGCGCTCTCCCCTAATATATTCAGTCTAATACTGATATGATTAATGTTTTCGGGGTTATACATTGCTAGGCACATCGCGCCCTGCGCACTACAGCCTGCTTCACGACGAGAATAGCTTTACGTACGTGCATTATCGTTATCTGCCCAGTGGTGTCCTCATTGTTATGTTCTAGCCCTGATGGTCTGCAGGCGCTCTCGTTCGCGTTGTGTCATGTGTACGCGCGATCGACGCGTTCGGTCTCGATCCCTGCCCCGGTTTACTGTAAGCGCCCTTCCATGACAGCAAGAGTGAAACTCACGATCTGTATGAAATAGATGCGGATATCGTGTGCGCTCGCGCAAAGAACCACTACGATCCTCAGGCCGGCCTGGACTTCTCCGACTCGGCTACTCGGGATGAGTCTGCTGCCGACAAGCAGTTGGAGGACTTCAGGAAGGCCTTCAAACCTCTCCATGCGCGCATGGAGAAGGTTATGTACTTCTCTTGAACGGTCTTCGCCGGAAGCGCCTCGGGATGTTTGTCAACTGCTGTGATGTTAGCTTGTATCTCTTGCAATCGCTTTGGATGTGTTACAAATATGGTATTATGACAGAAATATGATCATGTTGACTATGTGGAAGAGTTTTGTGAATATACATATGAGTTGTTTGAGATCCCAAGTTGATGCATCTGAGGGATTGAAATTGCATCCAAGTCAGAGTCGGCTTTTGCGTGTAAGTATTTCTATGGATGTATGGACCCCCGGGCCCCTTGTCAGACGAACGGACTCGGATCCGACGGGAGACGATCACATGCGGCGGACCCTCGCGACTCCAATCGAACTCCATCTTACCGCGGCTCTCCCATGTCCACCGGACACGCAACGCACTGTTATCGCGTACGTTGGCAACTTCGCAGCTCTTGGGAACGTTGTTCATGGCGGGAATTGCATCTACGCTAGCCGCATACCACTGAATGTACAAGAGTCATTATGGCACTGACATGTGTGCACGCAGATCTTCCTGCCAGCGGGTGGCCTTATCCCAACTTGAAGGATCGTATGGCCTTCGTGTATATATTAGTAGAGTCAAGCTCCTCGAGAAAAATTTGCTTCTTATACCGTCACGTACAACTAACGCGCTCTTTACTGCGATGGACAGATGTGGCTCGTTCGGTGTAACCCAAGGACCTGTGTCATCTAAGCACTAAGCGTGTGGGCAGCTCTTCAAAACTGTATGTTCTTTGATGTCTCTATGCTTACCGGTTTGCTATCGTCGTGACTTTGACCCTCAAACAAGACCCTTGTGGTGACAGACGGTACGACACGACGACGTAATCATTGTCATGTCTGATCCCCTTTGCCGCAGTTTGGTCCTCGAGCTTGCCACGGCCAAGGCTGGATCTTGCATCTCAAAGACACGCTGCCTTGGCCTGTTCCTGTGGGCGCGTCCGCACGGCTAGAAATTTGCTGGTCGCAGGCTTCAGGCTACGAGGGGTTCCTTCTTTCACATCACAGGATTGCAGCATGGATACCGTGAGGTTCACAGGCAGGGCGCTCTCATGCTCCCGAGCTTGATACTTGTGGCGTGTTCGGCGTGCGTTAGGACTGCCCCCTGCTTCTGGCATACTTCATATCCGGGGCTGGATATCCGGAACTTCTCGTTGTCCTGCTTCTGAACTCCTGCTGCTTTGGTCTTCCGGCTTTGGCGGATACTCGGTTGCGCACAAGGCGCTTGCACCTGTCGTTATCACTTCTGTGCTTGGACCCACTCCGCTTGTGCGGACATTTGAGCGCCTTGCCTGCCTATATATACGCCTCTCCGACCTGCGTGTTCGCCAAAATCCCCCCCACATCATCCAAGCAACTAACATGACTTCCCACCGAAACATGGGTTGGCGCAAGCCCGTTCCGCAATTCCTACCAGAATCCACGATCTCCTCGAGATTAAGCAGGTCTTCATTTAAGCGATTCTCAATATTGTCGACAACTCATGACGCTCCGCCGGTAAGTCTCTCCCGTTCATCCGTGTCCATCTGGCCACGACGCTGATCACCGCTGTGCGCAGTTGCCTGCCGACTGGCGTGAAACTATCGAGCGATCGCTGGGAAGAAATAAACGTAGCGCATTCTACATGGGACGGGACAACGACTCGACGGACGACGTCCAGCCTATCGACGCTGAACCGTTGGGACAAAATTCTTCGCCTGACGCCACAGTATGTTACACCCCACCGTTGCTAGTTGTTTCAGGCGCTCTGACCTGTCGCGTGCTCATTTAATTGTTTTCAGTCGCACGTTACTTTGGGAGAGAAGGACAAGGAAACCCACACGCCACGGGAGGAGCAGAAGTTAGCCTCCACACCAAATTCCTTCAAACATGTGCAGGCACTCCCCGAAGTATGTCTTGATCCTCCTTGCTTTGGGAGTGCCTCTAATATATGCTCCTCAGGGTTATCGTCCACCAACTCCGCCTCTACCCGGGCATCGTTCCAAACTCGCAGCTGAGCGCGGCAGCCCTCGACATGACCCTCCATCTATGCAGCAACATGTGGTGAATATATATACCTTTTTATCTCCAGATGCTCGCTCACACACTCAGGTTTTTAACAGCATGACTTCTTCACCCGACGTCCGTTCTGTTCCAGGGAACAGTGCTGCGTTCCCGCCATACTCTCCTAGACCTTGGTCTGACGGTTCCCTCACCGCCGCAAACTCACGAGAAGACTGGTCCATGCCACGGACATATCTACCAGAAATGAAGGTCCGCCGCCGTCGCAGAAGTTCGGCGTCATCCACAAGCACTAGTCGATCAGCTGGCAAATATACCAGGTGCCGCGATTCGTTTATCAGCCTCTGGGGAGATGTCCGGCTGTGGGGTGGGCACATCCGTGTGAAGTTCGGACACAAGAGGTCGGACAAAGCTGGCGCGCCAGTCACATATTGATTATCTGTGCATTTATTTTATTCTCTCCTCAGGTGGTCGTAGACATCTTGGACTCTACGCTAGAATATATGTTGTACTACCATAGAGCTACTAATGTTCAATGACTTGAACGGAAATGAATTCACCATGATATCATCTGATCGGCGCTGCGGTATGCGGAAGTGCCAGCGTTGAACGTTGACTAGCATCTCCCTACTCGTGGTTCATCATCTCCCGAATCTTTCACTTCAGTCGGTACTGCTGCGCTGATATGAGCGTGCACTAAGCTCATCCAACCTTATACTGTCTACTACTGGCAAAGTACTGGACTACTCGAAACGCTACTCGCCGCTGGGCTTCACTCGAGTCTTGAGAATCATCCTTACGCATGGCCGTCCCAGATGTCAATGGGTCTGGCTCTGCCCGGCAGGTCTATGAAGCTAGTCTTTCGGGCGTACAAAGTCGCCCATATCTTCCTCGTCTCAGGTCGGACCCCCCTGCGTACCACCCAATACCCCGCAGCCTCGTCGAATTTCGCGCACAGGAGCGAGAGGAGGACAAGGAGAAGCGGCTGCGCCAGCTATGGTCACGGCTGCCGAACCGCAATCACCCCCCGCATACAGGTGGCGAAACGCTTGCACGGGGAAGTCCTGTGAAGGACGATGGTTCACTGACAGCGGAGGGCGCCAAGCAGCTGGAGGAGATGTATGAAGTCGAGCTTCTGGGGCGGTGCGGTGGGAACACGGAAGGCTTTCCGACTCGGAATATCTCTTGGGAAGAGTTCGTGAAGTATACAGAAGCAAAGGAAGCTGGTGTGTACCGCCCCTACTTGGTAGGCATGAACATGGTGATTAATGACATACTATGCACCCACTCGTAGAACTATGGCACATATTCCATGATGAGCTTGACCTCGACGGCAACGGCCATATAGAGGCCGACGAGCTCGCGCAGGCTTTGGACAAAGCTAGTGGGTGATTTCATGTTGTTTCAGCCTCGACTATGTAGCTCACTAGCGGACTAGGCATCAGACTGTCATCAAGTACGCTGACGGAGTTCATGACATTCCTCACAAGATCCACACACTCGCATGCCATCAGCTTTCCGGAGTTCCGAGACTTTCTGCTATTGCTGCCCCGCAAGGCCTCAACCGCAGAGATATATAGATACTATGAAGTAAAGAAGTTCATGGGTGACGACGGGAGAGGCCCAGCTCGCGTGAACATGGAAGGTGAGCACAAGGCGGTTCCAGCATGATGGCGTCAGAATGCTGAAGTGGAGTAAGGCGACGTTAGCCTGAGTGCGGAAGACATGGCGACGAGGAGTCATTATCAGCCCGGTTTCGTTGATCCTGCGGCTCCACCAGTAGACCACGTCGAAATGGAAGGCGAGGACGACGATCCCGAGGATTTCTCAGAAGAGGAAGAACCCCGGAGTTGGTTCGAGAATTCCACGGCCGCAAAGTTCCTTCTAGCTGGCGGCATGGCTGGTGCTGGTGAGCAGAACTACACTGTATATGATGCAATGGGAGCTGATCTTGTGTTGTAGTGTCACGATCATGCACAGCACCATTTGACCGTCTAAAGATCTTCCTTATTACAAGACCACCAGATCTGGGCGGTCTGTCACTCAGTCCCAAGGCCCCCGTCCGAGGAGTCAAAGCTATATCGAGCGCGGTCGCACGCATCTATGCCGAAGGTGGTGTTTTTGCGTTTTGGACAGGAAATGGACTTTCCGTGGCAAAAATCCTGCCAGAATCGGCGATCAAGTTCCTTGCCTATGAATCGTCGGTTAGTTTCTTAACGTGCTTTTTAATCCACAGTAACGAGCGTCTTCGCAGAAACGTATGTTCGCACAATACTATGATAAAGTCGACGATCCTAGAGATATCAGCGGTATCAGCCGGTTTCTGTCCGGAGGCATGGGCGGTATTAGCAGTCAGCTCAGTTAGTGTCATTCTTTCACTTGTCTACCTATGTCTAACGTAAACGACTGTATGACCAGCTATTTATCCCTTAGAGACGCTCAAGGTGAATATGGACAATAGCACGATACCATTGTGCTATACTAACAGTAGTCCAGACACATATGATGAGCAGTACCGGAGAACATAAGCGGACACTACTTAGTGCAGCTCGACGTGTGTGGGAGCTTGGTGGGATTCGACGGTATTATCGCGGCTTGACTGTGAGTGCCTGCAGCTTAAAAATGGGCCAATGTCTCTAACGTCAAATTAGATTGGCCTCATCGGTGTTTTCCCGTAGGTGCACAGCTGCTATCAGAGGATCGTGTAGTAACATTCGTGCCAGATATTCCGCCATCGACATGAGCACATTTGAGGCCCTGAAACTAGCATATTTGCGATCAACGGGCAAAGAAGAACCGGGCGTTCTCGCCTTGCTGGCGTTCGGCAGCGTGTCTGGGAGCATCGGCGCGACCAGCGTGTATCCGCTAAACCTCGTCAGAACGCGTTTGCAGGCGTCTGGATCATCTGGGCATCCAATAAAATATACTGGTATCCTCGACGTCGCGCAGCAGACGTATGCACGAGATGGCTGGCGCGGTTTCTACCGGGGCCTCCTACCAACATTAGCCAAGGTCGGTTCACGATTGTTTCCGCGCATGAGATGTGTTTTTCTGATGTAAAACAGGTAGTACCGGCAGTATCGATATCATATGTCGTGTATGAGTCCAGCAAGAGAAGGTGAGAATTATCGCTTCAGCGCGGAATGATGCACTAATGCCACAGCTACAGGTTGGGTGTGTAGTTGCTATCGGACTGTTCGCTTTAGATATATCCTTGCACTCCTTCTAAGTCTAACTATCTAGCACTGTATCTTCTATCACGCAATTTATTCACCAGACTAATGACATCATGCCCAAGTACTAGATGCTTAGTAAGACAGACATTATAATTCGGAGAGCACGCCTCGACGTCGACTGCCAAACCTACTAAGGCCTAAGCTCGCGTTTGTTCTCAGGGCATTCATTGCCAGGGTGACTGGAATATCACTTCCTACATTCCAGACCAATGGAATACAGGCCTCGCTATGCACAGCCGTTCAGCCTTCAAGAAGCCGTGCAGATGGATGTTGGGCTCCTCACGGAAGGTTTTGGCGCATCCCACGGTGTTGCTATAATTCACCCTGAACGACTGTTACAGAGATAGCCCGCCTGCAGAATTCCCTTCAACACTTGAAGAGATCTCAGAAAGAATTGGAGGAGGCCGCAGCATCTGACCCCGATCCCGAATTCACAAAAGCCATCCAGGAGAACGAAGCGGTTATGTACGTCTGAGCCGTCGAGTGCAATGCTCCTACAGAAGTCATCTCACATTGGTTGTCCTTGCTAGCGGTGCTCAAGAGGAACGAGTTGGTATCCTCAGGATGGCACTTACTGAGAAGGGCATCATCATGGGCAGTCATTACGAAATCGCAGACGGTCACGATATCGATAGACCACGACAGGCTGCCGCGATCGGTAGTAACATCCTCTCTAATACATCTCCAGCGGCAATGCAGACACCTACTGATGACGATGGGGTCCATCTTTAGTACTTCGTCTACCTTCTGCGTCAGCCTTCGATGTCGAGATCGTTATGGAACTTTTTAACACTGGTGTAATCGTCGGCTAGACTTTGCAAGGAACGAGGAGTATTCATCATACACATGCAACAGAAAACAGAACGGCAGTCCACACAGAGGATATGTAATGAACATGATACGATCATGACAAGAGAGATAGAACCGGCACGGAGAGAGCGTCGTGGCACAGGGACGCATAGAAACAACAGAGCTGGCAGGACATAGAGATAACAAAGTTCGAACAAGACCGTCCTCGAGGGCAGTTCGTAGCCAGGAGGAGTGCTGCCCAGAGTATTCCGAAGTGTTGGACGCAGACAGGAGTTAAGAAGACAGCATCTCAACGACGTTTGCGAGTTTTCGGCTTTGTGGTCGTAACTTGTTCTACGGACTGCGGGAAGTGAATGCATGTGTCGTGAGCAGCGGACATGCAATTGGACAATACATACCCGTTTGGAGCTAATTACCTCGCTGTCGCGTTCTCCTTGCTTGCGTGTCGCAGCTCTCTAGGCGCATTTATGCGTGTTATGCGACCATTCATCCACTTACGTGAGAACGAGACATACCAGACGTTTGGATGGCCTCGAGGTGCTAGGAGTGGCTGCGGCAGGTGGGGAGCCCATCTTGTCCCTCTTCCCAAGTAACATCGCTGGAGACAGTCCACGAATGGCTGATTCGTCTTCGAAATCAATAATATCATCAGAAGCATCGGTTGCAAGTCTACTGAACATCGGCTTCGAAGTTGCTGGCACTGGATCAGGGCCTGCAGTCATAGGCACCGGTGGGGGCGTTTTCGGAACAGCCAGAGAGGCGAGGGGCACTCTCGAGGCGACAGAAGTTCGAGCAGTACTGGCAAGAGTGACTTGATTAAGCGGCATAGGAGCTCTTGGCGGTGGCCGTGCGGGGGGACGACCAGGAGCGGGTGTCGGTTTAGCCGTCACGGTGTTGTCTACGTTTGTCGACTATCTCATGAAAAATCAATATATCCCTACGACAGGACAGTAAAATACTTGCCGGCGCATCCCTGTCAGGAGCATGCGGCCCCGATATAACTGGAGAGCTACTGCGGTCCGTTGACATCCAGGAAGCGGGGTCTATCATAGATTGATTTTCAATGCCCATCGGTGTCTTCGACTTCGCCTGTTTCTAATGATTGTCAATTCTAAGACTAGTCACGGTAAAAGTTACCTGTGCCTGAAGGTGCTTCGCGAGAGTCGATTCCAAGAGGTGCACCTTCGACCGCAATTCTTTGATCGTATTATCCCGCTATCATGGTCATTAGCGTCCTGCGAAGCACCACCCGACTAAATGGACTTACTCGACGTAGTTCGTTCCCTTTAGCGACCAATTCCTTCTCGTGAATTGCTTGCGACGTGTGAATCAAAGTGTTGATGAATACTTTTTCTTCATCCACCTGTACGCAACATGAACACACAATCGCAAGGAACAAAGTAAAGACAAACCAGATCGCCAGTTCTGTAGCGAACGTCAATTGTCTTGACCCGTTGTAAGGATTGCTCTCGCGCAGTTTCCAACACCTGTATTTGAGACTTAAGTGTATCGACTTCAGCTTGACGAAGTGTTGTCAGCGATTTCGCCTCCTTCCATTTATCACGAAGGTCCTGTATCTCAGATACACCAGCGAAAATCTTCTCCTGCAGCTCCTGGATTTGCGCGCGAGAGACGTCTAGATCGTGCTGTACCCGGCCTGCACGTTTTTCTTCTGTGTCCAGTCTCGATGTGAACTTAGCATCTTGACGAACGAGTTTATCCTCGTATTCGGTCTTCAGCGCCTCGGCAGTATCTTCTTTCCGTTTGTTGTCCGCTTCAGCTTTGTCGACTTGTAATTGTAAATGAGACTTCTGTTCCTGCAACAACGCAATTTCACAGTGCAACTTTCCCGTGGAACTTTGGAGCGTTTGCTAGTTGTCTGAAGTCAGCGCAGTAATGGGAGTAAATCAATAAACTTACCGCATGAGCTGTTTCCGCGGCAATCAAGCGCTCCTTCCAGACTAGTGAGACAAACGTAGAAAATAGAATACGATGCTATACCTGCAGGTCCCCGTTCGATTCTCTCATGATCCTCAAAGTCACCGATTGATCGTCAAAGCGCTCTTCAAGGGTCTACAAGCCATCACGCAAATGTAGCCAGACTGCAAGGACTGTATAACACGACATGTACCTGACAGCGTGCGTTGGCCTGATGCAATCTAGAGCAGGCGAATATTCAGATATATTTCAACTTCACGAACGCATCGGTGAACCCGCACCTCTCACCGCGCGATTCAACTTCCCTCCGCACTGCGTCAAGCTGGCTGATTTGACTTTCGACCTTCTCTTGTAGTGTGCGATTGTCAAAGATGGAATGTTCGTTCTCCTTGAGAGCTGCAAGTTCTCGGGCTTCACAAATACGTAGATCATCTCGTAGTTTGTGTATCATTTCACTGCTGTCTTGTACTGTTGACTCTGCTTGTGTGATCCTACGTACCATGTTAGTGATGATGAGAACTGCGATGAAATTTTCAAAACACTAGTACCTGGTCTTTAACTCGACGATGTTCTCTTCTTTAGCAATCAGAGTCGCCTGAAGAGCACGAATTGTTCCGTCGCGATCGTTCAGCTCCGACTGGACGGCAGTAAGGCTGGGATATTCGTGAGGTACTTAGTATTACAGTGGAAATGAGGACGTGTGAATTCTCACTCCAATTTGACCGCCTCAAACGAGACCAGGCGCATATCCCGATCTTCAATGACGTTCTGCAATTTCAAATTGCTGAGGACAGCTTATGAGCAGCAGCTCACATGTCGAAAAAACGTGGGAAGATCACTCTTGTTGAACGTGACGCAGCGTCTCGAGTTCGGCCTGCTTCTCGTCCACCAAGTGTTCTAATTGTGTTGTCCTGAGAATGTAATAAATCGGAACCTGAATAATCCTCCGCCGGGATGTGACAACGAACGTACCGTTCAGTGCTTGCTGCCAGCTTGGTTTCAGCATCTGCCGCGGCAGAAAGGACATCATATAATTCTCCTTGCTGCTGCTTGAGACACTCCGCTAGTTCTGTGACTTTCTGAGCTAAGCACAACGGGTGAGTTATATCGCAGCGGTCAGACGTGACACGCCTACTAGCGTTGGTGACATCACGGGTCGATGAGCAGAGCGCTGCCCTATCGGCAGCCTGAGCCCCCTCAAGCTCCACAATTCGGCTCTTAGCGTCAAGAAGTTCTGCACCAACAGATTGGAGGCGATCGCGAAGAATGTCAGCGACTTGTCCGCCTACGTGCATATCAGCTGAGTGATCAACAACGCATATACGGTATAGAGACGACTTACTTCTTGTGCATTGAAGCTCCAAGTCTTTGACGAGACTCTTTATATCAGATGCTCTTGTGTGTTGCTTGTCCTCGTCGAGGAGAGGCTCCATGCCTATATGCGCATTTAAGTGAAAGGTGTCCACAACCTCGTTGACCCCGGAAGGCAAGACACACTTTTGAGTGCCACTGCGATGGTATCCCTAAGCTCCTCCACGTCCGGCATCGACTTCCTTGCCTGATCGACCGAGGCGAACGAAGTTTGAGACTGTGCCTTCAAGTCAGTTAGGAGCGACTGTAGTCCACTTAAACTATGCATATATGCGCTTAATCAGCCAAACCACAAAAGTTTGTATCGGTATACCTCTGGGAACTGGACTCGAGACTCTTCTTCGCAGAGTCCTTTACTGCTTTCAGGCGCTTCAATGCCTCATCTTTCTCATTCTTGACAATTTCCAGTTGAGACTGAAGGAAAACAATCTCTCGGCGCTATACATAGCTCAATAGCTTGCGACCATCAAAATGAGATATGCCTACCTGTTCTTCGACCTCAAACTTGGTATTCCTCAAGTCTGTTGCTCCTCGCATCATGATGGACGATATATCTTCATCCTGTCTGCCGAATGCCGAACTGACAACGGACGCGCTTCGAGAAAAAGCCGGCTGTTCGAAATTGGATGAATGCTGGGAACGGCTGCGTACGACAGCCTCGGTAGCGCTAGGACGAGATGCAGCGGACATATCAAGCTGCGGTGCAGGCAGAGATTGACCTGTGACACATGCATAGTGCGTAAGCATATAGCGCTATTGATGGTCAAGTCACTCCTCACCAGCATCGAACCGCTGGAACAAATTTCCGCTAAGCTTGTTTTGCGAGATTATGCCTGTAGAAGATTTGTTCAATGTGATACGCTTGGCACCTTCAGGAACTGGAGATGAATTTTGGAATGAATCGCCGAGGGTGAAACCCGGGTGTTGGATGTAGCTATGCATGATGGAAGAATTCCGCGTTTGTATAGAGCGAGGTTGTACGTTGTCTTCTCGAGCTCCTTGACGAGATTCAACGGTCGATCCCAGGATGAGCCGGTTTCGCTGAGAATCCGCACGGCTAGTATCCTGCAGAGTCTCAGGGTTTGGAGACGTAGACAGCGCGAGCGGATGAGAAGCAGGTCTATTCTTCTCCACCTTGGAAAGCGAGTGAATAACAGTGTCTCCATTGATAGTTGCGCCTGAAATAGGAAAGCGGGATTCCTGTGAAGATGCCCCAGAGTCCCTGCCAGAGGAAGTATTTTGACGCTTGAAGAACTTGAACTGCTGATTTCTTGGATGACCATTCCCACCAGAAGACTGGGAAGGGAAGAGAAAAGGATGTGGGCCGTTGTCTCCTTCCATGACTCCACCAAGTAGTATCGCCACAGATGGATGTTGCTCGCAAAGACACTGGACTCGAGTCGCCGGACGTCCGAGTCGGTGCTCTCCAGACACGACCACGTGCAATTTTGATGCATGTCCCGATCCGAAAACGCATTGTCCTGCAGCGCATCACTCGATTCTTCAAGTTGAACCTGAACTTCACCCTCGTGGACCCCTCGAACAGCCCACTCATACCAAGGACACGTCACATTTCTCATTTATGTCCGGTTCGCCTCCTCATGGCTCTGGGAACCCTTTTTCTGATGCAGGACATACATCTCCGGTCTCGAGTAGACATGTATTAAAGCAGCCTCTCAAAAGTGACTGTTCTTTTCGGACATTTGGAGAAACGCAAGCTGGCTCTCCTTTCGGTCAATGGCAAAAACATCGAGAGTACTATTTTGAAGACGGAAATGTCGTTTTCCTAGTGTGTAGACCATCCCGCCTGAGTTCTGCTGGTAACATGCCTAACAACCCATTGTGCTGTAGGTCGAAAACGTCCTGTACAACCTGCATCGTTCAATGCTCGAGAAACATTCCACAGTCTTTCAGGAGATGTGGTCTATTCCGCCTCCCGCGGGTAACACTGAAGGATCCCAAGCTTACAACCCGATAGTGCTTGCGGGCATCAAAGCAATTGATTTCACCCGTCTTTTGTGGATTATCTATCCACCGTAGGGCTTATTTCTGTCGTCGCGTCACAAATCACTAATGCTGCGAATGCCCAACCCGTCCTGCCTAGTGTCTTGGGTTCCTGCAAAGCAACCACAGTGGACGAATGGGTGTCCATCCTGGACCAAGCCGACCGATGGCAGATTGACAACCTCCGCTTCTTCGCAATCAAGACGTTGCAGTCCATGTCGGTCGACCCTGTCCTCAAGATTATGCTATGGACGCGCCACAACCTCGACCGCTCTGAGCTCATTTCGTCCTATGCGTCGCTAGTCACCCGCCCCCAGTCGCTCTCCATTGACGAAGCGAAACGGCTCGGAGTGGAGACCACAGCGAAGGTTGCCCAAGCACGCGACGCCATTCATCGCGAAGGGATTTGTGATTGCTGTCACCTGCGCAAAGCATGGAAGCGATCCAAGTTGGCGACCCCCGAGGAGACGGAGCTTTTTGTCATGAGGATGGCGGAGGATATCTTGAAATAAGCTTGTCCCACAGCATAGGCGACGGACCCTCATAGCGGACACGTACAGACTGCACATATATACCTCTTCAACCCCCTCCTTGATTGTCTCGTTATACAACACAACCCTCCTTAAGGACTTAACTATGTCATTTACCACTTACTGTAGCTGAATTTACCACGACTCCGCGTCCGAAAAATGTGTACAAGGTTACAAGCTATATACAATTCTCCATCCCAGAGACATGCATCAAATCGATCACTGTACACGAATCCCCGGCATCCTTTCCTCGATAGATCTATGGCCCTATGTACAAACAGACGAGTTGGTTGGGCGCATCTCGTTCTCGAGAACTCAGAAAGATCGTGAAATTTGTCCACATAAGATCTTGCCCGATTCGGTCTATGAGGTCTTCGGCCTCGTGGCACCCACGTTACGCTGAAATACAGCCACCGCACTTGGAAAGAGACAACTCCAACCTGCTTGATATCTCTTTCCCCTCCGACGTGTTGGCGATCATGTCGCGGCAAGCTCAGCCCAACTCTGTCGATGTGGTCCAGCCAGAAGAGGAGGAGGCCGTCAGCGGTACAGGAGAGGGAGACGAGGCCATGGAGGACGTTGAGGAGCAAGAAGAGGGCTATAGTACGTGTTCCGGTCCAGTGTAATTGACATTTACCATCCCAGACCCTGCACTTCCTTGCGTATCGCATGCGTTCCTCGCAATTTGACCATAATTCGATATACTGGCAGGTTCCTCAACACCAACGTCGACACTCACGTGGATCAGTTGGTTTTGCTCGCTGCCAGGACACGAGTACTTCTGTGAAGTGTCCGAAGACTTCATAGAAGACGACTTCAATCTCACTGGCCTGAACGCGATGGTTCCATTCTGGAAGGAAGCAATGGAGATGGTTCTCGATGTTGAACCAGGTACGTGTGCCTCCTATTTTTGCCTTGTAATGACACTGTATTACCTTCCAGATGAAGATGCTTCGAAAATCCCGGATGTCTCCATCGTAGAGGCATCTGCGGAACTCTTATATGGCCTCGTACATCAGCGATACATCCTCACGCGCGCAGGCCTCCAGGCCATGGTATGTAACGTCGTCTTGTGGTCATGTCTTATGACTCACCCTAGCAATGTCTAGGTGGACAAGTACGAGGCAGGTGCATTTGGCTCCTGTCCACGCGTGTATTGTAACGGCTGCAACGTCGTTCCCTGTGGACGCTCCGATCTGCCCGGTCTTGATACTGTCAAGCTCTTTTGTCCAAATTGCAATGACATATATACCCCCCCAAGTAGTAGATTCCAAGGAGTAGATGGTAAGTCCACAGTATCACCGACAACTCAAAAATTAAGCTATGTTATAGGCGCGTTCTTCGGGACAACCTTTGCACATCTCTTCTTCCAGAGCTACCGTGAACTCGCACCTGCACCTTTTTGGAAACCTCCATCTACTTCAGGATCCTCCACGTCCCCGCGTTCATCCGGTGGCTCTCCGTCACACGTTCCTCCGTTTGTCAATCCCAACCCTCATGGCGGCCAAAAGCGCGCAGCAGGGAAAGTATATTTAGCCAAAATATATGGGTTCAAGGTTAGCGAGCGGGCGAAGAATGGGCCAAGGATGCAGTGGTTGCGACTGAGGCCGAGGAGTCCGGAGGAAGTCGACATGGTTGACTGGAGAGGGAGATGGCTGGACGATGACGACGACTACGACGATGACGAAGACGTCGATGAGGATAGACCAATGGAAGACTTCGATCCGGTAAGTGCTCAGCGCTCAGCTTGAGCGTGCGTTGAAGCCATCCTGATACTCGTGATCAGGACGCGGCAGAAGGGGAGGACGACGACGAGGAAGAAGAGGAAGAGGAAGAGGCTCCCTCCTCGGTGAAGGGTAAGCAAGCAGCTTACGCCGCTGCGGATTCCTCTCGGCGAACGTCCACACCGGACCGCCCACCATCTTCGCCCGCATCCAGCATGCCCCCACGTACTCCGCGGGACGAGTTGGCGCGTATCTCTATCTCTGGGGTGCCGCTGGATTTGGCCGGCGGAACAGGCTCCAAAGTCAGAGTAGTGCGGCAGTGGGCGACTCGCGGGACGACTGCCCAAGTGTGTTGAGAGGCATCTTCGTGAATTTGTATAAGACCAAATCGTTTCCTCCTTCTCTTACACTATTGTACCTACACATCAGCTGGACATCGGTGATATCAGTAGACTAAATATTGACTTTTGAGATCTCTGGCTCCTCGAGGCTTACAACGCCCTAGTGTGAGCCGTGGGAGTGTTACACTAGCCAATCTCGATGAACTATACAGTAGATCCAAGCCACAGAATCATCACGTGTAGCGATCGCCATCTCTATCCGTCCAAAGTCACCGAAGGCACTACCAGGCTCCTCAAGACATCAAGAAAATGGCCCGTTCCAGTGCGTGTTTCCTGCAATTCATCCCTCTTCATCCGTATATAGAGAAGTATGAATTATAATTGTCATCCTACAACACAGACCTCCGCCATGGACTCAACAAGGGTCACCCCACAACTCCCATCGAAAAGACCGTGCGCCCGAGCCAGAGAAAGGGCATCCAGTCCGCGCGGACCAAGTTTGTGCGCTCTGTTGTGAGAGAAGTTGCGGGATTCTCGCCTTACGAGCGCCGAGTCATGGAGCTGTTGAGGAACTCGAAGGTATGTCCTTGATGCTGTTGTTGCAGTTTTTAGGTATTGACCTTAATATCCCAACGCTCATAGGATAAGAAGGCACGAAAGCTGACGAAGAAGCGGGTTCGTATCCAGCGTTATGCGGTCTGAGTTGTGGCTGATCACTGATTTTATCAACATGCAGCTGGGGACCCTCCTTCGTTCGAAGCGCAAGCTGGAGGAGCTAGGCAACATCATCCAGGAGAGCAGAAGGGCGGGTCACTAAACGGAGACCACGCAAATCCATGCGGGGATGCTTGCACGCCTCTCCCCCCATGCCGGTTTGGACGTTATACTCCATGATGTTATGTTTTTTGCTGTACCTCTATGCGTATCCAATATCGGCACCATGTGTCATGCGTATGACTGACAAGTCTTCTCGGTTGCTAGCTAAGTTCTACACGGTATTTCATTCGAGACATCGCATGGCTAGGTCGATGGTATAAGAAGATGCACCCCATCATCCACACTATTATTCTACGGTCGACAAGATGATATGTCATGTCTGTCAATTGACGGCATGATGCCACACCAGATGTCTTGACAGCGACATAGTTTTATACCGATTACAGCGCATCTTGGCCACTGTAAGTTCGGAGTTGGGTGTTGGCCCGAGGTTAGCAGCAGGGTCTCCATGCATATGACAATATAAATGATAAAGTCGTAATGCGTAACGCGTCGTGCTTTTGATTGGTTGCTCACAATCATACGATCGACGTCGACTGCCAAGGTCGTCACGCCACCTTGCGAGTGCCCGACAAAAACTGTGCAGTCGGGTGCGTACTATACTTCCATAACATATAGATGCGTGAAGACGAGATTGCTAGCCGCCGGGTGCTGCGGGAGGACGAGCACGATATGACCGCGCACGGGGCCGGCAGGTCGCTCGAGGTAAGGTGCGCCGGAGCTGCACGGATGGATTTCGCGCGTCGTGCGGTGCGGTCTTATCTTATCTTATCTTGTGGCTGCTAACTTTCCGTCTCAGCTACCATCCAACTTGTCGAAACTCACTTCCGGGCCACTTCTCCATTATACTATTCATGTTGCACAATCCCTGTACATCAATATTTCAATCCTAATCAACCACTACAATATCTATGAGATGTGGTGCCATAGTCTCGAAGACTGACCATGCTGTACCTAGATCAATCGGTGGCTTATGCAGATCTTCATATACAAATTGAGCAGCTACTGAGAATGCCTCGTCAACCCAACGGAAAGCCTCACTTCGGGATACGGAAAGTCCCTCCCGCAATGCTTGCAGGACATCACTTGTGACCTCGATGGAGACCCGTGTCCCGCCAAAATGGGATGGTGCCTTGAAAAACATTGTCGGAGTTGAACCTGACGGCATCAGTTTTCCATGTTGAGCTCGAATCGTGTGTTTGTTCCATGATTCACGATATTGATCGAGCTCGTGCTGGATAACAGGTGGCCAGATCCAATTGAACAGTTTGCTGTCGTAATTTGTCAGCATCCTGTCATACATGGCAAAATATACTACTACGCACATATGAATCTCGTTGTTTGGGTTGAAGATACCGTCTTCTTCGCCCTTCTTGATATGGGAGAAGAGTGTACGACCGGTCTGTTCTCGAAACCAGTGCCAGGCACCTTCAATCGGAATATTGTGAGTGCTCGTCAAGGCGACAAAGCTCGGAACCTGCTCTTCGTCAAGCTCCGGTGCGAATGTCTGTCTAGACGAACTCAAGTCTGAGCACTAGTAATTAAAAAATACAAAAAAGCGGACTCACCTTAAGGCAGTCTGGAAACCATACATCTCACCGGTTTCTGACCCCTTGTCAACCGTTATCTGCACTGGGATGGCTGGCAGAAAGGTCAGAATGTATTCATCCCTGCGAGTTGAGCCTTGGAATCATCTCACCTCCAAAGCTTTCTGCAAAGTCAAGATAAACATGCCCGATTGTTGTGGCTAGGCGGTTGTTTGGAACCACTACCAAATGTAGAATTGCACCGCTCCATTTGTCTTTCATACCGTAGATTGGAATGCCAATAGGACCCATCTTGAGAGCCAGGGAACCAAGCTTGTCGTGGCCGTCACAATTGATTTCATGAAACGGGCCAATAGCATTGAGCTTTGCACGAGGAATCTTCTTCTTACCAGGGTACCGTTCATCAACAGCATCGGGTTCATTCAGCTGCATGACCTCGCGGATAGTACGTCTGGGCAATCACAATGATGATGTGAATGAACCCTTGATAAGAAAGAAGTAGAAGCACATACCGGGGAACAGGAGTACCATCCTGGGCTAGTGACGACATTGTTCGTTGGACTCCCCACCTCCCGTGGCTGTCATTCAGATCGCTCATCTTGTTGAGAACGAGCTGGTCCGCTAGATCTTGAGGCAGCTTGTTACGCCGAACTGATGGCATGTTGAAGTGTTTGTTGAGCTTGTGTAATGTCCTTTCACTGGAAGCATACTACATATTAGCTCCGGGACACGTACTCCGGTCAAGCAGGATGAACATGCCTGATAACCAAACCATACTCTTCCTTCAAACGCACCAAGCGGAATTTGATCGAGAGTCTTTCGGCTGCATACCCTACGAGTGCAGCCTTCAAGATGTCTTCCTCTGGCCCTGTCGGCATTGGATTATACTAGTGAGTTTGAAATAGAGTCATAAGGGACTTATGGGGTCACTTACAAGTCCCGTTATCTGAGCCGTTGTGACCATTGACATTGTTTGCTCTATTCGGCCTGTCTTTGAGCAAAGGATTTCCCGCCATGCACCCAAAAGGTCAATGACGGGTGAACAGATACGTAGATATTAAACGAGTACACTGTTGTTGAAGTAATCACACGGGGAATGGTTGGGCTCACATGGGTTGAAAGGCAATATATAAATATATAGATAGAGGACAAATGACGGCCGAAGCACAATGAGTCAAAGCTACGGTGCAAAATGCCACAAGCGTTGAGCAAAGGGCTCAAGCGAGGCGGGTCAATGTGGTCAATGAGTCGGGTAGCAAATCCAGTGCTGGGCATCCATTCAACACATCCTCCATCTGACAAACGTCGCCCGCTGAGCTCCATGGTCAGCCAGACGAGATGGTACGAACAAGACGGCGGGCGCACCTTTACTGATGATCTCCCACTTGCTCGCCTTCGTCCCTCTGTCAGCTGGGAGCTGTTCTCAAAGCTCGTCGATGAGATACTTCGCCCTCTTCCTCTCCGTGAGCTTGCGCGAGATGCACAGCTCCGGAGAACAAGAATAAGGGGCGGGCCAGGGTCCTTTGGGGTGGTCGATTCAGCATCATCGAGCTGTACAGAGCCATCTGAGGAAGGACCAGCATTGTTGATGGATGATTGGTCTACACCGCAAACACGCTGTCAGGAGATCGCCCATGTGGCGAGTCACCGGGAGTTGTCGACGAGGGCGTGTACGCGCCAGGCGTGCTTGCAAACTTGAACGTTGAGCGAGTCTTGTCTCTCTTGTGTGTCAATGGCTGATCCCCGCCGTTCCGGCACCAGCTCTTCTGTGTCCATGTTGATGCCACTCGACACCCCCAGCCCAACCAGTTGCGGGTCAATCCCTTCCGGTCCTGTGCTGTACACCTCCGAGTCTTGATCAGACAATACCTTCCGTTTCGTACTTTGAGGCAAGAGGTAAGCATCATACGTGGCTCAGAAAAAACAATTGACTACCAGCTGTGTTAGAGCGTCGCCAGGTCCTGGGATCTATATCGCCTCACGGACGGGAGTGGGGCGCTGCGGTCCGCCTGCATTGTGGTGTTGATGCTGCTCGCTGCCTTGCGGATCCACGTCCATATGATTGGTTCCCTGGGCTCTGCTGGATTCTGTATATGAAAATGCTCATTGCTAAGCTGCCGTGCACGCAGGGCGTTAACGACGAGTTTTCAACTCACCTCCGCCATGTTCCGTCGGACCTGGTGTACTCCTTGTCCCGTCCGCCCCCAGCGATCTGTTGCCTGGCGTGCGTTGGCTGCCCGCATCAGAGGACAGAGATTGCAAGTACCGCCGGATGTGTTTCTGGTGCTGGTGCTGGAGGCTGGATCTGCAGGTTCACGTTTGTGAACAGTTCCAGAGGCAGCCATGTCTTCGTGCGCAGGGCGGAGAGGGGGACATGCGAGACGCACTTGGCTGTGAATCGGCTAGGTATACGGATGTCAGTGTTCGGGGGAGAGCAAGTAAGCGTGGCATTCACAAATCCACATGGCTGCCAAGTTGTAAAGCTCTCGAAGATTTGCTTGAATCGGATAGATTGCCCATCTATGCTCCTCCTCCAACGAGATCCGCCGTGCGTACTTCTCCGACCAGCTGTTCACCATCGTGCGCGACGTCAGGTTTGGCGCGCTCGCCGCGGCGGCCTCCAGCACGTCATCGACCACCCCCGCTCTCCTGCCAGCCCCCAGGGCCTTGCCATACGTCCATCTGTTGCGCGTCGAACTGACTAGCTATAGGCAGCGGGCCCATGAGTCCTCCAGATAGTGTGAACTGCATCAACTCCTCCTGCGACGGGATATATCCGTGCGTGACCGACCACGCATTCCCCAGCGCCACCCATGACGCGGGGGAGGATGGGTCAAACGTCGACGCGTCGAACGTTTCGAGTCCCTGCTGCAGGATTGCACCTGGGGGCGCACTCGACGTGCCTACATTTGCAACTGCAGCTGGTACCACCGCCGGCACGATTGTTGGCGCGTGCTGCACCGGCGGGGAAGCCTGAGAGGGTGGCTCCGCCTCGGGGGCCGTTGGGCCGGGACTGAGTGAAGTGGCTGGCGCTGGCGGCGATTGACTGCCTGCACCGTGGTGCGAGGCTGAGAGCGATTCGACGTCCATCGGCAAATCTGTCCTGAGGTCGCGTCCGAACTCGTCCTTCCCCACGACGGGTCCCGTTGCGACTGGCGGAAGTCTTCCGGGCATCTGCGCGACGGAGGGCCTCCGGGGTGGGCTGTAGGGCCTTATGTCCCGCCGCGCGGGGTGCCTGTTGGGCGGGCTCCGCGATCGGCTTCGCCTGCCTTTGTGCGGGGGTGCCCAATCTCGATCTCGACTTTGGTCTCTGTGGCGGTTGTGATCGTCCCATCTACCCCGAGCGCGACCTCGAGGGCCGCCTCTAAACCCGCCTCTGCTGTAGTCTCGGCGGTCATCGTAGTAATCACCGCGGCCTCTGCCACGTTCAGGGCCGGGGTGTCTGTCATAATTTGACTCTCTACGACCGGAACCGTAACGATCATCTCGATAGGGCGGGGGCTGCGAAGGACCTCCAATTGGAGGTGGTACAGGAACAGCTTTTGATGAAGACGACGGGACTAATGACAAGGGTAATGGTATGGGCTGCGTAGGGATACCACTCCCCAACTTGGCTGTATGTGTCAGTTGTTGGAACAACGCTAGCTGATTGGCGTTCAGCACAGGCCCTGGTGCAGAAGATGTGGCGGTGTTTGGTGGTGTTTGGCTGGGGTAAGATGAGGATGGCGAGGAAACATGCACAAGATTACGGCAACTCACCCATTCGTCGATCCCCCAACTGCGTTTGCTGCTTGACTGAGGAGAGCAAGCAGGGTGGACTAGACCGAGTCCACGTTGAGGCCGTTTGTGGGCGCGACAGTCGATGCTGGTGGTGTTGTGGATGCCGGAGGTGACTGGTGTGAGGTAGATACTACCTTGTCGGATTCTGACACAGATAAGACTATATTTCAGTTCGCATTCTCACTATTTCAGGCATTGGTATGCGGCAAAAGCGACTGGGATTACGCAGGTGGAGAATATACTTAGCAAACACATATGGACAAAGATAGGCACCTTTTTCTGCTGCTCCCTTCAACAACTTCGACAGACGCGCTAGTACAGCTGACGGAAACGTGCTTGACTTGACCCAGATATCAAGGATCTTCTTTGCCTTTTCCTGTGGGTTAAGGGGCACAAAATTTTAGAGTCAGGACACATGGCTTTCATATCCAGCCGAGAAAAGAACAAGAACTGGCGACGGTTGCAGATGACGATCATGTGATTGCAAGCCACCATGGCGCATACTTGAGCGCGACGGCAGCGCGGTCGACGAGTATGTCCAGTGGAACACTGAGCCCCCGAAAAGCCCCATCAATCCGTGCGGCGTAGGCCCGCGCGCCGGCCGCACAGGCGTGCGCGTCGACCGCGATGGGCACTGGAGACAGCCCCGCAACTTCACGTGTGCTGCTGCGCACGAGCTCGTCCGCGATCACCTGATCCCGGTCGTAGAAAGCGGAGTTCCAGTGCGGTGTGCGCTCCAGTGCGGGTGCGGCACGCAGGTGCGTGTAGCCCTGCTCCGACTCGGAGTCTGCGGCGGGTGCGACTGCCGTCATGTCATCCTGGGAACAACGAGCAGTCAGAACTTGAGTGTGATAGATACAGCGCCGGGGCGCCGGGAGAGGCTGACCTGAAGCTGGTTGAGCGGCCGGCGGTCGAGATGGCAGTCTGCGAACGAGAGGATGTTGCAGTGCTTGCTAAGGGAGTGAAGAGTTGTGAGGTCCTCCGCACGAATGCCGGGTAAATCGGGAATGGAATTGCGCCATCCGTTGAAAGGTGTCTTGCTATTTTCAGGTGAGATAGGAGTACCGGAATCTCCGCTCCGATGTGGCAGGGAGGATGTTCTAACTGAGAAGATATCAAAGAGAGTCCTCTGGCCAGAGTGGAGGCAGAGAATGAGACGTGTCGCGCGATGCGTGGGTAGGTGAGATGACAGACCTTCTTTGGCTTTGCGCGAGCCAGTACTTGTGTTTCCTTTGCTCGACCATGTGAGGCGGAGGAGGGTAGCCGCGGCAGAGAGGGATGGGTGCAGGTGACGTGGAACTTGAATATATCATAAGCTGTGATACTGGAGGCCGAATGGATGGGCACAGAGCGGAGAGAGTAGATGAGTTCAGAGTGCGAACAAGGAACGAGATGAGGGACAGGAGACCGAGGCAGCGTGCAAGGCGAGACGACGCGACATGCATGTGACACCAAGGTGGCTTTCAAGTGCGAAGAGAGATGTGCACTCCGTGGGATGGGATGAGGCCCCCGATGTCCAATATTCTGGGTATAGAGTACTATCATATCTACTTGACTTTCTGTCTACTCAGATTAGCTTAGTGACTTATGCCCCAGGGTCTGCTTGATATTCTTTCGGACAGGTACTGCAGCCACTTTCCCGATCAGGAAGGCATGGGGCGGAGGCCCGACAGTATGCCATATACCGGACTAGTAGTACAAAACAACACATTCAAATCATTACTTATCACCGTAAAGGTCATCATCGTCGTCATCCACATTCCCTGACTGACCCTCCGGAGGGAGCGCCACATGCTCGATCGGCAGCTCTACATCCAACTTCAGTACCCGACAAATATCTTGACAAATATGTTGTTGTTCGAATGCCTTGATCCCTTCTGAAGCATGGTCTCCTACACCACTGTTCCTAGAGAGATATTCAGCATCAAGTTTTGTACAATGTGGTAAGGTCCGAAGCTCACCCTTCAGGAGTATGTGTCATCACGTCAAACAGAACATTGCCGTTGCGTTTGTCACGCAACACGCCTGGGGATGCTGATCAATATTATAGAATTTGAATGAGTACAGACCACAAGTGAAGAGAATCAGGAATTAAACCCACATTGAAGATCGGCCATGACAACTTTACCATCACTCCAGCCATACACAAAATGAGCAAAAGCATTCATGGTTTGCTGCTGCTTTCCGCGGCCACGTTGTTGGACCATGGTGCCGCTATAGCGATCAACATGAATCGTACGACGGGGTTCAATTAGCCAAAAGACTCCGCCTTCTGAATGATCGTTGACGTCCAGGCCAACCTCGTGGGATTCAAATCCGGACGCAGGCGAGGGCTCGTGTTCGGCGTCCACAACTTCTTTGGCGATAAGCGCATCAACAAACTCAAAATCTAATTGAGGAGACGGTCAGAATAGCATAAAACAATCGAAATCAAGTGCAACTTACTGTCAGCCACCTCTTGGCCGAGACTACGAGCACGTTCGTAAAATTTGTCCAGGAACCACTGGCCCACTTTGAGCCGACAGAGATCAGCATACAAATTATTGTAGTTTGCTGCTGGGTTCACTGTCTCCTCGTCAGGAGAACCAACATTGAAGAAGCGCTTGGCAACATGAAGATCGGGACGTGTTTTGAAGGCGAGCTGGTCTGAGAGATAAGAAAGCTATATATACACAAATTTGGGTTACGCACCTTGTAGACAAACTTTGTCGCACCCTTTGCAAAATGCTTGTCCGAGAGTGTTGCAGTAAGTAGTTCTGTTTCAGCTGATTTCGGCCAGCTGATGTCGACCTCACCGGTGGTTACTGCTGTCTTGCATATGCCAAGAAGCAGTTGGACTGTGGACACCTTGTCTGGAATCGGCTGGAAGCTACTTCGGTGTTGGTAGGTAGATTGAAGCATCATCGCTGTTGATACATTATTAAGTACACTGTTGAATGAGAACACAACCAGATAGCTAAATATAAACTTACCGTTACCACCAGCGCGGATACGTTTGATCTGATGATCATCTTGTGCCGAAGACAGCCCACGCTTCTTGCCCTTACCATCCTTTGCTGTGGACGTGAAGCTCGTTTCCATGGCGCCCTCTGTGCGATCGTAAAACTGAAAGTGGATCAGATATTATACAGTAATTTAACAACACTGAACAACGTACAGAATCAACATCGATCCATAGTTCCAATGCAAGAACCGGGTGTTTCGTGTTCTTGAAGATAGGCACATGCTTCGGTAACTTCTCAAAGTACGCCTCAGAGACTCCTGTTCGCCGATGGGTGTCATAAAACTCTCCGAGTGTCAAGTGTTCGGTTCCAACAATAATATTCCGATTACTGTGCCATCGCAAATCAGTATCCTCTCTGGTAGGGGAGATGTCAGTCACAATGTAATGAACAATGTTTAGAATCTAACCTTGCCAGCGAACGCGAATGTTTCTTCTCCCATTTTGCATTCCATGCGACGAGATTGGCATCAATGATTTCTAAAGGAGTTCATATTGTGAGAAAGAATACCACAAGAATAAATAATATGTGCATTGTACCGTCCATTGTAGTAGCCTCATTGTACTGAAATGTGTTCGGGCCGAGAAACGCGTCGATCTTGCTTCTCAAACGTGGCTGTATATTAACCACGAAATTTCGACCTTGAGCCGCATTGGAGCTCCCCGATGCAAGCTGCTTTGCATGCTGAACGGAACCTGTAGTCAGTGCGATCTGCGAGTGCATAACACCTTTTGCTAGTGGATTTTCCTGTGCCTGAGTAGGGATCTTTGGAGGGCCATGGTGAAGTCGATGATTGAACGCTTCCGTACGCTTCTGCTGCGCCATACGGACCGTTTCGTCGACTATTCCATTCTTTGCATCAACTGGCAACAATGATGAGCAGAGGGTCATGCAACAATGAGGGTTTATACGTACATGCAACTTGACACCGTCCACACCGTGATCCAGTCATTCTCCTAGCGCAAACCCCGCAGTCCTTGCATTGTGGCCATGACTATCAACAGAAATTGATCAGATCACAGGCAACCACATCGAGGAATAGAGGACAAACCTCTTTTTCGATACTTGCACCGCTTCCAGGTTCTGCTTCCGAGACTAACTTGCATTTACTGCAGAGTCCAATAGACTCCTTTGAAGGAAATACATTATAACAGCCCTCCCCGGGCTTGTCTGGGTCAATGCAGGTTGTGGGATCAGCCATCGTGAAGCAGAGGATGTGAGTGGAAAGAAATGACGGCTTCAGGCCGACTTTATACTATGCCATGAGAACAAAGTACTGAGCTCAAGGGTTGATCAAGAGTGTTCAAAGTTTCCAAGAGCACTCAAAGCCAATTGACTTGACTTGTAAGCAATTCAAACGGGCTGCTTGCGACGCGGTCAAAGTGTATGGGTGAGATACTACATTACTACAACAGTAGCTAGTGGAAAGCAGATAAACGAAGATCAACTTCGCTTATCGCTGGGTATGATAAAACAAGGGAGAGACGCGGTGGGTGAGGTCAGACCAAAGGGTGATGAGGAGACGAGCGAGGTCGAGGGCGGAAGCAGTGCGATACGATCGGAGATCGCAGATCCGCAGCCACGCAAACACGAAATCCATCCGTGCAGCTCCGGCGTACGATACTCGAGGTCCGACGCGGCAGAGGACTCGAAAGCAGCCGGCTAGGCCGGGTTCGGTTATGTAAAACTGCTTATGCACGCGCGCTGAGTAGCGCTGAGGTTTGAAAACGTCCCGCTTCAGCCTCGTCTCCGTCGTTTTCCTGATCTTCCCCTTCCCCCCTTCAGTAATATGGCCACCCTCTCCGTACCCTCTCCCAATCGACACCGCGCTTCCTCCACCAATGTCCGCCCCCCTCTAACCCTTTGTTCCCTTGGCTCCCGACGACGTTCAAATTCCCTCCTCGATCTCCCTACCCCGGTGGGCTCGCCCTGTCAGTCACCCGCCCTAGAGAGCGAGTTCACTATATCACCGTTACCCCCAATCCCTCCACCGCGCTCTCAGGCACCGCCGGAGTCGAAGCTTGCCTCCATGGTATCTCGATGCCTGCAGTTGCTTCATGTTGTTCCGAGGCATGCCTTCCCTTCCTCTCCTTCCTCTCCGCGCATCAGTCGCGCGAGCACAGACGACACCATCCTTCCCATGTCCGCGTCTCCAACGCACCTGTCCTTCGTTGATGTGTTCCCGGAAAAATTCGGGCAACATCCAGCCAGTTCGCGGGAGTGGCCCTGGGGTGCGATGCCTTCGGTCGGTTCGGCTTTACCCTCGCGTGACATACCATTAATTATTTCTCCTCAGATACACGCTCCGGTGTTGTTTGTGCTCATGCTTTTCCCTCTGTCGACTGCGCTGGTCGTTGCGTCGATGTATACACTCCCCATTACAATGTCATGGCCGCGAACCCTGGCTGACCTCGCGGAATTGGGTCGGGACCTTCATGGTTACAGTCAGAGTGGAGCGGGGTCCATGGCCCATGTCCTCGGTGTAATTTCTATCACGGCAGTGTGGAAGCATGCCTGGTCAATACCAGGGAGTGTCATCTGGGTACGTATATCGCAACGGAGCAGTCGTCAGATCTAACGGTTTTGGTCCATTTAGAACGTGCTTGCAGGCGCGCTCCTTTCGCCGTTTTATGCCACAGTGCTCTGTACATTCCTCACCACAATGGGGTCCATATCTGCTACTCTTCTTTCTGCACCCCTGGCACCATTCCTCGCACGCATGTTCCCTCGCGCATTGGAACTTACGCGCACAGCAATCGAAGGCGATACTAGCGTCGATGATGGCAAAGACAAGTCTTCGGCCTGGGTGCGACTCTCCATCCTCCGGCTCGTCGGGGTTGTCCCGTGGTCTGGAATTAATGTCGCGTGCGGCGTATGCGGCGTAGCAATCCGGGATTGCATTTTTGGCTCGTTTATAGGGTCATTACCTTGGACGGCTGTAACTTGCCAGTTGGGCGATATTCTGCAAACTGTCGCCTCGAACCCATCTCCGACATCCCAGACTGTTCAATCCCTCCTCACATCTCCGGAAATTCTGATGAAGCTCGCATTTCTTTCCATCTTGTCACTCGCGCCCGTGTTGGGCCGAAATCAACTTCGCATGTGGGTCTCATCTGCGTCAGCAATACCCTTGCTAGACCGAGGACAACCTAATACGTCGGAGAAACGTGTATCGCGATGGGTTTGGATTACGGATTGGCAAAAGCGGATCCGGGCGCCTTCGCGGTCCAGGACACGGGAAGCATTCCAGAAGGAGCTGGAGGCACTCACACAGGAGAAGAACGCGAGTCTTCCCCTATGAGGCAGTCCTGTCTTACTCAGTGGCCCAGCTCGCTGCGCCTATGCGATCCCCACGGACCAATACGCACTATCTCATCGATACTACGCTCACGACTTGCGATGCATGCCGATTGACATGTATTGTACCCCTTCGACCTTCACACGCTCTCCACCTAGACCGGCCGATTCTCCCATCGGCCTTTCATCTCATGCATCCCGCCGCATGCCGGTCTTAATGCTCGTATGGCACGGCATCGTCCCCTCGATGACTCGCTGCCGCCTAATGATCCACCAGTGCATCGGACCACAACGCTCTAATGCCTACGCCCCTAATCCATCACGATACAATATTCATGTTGCATATATATCCTACTTCCCACACAGTGCTTCTATTTATCATCCCGTCGGTCCCGACTCAAGGGTTTGGATGTTCGTGCTTTGTTCGGGAGGTCCTGGTCTGTGTCCCTTTGATTTTCAAGGACACGGGGGGCGTTGTGGTTCTTTGGCGTGTGGGTGGAGATGTTGTCGTTATAATGTAGCATACAGAACTGATGGAAATAAACATGACGTGCTGCGAACGCAGGTACCTCGCGAGACGCGCGGAGGATACGTGCTTTGTGAGGGAGATGTGTCGGAGTCAGGTCTTTCCCGTACGCGTGACACGGACGCGCTAGTGGCGTGGCGAACGCGCGCGCGCGCTAACGCGTCCCCGGTGCTCGGGTCCTGGTGACATTAATGATCTCTAAAGTACTTCGTTGGGCCTAATGCACGTGAACTCGTCGATGTACTTGATTTGTACATCTAGCACGGCGAACGCAGTCTCGGGGCGCGTCGTCGAGCGAGGATGCAGAGACGCGGCGAGGACATCTCTCTGTGGGCGCGCGTGGGGTATTCAAGTTCCTGCAGCCCCAGCGCGAGGATGCATTGTGGGCTGGTGTTTGTGTGTGAACTGGTACAGCAATTTCATGACCTTTCTCAGGTCGGCGTCCATGCGCTCTTCGTATCGACTGGTGTGACTACTAAGCGGCGGGGGGATTTCCATATTTGGAGATAGGCGGGATGGCATTGCGACGCGGCTCTGCGGCAGGAACGGGCCAGCTTTTTGTCGAGCACGTTTCTCAAGAGTCCGGCGTTAGACGTTCTTCAATTCACTGTCACTCAATTGATCATGAAAACACTCAGCTCATCCGTTTCCCCCTCGACCGGCGGCAGTGCCGCTGCATCCCCTTTGATGTCTACACAACCTCATTGACACGTCCATGACTTCGCGGGAAACACTGCTTCCGCCAATCCCTACTCAATTGGACCTGCCCATACATTGAAGTCCTGGTTAGCGCATGTCTCAACCTTTCATTTCTGACGCAGTGAGACAATAACATTAATGTTCACGACTACCCGCATTGTTTTTATCTTCCGTCGTTCCCAACAAAGTCTCTGTCCTCCTCGTAGCAGTGCTGAACCTTTATCCAGAATCAAATAGCGGTGGTGTTACTAGTCTAATGCTCCCAGGTCACTCTCAACGAACAACTTGGGGAAATTAGCAATGACTGCATTGACACCGGGATGCCGTCGACAGAAGGAAATATCGTCATTCTATCAGTTTTGCCGCTCGCAAACGCTGGGCACTGGCATCTCTGCTATGGTCTCGGTCCCGTACGTCTCGCGTCCGGCTTGTACAAGACATGCGAAAGTGCTCTTCGCAGCTTCGATGGTTCCCAGCAATACTCCGTGGACTTCTCTCGGCGGCCCCGAAAGAACCAATATCCGCAGGCATATAGCCCCCGAGCACTGTCCAATGTGCACACGCCACACTGCAATCGCGCAAACTCTCCTCCTAACAGCTCACGACCCTCAATCCCGCTCTCCAATCGACCCATGTTCTTCAAGAAAAGATGGGACCCTCGCGGACAAGTTGCGTCTGCGTCTGACCTTCCGCGCGCATGCCTGCTGACGTCCTTGCAGCACTGCTTCGTGACCGGCGGCTCCTCAGGGCTCGGTCTCGCAGTTGCTGTACTGCTGGCACGTAAGGGCGCTCATGTGTCCGTGGTCGCACGGAACGAGATGCGCCTCCAAGAAGCCCTGAAGAAACTGGAGGTATGTTGTGATCGTCGGCACATGTTGGCGGAGTCTGACATCACTGCGCACAGGCCGTGCGTCAGAGCCCCGACCAGGTTTTCAGGACATTCTCGTATGCCGTGGATAATGCTGCAGATGCTGCGGCTTCGCTGGAGGCTGCCTGTGAAGCCCATGGCGGACGATGCCCGGATGCCCATTTCTTCTGCGCAGGCAAGGCCAAACCTGGCTTCTTCGTCGAGCAGGATGAATCGTCGCTCAGGCAGTGCATGGAGGAGACTTACTGGGCTCAGGCTTGGTCCGCTTTGGTGAATCCGGTACATGCTTTGTCGTGAAGCGTGATACTTATAGGGGTGCAGGCTGCTGCCAAAAGGATGGTCCGTCATCATTCTAAAGGGAAAATTATCTTTGTGTCATCTGTTGTCGGCGGTTATATGTCGATAGCAGGGTGGACTCCCTACTCGCCAGGAAAATTCGCTATCAGAGGCAAGGAGTGTGTTGACTGATTTTAGGAGTGTCGTTTCTAATGTGTTCGTCAGGTCTCGCGGAGAGTCTGCATTCCGAGTTGATGCTGTATGACATCGACGTGCACATTTGTTTTCCTGGAAGTATCTTGACTCCCGGATACGAGGAAGAGAATCAGTTGAAGCCCAAGATCATGTTGGAGATTGAGGAGTCCGACCCTGGTGCGGCACCGGACCAAGTGGCTAGCGCTATTGTGCAGGGTAAGTATGTTTTCTGTGGTTATCAGCACACGCTGACCATCATAAGTGCTCTTTAGGCGTGCAGAAAGGCCACTTCCATATCACGCACGACTGGGTGACAGATATATTCCGCACGACAACTGCTGGCTCTTCTCCACGGAACAACAGACTCGTAGATTTTATCTACGGTGTCATAGGATTTGTGAGTTCATATATTCGCATATTGTCCAGCACTACTCTAATTAGTACACCCAGTTAATTCTGCCACCATGGCGGAAGTCTGTAGACTCCAAGATCAGGGAGCACCGACAGGAACACCAGGAATATCTGACTGCTATTGGCTTCTTCAACGATACGTCGAAATGACGTGGCATATATGCAGTCGTAGCACCTCGGACGGGTTGAGCACAGACTTTTCACTACGTATACTACTCTAGATGATCAATTGCAAAGACATCATGAGATTTTGAGCGCAGGCTTTTAAAACCTGTGAAGGGTCCCTAGTGCTTGCAGTGAGACGGCCGCACATCACGAGGATCGGAGGGATGTCCGGACTCCGCTGAAACTGCAGGATTCGCGTGAAGATGGTACGAACGTGTCAGCTCGACATGTGCGCAATCTCGTACAACCAAGCGACGACGCGTTCTCGTAGGTTTCGACTGGTTCTGTAACGGCAAACCTCAGGGAATACTAAAGCCTCGCGCCCGAGGACAAGCGGACCTAGGATCTATGATGATCTCGTCGTGCACTGTTTCGCTTGTCCCAAATTGCAATTGAGGCACTCCACCCGCGCTACTGACAACCGGAATGCAAGGGACGATTTGGTTGGCATCTCAATCACCGCTTTCCGTATCTAGCGACCTGCCTGATGCATGAGTTTCACAGACATCCTGATAGATATCTTATAAATGCACCTCCGCTTTGTGTCTGACTGTTCCTTGGCAGTCGCATGGGAAGGCCTTCTGAACAGGAGCGATTAATACACAGCTACAGGTACCACAGGGATCAATATTCAATACCGAAGAACACAAGGATATGGATACAATAATTCGACGCACAAATGATATAACTTGATACGTGTGACCCGGATCTGGAGAGGCACATCGTCGATGAGCGTTCAGCCAACGTAGACGATGTTAATATTGTGTAAATATATTGGCAAGTACGTACATTAGCATCTAACCGTAGGTGCATGTTGCCTGCTCGCTGACATGTCCCGCCCAATACGAAGGACCGAGGATCACGAGGAGCAAGAGCTGACTTGTTACCCAACTTGCCACCACGTAGAGCCACGACTTTCTGTTATCCAACGCAGCCACTTCCGCAGCAAACGTGCTGACGGTCGTCAGACAACCGCAATATCCATCGGAGAGACCTCGCAGCACTCCGCACGCGTTCGGGGAGGGCGGCCCGTGGGTGCCCTGCAGCACCGTAAACAAAGCAAGGAGTGCTGTCCCAAAAGTATTTGCGGTGAATGTCCCGAGGGGCATCAGCTGCAACATGGGATTGAGCTTGATGGATAAGAGATACCGTGTCAACGTCCCAGGAAATGAAAAGAGTAACGCGGCAGTCGCCTGGTGGCGATAACTGGCTGGTAATCGGAAATATGCAGGGTATGTCGCGGCATAGATGAGGACAGCCAGTGCAGTGAGGCCGTGACGGACGAAGCGACCGGGGGGTGGCAGTGTCGGGACGAGAGGCTTGATCAAAGATGCGAGATGTGCACCGAACTGAACGCTGACAAGAGATATAGCCAGTGTAAAGACGGTCTGTGTTAGACCGTCTATCACCTGGGTTTTGATTCAATAGTTGTGCAAAACATCAGGATAACCAAGCTCACGTCTCGCAGCCAGTCACGATGGAATCTGCCAGTATCAAGCCAGGCTTGGAAAACTGCAACTTGCCATCCGGAGAATGTTGTGAAGGATCCACAGAACCCTAAGCAATATTATATCGAATTTACGGATGAAGTGTGACTTAACGTACCAGTTGTCAAAGCTGTATATAGAGGCCCGTAGCTGAATATGCACGTCATTTTAATTGATAAATTGGTAGTACACTAAAGTCAAAGCACGCACAATCGTCCCAAGGGTTCTTTAAAGCCAAGGGCAAATCCCATGACCAAACACCCACCTGCCTGCACCCATGCCAAGGGGAAAATACTATGTCCATCGTACGTGACAAGAGCTTGTAGCCCGAGTCGGGCAAGAGTCCCAAACACCGAGGCAGGCATGAGCAGCGCGATTACTGACAGGGAGAGGGGATGATAGATTTTCGCAGTAGGCAATTTCTCTTCCTGTCCGGGAGGGCGATCTATGGAAGCCAAAGACGTAGCATCTGGAACAGACTCGTGGCGAGCGAGGACCGACCCAACATCGCTACTCGTAGGACGGTGATTGAGATCTGGGTGTGTAGGATCAGGTTCCGTGAGACCAGGTCCTGGAGGCTTTTCCTGATCACTGCTGTGATCAGAGCCACCAAGCAGTGAAGCACAGGCCGTTTTACTCAAAGGCATCCAGGATGGAAGGAACAGAGGAGATCTCACTGGGGGCCACACGCGCGCTGTCCGCGGAATCTCGATATCCTCCCCGAGCAAGTGATGCGTCGGCTAATTGCGCGCTGACCGCCGGCGGATTATGAAATGATGAGGGCGAAACGGGCGGAGCGTGAAGCCAGCCGTGAAGCCTGGTTGAAGCTGAGAACGGCGATGTTATAAGCTCCATAAGAAGCTCGTCCTTGAGAACATGCCCTTGGGAACCACAGTCTTCGCCGTGATCAGCGTTGTCTTCGCCGTCCTTCTTTCACCCATGCTCTTCAAAAATAAGTGGGACCCTCGTGGACAAGTTGCGTGTGCTGTGCTATGTTGGGACTTCATTTCCTGACCTGTTTACAGCACTGCTATGTCACCGGTGGTTCCTCGGGAATGGGCCTTGCCCTGGCTATCTTATTGACCAAGAGAGGTGCAGATGTATCGATCGTCGCACGGAACAAAGAACGGCTCGATAAGGCCTTAGAGCAATTGGAGGTGCGTCGGGTTCACTTCCAGGTTATTGAGGCTTAATCATTTCACCCGATCACCTGTCAGGCAGTCCGTCAGGCCCCAACACAGGTCCTCAAGGCATATTCTTACGCAGTGGATAGCGCCGCACGCGCCGAAGCTGCCTTGAACGCTTCCAGCGAACCTCACGGTGGACGATGCCCCGACGCGGTTTTCCTGTGTGCAGGAGCCGCACGACCTGGCTTCTTCGTCGAACACGATGAAGCTTTATTAAAGCAGGGCATGGATGATACGTACTGGGTACAGGCCTGGACGGCTCTGGTAATCACAACACACCTTCGTCTGTTCGACCTGGTATTGACTACGATGCAGGCTGCCGCAAAACGAATGGTGCGCGAGCGCGTCAAGGGAAAAATCGTCTTCACGGCATCTGTGCTGGGCTATATGTCTATGATTGGATATTCCGCGTACTCCCCTGGTAAATTCGCGCTCCGAGGTACTGTTTCATCTTCGTTGTAATTGCGAAGATTAACAGATTGTCTAGGTCTTGCGGAGTCTCTGCAATCTGAGTTTGTCTTGTATGGCATCGACGTACACATCTCTTTCCCTGGCACGATATATACTCCCGGTTACGAAACCGAAAACCTGCACAAACCGAAAATTGTACTCAAGATCGAGGAAAGCGACGCTGGTCAGTCACCGGAGGCAATCGCCCAGGCCGTTTTATACGGTGAGCATCCCGCGTCTGGTATTTACCCAGAGACTGAATATCCCTTTGCAGGCGTTCAGAAGGGTCACTTCCATATCTCGTGTGACTTTATCACGGACACTTTCCGTGCATCAACGGCTGGCTCGTCACCGCGGAACAATACGTTCGTAGATATGGTGTATGGCGTGATTGGATTTGTGAGTCCAGTTCAAACATTAGATGTAGACTGTCTGATCATTGCGCCCCCCAAGATTGTGCTCCCTATTTGGAGATGGACAGTGGACTCGGAAGTCCGCCGACACCGTAAAGAACACGAACAGTATTTGACGGACTCTGTGCCTTTCAATCAAGTCTCAAAGTCATAGATCATATATCAGACATTCATCATCATTTAATATACCCATAGGTTACAGTCGCTCGCTACAAGTACCTAATATTCAATACCATTGACATGTTAGAAGGGGCGAAGCCCACGATCTACATATAATTCGATCGCGGGCATTAGACCCTACATCTTCATTCCGAAGAGCCCTCTTGGTCCTGCCATTTGGCATAGCAGCGGGGGAAATTATAGCTGATTGCCTGGGTAAGAAAAGGACCGTCGATGTAAGATGATATACGGGATCACAATTTGCACGCACATTGATATAGGCAACCGTTTAGGGCAGGGGAAACACGAATCCCGTGATTCACGACGGATTGCCTGAGCAAGTTCGCTGGAGCAATATGTGGACCGTTGTTACGAGGCTGCGCTATCGAAATTCTTGTTTGATACTGCTCTGCTCCTTTCTCCATCCCGATTGGAGCCCGACGAAAACCGTCGCGGATAGATAAGGCAACGGCAGGCGCGTTTGGAAACAGAATAGCCATCCCTGTACCGTTCAGTCTTATCCCATGCCGCCGACCTCCGCCATTCCTGGCTTCTATTGGCTCGTTTTCGGATGGTACGAGCCTCTGCTCACCATCTGTGGTTTCTTCGGAGCGGTGATAGACCCGAAGCAGGGGAGTTATGCTGCACCCTCACGTCGCAGGCCACACTAACACCGAACGCAGGCCCATGATCAGCAGGCGCCGTGGCCTCCGGGAGGACCACCGGACGTAATGCCACTGGCGACCCGCGTCACGATTCTGCAACTCGCTCATGTCACTGGGCTCTTAGGCCTCATCAATATATTCGTCCTCTTCTCCTGCCGGAAATACTTGTCCGCACATCCCGCGCTGCAGGAGAAAGTAGTCGGCGCGCTGCTCTTCCCTCTGCTCGTCGGAGACTTCCTCCACATCGCAATTACACTCTGGGCACTCGGAGATAGTCGATGGCACATCACGCAGTGGGGCGGGATTCTGTGGGTGACCATCCTGTCAGGCTTCAGCCTCATGATTCCGAGAATTATGTGGCACATGGGAATTGGTCGTTATGTGGATACGAGGGACGGGCGGACCACGAAGAGAGCTTGACACAGTTGCTTTTCGGATGAGACGGAGACATATCTAGCATTCGGATATCAGACGGTCGCACATTAGAACTATTATTGATTTATCCCAATATTTGTCCTGTATTTTCGGAAGTTGAACGAGCCGCTGCCCTGTAGAAGTAATTAGTGGCTGTGCTCATGCATGCATACGAAAAATCCGTCATATTAGATCAAGAAGGTTTCACTGGACGCCCAGAATCTCCGTGAGAGACAGTCGGGTTCCTCATACCACGTTGTGTAATCATTCGAGCGGATATCCCCAGAGCAGAAAGACTAACCTATTGAACCACTTGCTGAACTGAAACCCGCAATGGCACTACATCAGCGACAACCGTTTGTAGCTTGCGCGAAATGAGCTATGGTGCCGACAATTTGGGAGGTACCGAACGGGACTGCAAATACCGCTGGGTCCTCCGGGCGTCCCACCAGTCCAAGATCCACGACTGTATGAGGCCAAACGTCGCAGACGTAACCCAGTATATTTGTATGCTCTGTATGGGATTCATGAGCGAAGCGATAAAGATATATTCCATGCATGTGGACGCATACCCCAGGAACCACTGCCGCGATGAGAATTCGGCCGATTGAGAGAACTCTCAGACTTGTCTGGATGATCCTTTTGGGTTCGACAACAGCCTCTCCCTTCGCACGTCTCTCAGCAGTCCATTTGGCGACCTTCTTCTCCCGCTCGAGGGTACTCGCGCTTAGGAACCAGCGTGCACTCTCCACGTTCGCCAAAGTGACCAGGCCGAGAACAATGGGTAATGTAACAGTTGGGTCCGGATGCGCCAGAGACGTCAGCGTCATGAACGATTCAGAATCAAAGACAGACGGTGCTTGAGAGGCATTCGACAGAGCCATGCTCAGACCAACAAATAGCGGCAGCTGTGTGATTGGCGGTGCAAGAAATGTCGGTATCGGCGAGCAACGGTGCTGTGCGAACAGCTCTGACCTGCGGATTTTCATCTGACGCGAAATTTCTGTCAAGTTCTCATGATGAGTAGAGCAAGGAGACTCACCTCCGCCTTCACTCGCTTCGAAGACTCCGCGATAACAGCATCTCTATCACCCCGGAAGCCATCGTTCTTCATATTCAGAAGCACCTTCTTGTGAACTTGAGGGACGCTCTGCTGCAACTGAGGCACGACAAGATTTTCTGCTCTCCATGCCCTGTTCTTCGCCTGGAAACAAGATGAGACTACGGGGAACCAGAACGATTGACAGTCGTGGACACACCCAAACAGAAAATGGTACAGTGAATACTAGACGTGTCACTGCTGTGACCAGAATGATAGTGGTCGAGTATGGTGGAAGGGACGGTGGTAGTGGAAGCGCGACAGCTAGATCCAGAAATTCATTTGAAAGCCCTTGAATGGTCGAAGAGAATATTGTGCGAGAGCAACCCGCCCGGCCATCAAGGTATGCGCGGCGCACGCGTGAAGAACATCGGCGTGTTGAAGAGAATGTAGCCTTCGTGGTCACTGACAGCATCAAACTTGAAGCTCGAAGACGTGGGCAAGGTCACGGTAGCAGAGCTTGATCACATCGCGGACTGTGTCTAGGCCAGAAAACAAAACCGACATCTTGGTTTGTGTACTCTTTGAAAGTTCGAAGATCTCACGCCCTCATAGCATCATATTGTGTCGAAAGGTTGCTTGTCTCGTTACCGGCAGAGACTTAGGCTGTTCGCGGTGAAAATGGCATACGTCTGCTAACGGGGCATGTCATAGTTGCATACTAGCCTAATCGATAAATGGGTCTCCATTGCCCGCATTCAAGCAGTCGAATGCCCTCCCCAACCTGGTCTGCATGCTCAGAATACAAGCTGGTGAGGGAACTGACCCTTCGACAATCCCCAGCTAGCCTTGAGATATTTGCTCAGGCTCTCCGTCTGCTTGACGGCAGCGACAACCGCGGCGTCGACCGCCTTTTGATCGCTGGCCTTCGACTCGGGGAACGCCTCCTTCGCCTTGGGCTTTCCCTCCGAAAAGAACTCCTCCTCTGCAGAACGAGGACCCTTGGAAGCGGGTTTCGCGAAATACGCGTCGTCAAACTTATCGTCGACCTGCGAACATACTTAGAAGAGGGTAACAATGTGAAACGTCTGACATACCTTGAAGTCTCCCAGATCGATCTTCGTCGAGGTTGAGATCACGTAGGCCTGCGCGACCCGACGAAGAGGGACGCCGTTAACCTTGAAAGGCCCGGTCACCAACAGCAGCCCGCTCGCCAACTGCTTCAAGAACACCACCCGCTTCCCTCGGAAACGACCCGCCAGTAGAATGAGAATGGTGCCGGGGGTGATCGATGCGCGTAGCTTCGTCGGCTTTGGCGACTTGCGGCTCTTCTTGGGCTGGCGCACGTCCTCGGCGGGGTAGAATCGGGGTGCTTTCGCTGTAGGGATGATACGCTTGCCGCCGTTTTTCTCCCCCTTCACCTCAACCTCCTTCGTCGGGGCTACCTCTGGGGCGGCAGGCTTTTCAGACTTTTTGGGTCCCTTGAAGAGACCACGGCGGGAGTATACACTAGACCGGGAGAGGCGCCCGATTCCCGGGACGAGTTCTTTGCTGCGAGCCATCTGCGAAGCCATGGTGTCAGTAGGAATGGCAGAGAGTATCAGAGTTGGTCAAGTAGAGGTCAAGGTGTATCCAAGATATCAACGGCCCATCCATCTGCTCTCTCCTTTCAGATCGCATTCTGGTTGAGCCCCAGTCGTCAAGGTAGCCTCTCAAATACATCTCTGAACCATGGTGAATCAGTATCGTACTCACCGGGTCGTGTCTTGAGGTTTGCTGAACGGTGTTGACTGCGTCCAGGCGAAAGTTGAGATGGGGAGATGCGCTTAGTCAGCATTAGCCATCGTCTAGATCGGGCAACGCCAACGGGCGCCTGGAGTTGATTGTACTTACCCTACCAAGTACTGCCTCCGAGTAGTACTACTGCCACTAGAGGTCTGAACAGAGATGCTGGGCTTACTTCAAGTACAGAGTCAGACTCAGTGCTATCCTGTATGTCTGCGGACTGACCGCAATATTCTCTAGACGATGAACGACCTGTGATATGGTTGGACATCGACAACACCTTGTATTCTGCGCGCGCAAATATCTCGCAAGCAATGGGCGAACGCATACATGGTTCTCACCGCAATCATTTCTAAGTATCACAACGTGCTTACGGCTGATCTACCTCAGCGTACTTTGTCGGACTGGGGCATCCTGAAGAAGAGGCTTCGGTTCTGCACCACAAATATTACACTCAATATGGCCTTGCATTGCGCGGATTAGTACGACACCATGACATTGGTGAGAAGCAATCGCACTGCTCCTGCGAAGACGCTCATTAACCCATGATATATGGGAATGCACCGCATAGACGCCTTGGACTTCGATCGAAAATGCGATGGGTCTCTGCCATTAGAGGACATGCTCAGGCCTGACCCCAAGCTACGGAAGCTCCTGGAGGACATCGACCGCAGCAAAGCACGCGTATGGGCGTTGACGAATGCATACCACACGGTGAGCCTAGCTTTGGAGCAACAGTTCGCGCAGGCTACCGCTGAGATCCCCGTCAAGCATGCCCAGCGAGTTTTACGTATACTTGGTGTCGACGATCAAATCGAAGGCCTCGTGTACTGCGACTACTCAGATCAGAATTTCTCCTGCAAGCCCGAGACAGCATTCTTCGAGGATGTGAGTACACATTCTCGCGCATAATCACACCTCCCTCACTCGTATATAGGCTCTGAAGAAAGCAAATATCACCGATCCCTCGAAGTGCTACTTCGTAGATGATAGTAGAACAAACGTGAATGCCGCACGAAAACTAGGCTGGGGCCGGTGTGTGCACTTCTTCGAGCGTGGCTTACAAGTCGTCGAGGGTGGCAAGTTGAAAGAGCTGGGCAAGGACGCGGCAGAGAGCTTGTATGAGGATGGTGTAGTGGCTATCAACAACTTGGAGGAACTGAGAACAGTTTGGTCGGACGTGTTCAAGAGTTAGAGATACACGAAGAGGCATGCAGACGATCTGTATAGTATCCGGTATCATACAATGTAGTACTTGTATCAGAATAACATGACGGCTACGACTTGCGCGGATTCAGTCGCCTCGAGGATGATCCCGTCAAATCCTACTAAACCTGTGATGTTGTTGGAGAACTTATGAATCTGAAAGATCAGGAGAAAGACATACGTGTCCGTGAACTTGGGAGAGTCAACCCATCTTCTTCGTCAGTGCGATCCAGGACCATAGAAGTTGGCCCCTCTCCAGGACTAAGGAAATGGCTGATGTCCTCCACCTGATATGTTGATTAGTTCGAGGGAAAATCTGCAGATTCAAGTACGAACCCGGTCGGAAAATCTGACACGTGGGGGTGACTCTGAAGAGCTATTTATGAACTTAACGCAACATGTTTAGATAGAGCAGCTCACCGTCTTCATCGTCTTCAGGTTGCCCCTCGATCTCCCACGGACAACGTTTATAACGCTGAAAAAGGGGTGTTCCAGGCTATCCGACAGTCAGCGAGAAAAACCCAGCCCACGAAACAACATACGACATTGGTGTGAAGAACTATCTTCTTCACTGCATGCGTGCTACCGGAAATTAGGAAATCTACCCCGTGCTGGATGTAGTTGTAAAAATCTAATCAATCCTGTATGAGTACAATGTGGACAGGAAACTGAAACGTCGCACAATCTGATTCTGCATCATCGTCAGAATTTCCCTTCCTCGAGTGGATGGTCATTCTCTCATCTTCCTTATAATGCACTCTCAAGGGCGGACCTAAGTCGCAAGTTAAATCTTGAGCGGTGCTCACGCCTATTCGAACTCGGATGGGTTCTGAGGTCGACGGATATAGGTACAAGCGCACTCCATCGTGAACCTGAAGTCGCAGTACCCGTGTCAGCGCTGTATATAACCCATCTGTTTGTGCGAAAGTACCTTTACGACTGCTCTCTCTACTTCGCCGTGCATGGCGGCGCATTCGAGGACTTCGTCAAGAGCGTCTGTGATTTCGCCGTTCAGACTCTTCTGTGTTATGAAGATTTTGCGGACCTCTTGCATCCGATCTTCAGTGTGAGGCGCTGGACTTTTGAGCCCGTCACCCATACCATCTTCCTCGAAGCTGAACGAGACCCCGGGATAGCGCAGATCATCTCCGGGGTAGGTGGGTCCAAAGGTTCGACTGATGCCAACCCTTCTAAGGACCTCGTCGCTCGACGACAGTATTGACTCCTTGTATTTGAGTGTCACTGGTGGATTCGGATCGCGTAGCCTCCTGAGACAAATGGTATGCAATCGCTGATGGTATCCAGAGAACAGAAGATCAAGGTGAGGTCGAATATGTAACATTACAGGAGTGGTGGGTGAATCAGGGTCATATTTGACGTCCACCAGCGGGAATGCGTGCTGCATTCTGCGGAGGAGATCCAAGACATTCCAGAGCGATGAACCTGAGAGAAGTAAGTCAAGCGTCAGGTGAAATGGTGTATATGTACCAAGTTCAAACATTCCAAGACCCATCCCAGGTCTTATATCGACCTCCAGAGTAGAGAACATGACGGCCTGCGTTCTGCGAGAGGTCATACGAGTCAGTGCAGGGTTCCTGGGCAAGGGATCCTTTTTGGGAAAGCGTGATCAATTAAATGTGACGTTACGCGTTCTTGTCACGCGTCGCGTCGCGTTTTGAGCTCTTGAACACGCGCTCGTTGAACTGGCCTTGCCTGACCACGCACAGTACTTAGGCGTCAACCAGAATCTCCCAAGTATCCGCCTCCATCTTTTCTGCATCGAACTTGAAAGCGAGCACAAGACATGGCAGATGCACGACAGAGGGTCATCATCAAAGTACATGAACCATGCTGACGGGGTATTCACCTATTGATTTCGCTAAGCGCAGGTCTTCCGCAAGTACAGTCACTCTCTCGGACCAGAAGCGCTGGAGTTCGTTGAAGAACTCCTTGATCGTCATGAGATTGCAGACGAAGAGGTCGAGTTTTCCATCGAATGGATTGCAAAAGAATACAACAAGCAAGATGGTTCGCTTCAATGTGCTTGGGCGCTCATTATTTGATTGAATGTCTTTTCAGATGCACAGATGAAGGTGTCGCTAGATGTGTTGCAAAGGGTGTACGAATCGTTCCAAGGATCCGGCGACAATCAAAGTCAAGGAGAATCGGAACTTTTGGATCCAGACAGTCACCTCTTCTTCATCAATGCATTTGAAATGCCTGCGTGGAATTGGTCTCATGAAAGAAGCACTTTTGAAAGGCATGTCCACTGTGGCTGTCCGGACTCGCATTGACTTAACTGTTGGGTCATAGAGCAGCAGGGACGCTCACGATGTCTGGGTCTGCGGATTCCAGGACGACGGCGATGCGGAACCGACTCAATATTATCAAGCAGACAGTTCTACGGAATGACCACTTTTCGCCCTCTACTCTGCCCTCCCAGAACCGTGAACACCTTCTTACTGTGGGTCTTAGACATCTCAATCATGCTAATATTAAATATATCTACCAGCTGCGTTCCACGAAGCAACTACTGGGGCGAGCTGGAGAGCGTTTCTTGCTGTTCGGCATGCTATCACATTCCAAAGAAGGGAAGCTCTGTCTTGAAGACCAAGACGGCTCGGTCGAGCTCGATTTCTCGAAATTGGCGAGTTGTGCTTTGAGTCTCACAACTGTAGTCACTGAACAGGACAGGACAGGATCAACCAAGCGAAGGATTGTTCACCGAGGGATGTTTTGTACTCATCGAGGGCGACTACACGGACGAGGCAACATTTGTAGTTATTGCTATTGGTCATCCACCCTGTGAAAAGAGGGAAATGGCACGGTAAGCAGACATGGCGCAAGGCGCGTCCCTCTGGCTGACATATCTTAGGTCCATTTATGGCCACGTCGACTTTCTTGGGAAGGGAGCAACAACGTTGCTAGAAGATGTAACTATAGTCCTCTTGATACTCATGCATGTTAATGTCATGGATATGCAGGTGCAGCTCGCCGCCCGTGTACGCCTTGAGCTTTCCGACTTGCGTTTTTTCGTATTCTCGGACGTATGGCTAGATCACCCGGAAACCTTGAACGGGATTCGCAAGATGCTTGATCACTGCATGGAGACCAACTTCATTCCGAAAGTCATGGTCTTCTGTGGTAACTTCAGCAGTCGTGGAGTTCCGCAAGGGAACAGCAGGGAGGTTCGGAAATTCCAAGGTAACAAGTGTGCAGCTGAAAACTACGCAATTTTGCTGACTTACTCCGATTGTTCAGACAACTTCGACGCCTTGGCTGATCTGATAGCATCCTACTCATTGATTACACGGACGACAAATTTCGTCTTTGTACCCGGTCCCCTGGATATGACTGTCAACTCTGTGATGCCGCGCCGTCCTTTGTTATCTAGCTTCGTCGCTCGTCTCAAGTCACGAGTGCCCAAGGTTCACTTCGCAACAAATCCATGCCGAATTAAGTTCTTCGAACAAGAAATCGTGATTCTGAGGGAGGACCTAATGGCAAAGATGCTGCGCAACCTCGTAGGCGTCAAGCCTGACGTCAGGAATGACGACCTGAAACGCTATGTGGGTGACGCTCTCGGTTGTCTGGCTCCGGCACAACTAATTCTGTACACAGCTCGTGCAATCTATCCTTGACCAAAGTCATCTTATTCCATTGACGAACAATATACATCCTGTGCTGTCTGAATTCGACCACGCCCTTCGTCTGTATCCGCTCCCCACTGCGGTAGGTCCCTGATGCATCAAACAGTACTGCAAACCACTCATATTTTGGCTCTCTTGAAGGTCGTGTTAGCTGACAGATACGACAGATATGAGATGACATACGAAGGATGTCACGTGTTCAACCCAGGAAGTTTCATTGGGAATTCGTTCACGTTCTCAGCGTATTCTCCAGCGCGACGGGAGTCAGAAGAGTGGTAAGTAGTCGCGTCAATCTTGGTGACTAAAATCTGATTGAAGTGATTCTAGTGTCTTGAGCATGGATACTGACGACTGATATACATTGAAGTTGAAGTAGTATATGTTTTTTCTGTGATACGGCTTTGTATATCTGTTGACCAGCCAATTTTGAGCGACGCTTGTTGGCAGCGTTGAGCGGGAATGAGCAGTGCACGCCAGGAGACGCGGTCACGCCATGAGTGAGTAGCACGTGGCGATGTAAGTGTCCGAATATGGGAATGCCTTCTATTCGGCATGACGGAAGGTCCGACGACGGACTTGAGGACGACCACCGCGTGTCCTCCGTTCAACTACTCCCGCAGCCCGACTTCTGGGCAATTCTCCATCCGTTCTATGCTTACAACACCACCGCACTGCTTCGACATCCTAATTGCTTTCCTTTGGTCATCTTTCTCTTTGTTACCCGCCTTGCCCGGACGACGCGCCCGGTACCACTGACGCGCTCGATTCACGGTGAGTAGTTACAGGCGTTGTGTCTCGTCAAGGACTAACAAACCGGACGGATAGACACAAACAGATTTAGCATGTCTCTAGCTACTGTCGCGTTCATTTCGAAAACTCTCCTGCTCGGACATCTCGAAGGTTCATCCGTCTGGGCAATATTCCTACTATGGGCTCTACGGATTGTGTCGCTGTCACTCATCTTCAGGACGTATATCGGGCCCTCTCTTCTTCGATTGGTCACAGATCGCCTCCGGGTACGCAGCATCAGTCTACGTTCGATCCGAGGCATATACTTTCGGGCTGGAAGTGGGACCTTGCGTGTTGACCGTGTGGGCATATCCTACCATCGACCGTCTTCACCACTGGGAAGCCGCTTTTCTATCAAGGTGGAAGGTGTGCGCCTGGAACTTACGTGTCATAACGTTGAAGTGTTGTCCAAGCCTGCATCGCCTTCTGGAGGCCGCACCAGACGGCCTATTTTCGCACAGCTCGCTCCGTCGCCACTCGCTTCCCGTGCCTGGGCACTCGTGTCGCGCTTGTTTCACGCCATATTCACATTTCTAGACCCATACTTGCGCCCTGTGTTCCGGAAGGGTTTCGTAACGGTTATCCGCCTCGGTATTCGCGCCCTTCCCACCATCACACACGTTCTCGACTTCGAGCTAGACACTGCCACCGTCACGCTTTCCAATATCCCAGGTGTGGTGCTAGAGGTGAAGGAAGCAACACTCCAATCGAAGGTGGCTCTGTCACTGTTGGAAAGCGTCATTCCTGTCGACCACAGAGCTCATCGCAGTTTGCTCGGCCATAAGCGCTTTGCCAGCGTGGCGGACTGGAACACGAGATTCACAAACAGTGTTCGTCGCACGTGGGACCGTGCTTGGGGGGCAACGCAGGTCGCAGCATCTGTGTCATTGCAGGTCAGGAAGGTCTCTGGATTCGCAAGCCCTACTTCGCTCAGCGGTAGACTTCAAGCGCCGTTTACGGGTGAGTCGTGTTCCCTTGCGTGATGGGATACGAAACTGAATACTCTGTAGATACTCGCCCTTTCATTGACGTCCCTTCCTTCGATTTCTCGGTGTCGGTTCGCGTCGATCCACGTCAAGGAGTTGAGCCTCACAGCGTGGAGACATCCTTCATACTGGATGCAGTCGATCTGGACTTCAACGTGATTCAACATTTGGTAAGCATCCTCAAGAAGCCTCGGGAAGCGAAGGTCCGATGCGCCACTCCGGAGACAACGATTCCGATTTCTCCATTGTCGCATCCTCCTTCCGGAAGAATATCATGGGCGTCCCCTGCATCACCGTTATCCTCCCGGATGACGTGGACATCTGCAATGTCACCGAACTCGCCGCTCAGAGAAGCGTTGTCTGTATGTCGTAAAACAATTATGTTCACGTTCAGAATGAGACCAGTGCCCGTCTAGGCATCCATGCGTTTCCGATGGGGTGGCAAACAGCTTCCGATTCGCCGAGTTCAAAGCGCAACCTCTCCAGTATGTCGCTCGCTCAGTGTAGGTACCCACAAATAGCAGCTGATGATGTGTGATTCAGTCCCGTCTATCGGTTTTGAAAACTGTCAATCTCCGCCTCACGAAGCTATCAGTAAGACGTTCTCTGCCGCCCACTTCGAACGATACCTCCCAGACATTCGTTGTCACCTTCAATGATATAAACCTCGGTGCAGGTTTGAGTCATCCTGATACGAGCCCTTTACATCGGGAGTGGTTGGGTTCGCGGAGCGTACCAGGCGACAAGCTCATCACCGACGTGTATCGTTTGAACTTCTCCACGGGGCTGGTGGGCTTAGACAGGGTGGGATCGGGGACAGCCATGGATAGTTTGCAGGTCTTCTCCACAACAAATATCTGCCTGGAGACGATCGTGACGCAGTGGCCTCTCCCATGGCTGAAGGAATCAACATTCCTATCCGGAGATCCCAATGCTCAGCTGCTGGCGGTAGATGTGGCAGTGGGCGACATTCAACTGATCGAACAGCTGGACGTGCTTCAGACACTATTGTCAAGGGCCAAGGTTCCGGCAGAGAAACCCCGGGATGCTCGGCCTCTCCTTCCAACGATTCTATCGCCAGTCCCCCGAGTCGTTTTTGGACTGCGGGTCGGGCGGGTTCGTGTCTGCCTAATCTCTTCCAGCATTGAGGCCAACGACACTCTCTTCGCTCTAGAAGCACAGACGGAAGGTCTTGTTGCGTCAGCCAACTCCCGTTTCTTGACGGTTCCTGATCAGCGGACCCGTCCTATCGAGCATATCGAGCACGATCATGTCTCCGTGCAAGTAGACTTCGACCTCGCTGTATCAACGCGATGCACATTCGTCAACGTCTGCTTTGGTCCCGATGTTGGAGTTGAGCATAGGCAAGGCTCTACAGCTGGAATGTCAAGCTTACCCGGAGAAGCTTTACTTTCGGTGGACACGATTCAAGTCTCAGGTCGTGGATCTGCCGTCGGTGACATGGACGAACTGCCGAGCGCAGTGACCATAGACATTCCATCCATTTATACCGACTTACATTGCTGGACAGACGCAATTTCCGTCGAGCTTTGGCATCCGGATGTCGTCAACGCTGTTGCGAAGGTATCCGGGTCTTTGGGTGGAGGTTCGCAAAAGGACTCTGTGAAGGCCATACCACGCTATGTTCTGGACCATCTCCCATTTGGACTATCCGCATCCCTTTCCGTAGGCCGGTTCATTCTCTTCGTGACCTCGCCGGATCTCGCGCCGGACGAAGGACTAAGCCTCTCTCGCGGTGTTGCGTCCCATCTTGGAATTTGTGTCAGCTATTGTGCTGTTCACGATAGGCACTTCGAGCGTGTCCGCGATGTGCTCTCCCGTAGTCAACGACGTTTACAGCTCTCGCTCCCGACAGAGCAGATCCTCAGAGCAATTGCCCGCACTGCCGTGCCGAAGGTGACCTCCAATGTCCGTGCCTTGTTTCATGTCGCACTTCGGGACATTGTTTTGCGGGACGCCGTTGCCACTCGATTTGCCGCAGACGATCCCTACTTCACAGCAGATCAGAGCGGTGACCTGAAGTCACGCGAATTCCTACATATCAAGAACATCGATATCGAAGTCACCCTGTCAGGTCATCGCCCACTTGAACTTTCTCACTCCGTCGCCAAGGATGAATGCTCCGTTATCGCTACCGTATCGAGTGTACGGGGGTCGCTCCATCTTGCGCAGGTCTATAATTTATTGCTTGCTGCAAGAACGATCAAGTTCCTCGCTTCGAAGCCATCACCCGGAAGCACACAGGCTAGCCCGAATTCGACACTGACACTCAAATTTGAAGGCGTTGTCCACGAAATACAACTCCTATGGAAGTTCCCGATTCGAACAAAGCTCTCGGCGCGAGTCAGCTCTTTTAACTTCAGCCTCTCTCCCAATAAAACAGCAGACATCAGGTGGAGCACCATCGTTCTGGCAGTATCGGTACCCGTGGAGCACGATGAGATCCAACAGGAAGAATGGGAGGAATTTGCTCGACTTCCCGATTGGCGAATCAATGTCCAGCCAAGTGTCCGTCCGCTCTCCGTTGTCGTGGACGCCGATAGCGGCCGTATTCGTATACCGTTTAATTTCGTATTGGCGGATCTCATCCTGGATATCAATGTGACGATCAAGAGCATCAAGCACCTTGCACGTATGGTGGCCGTCGGTCAGTACGAGGAACCCCCTATCCCCGAAGCCGAGGATGCCAAGAATGTGCCGAATATCTTGCTACGACTTCGTTGCATGACAGTAGAAGCTATCGACGACGACATCGAGTCGAGATTGGCCTTGATATGGCGAACGGCATCTGATGCAGCTCGTGTCAGGCAGGAACGCGACGATGCTTTCCAGGCCAAAGTGACTGCAATCATTAATGCAAACCTACCGCATGCCACCCCGACCGCCCATGACGCTACTTCGGATTTCCAATTCAGCTCCGACCACACGATCCCCATTGACGAGGCGCGCGCGAGACTCTTCCAAGTACATTCAGTCGCATGGATAACCGGATACCGACAAGCTCAGGTATCGCAGACGTCTCGACAGGAAGAGTTTCTGCGTCAATCAAATTTGTCGCTTCATGATACGTTCAAGGAAGATCTCGTGTTTGTCAACCCGCCTCGGCCCGTCCCTCCTTTATTCCGGTTAGCCCTGGACCGGTTGGTGCTGTATCTGACTGCACCGGCGCTTCCGTCTAGTAGCCTACCTGAGTTTCTCCATGCTACAGGTGGTGGCCTTCCTCGAGACACGCAGTTCTCGCTGCTCATCCCCATACATCTTAACTTTACGGTGACATCTCTACGGCTGTCCTACCGCGAGTATCCACTTCCCCTGGTCAACATTCCTCCAAGCTCTGCGGAGGCGACTCCAGGTTTGGAGTTCGACAGTGATGTCGTGATTGCAGAGGAAATGGGCACTGCGCACTCAGTCGAGTGGGTCCCATGTGAAATTATCAAGCCAAACCACGGTGTGCATGGGGCTTCCCCGCTTTCCCTCTCCATTCCCAAGACCATTATGCCGGTGAAGAGTTATGCCAGTCCGGTGATCCGTGTTGGAACGGACGACGTGACCGATTTCACTTGGGGGGTCAGCTACGGCCCTGCTACACAGGATCTCATGCGCATTATGGACACCTTGTCTCATGCTTCGCGAGACGGCTCTCCTCCCATTGGCTTCTGGGACAAAGTGAGTGGATGATCTTTTATCTCAATCTGTTCGTAACAGCTGATTTCACCTCTAGCTCAGACTCGTCTTTCATTGGCGTCTTAAGGTCACCTTCGAGCACGAGGTTCATCTTCATATGAAAGGTTTGCCCTTGGTATATGAGATCTCACATCATTCTGAATCGGTTCCGATAGGGTCACGCAATCCGTACGAACTGAGCGGGCATGGAGCTGGTTTTGCTCTTTGTTGGCGCGGCAGTCCACAGTTATTGATTGGACAAGAGAACGACGAAGGCGAACTAATTCAGATGATAAGCGACTCAATGTTGGTGGTTATTCCCAAGTAAGTGAGGTAGCTCAATCAAAGTTCTTATTTTGTTGATAAGTTACTCCGATGTCAGCGTGCACGACTCAAGTGGCGACAGCGTGTCGGCAAAACACCAACCATATTCGCACAACACTGATACGCTACCTTTCACCAACTCGCACCCCAGAAGACAGCGCAGGTATCGAAAAATCTGTGCCAAATTGAGCTCCGGCGTTCGTTTTGGTGTTGGTTTCGTGCTGGAACGATCATGTGGACCTGAATGTTCCACCTGCACGGGGAAGCCGTTTGACCGTCAATGTCGCTATTTTCACTTCAAACCACACTACGAAGTCATGCTGGAGACAAAGACGAGCACGCCTGAGATCAAGGTACCCCAACTTTATCCGGAGTACGTCCTGAGGCTAATATCTGTTCAGTCCCCAGAAGACTCGTACAACGGATTTCGATCAGACTTCATTCATCTATCTGTCTCATTGGTGTCCGCGGTGCACACTCAACGACATCGACAATCGCCTATCTCAAGCAGCCTGCATCTTTCGCCGGAGGTTTTCGGGCACTTTTGGGCCTGGTGGTCGTTATTCGATGGGGCGTTGTCTCTTCCAATACGTCAGGGACCACGCTATACACGCAAACGACCACGGCCTGTGTCGCCGAAGTTTGGACAACATCTAGCAACTCTCAAATATCGCATCAGCATTGCTCGGCTCTTCATGTCGCATGCATACACCGATCAGAGCAACGACGCATGGATAGATGGCGTCACTCCATATGTCGGAATGAAGGCCTTCATCGACCAATTCCAGGTAGATATGCACCAGAGAGACCAGGAAAGTTCTCATGTCACCCTCGGCGGTGTCAAGACTGTCCACCACAAACCATTCTATGCTGTCGAAGTCGTGATGAAGGATATGGAGATGCGAGCTATGCTGGCGTTATTTCCTGACGCTTTGAAGCAGCAGGTATCCATGGAGGCGCCAACGTTCACTGGCAACTACAGGACAGAATGCAAATCTGATCCTGTCGATCCGAAATCCCCTTGGATCGATCTAGACGATTTCGATAGGACCGAGTGGGCATTACCTGCTGTTCCGACAGTACATCTTATACCAACGGTCTTTTGTCCACGTTTTACCTACTTCAAACGACCCAAGGACGACGACAAAGATAACACACCGGATCGACACGTGGAACGCACAAAATTCGGGGGCGAAGATACACACGTATGTTTCTTGGGGAAGGAAGCTTGTATGTTGGCGTTCACCACCAGATCAATACGGCACTGATGCTGCGGCAGCTGTCACACAGGTACAGATCGACTTGGCCATAATGCGGATCAAAGAACTACAAGAAAGACTGTCACAAAGTTCAAAAGCGCAGAATGGAAGTGGTAGGCAGGGTCTACCTGTCCCTCATTCACGCAGTGCTTCCGAAGTACGCGCTCACAGTCTTACCTCCTGCCTCGATGCTCACTCATAATCATGTTCAACAGGCCAGCGAGGACATCGGCGACGTGCCTAAAATGATTACTCTTCTGGAGAATTACATCTCTCAACTTCGTGCGGTCGAAGCTGCATCTTGCCCCACTGGTGTGAATGGGCACCAGAGTTATTATATGCCCACAGATACGGTTTCTCCGGAAGAATGGGCCCAGTTCGATAATGTTTATCAAATACACTCTCCTCAGATATTCATGGATAATACGATTCGCGACGTACGGTTGATTTGACTTCTTTATCCATTGAGCAGTATTAACCTCATATCCAGATCTTATTACAATACTATCATCTATCTCGGTTGCGCAAGGGGGTCGAATATCATATGGCAGCTCGGTTCGTTCTTACTATGATCTTTGCCGCCAGTCAAATTCATGCTGTGTTGCTGCAGGGCGGTCAAATTCATTCGGGATCAAGCTCAGGCTGCCCTTACTGAACTGCTCCACGACGCCGAGGACACTCCGGGGCGTGTTTCTGGTGCACAAGCTGCCGCTCTTGCAGTGCGCAAACTTCTAGGAGGAGACAGTGACAAGAACACCTTCATTGACGTTGTTCCGGCATCGAACCAAGGAATCTCAGACTCCCTCAATCCCCTTAATGGATGGTCCGAGGGCGTTCACCTAAGGCAAAGCCATTTCTGCCTTATGCTCAAGCCTCAGATCATTCTACGGAGTGAGGCCGACGCGAACTCCGTTTGTATACTGGCTGCTGTTCAAGGGAAGGTGAAGACATTTGCGATTATGGACAACGCCAATGCCGATGATCCCGTAAGCGGCAAAGTCATGAGCAGGTGAAATGATCAAACTTGCCGTCATGAGATAAAGTACTCATCAAAAATTTCAGGAACTTTGTCTCCGTCACAGGTCTCCAGACGTTCTCCCCATCTGCTATGAACACATCCGGAGAAGGATATGTTCCCTTGGAAGTTCTAATCGACTTGCGTTCCGAGAACAGCGCATTCGACCGTCTGGTTCCCCAAACAGACGCCACGTTCCAATGGGACAAGTTCAATAGGCTTCGACTGCGCAACAACGTGACATCTGCCGCCCGAACGAGTGAGCAGTCGGATAACTCGCATAATCATCTCCGTGATCAGACAGTCAGTGTACCCGGGCTCATTGTGCACGTTGTACTCACTGTTACTTTCAGGATCTCATCCGGGTGCATGTTCCACGCTTTACGATCTCAGCCAACGAGAAACATTTCCAAGCTATCTCCAGTATCACCACAGGCTTACTTCTTTTCACCGATGCCGCCTTGAAGGCCCGTTCAGACAAGCTCGAGAAGATGCTCTTCAGTTATGACTTCACAAATCTTGCATCGGCGGCGGATGTAGTAGCTAACATGCAATCACGTCTGAGGGACGCCGTCGATACACGCCGGGAGGCCACCTGGAAATTGCGCGGTGGTGGAGACTCGGAGATGGTCGAGATTTTCAAGATCCATGCCCACATTCTCATGTTGGCGGAAGAGTTGAACCTCGTCTTCGACGCGATCAAGCTAGCTCAAGATAGGGTGAACGATGACCCTGACCAGAAGTCCTCGCTCCTTCTTCATGCCTCTTCGTCGGAAATCTCATGGAGAATGCTCGATCAGCAGGACCAGCTCATCGCTAAGCTGGCCGTTCGCGACATTGACTTCTACTGGCTCAGCCGTCACGATAGCTCTACGGTCAACAATCTGGCGGTGGGAGATCTGCAAGCATTCGATGGAGCTGCCGATGCGCAATGGACCGAGATTTTGTCCAAGTATGACGAACCATCTACGCATCCAATGGTCAAGGTATGTAACAGCTATCTTCTTGGCCATTCAGCCTCTTGATTGTTCCTCCCAGAGCAAGTTGTTCCTCCTGGCTGACTGGAAGGTTCTGCCTCCAGTGGGAGGCATCACCATCTACGAGGCCTTCGAGTTGACCTTCCACCCATTGCGACTCCAAATAGACACCAGGTTGGGACGTAAGATCATGGAGTATGTATGGCCAGCACGAAAGAACAGGAAGGTGACGGACGAGATCCAGTCGTTCGAGCCGCTCGCAGAATCTCCTACGACAGCCAAGGACGACCCCATGAACACTCCTAACACTCCTAACACACCGAGCCGAGCATCGTGGGACTTCCCGCAGCGGAAATCTCTTGATTCGACGAGATTGACGGCTACTACTCCGCTGCGCAGGCTCGGTAGCTCACGGTCATTCACCGACCTACGAAACGCTCGATCAGACACTTTACAAGTCCCCAAACTCCACAAGACGCGCTCTACGGACGTTCTTGTGCCTGCCACACCCACGAACTCCTCTGGAGGACTATCCGCGAGATCGTTCACTAGAACATCTTCTCGCAAGGAGGCTGACGACGCTGCTGAGATGAAGACACGTTCATCGCAGAAGACATTTGTATGGGTTAAAGTATCTAGGTGAGATACAGCGCTGGATCGAGAAGTTAGGCAATGCTAACATTAGCGTTATAGCTTGCATCTCCTTCTCAGCATTGCGAAAGAGGATTCTTTCCTGTGCCGTGATGCTCGCATTCGGACTCGAGACCTAGAGTATCGGAACCAGACCTTGAGTGTACGTCCAATGTGTGCGTTAGACTTTTCACATTCCTGATCCATCCACAGTTCGAGGAGTTGGTCGATCAATTCATACCTTCTGGTCGGAACTGGAGAGGGTGGATCAAAATGGCGTTCCAGCAACCACTGGTTCCTGTCCTCCCGGTAGCGCGCGAGATTATCTCGAAGACGAAATGGATCAATGCGAAGGGATATCATCACGAAGAGCACAATCGACCAAGCACTCCGCGGATGTTGACGTTGAAGAACCCAAGGCGTGACAATTCTACGGACACCAGGCGGCCGACGCTCTTCACGAGACAGCAGACTTCGAATGGGGACTTGATAACACCGAACTTGACGTCCGAGCCGGACTCCGAGACGATCCCCGACCTGCGCTCAGACGGCCCGAGCAGACTTGGTCGCTCTCGGGTACTCAGCGTGTTCAAGCGCAAACACGGATCTGGAGAGACCAGGAAGAGCAGTGATTCTGAGAGTTCTATGAATAGCGTGCGTGCTCCTATTCTGCACTGGCAGGCGGATGTAGAATGCTGACTGGTCCAGCAGACCATGTTTTCCATGTTACCGAGCCATCGACCGAAGCAGCCTCCTGAGTAGAGATTCGAATTGAGGGATGAGAGTATCATTATAATCTACTTGTATTTTATATTCTGGTAATAGAGCGTATCAGCGGGCGTCTGGCTGAATGACTTCATGCATGAGCGCTCCGGTGGCGTGCAGTCCTGCACCGTCAGGTACGCCAAGCCATGGAGCACCAGCTCAACCCAGCTCATGCTCAGGCCCAAACCTATAACTCGTCTGCGCACCCTTGATCCCTCCCTACCATTGTCGTCCTTGATCTCGTCTGTGCGGAACACCCCCAAGGCACACGGCCATGCCTTCCGTCCGGGTAAAGAGGGGCTACGAGACTTTGCAGGATCCCGCCCTCGAGTCGTCCCGTCCTTCTCGGCCACGCAGCCGCTCTCTAGCGCAGATATTTGCGAACTCCACCACACAGTCAAGTTCTCAAGGTGAACCCAGGACAGACGTCGCCCCTCGCCCTCGCCCTCGCTCCCGGACCACCAGTGGCTATGAGGCTGGCGCCCACTCCTCTGCGATGCGCTCTCGGCGGCCGAGCAAAGTCTTGGAGCATATCTACAGTACGAGGGGCATACCACCGTGTCAGGACGACAATGCATCGAACCCCGGAAGGCGATGGGCATCGACAATGGGCTACCGTGCCCAGTCGGGTCTGTTGTCCTTTGAAGGGCCGCAAGCCGATGTGAGGGTACCAACGGATGACGACGAACCTGGACGCATTGAGAGCGCGCTCAATCTGCCTCCTGCGAACATGCAGAATGATTTTTGGGGCGATGACCATCATGACGATGATATAGTCGAACACCTGGATGTTATTGGTATGCCTTTATTTTATCTTATACCGACGAATCGCAACCTGAAGCTATTGCACAGATCCCCAGATAGCGACGGTCTCTATGCTCACAAATGCAGCGAACGCAATCGTGATGTATGCACCGTCTCTGCTGAATGAATTCTTACTGAAAGACGATCCCAGACCCCCGTTGTCCTTCTACTCACGTAAGCCCGTGGTATTTCTGCCCCGGAGACCACGAGCGTCGTCAAAGAGCGCAGGGGATGCCGAGAAGGGGGAAGCAACCGAGTTACCCGAAGACAACTTGGACTTTCATGTGGAGGACGTGCTTACAAAACGCGATAAATTCAGGCGAGTAATGCGAGGTGTTTGGTCGTTTGTTAAGACTCGTACGTCGTTCAACGTTTTCCATAATATGCCAGTATTACTGACATACCTTCAGCGATGGGTGTGAGTGGTGAATCGTGATGATCCAGAGCGTTCGTAACATGTTTTGTTCAGGTGGTTGTTGCAATCTACGGTTTCAATGTTGGTGGGTATCATCCAACTACCACCCGCAATTTATGCTCATGAATCCTCAGTATTCTGGGGTACTGCTCTCGTGTTCTTCCTGGCCAAGTTCATCGACCTTCACAACGCCAATACACAAGGTTTGTGGGTAGAAATATGTCAACAAGTCGAAACTGGCAAGTCTCATCAGGTTCCCGACGTTGCTTGCAACTCATCTTCGTGCAGCCTTGTTCTCGATCACTAGTATCGGTCTTATACCCTTCCACGTCGTGGATACATATCGTGAGTAATTTATCAGTATTCAAAACCTGTCAACTCCACTGACACCTTGCCAGGTATATGTAAAATATGGCATTACCAGCGACGCACCACGAAGTTGCGCAGGATAGCAGGTCTACCTGCGCTATATGATGCGGATGATTTACCCGATCCAATTTATGACGCAAACTATGTGCATGTCTTAACGGAACAAGAGCAGATCGATCTACATTACCGTCAGTGACCATCCTGCGTGCCATCAATACGACGCGCTCATACCCTCATACAGAGCAGCACAAGTTTATGGAATCACAGACGTGGTATCGTCCTCATGGTACCCAGACTCATAGGGTGAGGGGATCCTCTATTCAATAGCAAGCCGTCTACTTATTTTTGAATACACAGGCTTTTCCTATCAAGTAAGAGTCGGTGGAATTTCGCTCAGTCGTCAATTGTTGATTTGTTTTGCGTAGCATTGCGCTGTGGATTTGCATCTTAAATGACCTGAATTCGTTCTTTCAAGTAAGCTTTACGATCAGTTTGCGCTCAACTGCCAGTGTGCTTAACTGGAATGTCTTGCAGTGCATTTTGAGCGGTTGCATGTGGTCTTTGAACAGGTAGTTTCCATGGTGTCCCGTGTCCGTGGTCAATATACTGATTTGCAGTCAGATTCACCCGGCCAGCGTGGACAACAGCAACGACGCTTCCGGCAGCATTCGTATGTATATCTAATTCCGACGACGCGAACCCCTCTCACGCCATTCTTCGCTGCATAATAGATTGCCGGGATACTGGCTGGCTTCTACATTTATTGGGGCGGCAGGAAGACGAAGCGCGTACACGAAGTGACAGAACGACTACGCATAGCGCTCGCGATGGAGCACCCTGCCGAGCACCCTTCGCGCCCTGATTCAGCCTCGCGCGTTCCGGGTGAATTCACGGCCGACTCGACGCCGACAATGACAAGCCAGAAGCCCCGCTGCAAGGACTTCACGGAAAGCGTTGGTGACAGTCCATCAGAGGAACGCCCCTCAGCGATCCCCATTTCGATTGCAGATGAGATGACTGTACCCCCAGCAGCTGCACTTGCGGATGGAGCGAAGAATGGATGATGATGAGGGGCGGCTTGAAGTGCCCGTATCTCTGCTGGAGCTTGGACTGATGTCTCGTTGCTTTATCTTATACCCAAACGCTAGATTGTTGTTATTCACTCATACACGTCCGCACTTGTTGTATGTACTCACTGCTCTACTTAGGAGATTTAGACACACGGAGGTGTTATGCATGTTGCACTTATATACCTTTGCCCCAATTTTACGGTGGGGGGGGGGGGTATATGTCGTCCGCATATGTCATAAAGCCGTACGCGGAGGATGTTGCACATCTGGTGTCGGTGATCGGTCAGGTATACTAAGCTGACCAACTACCTACGAAGTGTTGCTTTGTTTGCCGGCGATGAACACGCTACCAACTCTGCATAATATCCACGTAATATTATCCGCGATTGTTGAAATCCACTACTACACACATCTCGCACCAATTCTCCTACGCTGCGCATACATGCGAAGATGTCGGCCCCGACTTGCGTCGCACAACCATCCTGCCGGACACATCAGCTAATGACGTCCCGGCCTGTCGAGCGCGCACTGGCATCGACAGCCAGGGACTGCAATAATATCGCCACAACTACCCCGAGGTCAAGGACACAGCGCTACTCGTTGAGAGCGTGGCCGATAAGTTAACCGCGTCACGGGCGCTGTTGAAGCGCAATGGAACGGGCACTCAGGCGTATGTTTGGCGGGCCCAGCGAGCGGCGTTAACGAGGTTCCCGAGGGATGCTATGGAAAGGTGATGAGCGAGCTGAGCATCGGAAACGATAAGTCAAGACGTACCCTCAGTCTCTTTCCAACCGCGGGTCTTAAGACCGCAGTCCTGGATGGAAGGTTAGCATGACTTCACAAGGATTGACCAGACGACATACAGGGTTTACGAAAAGTAGCGAATCCGGCAGGATCTGCAGCATCGACTGCACGCGCTCCTTGATCTCCTGCTCGCCGGGGACACGCGGCGAGTGGATGTCGTAGACACCGGGGCCAATTTGGTTCGAGTATCCGTACTGCTTGAAAGTGTTGAGGAGCTTCATATCGCTCTTCGACGCCTCGATGGAGATGACGTCCGCGTCGAGCGCCTGGATGGATGGGAAGATATCGTCGAAGTCCGAGTAGCAGAAGTGCGAGTGTGTCTGGAGGCTGTCCGTCACGCCGGCGGTGGCAATCTTGAACGAGGGGAGCGCCCATCCGAGGTACGGCTGCCAGTCAGCCTTGCGAAGGGGAAGCTACCGAGACTCACGTCAGTGAATGGGAGGGCCGATAGTTCATAGCGACTCACTCCTTCACGCAGAGCAGGCTCATCAACCTGAACGGCCTTAATACCAGCCTTCTCGAGGTCGACAACCTCGTCACGAAGGGCAAGCGCGAGTTGCTTGCACTGCACCTCACGAGCCACATCCGCACGAGGGAACGACCAGTTCAGGATGGTGACAGGGCCAGTCAACATACCCTTCATGGGGCTCTTCGTCAAGCTCTGTGCATAGCTGCTCCATGCGACGGTCATGGGACCCGGGCGACTGACATCGGATACGATGATGGGCGGGCGAACGTAGCTGGTTATATTACGGTGAGTGTCGAAGATGCACAACGATGCGGAAAGGACGTACCGAGAGCCGTAGCTCTGTACCCAACCATTCTGGGTGAAGACAAAGCCCTCGAGCTGCTCGCCGAAGTATTGCACCATGTCGTTGCGCTCAGGCTCGCCGTGTACGAGGAGGTCAAGACCAATGCGCTCCTGGAAGCGCACAACGGTCTCGATCTCCTTCTTGATGAACTCGTCGTACTCCTGCTGCGAGATCTCCTTCTTGTTGAGCTTAGCGCGAGCGGCACGGATTTCCTTCGTTTGCTGCGACGGACAAGGTAAGAATACAAGGTTTGAAACGAAACGAGCTCATTACATACAGGGAACGAGCCGATGGTAGTTGTCGGGAACTTGGGCAGGTTGAGATAACTCCTCTGTACCTCTTTGCGAACAGCGAAGGGGCTCTTGCGCTCGAGCATGTCGGGAGTGATCGAAGCGACGCGCTTGCGGACTGCATCATCCGAAGTGCGCTCGAACTCGCGCCGCCTAGCAATCGACGTCTTGTTCGCCTCGAGAGCAGCGGAAACCTTCGGGTCCTGCGAGCCAGAGAGGACCGCAGCAAGGACAGCAACCTCGCTGGCTTTCTCAAGCGCGAACGCGAACCAGTCCTTTTGCTCAGGAGTGAGCCTGTTTTCCGCAGTGAGAGTAACGGGAGTGTGCAAGAGGGACGACGACGTTGCGACAATCACACGGTCAGAGCCGAGTACATCTATCGCCTTCTGCGCGAGCTTAATCGCGGCCTGCAGGTCCGTCTTCCAGATGTTGCGGCCAGAGATGAGACCGAGCGAGAGGATGATGTTGGTCGACTTCACCGCGGCGACGGTCGCATCCAATTGCGTAGGAGCGCGGTCCAGGTCAATGTGAAGGCCGGCAATGGGCAGCTTGGCAACGAAGGTAAGGTTGGAGTCGAGGCGGCCGTAGTACGTCGTGAGGACAATTTTGGGCGCGACGGGCACAAGCTCGGCGTAAGTGAGAGCGAATTGCTTGTCAAGCAATGCAGCCGAGTCAAGAACCAGAATAGGCTCATCGACCTGGACTGACTCGGCACCCGCAGCCTTCAGGTCAGCAAGCAGCTGCTTGTAGACAGGGAGCAACTTCGGGAGTAGAGAGATGGGCTGAAAGCCGGCCTTCGCCTCCTTCGCCGCCTTGCCGAGGGCAAGGAAGGTGACGGGACCGAGGACGACGGGTCGGGTGACGATGCCAAGGGCCTTAGCCTCATTGTATTCCTCAAGCGCACGGTTGAAGTTGAGCTTGAAGTCGGTCTCTTCCGAGAACTCTGGAACCACGAAGTGGTAGTTCGAATCGAACCTACACACGGAAACGTAATGAGCTCATATTCTCAGCGCTTATGCAACGAGAAAGTAAGATGGCGTGATAGATTGGCATCTACATGGCGCAATGGAAACCTAATCTGCAAATGGTGAGATACACACCATTTCTTCATCTCTGAGGCGGGGACGTCGACGCCATCGGCCTGACGTCCACGACCCATGGCGAAGTAGATGTCGAGCGGGGACAGCCCATGGCCGAGGTAACGCTTGGGGATGACGTTGAACGATGCGGAGTGATCCAAGACGTGATCATAGAGAGAGAAATCGCCGCTGTAATACATGACATAAGCACTTAGGCAACGGTAAATGGCAGAAGGCTTACCTCGGGATGAGGTCGACCCCGCGCTCCTTGAGGCTGGTCCAAGTGATCTTGCGGACATTGGCGGCGGCCTTGGTGAGCTCGTCCGCGGACAGCTTTCCAGCCCAGTAAGCCTCGACGGCTTTTTTGACCTCGCGGTTGGCACCTAACAAAAGACCACGACGCGATCAGACGCGATGAGAGGAAGAGGATCAGATTACTTACCGATGCGAGGGAAACCAAGGACACTGGAGGCCACCATTGTTAAGCGTCTGAATATGGGAGGAGGGATGATGAGGGGGAGGGGGAACGGTAAAAAAGAAAGTGTTGTGCACGGCCCACCTTTTAAGAGCAGGCTGGGTAGCGTGGGAATTGGCTCAGTCGCCATCCCGCGTCAAGGTCGCAAGACGTTCCCAGCGGATTTCTTGCAGAAGGCCAGAAGGTTGGCTATCTAAGACGTCTTCACTCCATGATGGGAATGTGCACATGCACACCAGAATCACCCTCGTTGTTCGAACAGCGCGCTGGCATGAAACGAGTCCGCGCCAGTCCTGCGTATGGCAAGAGCCCACATGGGATTCCATGATCATTCGTCCTCTGGCTTTTCTGCTGCGTAAATGGTGACTATATGCGGGTGCATATGCCTGCGCTAGGACTGACGGGCGGGCGGTCAGCTCGAGGAGGGGTCTCACGGAGTGTCAGGAGCGTGGACGTAAAGGAGACGAGATAGGTCGATGGCTTGCAGGCCGATCGAGTTATCTAGCGCGTCTCGTCTAAGTAATTATCAGATCCCCCCCGCCTCCCGGATCCTCGCAGCCGCGTCCAGTCGAGCAGGAGCAGCATGGGCTCGCTGCAGCGGCACGCAACGCTCTTGGTTAGGGGCCGACTAATATACTTTCCCCCCATGGTCCAGGCGCATCTTCTGAATCCCCGGTCCGGCCTACCCCGCACCCCTTCAAATAAATAGCCCAAAACCTCCCCGGATCCAAAGTATCTGCCGTGTTTTTCCATCCTCTTGCCATTCTCCACCATGTCTGATAACCCATCGTTCGTCTTGCGCGGCATCGAGGATGTTGTCTATGAGCAGCGGCCAATCCCCGAAGGTATTTCGATATCATCTCATCTGTGCGCATCTAGCTGACTCCGAGGCACTCAGTCACCGGCGACGAGGTGCTGGTCTCCGTGAAGAAAACTGGTCCGACAGCCTCTCCCATCTAGTCATCGCATACCCCTGATCGCTCGCGATACAGGTATCTGTGGTTCCGATGTGCACTACCTAGTCGCAGGCCGCATCGCGCATTATGTTGTCAAGGACCCGATGGTGCGTTCGCTACATCTACTCGCCCAAATCATCTGTGACAATTCACCCATAGGTCCTAGGGCACGAATCCTCCGGTGTGGTGTCGAAAGGTGACCCCAAACTTTTTTATTTCGACCCCTTTGCTCTCAACTCACAGTGCGAGCTTGCAGTTGGCCCTGATGTGAAAGACCTCAAAGTAGGCGACCGTGTTGCGTTGGAGCCTGGTGCAACTTGCCGCAAATGCGAGGACTGCAAGCGTGGTCGCTACGAGGTATGCTACTTCCGTGTAAAATTGCGCAACATCTCACACGACGCTGGGTATCCAGCTCTGTCCCTACATGGAATTTGCTGCCACTCCTCCCTTCGATGGTACCCTGGCACGGTTCTACCGCATCCCCGCCGATCTCTGCTACAAGCTCCCTGCCAACCTCACACTCGAGGATGGTGCAATGGTCAGTGTGTATGCGCTTCGTGGTAAATGCAAAATCGAACAATTTTCCTTGGCAGATGGAGCCATTATCCGTTGCCATCCACGCAGTTGCCAACATCGCTGGCCTCCGACCGAGCCAGAAGGTCGTTGTCTTCGGCGCGGGTCCCGTCGGCTTGCTGTGCATGGCCGCGGCGAAGGCGCTCGGTGCGTCGCGCGTCATCGGCGTCGATATCGTACCGCACCGGCTTGAATTCGCCAAGTCGTACGCTGCGACAGACGTTTACCTTCCACCCAAGTTCGAACCCGGTGAGACCAAGATCGCGTACTCGGAACGAAATGCGAACACTATGAAGGAGCAGCTCGGGATCGACGAGCGCGGCCCGACCGCGATCGATCTGGTTGTGGATGCGAGCGGCGCGGAGGTGTCGATCCAGACTGGAATCTTTGTCGCGAGGCAGGGCGGCACGTTTGTCCAGGTGTGTTTTATGTGTGATAACAATACGGATCTTGCAGCGGCTGACTGTGCTCTCATAGCTGGGCATGGGCCCGCCTGAGATCACTATCCCGATCACGGCGTTGTTGATCAAGGAGCTGAACTTCAAGGGCTCGTTCCGCTACGGCGTTAGTGCCATCTTTCCTCATCTATCGATGGGGCTTTACTGACGCCACGCGTAGCCTGGAGACTATCCGCTTGCCATCTCGCTCGTTGAGCAGGGCAAGATCGATCTCAAGCCCCTGATCACGCACAGGTAAGAGCTTCTAGCCAGCAACGCACGCATCCTGCTTACTGCCTTACCAGATTCCCGTTCGAGAACGCCATCGAGGCCTTCCAGACAACAAGAGTCGGTAAGAGTCCCGACGGCAAGGGCGTGATAAAGGCTGTCATCTCTGGCCCGGATGTGTCGCCGACTGACTACTAGGAAGTAAGGAAATGTATGGGCGCAGTGTACGAGTGAGAGTATCTAGATCTGCTGTATCGCATCGTGCTCGATATCTTCTTGTATATAGTGGGGAAAACGTAAAGAAAGGTGCAATCGTCTCTATTGTGAACTGTTGAGTTCGGCGGATCTGAGTCGATGCTCAATATTTACTAGATCGCGCTCATGTTGGAAAACATCCAAAGTCACGTGCTTTCGCGTTCGAGTTTCTACGCGTTCGGATCCGACGTTGAACACAGACTCTATTGTGTCTACACTGGTAGAGTCTTTCCATTGAAACGATTGTTGCGTTCACTTTTTAAAGGCCTCCGCATTTCAAAAACACCCACCAGGTCAAAGATTATCAGCGTGGCAGGTATGTGCCAGTGGTCTGCCACGTCCTTACTAGTTTACATGAGTCACAGTCTATTTAACTTGGCTGGCTCCATCCCAGGATGCGCTTCGGTGTGCGTAATGCGTACTACCTGCGAATATCTGCAGGAACAGTGCTACCTCTCTACGTGAGTTTCTTCTCCTCAAGAATACCAGTCCTCAATAGCTCCATTTCGATAGCTATACCTCGACGAGCGGCATATTGAGTGGATGTCAGAACGGATTCTGCAGCATGTGTTGGAGGATCTGCGCCCGCGGTTCGTGTCTATTCAGATGTCTAGCGTCTATGGACTCCTACATTGTGTCCCCGCAGTATTCTCACCAAGCTGAAAGACGAGGCCGATGCACACTTGGGGCCAGGAGGCCCTGCGAACGCAAAGCGAGGTGCGGTTGATGTACACCGGGGCGGTAATTACCCACCATATTGCTGTATTTCTTAGCACTACTCATAATATGCGGATGCAGACACGTATCAGTTTGGATACTTCTTGCGCAAGACCGACCCGCACTCCGTTCTCATCAAGGTAATGTGGGCGAATGGTATTTGTAGCTCAAGTCTCATATCCTGGCTGGGTGACAGACACGGCGCTTTGTAGCGGCGCCCCGTCCTCTCCCGAGGCCCAAATCTCCGTCCCCCGAGCCGCCCACGCAAAAGCGGAGGAAACGCGCTCCAAAGAAATCTGCTCCCACGCCGAAAGCGGCCAAGAAGCGGAAGACGAAGGGGAAACAGAAGGCGCAAGAATCGGACGAGGATGAGGGCGTGATCAGTATCTCAAGCGACGACGGTGACGACGACGTTGATGCAGATGTCGTTATTCCAAGTGCTTCTGCGCCCCCGCGACGGTCTTCCAGGAAAAGGAAAATCGTTACTGGAGGTTACGTGGAGCACGACGAAGACGAGCAGCCACCAGAGGTTGTCGGGGACACAGACGTGGAGATGGCTGGTCCTGGCGAGCACCATGAAGACGTGCCGGGGCAGATCGCAGGAGCGATGGATACACCCCTTGGCTTCCCTGCCTTGGACGATTCAGGCCTCATCACATTGGAAGAATCCGAGGGTGTCCCCCCGGCAGAGATTAAGCGTGAGGACGCGGAGCCCCCGCTCAGCGATTCCTATGCAGCCAATGTGGTACAAGATGAGGATGAAGCTATGGATATTGCAGCCTCATCCAGAGCGCTAGCCGCAGAGCTGGATCTCCAGGTAGAAGAGACTGAGGCCAAGCCCAAGCCTGTTCTCCAGCTCATTTACCAAGGCTTCAACATACACGGTCGCTGTCTCTGCGTGATCGTGGAGCCCTGGCCGCCCATCCGAGGTGCCTCTCGCGCACCCTCGCTTGCTCCGACTGGACTCATAGCACCACGAGCACCCAGCATCGCCCCTCCGGACTTCGTGCCGAGCGGAGCTGCGCAGCGGGCACGTACACCGCTGTTCCTGCCGGAATACGACCGGGAGCGCAGTGTCACACCAGCGCCATTCATGTCGCGTGCACAGCGTTCTCTGCCTCCCGTTCCCCTGTTCCACGAAGATGCCCTCGGGGACGACAGCGACAGCGAAGACGATGGTTTGATGCAGTTCAGCCAGATGCTCAGATCGGTGGGTGAACACCAGGCAGGCGCCGTGGGCGATGACGATGAAATAGATGGCGCCGTGTTCTTCGGGGATGCGGACGAGACCCGAGAATTGTAGATTGCGTTATATACATAACTTATGCGGAGGTCACTATCCAAGGTCATCTATCTCGGGGTCATGCCCTGCCAATCTCACGCAGAATCTCCGTCTTCCTCGCTTCTGACACTTTCCTGAAACCTGCATTGACCATTTCAAATAACCCGTGTCCTCCGGAGAGGGCTCGCAACCGGTTCGAATAGTCAAGCATTTGACTGAGCGGAGCGACTCCGTGGACGGAGCGCTTGTACTTTGAGGACGACATTCCGTTGTCGGTGGCGGTCATCGCAGATGGAGAGAGCCAATCGGGAGGGATATACACTCCATCGTCCGAGTACGGCTCGATATCTTCATCCTCGCCGCTTGAGCCAGACGCCAGATCGAGAACTTCTCCGTCGTGCTCGGTCAAGTCCTTGACTACTTTTCCGACGGAGTCCTCGTTCACTGTGATCTTGAGCCTGATGTAGGGCTCCATAATTGGTCCCATCCCAGTGGCGCGAATAGATTCCCGCAGGATGACCGCGCTGGCACCCGCGAGGACCGACGACGACACTTCGAGGGGATACCGGAAGCTAATGACCTGTATGTGGAGGTGCGAAAGGGCCAGCGACGTATGTGGAGAGTTAGAGAGTGCATTCGAGATTCCACGCGAGATATTCGCCATTGGGTCGGTCGAACTTGACGGGTAGGAATCCGGGGAACGCAGTGGCTGGCCCTTTTGATCTAGCACCATATTACCGTCCCACAAGGGGCTGCCCTGCTCGTCGTCGTGGAGAGCTCTGATTTCGAACACGACCTCGACCTCGATGGGTTTACCAGCGATGTCGGTAGCCCACGTCCGCATACCACCTGCGTCACCTGGGCCCAGTCCCTCGCGGTAACTCACGCGACGCTTTCCAAATTCGAATTGGGCTTTCCACTCGTCTCTGAGTCGGCTTTCGACGATTTCGAGGTGTAAAGAACCCAGCCCGTGTACGAGGAGTTGGCCTTCCTGCGTTTCGACCCGCACAGAAGGATCGGTGCGTGCAAGTGAAGCAAGAGCGTGCTGAACAGGTTCCAAGTCGGCGTGTGATTGTGGCATAATCGAGGCAGACATCACGGGTGGGGGAGGCACGATATCACCGAGGGAAGACGAGTCCGTGTCGCGCTGCGTGGAGACCAGAGTATCGCCAGTACGCGTATGTTTTAGTCCTAAGATTACGCCGACGGAACCGAATGGCAGTGAGTCGACCTCCTCCGCCTGGGAAGCGTAGAGAAGAACGATCTGCGCAAGCTTCTCGCGCTGATTGCGCGTGGCATTCACGAGTGTAGTCTGACGTGTAAGGGTTCCTATAAAGTTTCAGCGCAAACCCTTGGGCGAGCGAGACAGAGTCAACCTACCGGAGTATACACGGACGAAGGTCATCCAGCCTTTGCGTTTGTCCCAGCTTACTTTCCATGCGAGCATCCGTAAGGGCGCGTTGCGTGCAGGGACATGCTCAACCACGTCGTTAGGGCTTGGAAACAGTTCTCCGGCATAATTGAGAACGAGCTCAGTTCCAATGTGCTTGAAGGCAGAGCCACATAAGACTGGTAGGATGTCATTTCGGAGCGTAGCTGCGCGAAGGTGGGGCATGATGGCTGCAGCAGAGACACCAAGATAGGATGATGGCTCGGCAGGTAGGTTCAGTAATGTCTCCATGAGCTCTTCTGAGAACATTGAGAGGTTCTCGAGAAGAGCAGTTCGAGCGGATGCCAGGTGTGGAAGAATCGGATGCGATGATGGAAAGAGGTCCGTTCGGCCAAGTTCATCTGCGTTGCGTGGAAGAGGGTGACGGAACGACTCTCCATGTTCATCCCACTTCCACACTTCCCACTGAACAAGATCTACGAGACCCTGTACGCCGGGTTCAGCTCGCGCGTAGTCTTGGGGGTTGAATGAGGATATTGGGAGGGCCAGAACCATGGGCTTCGGGTGCAGTCGATTTGATAGTAACGATGTTATGGATGCACCAAACGATGCGCCTGCTCGGTCGAGCTTGTTGATAAACATAAGCCTCGATGTGACGCCGTACCTGTCGGATATATGAGCGGAATGAACTAGACGCGACTAAGACCCAGATTCGTCTCACCTAGGCACGTTGCTCACCTATCCAGCTGTCGCCACACTCCTTTTGTCTGAGCCTCTACTCCCTCGACGGAGTCCAACAGGACAACAGCGCCGTCGACCACCCGACTGGCACTCTCGACTTCCATGCCAAAGTCAGCATGACCAGGCGTGTCGATAAGGTTGAAAGTCCAGTCTTTCCACTTCACCGGTATACTCGCGGACTGGATAGTGATTCCTCGTTCGCGTTCAGCAGGCAAGAAGTCCGTGGTAGTGCTACCGGTGTGGACTGAACCCGCCGAGGATAGATATGCTGATTGGAGCAGTATGGACTCGGTCAGAGTTGTCTTTCCGGAATCTACATCATTATCATGAATGACTGGCCAGCGCATATAAACACGACTCATACCTATATGTGCGACCAGAGCCATGTTTCGAAATTTGGAGGCGTCATCGCGCACGGCTGTAGCAAACTCGCGATGCGAAGACGTCCACCGGGAAACTTGTCGGGCGCGTGCTATTTTTTTCAGACGCAAGGCACGCGGCAACATGTCTGAAAGCTCCGTCGAAGAGCAAACAGAGACGGAGTCGCGTATTGAGGCACGTGACCCGGCGCACTGGGCGCGTGTGGACAACATCTGCAAACAAGGTCTTGTCCTCGACCACTTATTGTTCACGGAATGTCCCATTCTCATGCAACAGCACTCAGACATGGATGGCTTCGACGAACGCCTCCGCCAGCGGATGGAGGTGAAGCCTCATACTCTTGACACTATCCCAACCAACAGTGCCCTTAAACCTCGTGGACTCATCCCAAACACGCCGTTGGCTGCATCCACTATTTCGTTCTTGCTCGGGTCGTCATTTGGGCTAGGTGCATTTACGTTTCTAGTTGGAGGATATGGAACTCTATGGTGGATGACCTACCAGCTTGGGTTCTACGTGGCCGCGTGGTCGGCTTTCCATTGGGGCGAGTTCGCAGTAACCGCGGGATGGAACAAGGACAAGTGCAGCGTGGATTGTAAGCTTGGCGATTCAATGTCTCTAAGCATTGACCAATAGTACTCGCGCATAGCGTTTCTTCTAGAGAACGGCGCCCAGTATCATGTAGCGCACAGCGCTGCCATTGTGGAGTATGTCGTCACATTGTACTTTTGGCCATCGTGCAAGGGACTTCCTTACGTTTCAATTGCTGGTGAGGTGCATGACTTGCTTTCTGATGCCGAGATCTGACACTATGCTGCAGGCATCATAATAGTAGTCATTGGGCAGGCTCTGAGGTCTTCTGCCATGATCCACGCCGGCACCAGCTTTTCGCATGCTATCGCGTACAAGAAACTCGATACTCACGTCCTGGTGACTGACGGTATTTACAAGTATGTTCCTTGTTATTCCGATTGCCTCGTCTAATCCTGCTGGCCATGGGAGGTGGTTTCGTCACCCTTCATACGCAGGGTTCTTCTATTGGGCTGTGGGCACCCAGCTTGTTCTTCAGAACCCAGTTAGCCTTACTGCGTTCACAATAGTGTTGTGGAGATTTTTCAGCAGTCGAATAAGATGTACGTTTATCTTCAATCAACTACACCTTTCTCACTAACATGTATCATTCACAGCCGAGGAAGGCTTGTTGATTCGTTTCTTCGGCAATGACTACATACAGTACCGCAAACGAGTGGGCACCAAAATCCCGTTCATTCCTTGATGCCCTCACTGTGGACCATTGACTGGTCGATGCAGTAGCACAGGATGTCATATCAAGAGGGATGTTTCATAGCATGATAGGTTCATATTGTAGTCATAGTGAGAATAGAGACATGCGACTTTTGATGACAACAGTTTAACCACATGCGCGAACGATCCCAGAAGTGCAGCCTATGCCTGTACGATGGTACCCTTCTCTGACACGTATATACCATCCAGGAATTTACGGATATCCTTGTTCCGCACACGGCAGACACCCTGAATAGATGCCGCTGATGTTACTCCTGTCAGTGTATGTTGAAGCACCGAGTGAACTAACAACCGACCTGACTGTGAAACGTTCTGAATATCGTTACCTATGAGGATGAGCTCATCCTTCTGCGACTTCGACTCTGCAACTGTAACACCATCCAGCATGTTCACATGCCGTACGATCTGGAGGGCGCTTGAACTCAGTGAATTGTGAGACAGACGATGGACTAACCTTCTCCCCCAGGAAGTTGCGAATCTCCACTGCCGCACCGTCTTCCTGAATGATACAATTGATGGGGAAATGGGCGTACACCGCACGCATCTTGTATTGGAAACCCTTTGGTAGGTGCGTGGCGTTAGCACGAACACCGAAGGACACCTAGCGAACCTCGCACCTTCGTAACACCCGTAATCATGTTCACAATGAGACTCTTGATTGTCCGCAGACACGCGACATGTTTCCTGCCCCCTTGCCACACCGCCAGAGTGACCTTTTTGTCTTTGCCATCGAGAAGCCGGATGTCCATATCGATATGGCGGACATTCTTGGACAACGTCCCGCGGGGGCCCTTGACAGTGATCAAGCGCGACTTGACGGTGACCTCGACATCGTCAGGAATGGTGAGCTCTTCGGTCTTGATGACGTCCTTCATCTTACAAGAAAGTAGTCAGTAATGTACTGCAATATGTCCTGATACATCCGTAGACGGTCGGACGAATCCATCTGATGTGAACCACTCCAACACTTCCACAAATTGGTATTATACGGCGCATCGACACAGCTACACACCAAAACACAAGAATGAGCACTCACTATGCGGAATGTGTCTTGAGGATGGGGGTGGATGGCCTTGGGGACGTACAGAAGGTTTGTGTGGGATGACAGTGTCCCGATTGGGTGTGCTAGTTTGATCCGAAGACGGCTAGGCACGAGTCTGCAATTCCATTTTCGGAGAAGGCCAAATTTAGTGTTTTAAGCGGAGCTTAAATGGCGGCTTAGTTGCACGGCCTTGCGGGCTGACGACTTCACTATCGACCGTCATCTTCGTGCGCACGCATTGTTCGACTCCGTCCCTTGTGGTCCCAGCGAGCTGTGTGAGACAGTTTGAGAAAGACACTACCGATCTTTCTAGCTTCCCCTTTCATCCCGAACAGCAGTTAGGCCCCTCCATCGCGGCCACCAGCGTCAACTTTTGCGGTTGAGACCCACCGCTGCGTCGCCTTCGGCCCCCCTCTCGAGTTTCAGGTCCACACGCGCCCTAAGTTGACATTGCAATGTCTCTTTATCCTCAAGGTCCGGCTTACGGACAGTTGGCATACCCTGCCCCAGCGGGCTATGGTCAACCGATGTTGCCGCCGAGCAGTTACCAGTATCCTCCGCCCGTGCAACCTATCTTCCATGTCGATTCCAACATGTTCCGTCGCGACTACATGTCGCGTTTGGCTGAACTTACTGTCAACTCTAGACCCATCATTCAGAATCTCTCCATGGTCGCGCAGGAGTACACTCGCTTTGCTGAGATCGTCGCACAGTGTATCGAGGCGCATATACGAAGGGTGAGTCCTCTGTTCATTGTCATCAACTTCGTGTTCCGTACTTGCGTGCATGGTTGCTTTCTCTCGTCACCAGCCTCCCTTTGTGTAGCCATTGTACTGTACGACACCATGTACTTAGTACTAGAGTCAGCTTGAGCAACGACAGGCCTCAGGTCATGTCCAAAGGGCATCCTTGGCTTGGTGCTTAGCCTGTGGCGGTTGCAACGCCCAAGCCCTGGCCCGCGGAACATCTGAGAATTGCACAGCTGGCCTTGCTTTTCGGTCTTCCTCGGTTTTGCCCTTTCTTGCCCATGTACCGCGGATTGCTGACTCATCGTCCTTGCCGTTTTTGGTCACATGTTAGGTGCCGCATTGGATGAAGTTGCCTGCGTTCTATCTCCTCGACGCGATCTCCAAGAATGTCTTTGATCCCTATGCTCGTTTCTTCACCCCGCTCGTCGTTAGACTATTCTTGGATACCTATGAACAAGTTGACCCCCCTACCAGGAGCAAGATGGAGGAGATGCTGCAGACGTGGCGTACAGGTGCTCCAAATGGTCGAGAATTATTTGGCGTTGTTCCACAGGTTGCGATAGAACGTCAGATCTGGGGTGGGGCTTCAGCACAAAATGTGGCGGTGAGTCATGGAGACCGTTCATCTTTTGTTCAGGGTCTGAGGCTTGTCGTTCAGTCTACAAGTCGTCAACAGATCGGTTCAACGTCCATCGCTACACCTCAGGTCCTCAGCGAGTTGGAATTTGTCCTTGGCCAGAAAGAGCGAGCATTGCAGTTAAATCCATACGACAAGGTCACGCAGACCCATGTTGGCGTCTTGCAGCAGGTACGCATCAGAAATAATTGTTCTTCCGATAACAAACTGATGCATCGCTTGCAGCTTCGCAAATTAGTCCAGGCAGGTGTTTCGCAAACAGAATTAAGCCAGATCCTCGGCCAGCTGCGCGCTCTTGCTCCTCCGACACCTGCCATCCCACAATCCCCTCCTGCACCTACAATCCCATCCTATCTCAATCAAGCATCTTATTCAACTCCTGCACCACCACCTGCTCCTGGGTATTCCATGCCTATGGATCAAAGTGCCTATCCGCCTCAACCATCTTATCCGTCAACATCGTTTGATATCCCAAAGTCGGAACCTCTCGATCTCTTGGCTTTGCTCAGCAGCTCTGCACCTGTCGCAACCGCACCTCCTGCCCCGGCAACCACTTCCGCTCCCGTCAGCGATATCTCAAGTCTATATAGTGCTCTCCTTAAGGCAGGTGTCGTTTCCGGTACTGGTACTCCCACGGGCGCGGGTGCCACAGCGAAGGCTGAAGAGGCTGCTCACCCTCCTGATCCTGCGAGGGAGGCGGCGAGACAGTACAGGAAAGCGATTCTGTCACACAAGATTACATTGACTAGCGCGGATCTTACAAAGTAAGTGTTTAGATCCTGTTGCAAGTAGTTGCATTGACGACAGTTTGCAGACAACGCCCGCATATCGTTCAATTCCTGTTCGACCGACTGCCTATTCAGTGTAAACAGTGCGGTATTCGGTTTCCTGACGGCCCCAAGGCCAAGAAAGTGATGGAAGATCATCTCGACATGCATTTCCGGCAGAATCGGAAGGCAAGTCAGGCTTCCGGACGTGGCCACAGCAGGTGCTGGTATATCACTGTAGAGGTAAGCTCATGCTCGACTTCAGAGATGTTCGGTTTGCTGACTCAGGGTTCTGTAACAGGATTGGGTTCACGACGGAGTTGTCGATAGTAAGGGGAAAGGGCGTGCGGATGGTTCTCGATTAGTGAATTCGAGTGCTGCTGCTGCTGCAGAGGCTGCTAAGCGTGATGCTGAGCTGCGGGCACTTTTCGTGGTCGTGCCGCCTGGTGACGAAGCAAAGCCCATTTCGTGTCCGATCTGTAAGGAGCCGCTCAAGTCCGAATTTCTGGAAGACGACGAAGAGTGGGTGTGGAGGAACGCGGTAAAGAAGGACGATAGGGTACGTGACGATTGCTCAACTGCTCACCCATCGCATGCTCATGGCCTCATGTTTCGTATTGTAGATTTACCATGCGACCTGTCATGCCGAGGCGATTGCATCAAAGACGAATCTCGCTGTACGGCTGCGGAACGAGACGTCCAGCCGCAGCCGTTCTCTGACACCTGAGAAGATGCGGGCAACACCCCCAAAGGCTGTACCCGCAGCGAATGGGCTGTTTGTGAAGGCGGACTCTCAGTCTCCCTCTAGGACCTCTGGTACGAAACGTAAGGCTGAGGATGATGATGCAACCTCCGCCGCACATAACAGGGAGGACGGGCATCCGACGAAGAAGCAGGCAGTATGAGCGCTATACACGAGCGTTAGTGTTTTGATAGGGATGGACATGTGGGGTTGTGCATCCTTCTTCTTTATTGGTCACTATGGTCTACGCATTGTATTCTTCCACAGCACCGTAAGAACTAATGACAATTGGCTTATCGAAGAACATCGCGCTGTTCGTGGATGAGAGACCCGTGTACGTAATCGGGTGCAGCGTTGAGTGCACATGCAAGTGTAAAGTTCTTTATCTGGAGTTGCCCTAGTGGGGCGCCCCTGCCAGTGCTCTAGTCTCTATCGTCTCGCATTTTCTGGCCCATTGCATTCAATTTTCCAAACCACATTAGTGGATCGAAGGTGCGTTACATCCTTATTGGTGCTGCTGATACTCTTGCAGGGTCAAGCGGACATTTACAACCGTATGCTTCGCACTTCACGGTGAGTCTCCCGATGCCAGTTCTCACGTTTGGTTGTCTCAGTGGCCACAATATAGTCGTGATGGCAGTACCTATGCAATTCTTTGATAATGCCGATACCCTACGGCGTATATACGAAGTCGCGAACGAAGATGTCGAAATGCGGGTATGTCATCGGATGCCTTGCGTCTCCTCCTGTCTCATGGCATATTACATCCGCGCAGGACGCATTTCCCGGTGGAAGATTACATGTTGTGCTGGACACCAACATTCTCATGCACCATTTCAACGTCGTAAAGGGCTTCAGCGAGGACGTCGAGCGGCTTGCGCTCCCGGTCCTGATTATTATCCCGAACGTCGTGCTGTCTGAGCTGGACGGGTAAGTACGCCACGCCACTCACTCGCAGGGAGCATTGCTCAGCGAAGATCGATCCTTTGATGTACCCGTGTACCAGACTGAAGAAGCGAGAACAGTTCTGGTTCACGCGCACGTTCTCAACGTGGATTTTAGGAAAGGTGAAGGAGCGGCGGTCCGTCAAGATGCAAGCGCGAGAGGAGACGTGTCATATCGCGCCCGTGGACCCTGCGCGCGCGAACGACCTCGCGATCTACGACTGCTGTATGTATTTCTACCGCAAAAGCCGTGTCGTCTTGCTCAGCGGCGACAAGAACCTGTGCATCGAGTGCGAGAAAGACTGTACGCGTTCAGACCACATCTAACTGCACTGGTGTGCTGACCGGTGCCCAGATATACCGACGATCTCGCCGCCCAGAGAACAATGGTCGAGCAGGGAGCTCGCACAGACGCTATTCCCGGACACCATCGACCCCAGCGCGTTCCAGGGCCGCGAGACCCGGCACGAGTACCGGCCGTCGCGCTCTCGGGGTGCGCGCGGCGTCACCGTGGCGCCGCTGCTCGAGAGCGACGACATGATGGACATCGACGACGAGGACGCGTACATGGCAGACGCGCCGGAGCAGTTCGAGCCCAAGCATGCACTCGACGCGCTCCACCTGCAGGCGATCGAGCACTTCACCGCCACACTCAAGGCTGTCGCGCTCCGCGTGCGCACCGCTGCGGGCGAGCTCGCGCCCGTGCAGTCCGCGCACGCGCCGGCGTACCGGCGCAAGGCCTTCGAGCTCTGGGTGATAGGCGATTGTCTGGCATACCTGGACACCAAGAAGCCGTGGCGGAAGATGAGCCCGTCGTTACAGGTGTTCTTCCTGCGGCGGAACGAGGACCGCGGATGGCGCCGCGGGCAAGACTGGTCGCGACAGGATTGGATGAACGTGCTGGATGCGCTGGTCGACCTCGGAACGCAATTCGAGGACGGCGCGGTCGTGGGATCCGCGGGCGACCTCAAGCAGGAGGTGGAGAGGCTCTTCATGACGCGCATGCGTCCAACCGGAACGTAGCGGCGATACGCCCACTTCCGTTTTGGACGTCGCAGTATCGATGGCTGTTCCAAGTGGCTGGATGTGGTACGTCTGCGGAGGGGGCGTTTCTGTGGCTCCTTGGTATCAGAATTCAATCTTCGTTTGACACCGGTCACAGGAGCACACAATGTGAGCAGGTGGTGATGATGCCGTTGGTTTTATCAGCTCGCGGGACGAAGAATGGCGTCAATTACGAAGCTTGAATGAAGTCCTGTGGAGAGATACCGTAGTTTATGCGGCCTGAGGCCTGAGGTCCTGGCCAGATTTGTCTGTGTCAGTGGCTGCTCTCAGTTTCTCCACAATTATCCACAACGGCATCTCATATTTACCATGGCGCACCGGGTCTTTCCCAGACCGTGCCGGCTTACGATCCCACACTGACATGAGCAGCCTATGTAAATATTTTTCTGTTTCTTTTTTGCCAAGCGACGTCGACGCGCTATGCATGAGACCAATCATCCTTGCAAGGACGAACGCGTACGAACGACTCTGATTAAATCTCTCCCAACCGCACATCATAATCAGGGAAGTTGATTGAAATTCGAGTGTATCGATGCACAAGAAAACACTTACGTAAATACATTGTACGAATAGCTGCATAGTCATGTCGGGATATTCCTCCGAGAGTCAATGAGACAAAGATAGCACTCGACGGAAGAACCACGGTGTATGATTGCAGCTGTAACGGGCGAATGCAGGACTACCTTACTTGTGCGCCGTGGGGGGCCCCGAGAACGCCAAGTACAACCACGCTAGCATCACCGAGGGTCGGCCGTCGTGTGATCGGTAGCCGAGCGTTGCTGCAAAACTGCTGCTGAAGAGGACCTGAAGAGGAGGGCGTGGATAGGAAGGAAAAGAGAGCAGCCTGGATGGACATGGTGGGGAGAGAGTCGCTGGGGAGGACAGGGAGGAGAGGAGGCAGTGCCTGGGGGAGCCCAATAAGGGAATGGAGCGGTTTGCGACTGAATCGCGGGCGCGTATATGAATCGCTGTTCCTTCGTGCTTCCTGTCCTTTCCCTTGCCTTATCTCCCGCACCATGGCCATCGTCCGTCGGCGCACAGTCCAAATTTCTTTATGTCTTTTGGCTACTCTCCTTGTTGGCACCGTCGTCGTCCTCTCCACCATCTCCTACTACCTATCTATTGATGCTGCAGCCTACCTCACAGAGCTAGAGCTTGACGCCCCTTTCAATGCCACCACGCGTTGGAATGCTACTGAACATGCAAAGGTCGAGCGTATTCCCCGCATCATACACCAAACCTGGAAGACAGACACTATTCCTTCCAAGTGGGCTGAGATATCCCAGCAATGTCGTGACATGATGCCAGACTAGTGCGTAACCATTCTTCACATCCCCTTGCACCGCTCGACCTCCCGAATAGTGAATATATGCTATGGACCGATGCCTCCTCCCGCGATTTCATTGCCGAGTACTACCCTTGGTTCCTCCACACCTTCGACAACTATCCATACCCCATTCAACGTGCTGATGCCATCCGCTACTTCATTCTCTACCACTATGGAGGTGTGTACATGGACCTCGACATTGGTTGTCTCCGACCGTTCGACCCTCTTCTCGTGTACCCCGTCCTCCTTCCCAAAACCATTCCGGTTGGCGTGTCCAACGACCTTATTTTCTCCGAGGCCCGCCATCCCTTCATGGAGCAGACCATGCACGGCCTCATTCCCTTCGACCATTCCTGGGTACTCAACTATCCCACTGTCATGTTCTCCACGGGGCCCATGTTCCTCTCTGCGCAGTATGGCATATACACTTCGTCCCATCCCCCCACAAGCGCTCTTCCCGGCGGCGAGCTGCGCATCTTGCCGAAATCGCTGTACGGCAAGAACGCAAAACCTGGAGAAGCACCGCATTCGTTCTTCTCACACTTCTACGGCAGCAGCTGGCACGCCGATGATGCTGCATTCATCGGCTTCCTAGGCAAGTGGGGCAAGGGCCTCATGTGGGTTGGCCTCGTCGTCTTCGTCCTTGGTGTCCTCAGGCTTGTACTCGCGCCGAGCGCCAAGCGACGGAACTACTATAAGCGGATCGGCGGCTACGAAGTCGTCATGCCGCGCTGGATTCAGCGCAACGGCAGGTGGCACCTCGATCTCGGCTGGTTCACCCTCCCTGCCTCGGGCACCGCGACGCAGCCCACGTCGCCCATCTCGCTTACGAGCGATTCGTCGACAGACGAGGGCGAGGAGCCATCGATGCTCCCGCTCTTCAGCACACGCTCTTCGTCTCCCGCCCTCTCAGAGTCGTCACTCTTCTCTGACGGCACGTCGCCGCCGACCACAAGCCGGCGCATGTTGGATGCGGTGCAGCGCGCGGGCGATCGCGTGCGCGCCACGCTTTTCAGTGCAGGATCGGAGGAGGAAACGGCGTTGCGCACACGCCCACGATCCCGGCGCGGCGTGATGTTCTTCCTTCCCGCGTTCCTCGCGCCGCAACAGGACATCGAGCTACTCCGTGCACGCAGTACGTCCGTCCTGTCGCACTCGCAATCGCACTCGCGCACACGGAGGTCGCCGTCCCACTCGCCTGTGCATCTTCCTCCGGAGAAGGCGCAGATTGAGGAGCTGCTCTCATGAGGGCACACGGGCGCCGCAAAGGAGCGGTAGAGAAGGATCTATGGGCTATAGAATGTATTCGGCTAGAGCGATGGAGCAGCGCGCGTTCCCATCCCTCGGTTGCGGTGCGAGTGTGGTTGGACTGTCACTTGGACAGTCGCGGTGGGTGCCGGCTCGCAGTGCTTTCGTTCCTTCTCGGGGCAGGACGCATCATATACCAGAACTAATGCAGTAGACCTGCGGACTCCCGTGCGTTCCTGCCTGGCGCTATGCTTGTGGCTGGCCCGAGAAGTGTATTTATTTGTATCGTACTACGGCACGGCGTGTGCGTAATGGACCGAAGCTGGAAATACAGAAGAACGCTCTCTCATCTATAATTCAGTGCTCTGGTTCGCTTGTCCGTGCAAGATCTGTTCATTCATGCCAAGCTCAAGTTGAACTGGCCCTTGATATCCGTCAAGTGTGTACCGAGCGTGGAACCCCTACATCTGGACAGACAGACAGAACACGATCTCGACAAGTGTGTGAACATGGATTGGTGGCTATAGTTAAAACTAGTGGGTATGTATTACAGCAACTGCGCGTTGGAGATACTTCGGGGGGTGGGGGGTTAGGGGGGTGGAGACATGATTATGCAGACGCAATCCTCCGTCGCGCTATCGACCCCATGCTCGTCGCGAGCGCGAACATGGCTGCTGCGCTCACGGCATAAGTCGTAGACGGACCGAAGGTCCAGTACGACGCACACGCTAACGAAAACAAAACACAGTCAGCTAGACCATGCGTCCGGAGATCCACGAACGTACCTAGCAGAGGGCCCATCGCGCGCCCGAGCTGGCCAGACGAGCGAAACTGGCCGAGCGCCTTCCCCTTGGCAAGGAGTGGGTGCTCGCTGCTTGCGTCCCCATCAACTGCGTCGTCGCACTGCAACGACGCGTGTGCTGTGAGCGCGTTCACGACCGTGGCAGACGTGAATGCCATGCACACTGCTGCGCCCTGCAGCAGGCGCAGCGCAGCATCTGGGTGCCGTGCAAGGGCATGCGGCAAGAGGGCAAGCAACACGAGGCCGAGCGCGCAGCTCGCAATGCCTCGCTGCGCCATCGCACCCTCGCCGATCTTGGGGATTGCTCGTCGCACATAGCCACCCTGCAGCAGTGCACTGATGACCCCTATCGAGCCGATGAGCGCGCCGTTTTGTTTATTGTTCCAGTCGAACACTGCAATGACCATGGCCATCAATGTCTCCATCAGAATTGTGTTGCGGATCAACGTACGGTCGAAGGTAAGGAACGTGAGAGTGAATTCAACGCCCGAGAAAATGCCCAGGAACAGGAAGTGAAGCCGGCGCAGGACACCGAGGGTGGCGAGACGCTTTTGCACACTTTCCTGCTTCGGAGTCTTATCAGTTGTGCTATCCTTGACTGCGCTTTTGCGTGTCGTCCCATTTGACTGTTTTTCGGCCCGCTTGCCTCTGGTTTCCGGTAGCACAAACGCCAGAAAGATGGTCTCGAGGACAAGCAGTACCACAGTGATCATTGCCGGTGTGGCATACACATTGAGTTCAAATCCTGACGCGGTGATGGACGCAGGCAATGGGCGTGAAGCGAAATAAGCACCAATGGGCGGCCCAATGCAGAAGCAGATGGCGAAGGCGATTCCGACGTATGCGAGAGACTTCGCACGGTTTTCTGGAGTCGAGACGTCCGACAGGATGGCACTGAATTGAATTGTCAGAACAAAAATAGGGCGGCAAAGGGTAGACGGACATTGCCAGCTGCACGTTTCCCTCGCTGAACCCTCCGATCACGCGCGAGAGCATGTATGATGCGAAAGTGGTGGATTTCACCCATCTACAAAAACATCAGCCTTAGAAGTACATGATACTGACACATCCATTGGGCTCACACTAATGCTGACAGAATGTTCCCCAGCATCGTAACCAACAGAACGCGCTTTCGGCCATACTTGTCACTCAATGACCCGATGTACGGCGAAACGAGCCTGCAAAGAGACGTTATTTTCTTTGACTGCAGAGAGATGATTGTTCAGTACCACTGCAAAGCCCTAACGTGGATGTTGTCTCAGCATGGTGATCGCGAGGCCAATTGTCCGCGTTACTCACGAAAACACGAATCCCATTAGGCCTCCTACGTTCTTATTGTCAGACCAGATAGTCCCTGGCCTGTATGGTGTCAAGAGGCTCACCGAGGAAGACAATATCCCATCTCTGAGGATTTGAGGTTGGCTGATACAGCAGGCCACGAGTAGTCGACACAAAGTACAGCGTCTGAGACAGAAAGCCTGTTGGATCGGACGATTCTCGCTAATACCTCATTAGGACACGAAGATGAAAACATGAGGATGTACCCACCTTCGTGTACCATTCAATGATGCGAGGGAACAGAGGCAGGGGTATGGTGAAGGCTATGGCGTATATTCACATCCACTCCCCACAGATCTGAGCAACTCCAGCGCACCGAACAGGTCCAACACCAGGGACAGGAATACAATTCGCTCAATCTTGGCCATGCTGGCAGGTGTATGTTTGACGGTCAACGCCAACAGGGGATGAAGCAACTACTGGCGATCTCAATTCGTACACCAGAATCCACTGGTGGGTGCAATTTGCAATGCTACGGTGGCAAAGACTGTGGGCAGTCGTCGAAGTAGAAAAAGAGTGGGCCTGGTATAAGAATAAGAGAAGGTTTCATGCCGGGAGTCTTGATGAGGCGCAGTTGCCTGCCGTGGTCTCCGTGAAGGACGTGACCAGCTTACAGCTCACCCACGACGGACTCGGACGGGCAGGGCGAGAGCGTCCTCAATTACTCCGTGAAAATATCAAACAGCAAAAGACTCGCAAGAACATTGTACACGACATGGACAGCAGTGACTCAAGTCTCTCCACCCTCAGCGGACGTTTTGTATTTCTGGTCCTCAGACGCTTGCGTGAGAGTGGACTGGTAGTGAGAGCTCGTCTCCGTCTTCGTCACCTCCCGCAGGGCCATCGTGGCGTAAGCCGCTGTTCCTAAAGTCAACTGGATCTGGAGTGCCATAAACTTGCCGTCTTCGACGATGGCAGGCGGATCGAATCCGAGCAACTTGTCTTCGTCTGCCTGCGCGAGGGCGACATCGGGGTCTGTGTATCTAAGGATGGTCCATGAAAGCTCCTTTGGAAGATGCAAGATCTTTCGATACGAGCCACCGAGGCTGTACTCCCTGCAGCTTTATGGTGAGCGAGATCCGGGTGTAGAAAAGGATGGATCATACTTCTGCTTCCGTACGAAGTTGTCTGGGTCTAACCCATCTGCCTTCAAGAACTCCCTATAGCGCTCACCCAATGTGCTGCCAGGGAATGCGACGTCTTTCCCTGGAAGAGGCATGATGACATCGAAGATAGAGTACTTGTCCAGGTCGTCTTCTGTCAATGTCTTGACTTTCGGTGCCTCCCAAGGTTTTCTCGACCTCTTGTTGGCTTTTGCAGCAGAAGGCGTAGCATCATCTATGACAGTCTCGTGTCAAAAGTTATGACTGGGCACGAGAAGCAATACCGATCAGCACCTTCGGTGATTGTCTTTTCTTCGGTCTGCACGTCGCCATCCACGCTGTCAACGACCAAGTCCGGATCGTCTTCTGCACCAGCGGTCGTATCGGCTGATACCTCGTCAAAGACCAAGTCCCCAACTACAGGCTTCTCCGCGCCATACGTTTTGATGCGTTCCGACACGATGGCGTTCCAGACGTACGACTGGTAGGCGTGCACGTACATCAAACGCAGGTTTCGTGGGATCTATGTTCAGTACAAAGTATAATGCGTCAATCACCAAATCAGAGGCTAGAAAACAGTATATACCGTTGACAAGGCACCCATGGCATTCCTTGTCTCACCTCCCTGCTTCTTATAGCTTTCTAGAATGCAACGCTCGGCCACAACACGGCGCGGCATGAGTTCCAGAGCCTTGTCCAGGTCGCCGTCAACGAGCCAAGCATTGCGCGCTGCCACCACTTCTGGATGTTCCCCTGGCCTAGTGCGCAGAATAAGCGAGACAGCCCTGTGCCAGTCAGACTTAAGAAGTGCTAGGCCGATAGAGTGGGTAGGAATGGACGCAGTGCCGAATCGCTGCATTCCTGATCATCTCATGGTTTAGTAGTGTAGGGCGAAAGAGGGGCGGCGGTGATGCTCGTACCGTAGTAGTTGATGAAACCTTTGTTCTTGATGGTGTTCATTGCACGATCCAGAGTTTCTTCAGAATCGACTTGCACGTTTCTGGTCGTGCGTCAACATCCGAAATCCAAGCAGACGGGTGGTGCACACCTCAAAGTAATAACAAACGCGTTACCTTTCAACATTCCCAGCTCTAAGCTTGCTTTCCGGTAGTTGAGGTCGGCGATGCGTATGCCACGCTCTCCGCGACGCGTCAAGATCTCTTCTGTCGTCCTACGCCCGTTCAGACCATTTGCAAGTTTCCAGACCTCCTCTACGGTCTTGTTGCCTCGGCGTAGAGATACACGCTGGACGGTAACACCGCGCTTGTCCTTTGTACCTGCAACAGACAGATCTTTGACATTTACATGCAGAACACGGGATAGATGTGCGAGGGCATCTTGTGTGTCACGGTTTGTCTTTTGAAGTGTGAAGTGGATGTACGGAGGGTATGTTCCCCTTTCTGGTCGTTCCCCTCGTCCACCTACCGAAGATATGCTACATTCAGCTGCTCGTGGAAGGTTTCGGGAACAAGTACCTCTCCCGCCACGACCCCCTCCGCGGCTTCCGCCTCGCTTCGCCCACTTGATGACAATGCGCGAACCGTCATCACTAGCAGGTGCAGATAGATCGGTCTCAGTCTCGAGCTTCCCTTTAAACAGCTCACGAATGGCTTGGTGGAGGCCAGTACGAGTGGTTTTGGACGAGATGGGCTATGCAAATCCAGCAAAGTCAGATCGTATTGCTTCAAGGAGGTAATGGACATGGTGGGACAGACATTGCTCAGTACTTTTCGATGGTCTTCTCTGCCGTCTGGCCGACCACCACGGCCGCCTCTGCCACCACGGCCTCCTCTGGCTCCTCTGGCTCCGCGTCCCCGGCCGCGCTTTCCCCGCTCTGCCTTCTCTGGCTCCTCTGCCGCATTTTCAGAAGTGGATGGGCCTGCCTCGCCTCCGGCCTGGTTGTCAGCACTGGATGGGTTCGCCTGACGTCCTCCCCAGCCGCTGTCGCTCACGAACGGCGGCTCAGGACCCTCTAGAAAAAGGTCCTTTACCCGAGTGAGGGCTTCCTCTGACAGGAATGCGCTGAGAGTTGTCGTAAATCGCTCTGGCCACGGACCCTTGTCGGTCTCCTTCTCATCCGGTGTCTCGTTTTCCGGGAGAGGAACCGAGGAGCTCCCTTCCGTTAGCTCATGCTCTGGTGCTGTCTCTGGAGGAGCAGTATCACCTGCAGGTGGAGGGATTTTGGGATGTACATCTGCTTGCGCTGAGGTAGAGGCTTCTCCCGTCGCGGGGCTAGTCTCTGTAGCTTCAGGTTTTTTCTTTGAAGGTTCCGGTTTGTCCAAAGACTTGATATGAATGACCTGACTGTCCAAATCGACCTCGAAGACCAAGAAATCTGTGAACCTGATAGAAAGGGCTCAAATCTCATAAGCATTAGTGCAGTAACCTCGAACGCACCGCTGCTTGATTATCCCCTCAATCTGAGGGACGTCGTTGCCGACGTATTCGGATATCCCTACGTCGGTCTCCATGATGCGCTGCATGGACCCATCCGGTGTGGAGACAGAGGGAGGTGCACCGAGCAGAACATGGCTGGGGGGTAGCATTGGTTCCTCGGGCTCGCTCGAGTCAATTGCTACTTGGGCGCTGTCGACATCCATACCATCTTGCTCCGTGTCCTCGTCGGTCTTAGCCCGCTTGGCGGTAGGCTCTGGGCTGGCGTCGTCTCGCGGGCGAACTTGGGGCAGAGTCGTCGCAGGCATGTCGGAGTAGAGTGGAACTGATTAGATTATCGAAAATTGAATGCGAACGGTTGATCAGATTTGAATCTGCAACGTTCATTGCAACATGCCCCCGGCGCACTTGCTCACCTACGCTCAGCGTGCTGCAAAGCAGCAGAACCCTGCCGCGAAAGCCCTCCTAGAGACGGTCGAGCGCAAGCGGAGCAATCTCTGCGTCAGTGTAGATGTAACTAAACAGGCCGACTTCCTCAGGATCATCGACGTCGTCGGCCCCTACATCTGTCTCGTAAAGGCAAATCGTCCTCTCCAATCCATCTCACCCGGAGGTCTTTGCTCACTTCAGATTGTTTTCAAAGACCCATGTCGACATCATCGAAGACTTCGAGCCCACGGTTATTGACCGCCTCAAGGCGCTCAGTACCAAGCACGACTTCCTGATATTCGAGGACAGGAAGTTTGCGGACATCGGTTCGTCGCATTCGCTCAGCGCGCGACCGTTGAACATATCCGTGGCCCACAGGCAACACCGTCGCGCTGCAGTACTCGAGCGGCGTGTACAAGATCTCCAGCTGGTCCCACATCACCAACGCGCACCCCGTACCGGGCCCGTCGGTCATCACCGGTCTCTCTTCCGTCGGCCTCCCGCTAGGTCGAGGCCTGCTGTTGCTGGCAGAGATGAGCACCAAGGGCAACCTCGCCGCGGGCTCTTACACCGACGAAGCTGTCAACATGGCGCGTGCGCACCATGACTTTGTGATCGGCTTCATCGCCATGCGGCGCATGGACGGACTCGGCGCAATGGAGCCCGGTACCGATGAAGACTTCCTCATCTTGACCCCTGGCGTGGGCCTGGATTCACGCGGGGACAGTATGGGACAACAGTACAGAACTCCGCGCGAGGTGGTTCTGGAATCCGGTTGCGATATCATAATCGTCGGGCGCGGCATCTATGGGAAGGGGAACGGGATCGATATTCAGGCGGTGGAGGCTCAGGCGCAGAGGTATCAGCAGGAGGGATGGGTTGCGTATGAAGAGCGCATTACATCTTCTCAGTAACATGCTCTCATCTGGAGATGCGGCGGAACGCAAAGGTGCGCCGTAAGCAGGGCGGGAAAGAATTTGTGTTTCACCCCATCTGCAGAGCTTGCGAGCGCGGATATAGGTCCGACAGGCGTAGCATGAAGTCGAAAATCCGTGTATCACACTTACTGCGTTCGTCCGTATTATACAAGAATGACATTGTATCGATACATGATAGAATCTGAAGCTTGTATATCGTATCAGTACAGCTGTCTTCGGATCGTTAGCTCGCGCACCACTCAATTGGGGACTTCAACTTCTGCTTTCCTCCTTTCTTCTTCCTTGGCTTCCCGCTCCTCTTCCTCTACCACTTCAACGTCCAAGGGGAACGTGAGGATTGCGGCGATGCCGGTCAGTTGGTTTAGCTCTGTCGGAGAGAGAGAGATGAGCGTTGCGTCGATACACGAATAGGATACCTACGTTGACCTGACTCGTGCATGCTCGAGAAAATGAGCACCTCGCCGCCCTTTTGCCGAACTCCTTCAACCAGCTCAACATATTTCTTCCGCAAAACTGGATCGCTTGCCCTATATTGAACATTAGAGAAATTTGAACACGTAACGTATCGCACACTAGACTGACCTGAATAATTCATCTGATATGAGTAAGGTACCGATCGCTCCTCGGTCTGCAGCGAGGGCAACGTGATCTGGTCCATACCATGCTCGCATTTCATCTGTTCCGAGCATCTTGAAAAACCTAGTCACGACGAATTAGCAGCCATAAATAACGGCGAGTCACGGCGTCCCACTTGTCGAGCATAATTCCCTCCCGCGCAAACTTCGTCTCCTTCAACTGCGTAGCAATCTGCGAAGGTGTCTGAGCATCATCTTCGTAGTCACCTCGCCGTGGCAACTCACTTCCGGGCTCTTGAGCACTTCAACCAGACTATGAACATGTGCGCTGTTCACGTGTACTTTCACGAATTTGTTGCGAGCCCCCAACAAGGGCTTGTTTCCGGTCCTGCTGGCCTCTGCCATAATGAAGTCCATCACGGCATCGCGCACCCAGCCAGGTGAGGCGATGATGATGGCACGAAGGGATGGCGAAGAGAATGGGATGTGTCGGAGAAAAGATGCATACATCGATGAGTAGAAGCGTGCGAGGCCCTACGAAAAACAAGGTGAGTTAAATTTAAGCCATATGACCGAGGGAAGCGGCACCTTCTCGTGTGCAGATGTTCCGGTGCCCATTTTCCGGGGTATCGGGACCTCGAGCCGCTGCAGCACCACAGTCATATGCTCCGAAAGGAGACAGAAAGTTGCTGTGCCTGCACGAGTTGTTCAGATACGCGCAGACAGACTACCATGGACTGGCTGACCTTCTCCACATACAATCGCGCCTACTTCCGCGCCTCTTCCCGGGGCACAGCTCTCTTCTACTCTTCCCATTGCTATACTGTCCCATCCACCAATGTCCTTTTCTATCCGCACATCGCGGTTGGCCTCGACGTCGAGCGTGTGGAATGCCCCCATCTTGACGTGCTGGTTCTCCGAGACAACACGCCCGGCGATTTGCAGCGCTGCGGTGGAGTTCTGAGCGGCATTTGAGCTTTCTCCAGAGGCAGTTGGGTCTGCAGAGCCAGTGGAGGGAGACCAGGTGATACGGGTCACGGCGAGGGTGAGATTCAGGCGTACACGATGGGATTCGCTGGATCCTGTCGCGGAGACATTCTGTACGCGCCGAATAGCAGGTGCGCGGACATGGTCGCCCTTGTTTCATAATATGTGAGACGAGTGATCGTTAAGCGGCAAGACGACCGTCCTGATAGATAGATATCATCTGCTCACTTCTTGGATGAGATTATATAGATGCCACATGTCTTCGTCATCCTCAGGACGCAAGGAGACATGACCCTAGTACAAAGTCAGTCCTCCACATTACAGATCAAGACGAGACGGTTACAGACCGAACCGTCCCTCTCGATGTGTTTGCCGACGAGCTTCATGGCCGTTGTACTTGGGTCTCTGGAGATCGAGATCCACAATTAGTAGGCGTGGGAAGAAACGCGACCATTACTTCACCTTCCTATTTCGTCAACGTCCTCGCCGCGTTCAAGTTTGCTTCGCGTTCCCTCCACTAACGATGTCGACTCTGGACCAAAAGATATCCTCCGTAACCGACCGTGTCATCCAGCCCAATAACCCTTTCACGTCCAGACACGACAACGGCTCAGACCTCGACGATGACGAGCTCTTCGCACAGCTCGAAGCCGAGATCGAAGACAGCTCCAACGAGAGCATCCGAGAGCAGGGACTAGAACGGCTCAAGCGAGAGTAAGGTGCCCTATGCTTTACAATTCCAGAAACCGAGATGCTAAACTGGTCCATCACTGGTAGGATGGAGCGCGTAAAGGGCATGAAGGCAGACGGCCACGGGCAATACGGCGAGATTGTGGACGAACAGGAGGTCATTCGGATCAGTGCGTGAGTCCCCATCACCGATATCTCTGCGTGCCTCAGACTGGAGACTTATCTGAAGGCGGGAGCCTCGATGTGTGATACACTTCTATCACTCGGATTTCCGGAGATGTCAAATCATGGACAGACATCTCGCTGTGAGTCCCCATTATACATACTCATGATGTTGTCTGATGTATTGAGCAGACGCTGGCACCCAAGTACTTTGGGACACGTTTTCTAAGGGTTTTCGTGGAGAACGTCCCATGGCTCGTCGAGAAGCTAGGTATCAAGGTTTTGCCATGCGTTGTCTGTTTTCTAGATGGGGTGTCGAAAGACAGGTAGCTTTGACTCCTCAACCCAATTTCACGTGTCTGATGGCATTACAGAATCATCGGTTTTGAGGATCTGGGTAACAACGACAAATTTGAGACCGCGACGTTGGAATGGAGACTGCTGAACAGCGGTGTGTACTCCGGTTTGTTTTGCGTGATTCTTGCGCAAAGACTGACTAATCTCGATAGGTGCCGTTCAAAAGGCAGGACAGTCTTCCTCCTCAAGAGTTACCTATGGCGCTGCTCCAGCTGTGCGACATCACATCCGCGGGCAGAGGAACGATGATTCTGATGACGACCTTGACCTTGACGATTGATTGAGTATGATTAATATTGACTAGATGAGGCAAAACCCCATACTCAAATGAACATTGACCCATGATTATTACTCAGGGGATATTGATGATATGTCAAATTCAAAGAGAAATAGTCCGATTGTCCGATGTCACTGGAATAATACAACGAATAAATCCTGTCCCGTTTGGCCCGAACCTACTTGGCCTGATGCACGACTCTCCACATGTTCTCTACCACACTGGTTGCGATGGTCTCCTCATAGCCATCCTCTCCTGCATGGCGCGAGAAGGAGACGTATCTGCTCTCGCCATCACCATCGGGCTCGAGGAAGACGAATCGCTGCAGCGACTTGCAGAAGGTGAGGAACACTGACGCGACATATTTCGACGTGTCCGCCTTATCCTGCTCGATGCATGGCATATGGCTGGAAGGCGCCCACACGAGCGTCTCGAGGTTCGGGAAATGTGTCGCCACTGACTGCTGAAGGGCGGGGATGGTGGTCTGCGACAAGGCTAGCAGTCAGCTTACGAACTCGTCTGTGATTGGTCGTACTCACGGGATCGTATGCTCCATCGCGGATCTCGAGGAATTTGAGACTAGACCAACGTCTCCGTTCCGCAACGCGGTCGATGATGTCCGCGGTGGTCAGACCCACCCTGCTTGAGGCCGCAGGGGACTCGGTGACAGTCCTGCGCAGGCTCAGACTCTTCACTGTCGGGCTGAACAATGATAGCGCCGAGAGCGTGTCCGTTTCGACAAGTGCGGGGAGGTCGTCGAGGTCGACGCGAAGGTGAGTGAGGGGGCGCATGGGCGGGCTCGCAAGGAGCAACGAACATATCAGTTGAGCAGGGCAATCAAGCGTGTTCAACTGCGGGACAAGGCTCTGGGAGAATGGGAGGTACTGGAGGGTTCCTCCAATGCGCGTCGTGGAAGAAGGGGAAATGGAGGTCGTGCCAAGTTCCGTGATGTGCGTTTGTTGCGAGAGGAAGCGAACTACGTCCTGTGAGGCGAGGGAGAGGTCGCTGATGAACCGCGTCAGGGTGAAAGTGACGTCTTTGAAGATCCAGCCGTCTTTGAACGAGGAGGGTAGCCCAAGGATTGTCAATTCCTCCAGCTGCGTCAGGACTCGTAGGGCGGCAGCGACTACTTTCAGGCCATCGAAGGATGGTCTGACGTCGTCGAAATTGAGTGAGAGGACACGGATACGATTGGCCATATGCTCTAGGCCTGGCGTAGTGATGGTCTTGCAAAAAGCCATAACAGAAATGCCCCGAAGAGACACTTCTCCGCTGCGGTAGAACTGGCTCGTTGTCGTAAAGGAGTCAGAGGATGAGTAAAGCGTATCGAGGAAGCTCAGAGAGTCTCGACAGTCGTCATTGATATGTGAGCGAAATATGGTTTGAGGCCGGGTGCGCAGAGCGGAAGCCATAGCGTATGATGGGGAGTAGAGCATTGTGTATACGAGTAGTTCGAAACCATTCATTGCCCCGTTATATAGGTTTTGACGTTTGGTTCCGAGTGCGGATGGCGCGGGGGCGGATGACCCGCCGGATCGTTGGCACTTCCGCTCTTCCTACTCACTTACCGCTTTTGGAAAGTCACATTCCATTTTGGGAATAAGCAGGCGGGCCGTAACATGTGACAAGCAGCGACAGATCCAAAAGCATACACGCGCAATTCACCAAATCCGTACAAAGTACTATACCACAGCATATCGAATTCAGATAGATGAGACAATAACAGTCAAAGCGGCACAGATCATTCATCTCCGGGGTTTTTGTATCTCCTGATCGCGCGTTTCCTCGCTTCGTCATGATTCACAAGAGGTCTCGGGTACCCGAGTTTGTTTGCTAGCGCAGACGGCGGATTATGAAGTTCTTCGCAGAGAATTTCATCGGCGCACGAATCGTCACAAGACATGAATGGCTCACCTGGGCCGCGCACTTTCGCCAGCTCTGGCACGAAATAACGTATGTATTCACCCGTAGGATCCGCCTAGAGAAGTGAAGCGTAGTTGTCGAAATTCAGTTGGTCAATATACAATGTGCAAGTACGAGTACTGACTTTCGTGCTCTGTGTGTACGGATTAAAGATCCGGAAGTAGGGTGCGGGATCAACGCCAGTACTTGCGCTCCATTGCCATCCGCCATTATTCGACGCTAGATCGCCATCAATGAGGATTTCCATGAAATGCTACATGTGTGTCCGCACGTTCAGCACTTGTCAAACTCGGGAAATGACGTAACTGTACTTACCTTCTCGCCGAGCCTCCAGTCGATCATCAAGTCTTTGACAAGATACATCGCCGCTACCATGCGGACGCGGTTGTGCATCCAGCCCATGGCAAGTCCCTGCCGCATCGCTGCATCCACGATCGGCACTCCGGTGCGGCCATCCTTCCATGCCTGAAGATGATTTTCGAGTGCCTCCGCTTCCCACCTGACGCCCGCGAACTTCTCTTGGAAGGGCCGACCCATAGACACACGCGGAAAAAGTGCAAGAACGTGCGTGTAGAAATCGCGCCAGGCTTCGCGTCAAAAGAAAGTGATGAGCCGACGACCTCCTGCCAGAAACCGAGAAACTGCGACAAACCGATCTCCTGCACCCATCGACCTACGCCAGTCTCGCGACTGACGTCGATCCTCCTGTTCTTGTTCTCAGAGAGTTCCAAAGTTGCACGGATGCATTCGCGCGCCGATATCACACCGGTCGCCAGATATGGGCTGCAATCGAACGAACGTTAATTCTTATCCTGGGTTAGCACCGGAACTTAACCTACCTCAGGCGACTCGTGGTATCTGCGTCGACCTTGTCCCTTGCATCTTTGTACTTCCCCACTCGAGACGCCTTGCTTGGGTTCTTTGAGGGCGCTACGGCTCCGTCCGCGAGTGGATCGACGGCGCCCATTTGGGACGACCGCGTGGCAGTGCATAGGAACCGACGGAGCATCTGCACGGACAACCCCATGCTAAGAATCGCCGTTTCATGTCCGCATTGCGTGGGAGCATGGACATTACCTCTTTTGCAACATCTTCACCCTCAGGCCAACACGTGCGCATCCTCTCCCTTTCATCCGGGTCCCTGAGCGTGAACCCTTCTACTTCCTCCGGAACGGGCTGATCGAACAGTCTGTCGAAAATGGAGTGCTGGCGAACGGAAGGGTCATTGGCCGCAGGAGAAGGAGCACATGCGAGCGGATCGTCTTCAGGCGGCGAAGGGGTAAGGTGGGTCATCCACGCCCGCAGGAATGGAGAATACACCTGGTCACAATGGGTCAGCGCCAGCGCAGGACAAGAAGGGTAACGTTCGCCTGACTGAATATGGTTTCTCCTGCTTCGTCAACACTTGTCCTGGAGGGATCACGCATTTGTCGTGTACGTAGTGACAGGTCACATTGCCTCCTTCCTCGGCGAGTTCACAGACTTTGATGTCGCGCCGGAGCTCGTCCACTTCGTACTCGATATTGGCAAACAGATGTGTAGTATTCCACTGTCGGAGAAGCGACAGAACATACTGTGGGATGGTAGTCCGCGGTGTGTGAGACGTCGTATATAGAGGGATGTGCAATTTTTCCAGAGATGACTGTCGAACAGACGGAATAAGCCTAAGGAAGCGGACTTGAAAGGCAGACTGACCTTGGTGTATCGTAAATTGCGTAGGGTGAAGTCAATCCTACGCGCGCCTCTGTCATGAGCGGTGTAATCTTGAGGGCTAAGGACGAAAAGAGCAAGCAGAGGAACATTGTCTTTCTGCGCCTGTGCAGAAGCTTGCGCAAGAGCCCTGTTATCACTAACTGTGAAGCAAGCATGAGCGTCGGATAATACGTGTGAGAAGACTTGCAGAAAAAGACCAACTTCGCATGTCCTCCATTCTCATCCAGTAGACTACAGATTGCCCAGGAGCAGGGTGCTTGACGCCATGCTTGATTGCACGCGTAAGCTTAAAGAGAGGAGGATCTCTGTCGGCCTTCGCGGCGGCTTCTGCTGTGGCAATCTTGTTCGGTAAAAATTTCATATCATCGCGCGACTTCTTGGATGCAGGCCCAGCTCTCGGAGAAAGGGAAATGCTGCGAGGACGCTTCGACATGACGGATAAGTGAGCGACTGCAGGGTAGAACAGGGGCGACGGCAGGAGTGGACAAGAGGCAAGACATGACAAGGACGGCAGTCGAGTTTGGGACGTCGGACACGATTGTGATCCCGACCCGCTCTCCATCGACGATCCCACGTGATCGCGTTTTCACACTGAGCGCTACAAAACGTTCAATAAACAACCAGGACCAAAGTACATCATGCATTGCTTTGTTACAGCTTATGTAGGTATACTTTGTTGGATGAAACGATCATGAATCAGCGTGCTGTCAAATTCTCTAGGTTCAAAAGTAGCGCTTACCATGTGGGTTCAATAAATCGCAGTATCGTAAGAGTTCATGAGTGTCCATTCCTTCACCACTTCGTTCAGCTTCTTCATGCTCTACATTATCACCACAATGAGCATCACAATCGCCACTCCTAGCGCTGTGTCAACTAGCCTTACGCCCCTCTCGACTGGTGCCGAGCTTGAGGGCGTCGAGAATGCGGAGCTGCTGTTGCCATTCACTCCAATCTTGCCAACAGATGTCTGGGCCACAGAGAGCGCCAACTGAGCAAGAATTGGAGAAGAAACTCAGCGTCGTGCGTTCTTGAGAGCGAGAATCACGCACCAACGCCAGATGTCCGCCTACGACGGGCCGCGCGCTGAACACTTCCGGAGCTCCAGTCGTCGTTTCATACCAGTCTGAAAGCGGCTGCGAGCTCAGACCGTCCGCAGCATATTTGTACACTGCGTCAACGAATATATCCCGCACACTAGGATCAGAAACAAGGGCCGCTGTCCATAACTCCCAATCTGCAGGGTGATGAGTAAGTCCAGAAGCAGCAGAAGCAGAGTGCCCGCACCAGATTTCGTGTAAGTATGCCTTAATGATGTATTAGTGATCAGAGCATCGGGTAGAACGTTAAATACGTACCGGGTGTCCAAGGGTACGCCGAACTCGTCTAATCAAAAATATGTAAGCCGCCAGTACCAAACCTATCGGAGATTGCTCACTATCGACCGTGCTGTACCACGCCGTTTCTGAAACGCCAAACAACTGTCAGCTGGTGATGTTCTATACGGTAGAGTTTCACGAACGTACGCATGTCGTATACCGAGTCGGGAATGAGGTTCGTGCCGAGCAGCTTATCCGCCAACATATTGTACGTGAGTCCCCAGCTGTGTCGAAGCATCAGAGCCGGCACAAAAAACAGTAAGAGAAGAATGCCAACGTGGATTCATTTCCATACTATATGGGACCTATCAGCACGGCTACGAATACCATCATTACGAACACATACCGCAAGTGTGAGATGCTTTCCGTCGGTCGAGGTCGCGAAGTTCTGCCACTGCTGGACATACGACGCGGCAATCGACTGAAGCGAGAAAATGAGTTACGGCTGCGCACAGAACCATAAGAGCCGAAAAACGAACACTGTAACTTGCGCTAGCCGAACTGTTCCCGACGATCGCTGCCATACTGGACATAGCCTTGATGGCGACGATGCCCTTGATTGCGAGGTTCGTCTGGTTCGCGAGTTTTCCTGCGAAATCATCCGTGCTGAGCTGAGTGCCTGGAATGAGAGTGTTGGCAACCAGGTATTGTGCCCATTGGTCGAGGAGGCCGTACTATGTCAAGGAATGTAGTCACGTAAAGGCTTCGGATATCGGTGCGACGCACATAGGAAGTAACAAGTGAGGTGTCATTCGTTCGTTGTGTGTAACTGAGTGTCATGATCAACATGTTGCCGGTCTCTGAATATCAGCAGTCGAGTCAATGATAAACCGGCTCATAAGCCACAGAACATACCTTCGATAGGCATGGCCTCGTCATTCCCTGTGAATAATATTAGCAAATACGTCTGTTGGCGTCCAGCACGTTCAGTTACGTACCATCGTTATGTCCTATAGCTTTCGGATAGTTGGCACCTAACGTTAGGAAACCAATGAGTGACTGATCCACGATCATAGGATATGACGATGTTACCTACCCATGTCGTGTAAAGCCCACTCGTTTGGATACTGCCCGGTAGCCTGGTATTCGAATAACGGAAGGAGCAAGTCCTTCCCCAGCACGGGATAAGCGTACAAAAGCGCCGGCCACGCTGGGAATATCACGTCTACGGTGTCCACATTCTAATCACGTTCAAACACCCGAATGTCAGTTTTGAAAGATATATAGATAGAATCTCAAACACATACGCCATCACTGGAAATCTCTACAGATAGTGGCTCAGCAATCTCACTTCAAGCAAAGTTGCCAGTGCCGATGTCTCACCTTTCAGGAACGCCATGATGTCCGACATGTTGAACTGTCCAGAGGCATCCTTCGATACGGTGATCTCGATGGCTCCGAAGACCTGTCGTACTGACAAGGCAACCACTGCCGCGTAGTTCGCTGAGATTTTTGAGGCGTCCGCATCGATTTGCGAGTCGAGAGCCTGTGCGCGCGATAACGCATTGCCGTACTCTCCTAGGAATGAAGAAATCTAAAAGGCATGATTGGCAAGTATTTTGAGAAATAGGCATATACTCACTGCATCATCAACAGTCGAGAATTCGCTCCAGAAGTATGAGCTCCTGTTCTGCAAGGCACCCCCAGCGATAATGTACGAAATCGCGGGGTCACGGGCGTGTCCGATCGAATACACAACTGGCTCCGTAGGTCCGGATACGTCGCCCAGGTCATGCGCGAGCGCGAAGACGGGCCAGTTGTCAGAGACTGCACGGAAGTCGGTAGCCTGAGTGTTCTGCAGGCTGCCACTTTTAATAAATTGTGCGCGAACGACGATGTCTTGGTCTGTCTGGTAGGTTGTGCTGGCAGACTGAGATTACCGAACACACTTCTATCAGTTGGTTCGCTAAAATAAAGGATTTAGCTACGCACGCTGGCGGTTGAGTAATATGCAGATCCCTCTGTACATCATGCTCACATGAGCGCATACACAGAGCGCATCAAAACAAACTCACGCTGGATGTGATCCGAGATTTCTCCGAAGAGGGTCTCCTGTTCCAATTGCACCTCGTGCGTGATGACGTCTCCTGTAGTAGTGCTCCAATTCACGACTAGAGTGTTGTCTCCAGTAACCCATTCCCCACTGATGTCTGTATAGACTTGCACAGAATGGGTCGCGTTGTCATTCGATGCTGCCGATAACGCAAGGTAGGAGAACGGGAGAGACTGCTTGAGAAGGTCGTCTGGCTACGACAAGGTTAGAGAATGACCGTTGGTTAGTAGCTAGCCAGAGTCCGAGACACAAAAAACCATACTTACTTCGATGGGGCTTAAAAACGTCGCCGTAAGATCAACAGGTCCAGCGGTCATCACAAAGACACTCTGAGTTGATGTGAACTGTTCAGATTGATTAATATGGATCAGACATTCGTAACTCCATTCTCCACATACACTGAAACTTTTTTGGACAGCCTTCTGGAAATTTGCACCTGACACGTCAGGATCGCCAAGGAAAGAGTAAGACGTTCCGTCGACGTTGATGAATCCGGCCCACCCGAGCACCTGCAACAATGAAGACGTTTAATGGAACATCCCAGCCGCGCGATATTTATGCCTCTAATACATACTGTGCCAGTCCAGAATGTCGGCCAAGCTGCGTTCAATGCCGTTCCTTCACCTTGAGGGAGCCATGCGGACAAGTAAGGTGAACGAACGGCGAGAGGAATGGCGGCCGGATTGAACGGTGTTGCAGACCAAGTGACGGCACTCTGGACAGAGGGGATAAGGGGCAAGAACAACAGGAAAATAGGAGAGAGCAAGAGCGGATACATCTTTGCCAACGGGATGTTTGACTTGATTGTGAGCCCGAAATCTCATGTTTAAGTACCTTCTGGTGACGTACCGGTGCCGTGCTCAGAAGAATCTCGTGAGTACCGTGCGTGACAGCGGTCATGAGATGCCCGGATGATGGACAGTGTTAGTGCACGATCGGTGCACGAAGAACCGACAGTCCGCTGGAAGGACGGTGTTCCTCCGCGATCAAGCTTCACAGGATGTAAACCATACCGATAGAACGATTGCTTCGCGGGATGGCGCATGGGTACTGTATTATTATTGCAGTCCTCTGTTAGATGGTGACAACGTCGATGTTCTCGCAGCTTGACCTGCGACGGGAAATGACAGTTGCACGTGAATGTCAGAGAGCATACCTACATCAGTCGAGACTCCAGGTCACATTCTCGACAGATGGCAACAATGCAGCAGCATCTCCGCGTTCGATTTCCTCTCAGATGTTGCCTGACCTTGTGGAGCACCTGGGCTTTTCTCGCACGCGACTGGGTAAGATGCGTATCTCATGACTTGAGCGGAACATGATCGTAGAACGATGTGGGCACAATTTCGCACATCAGAAACGACCTGTACGGTTCTGGACGCCGGAACACAAAGTCACCAGACCAAAGTGGCTGCAACTTCGAGATTCGATCCATAGCGTGATGAGTCATGTGCACAAAGAGACCGGGACGCGTTATGGAATCGAGGATTCTGCACTCGTCCGGGTATATGCAAAAGACAAAATGGGAGATCCCCTCGATGCAGTGCATACTGATCGATGGTCGGGATCACACCGTCTATACCCGTGGAAGACAGATGGCCGCATTAATGGTGTTGTGTACTACTCACCTGAATGGATACTAGGCTAGAAGGGAGAAACCTTCCAGTGTCACAGCTTGACTTCATAAGTCGCGCTGAACATATCGTCGATGTGGAATTTGTTTGCGATTCAAGACCGCAAAGCATTGGAATGACATGGCTAGCTAGAAATCGCGACAAGTACGTTGAGAGCAGAACGGGAACACATCGGTTACAGTTGATATCTATTTGTCTAGCGACTAGTGGCCAAAGTAGGACAAACAAGGACCCACGCGCCGGACGCGTCAAGTCGGACTCCAGTTTTCGCCTTTGTTCACCCTGTATGTCCGTCGACTCTCGCACAGGCTCAATTCATTTCTAGGGGACGCGCCTCGCGTTGTGGGCTCTTGTGGGTCCCTGGAGGCACTCCCCAATCGCTTCCTCTAAAAGGCAACACTCGTGCAATCCACGAATCTCTGACAACCTCTCGATGGCCTTGATGCTATGGTACTTAAACAGCCCCTCTACGTGACCATGAAATCCTCATCAGCATCTGCAAAACATTTCAACTCGTCTGCTCATTCTCTGCACTCGTGCTCTTGCGCAGCTAACCATCGCATACCATCATTATCACCAAGATGTCGTACACCACCATCGTGCCAGCCTTCACCCTCTTCCCCACATCTCCTGCATCACCCAACGCGCTCGGCATCTTTGCCACCTCCCAGTTTCCTCGGGACACCTACGCGACCTACGAGGACTTCCGCCAGGTCATCAGCCCATCGAACGGAAGGAAGAGGCAAAACAGCACATCCTCAGTTACGTCCGGGTTGAAGAAGCTATTCGGAATGTAGAGGTCACTCCCCACGCCTGCGGCCCACCGTCATCGCCCGTCCTTGAAGGACATCATAACCACGCGCCGCCTGTTCATTTGGCCATGCCATCGTCAATCGTCGCATCGCAACTGCACATTGGCACCACCGAATCCCGCGATTTGACACTGCGTCACGGCACTGTCTCTGCGTTCCTCTGCATCTCGATTCAGTGTGATCGCTGTCCTCGCCGACACCACCACCGTAATCCTTGCATCTCACAAGTGGGCATACCTTCGTACCGTCGGAGGAGGGTCGATCATGGCTGAGGATCAAGGAAGGAATACTTTAGGGACGCTGGCGCAGAGGAGTCTGCCAACTCGAGAAGCAGCATGCATATACTTGTGTAGAACCCTCCATAGCTGGGTTCGCTTCCGCAATCATAATATTGTCTTTATTGTATCTTCGCCCACAGTACGATAGCGGCCTGCATTGAATTTAAGTAAGGCCCTGCAGCGAAGTTTGGGGGTCGGTAGAAATCTCGCAATCTCGGCAAAGTGCGCAGGTATATACGGAAGCACCTCCGGCACGCTACAGCCACGTGGTGGATATTCGCGGGGGGAGTATCGAGGCGGCGTTCAGGCGGACCCTCATCGTCGGACGGCACTGTGTCCGCTCACCACTGTCATGGACCTCCCGACATCGCGCGAGATAGAGCTAGAGACCCTTCTCAGACAACGCGACGCGCAGGTTGCTGAGCTCACGGTATGTCTGCAAAGCGCGGGTCCCAGGAGACCATTCCTCACGGGCATGTTGTAGGATGAAGTCACGCATCTGCGCCAATACCTGTCCACACAACCAGCACCCTCAACGACAGATCCCATCTCCTTGCCTCCAGCTCTGATTTCTTTGCTATTGCCGCATATCAGCGACCGTACTCCCGCCACACCGACGTCCAGCACAGTCACCGCAGCACTCACTCAAAGAGCAAAGGCACTACAGGAAGAAAACGACGAACTATACGAACTGCTCAAGACAGGCGAGACAGGCAAGCTAAAGGAAGATGTACGCGCCCTCCGCCTGGTCGTTCAGAAGTTGGAGGGAGCGCTCAGAGGTGCGATAAGCGCGTGGGTGCCACTCGAACGACCCGCTGAATTCCTCCCATCGCAGACTCGCACCAAGTCATCGCGTCGATTTCGTACATACCCTCTTTCTCATATGTTTTGTGTTTCATCTGACACTCGCCAAGGGCGGAACTTGACAAGGCTCACGAGACGATCCTGGCGCACGGACGCCAGGCGGTGGTGGCCAATGCCTACGCGCAGGTCCAGGCACCTATGCCCCGGAAGATGTACCAACCGCCCCCGCACCTGTCCCCCGTCGTGAACGGCTCAGGGAAGCCAGTGCCAACTGGCCCGCGCGCGCACAAAAAACCACGGCTTTCAGAGTCGCACACGCCTCCTGCACAGTCCAAATCCGCTCCATCCAACTCGAGCGTGCGCAACGACTCACGTGAACGGCGTCCATCTCTTGACAGGAAGCCTTCTATCACGAGCATGGACGTCGACGAGGACCGAAGGTCCAAGCCGCGTTCGCCCGAGCGCGAGCGCGAGCGCGACCGTGCGCGAGACAAGAATAGAAATAGAGAGCGCGATCGGGAACGGGAGCCTGTGCGTGACCGGGTCAGAGACCGAGACAGGGGACGCGACAAGAACCGCGATAGGGTTCGAGAGCGGGAGCGGGAACGCAACCGCGATCAGTCCTCCAAGCGCAATGGTGCTCATGGGGGTAATGGCGGTGGAGGTGGAGGTGGGGGTGGAGGTGGCCGTCGAGGGCGAGGAACTAACAATGCTTCTACCATAATCGGAGATCGGACGTTGGCGGAACGGATGGGACTGTGACGGGACATTAATCGAGTATTTCTCTGGGTCACTGGCGTTGGATAGGACAGGGTCTTTTTCACACCACGGTCCATATAGTGTACACGGTACGACGCTCTCCCTCGGACTCTGCATTCTCCGCACGCGCGCAGCTTCTAACTTATCCGTATTTGCACCTCTTACAGTTGTATTCCTATCATGTTCGCGCTCTCATCTTGCTTTCGCGAAATCGTATCGTGTATTTATCTCTATGGCCTCTTCGCGCTGACCGACTTCTCTGAGCTTGCATCCAGACAGCTGTCTGTCTCATACTAGGGATGCACGCCTAGCATACATTACCATGTGTTTCTAGACTACTCTACACCTGTAGCCCCTCGCAATCTCCGCTGGACATCTCCATACGTGCGTCTGTACGAGTATACCTCTCTTCTTCGTCCGTTGCGCTCGCACTCGCATTGTACCCTCATTGGTTCCGCACGCGATTGACACCATTGTTCGCTAGCACCTGCAGAGCGCTGTGTCGATCACTATTCAATATCCAACGTCCGTAATGCATCGGTGCTTCCTCAGATTTTCATGCGCGGCTGCCGCCTGGCGCAGGCCCGAAGGGCGCACAAACTTCGCCGCGGTTAACGCGATGTGCACCCAGTCTGCGGCTCAGCTGCGCGGAAGCAAAAAATCGCCGACCCGACCAACCGGGCGCCCCGATCGACTCTGCTCGCGAGCCACAAGGCTTCAGCTAGCGCTGCACGTTGCGCGCATGGTGACAGAATAGTAATTCGTGGAATCCTGCGTGCGGAGGTGCGCGCGCGCGTCTTGAATTGGACTTCTCATCGGGACAGCCTTCGCTGTCTGACATGCCAGGAAAGGACATGGCAACTGGTCGAGTCAATGTCCACTTAATTGTGCTGCTCCTTCAGATCCTCGTGCAGAAGTGGTGGAGCATACGACCTTCCTATGGCACGATCAGTGCTAGCGCGCCCAGTGGAAGCATGGAAGCGGGGGGCTGCGTTCGAACTTCGAAGACATGTCCAGCCACCAACTACTTTTCCTGGGAAGCGCGCAGTGGGGCCAAGCAGTCGGTCCTCTCTGAGCGCGCACGGATTACTTAGGCTTACGGTAAGAGCGGTCTTAGGAAGGGCCCATGACAAAATGGAAGCGATGTGTTGCGGACGTTTGGGCAAGGAGTGAATACAGGTTGGTCGCGAGAACACATACACAGTACTAGTATCGATCAGTGAGGGTGAGTAAGCCACACGACAACGGAGGGCTTCGGAGGCGATGGGAGGGGAGGGACAATTAGCGCGAATGTATCTAATCTACAATGGCACACCTATGGCCAGCCGACTACCGATGAGAATGAATGTACACGATGGAGGAAGAGTGCGAGCAGGAAGACGAAAGCAGTGCGGGGCCGACGATGTCCGAATGCGAAGTACGGCGCCGATGTACGCGGGCGGCAAACCCGGTGGTGGCTCAAGGCAGGTAATGTATGTGACAGCGAATGTTGGCGACGATGTGTACTGTAAGAATGGAAATGACGGTGGATGTCTCCCAGGATAATTTAGACGTCTTGTCTCAGGCATGTGGGATCCTTCGGCGCGCGACGTGGTAGCGATGCCCTGCGTCGTGGGGAGGCGAGGGGCATGCTCGATGGAGCGGAATATGGTGCACGAAACGAAGCATAGCGCTGTTCCAGCTCGAAAGATGTGAAGTTGGCCGGTATCACATCACCAGCTGCCGCGGGCCACTATGAAGTGCATGATACTCAATGCTTGTAGCACCTCGAGCGCCGCTGGACGCGCACCTATTCCGTTTATGAGGCGGAGCGAGGTCAAGTGGAGAAGAGAAGTCCAAATTGGGGATGATTATCTGCTTGTGATGGGTAGGCTGCGAACGCAGGCGAGCTCGTCGGGCTCCTGGAACAGCGAGCGCGAACGAGGGAATGGGTGGTACGGGGGGCGGCGGCGAGAAAAGGAGAGGGGCGGGTGGAGGTGATCGCGAGCGCGATGAAGGAGATCCTACGACGGAGGAGGTTCGGCGATGACCTCGCTTAGACGACGAGGATGTGGACGACGCGGGAGAAGGCAAGTCGGGATGAGAGTCGGCGGTCCTGCGGATACCGAACTCGTCACCGTCGATCCACAGTTCTGACTGGACCTTCTGGCTGAGGAGGTGAGGCTCGCTGTGAGAAGTGGAGGTGAGCTTCTTGAGAAGCGGGGAGCCGATAAGGCGGGGTGGGATTGGGGGCTCGTCGGGGTGGGCGGGGAGATGGAGGCGGTTGCGGGAGCTGCGGCGGGGGAGGAGGGGAGGGGAAGGGAGCGGCGCGGGAACGAGCTGCGGAGAAGGCATGCGAGGGGGCAGAGGACGGGTAGAATGAGAGGGAGACATAGCTTGTTATGCAGAGCGGAGGAATCGATGGGGAGACCGAGAGAGGATGCGGGCGTTATATAGGAACCCCGTGCGCAAGCAGCAGTACAAAGGCGGTGCAGTGATCAATAAGGAGAAAGGAGTAAGAGAGTCCGTGGCCATCCGGTAGATCGGATTGGGAGGACCGCTGGTAATTTGGCCGCTGACAGGATCGGATTGACCATGACACGACACTGAAGCTGATGCCGCGGAGGTGAGAATCTGCGACGGTATCGCAGGCGCCGAGACGAGAAACATTGTATACCTGACTGCGCTGAGTGGCGCGACGACCAATAAACGGACGCACCGTGGCGTTGCAGAAAGGGAGCCGAAGCGCGCGCCTCTCTCGTGGGACGTAATACCAAAGGAGGCAGTCGTGGATCGCACGCGGACGCCTCCCGAGTCACAATCTCCCCCCGCTCGATCTCGGCTGCTCCCCGATATCATCCAGATCCCTAATTTGACTCTCCCGTTCCGTCCCACGCTCGCCCACGTCTCCTCGCCTTCGCCGTCCCAGCTTCAGGCAGCCCGACTGCCTCCCTCTCCCTCCAATCTATCTTCCGAACACCCCTCATCAGGACACATCCTTGGCTTCCTTGACATCAATCTTCTTCCCCGCTGCGCTCGCAATGTACCGGCACCTCCGATTTGTTTCATTACGGCGTCGAGCGGCCCACTCTCCCGGCAAACATAATCCAGTGTGCGGCCGTTAGTGGTCCATCAGCCTTATCGGCCGTATCACATATCCCAAACCACTGCTCAAGCGCTCACTAAACATAGCTCACTCAAGGTCATTCGTCTTTTTTGAGCAGCTTTTATTGACGTCTTCTTTGCGTGTTCGAGTTTTTCGCTTGCGATGCCATCCGAGATGTCGACGAGGAATTGATTGAACAGCAAGACATCTCGTCCTTCGGTATCTCCTGATTCTGTCCCGAAACCTATTACCCGAATACCCGGTGCGGTGCTGTCGCGTTCGCTCCCTTGCTCATCGTACAAACCCTTGCTCTCAATTGTTCTCAACGCCGGTGTCTTGTCAATAACGGCTCCTTCGGCGCCCGGTCTCCTTACGAGCCGTGGCTCATTAATTGGTCTGCAAACTCTCAATCTCACAAGTCTTCAACGGCCACATCAAAATCTGTACATATACTGATATCGCCGGTTCATACTCAGATAGGTCTAGGCATTATCCCAATTGCCATTAACACGACGTGTTTGCCACCGTCAGCCGTGTCGGTCTCAATGACAATGACAGCAACACGCGGGTACATAGTATGTATTTGCCCTACATGGTCACATCCCTCCGGCAGTTCACCCCATTTGTTCCTCTTCGGCCCTGGCGGTTCCTTCGTTTACTCTTCTCAACGTCTAAGATCTAGACTGTCCCATGGCACTAATTCTTCATTTCACGCCCATCGTTTTATCATTCCTCCCAATGCTTGTTCGATGTGCACCGTGGGATGCCTGCGTTGGACCTCACCGGCGACAGTATGACCTCGCAATCACAGAAACTACGATTTCCACATATATCGCTACTTCTGTGATGACCACAGTCACAACGGTCACCACAACTGATGTTTTTGCGACGTCGCTCTCTTTCCCTGGCACTCCCACTTCACAGACAGCTTCTTCTCAATCAGCTTCGATGTCTGGACCGGAAGCGATTTTGATTCTTCCCGGGCCTCCCGCGCCACCCCCTCCGCTGCCCTCGTCAAGCGATCCGCCGGCGGCAAGTCCACCATCCCCTTCACTGACTGGTTCAGCAGGATCAGCACCAGTACCCCAGTTGATGGCATACTACCCAGATTGGGTGGCGTCGACATTCCCGCCGGAGAAGATTGACTTCAGTCGCTTTGACTGGATTGATTTCGCGTTTGCAGTTCCCGACGAGAATCTTAACCTTACATGGGATAGCCCGCCAGATGCTGCGGGACTCCTTGCGCGGTTGGTAACCGCAGCACACAGCAGCGGGAAGAAGGTCAAGCTGAGCGTTGGTGGCTGGACTGGAAGCAGGTTGGTCTTGCCGCTGTACGGCACCAGGGTTGCAGAACACTCACTATGCCCAACAGGTACTTTTCGACTGCGGTTTCTGGCCCGCAGTCAAGGCAGACTCTGGCAACAAACATATTGGCGTTGTATCAGCAATACAGTCTGGACGGCATCGATATTGATTGGGAATATCCCGGTCAAGGCGGACACGATGACAACACCGTCGGTCAGAATGACACATCGCACTTTTTGTCGTTCCTCCAGCTCCTGCGAACAGACCTGCCACCTGAAGCCAAGATCACCGCAGCAGTCCAAACCGTCCCTTTCGCGGACGACCAAGGGGTGCCGATGCGGAACGTGTCAGAGTTCGCCGAGGTACTTGACTGGGTGGTGCTCATGAACTACGATACGTGGGGCTGTGCGTGGTCATGTGCTATTTCCGCGCTAGCTCACCTGCTGACGCTGATCCCGCCTCTGGTAGCCTCTCCGAGCCCTGGCCCGAATGCGCCCCTGAGCAACGCGTGCGGCAACTCAACGCAGAGCAGCGCTAACGCCGCGGCGGCGCTCACTGCTTGGACCTCGGCGGGGTTCCCCGCTTCGCAGCTCGTGCTCGGCGTCCCATCGTATGGCTACATCTCACGTTCCAGCGCGTCCTCCCTTCGCACGCGCGCTCGGCGATACAAACACCTGCGGCGTCAGAATCTTCTCAATTGGGCCGATTCATTGGTCTCGGGCCTCGCGGCGGATGTTGGCGACGCGCCGCCGGCCGTGCTAGCGGCAAACGACGACGGCGGGACAGATAACGGACAGATCCAGTTCCGCGCACTCGTACAACAGGGCATCCTGCGGCCCGCCTCGGACGGCGCCAGCGATAATGCGACGGACGCCGGGGAGCCCCCGACGCCCGTGGTCGCGAGCCGCGAGGTCCACAGCCTCTACAGTGGCAACGGCGGATTCGCGCGGTTCTGGGACAACTGCTCGAGCACGCCGTTCCTGCACTCGGCCGCGGCGGGGCAAGTGATCACATACGACGATCCCGTGTCGCTCGGGCTTAAGGCGGCGTTCGCAGCGCAGGCAGGGATGCGCGGCGTGAACATGTTCGACGTGCATGGCGATACGGATCAATGGGACCTTGCGGACGCGATCAGGACTGGACTGCGGCTGCCTTGATTACTAGCTTGGTTCGTTTGCGGGTCGTATGCTTCGTCACTCTGCCGCTCGCATTGCCTTACTTATCTGGGACTGGCGGCATCAGTACGGCGGACCGCTGGACATCAAGGGTGCATTATGAAACGTCTATGGTGCATTATGTCGAGATATACTGTTTTTGGTCGTTATACATTCGTCGTCGCGCAATTGTCCAATGTCCGAGCTTCCATCTATGTGTGGCTACTGCGTGGTGGTGTGTGCCTACTCGCGAAACGCGAGGATTACGGCGGTGAGTTGAGAATGAGCGGTGATAGTCGTGATGAGCCGATATGTGCCGCCGGATGGATAGGAAGCGAGTGTCGTGGGAGGGATATCGATGCTGAGACGATACGGATGCTGGGAAGTCGTAGGATATGCAGCAGACAGTCAAGACGCCTGATCGTCGGCGCAGCGCTGTGATGGATGCGCTGCTGTGCGAGCTGGGGGATGGACGACCAATCGTTCACATCCCGAAGAACTTCCTCAACCCTACTGCCAGGGTTGGGGTGCTGTTGCTCCGCTGCCTGCCGCCCACTCGGCCAGTCGAGGGGCGGAAGATCTGGCGGAGGTCCTCGTAAGTTGCGTAGGTGTCCCGCGGGGACTGGGAAATGGAAAGCAGGCTGAACGCGTTGGGTGCCGCGGGGGCTGTAGGGAAGAGCGTAAAGGCTGGTGCGGTAGTGCAGGACATGTCCGGTGATTTTATGAGGGCGTTAAGATGTGATGCGAGTATGGCTGGATCGTCGCAGACGAGTCGACAGTCGGATGGAGATTTCACGCCATCGAGCACGGGCTGCTTAAGTACCGTGGCGTCGAGGCGATGCTGTAGGTCGTCAGAGGAGGGGAGTGCACAAGCCTTACCTATCTCGGAGACCGCCCGACGAGCGACTACAAGGACCCACAGGACGGAACACAAAACACGCGTTTCCTGGAGAACGAGGCGGCGCGAGGAAGGCCGACTCACACAAGGCGAACAAGGGCGCGCTGCTGCATCGCGTCGCACGCGTTGTGGGTGCCTGTTTGGTTCCGCCGCCCTAAACACTCACATACAACGCTCATTTTCTTCGAACTCGACGACCAGCCCTTGTTCTCCTTGCCCTTGTGCACGCAGTGGACGTACCTTTCTCAGGAAGATAAAATGGTGAGTGGCATCTCCGCAATGAGCATTGTCTATGATGCTATCATATTTCCAAACATACGAACGCTTCGGCGTCATGAACGTACCTTACTCTACAACGGTATCTGAGTCCTTGTCATCTTCTTGTCAAGTTATTACGGATGCCATGCTGACTACTCTACCCTCAGTGTGGTGGCCGTGATTTTTAGTGGCCAACGTAATTTGCTGGTGTCCCGTCAGCGCATTGGCTTCTAGTGCGGTGCAATATCCGGTCTTGTGGTGAGTTATGAATCTCGCACTCAGTGTTGTATCGATATCGTGCCGCGCACGTTTCTTCTATGATGACACCTTTATTCACACTGTATGAACATTGGTGCCTGGCACCTCTGTTTTGAATGAATCATTTTCTACAACGGTATCTGAGGTTCACTTTGTCATTCGTCCGAGTTCTTGTGACATCAGGTCTTTTGCTAACGATGTTCCCTTTTCGCAAGGTCCCACCAGTGGTTCCGCTATTTATCCAAAGTACTATATGTCAAATTCAGGTATGAGAATGTTGTCACCCTTGTTTCTGTGTCCTCCGTGATATGCATGGTCTATCTGCCACATGTATGATACGAGATAGTGCATCTATCGAGTATCCGTTTAGCTTACTTGGTTCTAATTGGATCGCAAATCGAAAGAGGTGATATGGCACCAGGAAAAGCTTCCATGTTGGCACCGGTGCTATGATGGAAGATCGATATCGTCTTCAAAGGCGTCAGGCGGTACTTGGCCTTGTATCTGGCTCAAAGCTCCTTTGAAGACGTACACAAAAGGGCCCGACTTCACAGGAGGTGGTGTGGACTGATACGCCACGGGAAGATTGCAGCGGGGGCAATGGAAGCGATACTGCCGTTCGTGCCCCTCTTGCCTATCCGTGGCAGCACATGAGTCAGGGGACAACTCAGATAGAACGGCACCAGGACCGACCGTTCAACAAGGACCGGGTCCTTGGCTGTCGCATTCAACTTGAAGACTTTTGCCTTGCCCTGTTCGCTATCCTGGGAACGTATAACGACCGCTCCGTCTGTGGTGCGCCGTGGCAGAGAAGCCAAACTTTTGTCAATGACAAGCTACAATATACTTCTGTCAGTCCCTGCTCGCTGCGCACGCCGAACGGGTGACTCACGACGAACTCGCCGCAGATGCAATCTGCGCTCATGCCCCATGAACACTAGTCCATCAAGAGAGAATTGAAGTACCTACAGTAGACGCGCAGGGCGGCGGTCGATGATGCTGTGGGTTGCGCTAGGGAAATGTTTCAGAACCTCAGGGGTGACGACCGATTGACATTAACCACAACTTGACACTGACCGTCTGCCGACGACGATACGGCCGAACGAGAGACTACTTTCGGCATGCTTTACGCGTAATATGACCGAGGAAGCCGGAGGAGGCGGGGGAGGCAGGCGGGCTTGTGGACGGAAGCAAATGGGAGGTCGGAGTCGGTTCGCCCAAGGGGCAGATCGCGGAGTGTGACGGTCTCTGAGTTAGCGTGTGACGGGCGGGGCGCGCCGTGACGTTGTCATGATATCTATCATTTCACGTGATCGCGGCATATTACGACCCGCTACGAAAGCTGTCCTTTGCTGTGCAGCCGTGTTCCCCATCCTTTCTTCTAACCGATCCTCGTTCCATTCGTCCCCACTCGCCCTCCTTTTCATTGCCTACTCATGGCGGAAAAGGATGCCACTGCACGCCTGCGGCGTGCTGTGAAAGGTAAGCTTGTCGGTGGCGCATACCGAGCGGAAGCTCACGGTTCGGCTAGAGAACAACCTCTTTCTGGTGAAGCGGCTCAGCAAGAGGACGGACATGAGAAATCCCGATCCCGCTAACAAACGTTATACTTCCCTTGCCTGGTCGGCGGTCCTCGGGCACGAAGAGACGTTCGAGTTCTTGCTGACGAACGGACATGATGATCACGAGTATAGCAAGGTCCGTGTGCCACTGCCAGGCTTCAACTTTTGCACACCACTAATACGGGAGATCGTGATTCTAGGACTCGGACAACAATACTATCTTGATACTTCTCGCAGACGCACGGCCTCCTGTCTCTGGCTCCTATGTGTCCGATTCCAGCGATCCTGACTTTTTGAGCGCTACACTACGAATGGCACGCCTGTACTATGATCGCTATCCCGACATACTGGACTGGGCAAATGTGGAGGGGAGGACGGCTCTCCACGTAGCGTCATTGAAGGGGAACGAGGAACTAGTGCGGGTGCGTGTTCTTCGTCAAGTCCGGAGCAGCCATCACTCACAATGATCCAAGATGTTGTGTGACTTGGGCGCTGATCATGACTTGGCGGACAATGAAGGGAATACACCATTGCACTAGTGAGAACCTTCAGCTGATTTTAGGGTGCTTCGCACTTACGCCGTGCCACAGTGCTAGCGCGTGGGGTCATATACCTGTATGTAAACCCGGCTTTTAATCGGGATTCTGCTAACAAAATCACAGGTCGTACAACTGCTCATCGAGCGGGGTTGCCAATACTCGGCGCGAAACAACGAAGGGTTTACACCTTCTGATTATGCATACTCGTGAGTGGAATGCACATGTTATGCAGTTGGGTGCCTGACCTTCTTAATAGCATTAGCACGAGGGACACGCTGCAAGATACCGCTCGAATGCAGTTTGAGAATAACAAAAAGGCAAGACGGAACGTCTTCGCTCAAGCTGCAGCAAGGGGAACCGAATGGGGCACGGCATCGGGGCAGGCTCTTCCTCCGCCTCCATCTCGCGCTTATGGGTATACAAATGAGTCTTCTGTGCGGATGCGCAGTGGTTCAGGAACGAGCCGCACAACCACAACATCAGACAGTGATACAAATGATGTTACCCCACCCGGGCAGTCATCGCGAAGTAGACCGTCGTTTTCGTCTTCACTATCACCTTCACGTCAACCGATATCGTTGCCTAGTTCACATTCGCCAGCTCCACCGTCCGGGAGCTCCTCCAGTAGCATGGTCTTTCCCTTCACGTCGCCATCCCAAGCTCCGTCTGTTGCTACATCGCTCATGCCAGGTCAGAATCCAGCGTCGGCGTTGTCACCGATAGCGACGCGAATGCGAGAACGAGACGCGGACGCCATGGAGAAGTACAAGCTACGTCAGCGCAGTGGAAGTGCTACCACTGCTTCCACGGACAACCAGTCACAAAATGGGTCCAACATATCCCCTGCCGGACTATTATCACATGGGGATGACCTCAAACCGTTGAACACGCTTGTGACAGTCGGGTCCGTCGCACCCCGACGTCGGTTACGACCTTCTGCTTCTGCAGCACAACTGCGAAGTAGCCCACAAGCTCCCACATTCTCGCATAACAGCATATCGTCGCATCAGGAGACGTTGCGCAATCGTTCTGGTACCAGTCCTGCGATGCTCAACAAAGCAAACCCGCTCGCGCCATCGCCTACACCGGAGACATCCGCGCTGCCTACTCCCACACAGGGTTCGTTGTCGCGAACCCCTCCGTCCCGCGCCGGCTATGCGGGATTACCATCTCGCGTTTCGGAGGAGCGACCTGAGCGGGAGCGCGCAGCGGCTAACCCTTCCACGACCACGACAGCGCCAGTACATTCACGGCGACTGCCATTCAATATTCTGTCTTCACACAAGACAAGCATCGATCAGCACATGACCGCGGGCGGTCACCGAAGGAATGCATCTGTAAATGCGGCGGTTCGATAGGGGCGAGGACCAATGCCTGAGTAATACGTATACGCCTGGTATTCTTATGTTCTTGGGAGATGGGGGTTGTACGGATGTAAACCACGTGTATGCTTTGCTCTGTGCTCTGTCGCTGTGCTGCAATCACACTTCCATCGTCTTTTGTCATCCTCGAAGCTTCGAAGACGTAGTGATCCGTACGTACATCCAGTGCAGGAGAATGCGAGGGAGTGCGCGTGACTGACTCGGAGGCATGCGCGGGATATGCCGATTGACAGTAGTACCGCCGCTGCTGGTCGTGTTAGTCTGTATGCAACTCGAACGCTAAGGCTGCTGCAATCGCCGTGGCTCCCAGCATCTACCTCGTTGCTGCTCGCACCGTCCGTGCACTATACAGGTCGCCCACACAATGACTTTTCCCACCAGCGCGAACGCAGATCCCGACGACCCGACAAGCCAGATTGCATGGCCGTCGAGGAACTCAAAGCGTAGCCGGAGGCTGTCGGAGGAGGACATCGTCTCGGAGAACGGGCACGATCCAAGTCCGGGACATGGTAAGAGGACGACGAGCAACGACCACGATCCAAACGGGCGAAGACTGTCCACACTTGATCTCATCAAGTTGAGTGTGTCCATGGCCGGATCGCAGGTTGCGTGGACGGTTGAGTTAGGGTAGGTATGCACGTTGTTCATCTCGGTATACGTGCCTGACGCTGCGCGAAGATACGGGACCCCGTTTCTGCTCTCCCTTGGACTTTCAGAAACGCTAACAGGTCTCGTTTGGCTCGCGGGGCCTATAAGCGGCCTAATCGCGCAGCCCATGATAGGTAAGTTCTGAATTGTCGTTTTTGGCACACCCATGTCTGACGTCGCTTGGTTGACAAGGTGCCATCTCCGATGCATCCACATCGAAGTACCGTCGACGATACTGGGTCGTACTCTCGACCATCGTCCTCATCATATCTACAACCACATTGGCTTACTGTCAGAGCATTGCCGCGTTCTTTGTCGATATCATGGGGGGAGGGGCTGGGAGCTGGGATCCCAAATGGGCGAAGACTGTAAATTGATTGTCTTCTCAAATGGCTTTTTGACTGATTTTGAAGCCAAATCTAGGTTAAGAACACCGCTATCGGACTGGCCGTTGTCTCATTCTATCTGCTGGATTTCGCACTGAATGCATTGCAAGCATCTCTTCGGAACCTACTCTTGGACGTCACCCCTCCGGAACAACTTAACGCTGGGAATGCCTGGCACAGCAGAATGATCAATGCCGGTAACATCATCGGTTTCGGATTTGGTACGACCCATCCTTTGCAAAGGGAACCTGCTTCTCATGATACGTACAGGATTTCTTCCGTTGGCAGATCTGCCTGTCCTGCGCCTTCTAGGTGGCGATCAGTTCCGCAAGTTCTGCGTCGTCAGCATGGCAATTCTCGTCCTCACCGTTTGGGTTACATGTTTCACACAAGTAGAGAAAGAACGCGAGCCGCGAAGCATAGAAAAGGGGTAAGCAAACTCGATCTTGTTTGTGATTTCCTCGCGAACTTCAAAGTTTAGAAGTAAGTTGCGGGACATCGTCAAGAACATCTACAATGCGGTTGTGAACTTGCCCAAGCCTATTCGCCGTGTTTGCTATGTCCAGCTATTTGCGTTTATGGGTTGGTTAGTAAATAATTCATATCGCGCTGGAAATTTTCTGACGTTACATTCACAGGTTCCCCTTTTTGTTCTACGCGTATGTCCCAATTGCCTATTCCTGAGCACTGCGATTCTTAAATTGTGAAACCAGAACTACCTATGTCGGCCAGGTCATGGCGTATGAACTACAAAGGGACCCAGATCATGACACTGCGACAAGAATGGGAGAGTTCGCCATGCTCATCTATAGTATCGGTGCGTAGTCCAATGTCGCCATCGGTCAGAGTGAGACTAACAGAAACGGCGTTCAGTGGCTGTCGTTGCTGGTGCAACTCTACCCTACCTTGCACGACGTGACCGACGGCTGCTCGGTCAGGAAGAAGATGAGGACGAGGAGACGGAGATCTCACGTCGGAGAGGTACTGTCCGTCAATGGAGGGCGGAGGCTGCTCTGAAGGGAAAGGCATTAAAGTTGCCTGTGATGCCGTTTTTGTTGCGGAACATCTGGACAAGTGCTATGGTGTTGTTCGCTCTCCTCACTTTCTCGACTTTCTTCATTACGAGAGTGTCGCAGGTACGTTGTGACTGCTTATTCACGTGATTTTTCATACTGAAGTAATCGCAGGCCATCGTCGCAATTAGTCTCATCGGCATCTGTTGGGCTATCGCTTGTTGGGTGCCGTTCGCGCTCATCATGGAGGTATTGTTCTCTGCCCGCCCCAATTATATTTAAACTGACCGACCGCGAACGTTCTAGTTCTTGAAAGAGCGGGAAGTTGAGGTTGCAGAAGCATTATCCAGACCAACGTCGCACAGCAGGACAAGGTCTACTCCTGCCCTCAGCACCATGATACCTGCGGCCGACGAGCAGTCGCCCCTACTTCGCCGTCGTTCATTTGACGAAGCCGACGCTGACGCCCCAGAGCCCGAGTCTGTCGCCGGAGGCACGATCCTTGGCATCCACAATCTTGCGATCGTCTTCCCGCAGTTCATTGTACGACCCTCACAAAGCCGTGAATCTGTTATAAGTGCTGACGAATTCTGCAGATTGCTCTCGTGTCCAGTGCGATCTTCCATGCTGTGGACGCTGACGTCGACGAGGATCCATCTCACCACACGACCTACTATGGCAAGAACGGTGTCGCGTGGGTTTTGCGTTTTGGCGGTCTCTGCGCCCTTATTGGCGCGATGTTCGCGCGCAAGGTGCCCCCCACTCGCACAGAGAAGGAGATGAGGCGGAGGCACGCAGAGCTGAAGCTGCTCCAAGAGGAGGGTCTGCCGTGAGGTGGTTTCCGGGTTTCCGTCAGCGTTTGTGTAATCGTGGTTGTGCATGTACAGTATCTACGCGTACTAGCTCACCGTGTCCGGCGCGGCACGGTTCAATTATATAGGTGCCATTTTGTGGGCCTAGCTGCCCATGATACACATCGCGAAATCCCAGTCATCGTCGTCGCGTGAGGATATGAACCGACATGGAATTGGAGTGATGGGTGGTTTCTCAACGTGCTCGAAGAGGCAGTCATAGTATTGAGAGACTGCAATCACATGTCAGCCGAAGTCCCGCGAGACACCACGAACATACATGATTGAACTCTGTGTGGCCGGTAGAACAGACGGATGGAGTGAGCGGTGGTCAACGTTCGACCCAATTGAGGGATGTCTTGATGCGCCATCTCCGGGTCACTGCCGCGGAAACAGAGGATAGTTATTGCTGACGAGTTTTCTTCGAATCTCGAAATTTCCCAGTGCACGCAAGAGCCATCGACACCTATCAAATGGCCTAAAGAAAGTTAGTGACCGAGATTAATCTGCACCACAGGACTACCTTGGTGAAATTTGGGTGTTACAGAACGGAGGACTTCGTCGTTGTCGTCGTCGTCGTCGAGACATTGTCCCGTGTGATAGAGAGCTTGTTTTTCCACCAAAGCGCCTTTTGGGAGAGCAGGGACGACCACAAACAGCGTCGGAGCCGTTGTATCCTGCGGATTACCATGAAGCGACCTCAATATAAGGTTGAGTCCGAACACAGATCAAACACGAACCTGTACATGGGACTGGGAGGCTTTCCGAACGTGAGGCACATTACTCGTATCAGTGAGCCAGTAGATGATTCCTTGGACATGACCCTCCCATCCTCCACCGGAGTTGTGATTGAGCGCAGTCACCACGCGTTCGACATGCTGGAACGAAAGCGCCGTCTCTAGAGCTAATGATGGAGGCGCAGGTAGGCTGAGATTGCTGGGGACCAGACCGATTTGTCCTGACACAAAGATACGCTGATCTACCTGTGGGTGTAGGCTGTGAGATCTGCGAGAAGAGGTCATGGTGAACATCTCACTTACTGTGATGGCTTGAGAGTAGGGGCCTATGTTCGCAGGAGCCCAGTAGCTCAGTCCCTGTACATGAAGCGCCTGTCGGTCCGGAGGACTCTTCTCGGCATAGCCTATGCAGTCAAGTTTGACCCTGAGAGGTGGCGGTAGGTCAACAGCGATGCAAGCGCGAGCAGGCGGACTAGCTCCGAAGAATTTTGCGTATATAGCGTTCATGCGCGCGAAATGCTCCATTGAGGATAGTAAGATATTGATGTAAGCAATGTGTGATAGCTGCAAGGAGTATTTGGCGAGATGTCCTGAACGCTTCGTCAATACGGCACATTGTAACCTGGACAGTGAAGAATTGCACCTTGCAGAAGCTGAAAACATTCTGTGACTTCTTCCTCGATGGAAACGTCACTTTGAATCTCGCTGGTCGTTCTCGAGATGTTGCTGATCGCCACCGATTGTCCGAGTTGTTTACTGCAGGCACCAATACTTGGGAAGTCATCTGCAAATGATGGTTCTGGTCCATTCTCGGCGGAAGACGGGATAGCCGACAAGGATTCTGTAACTACATTGTAAATTGCTTGCTGTGTTGGTGATAGCAATGGGGGAACAATGAGATCTAGCGGGAAGTCCGTAGATTTCTGCTCCAAGACAGCGCCTTTTATACGAAGATATGCGACCGTGGCGAAATCGTTGTCTGAATGGATCACAATTTCCGTCTCCGTCCTGGGCTCGGCAATCAGCAGATATAAAACAAGAGCATCACACACTCACAATTTGATGTGGTATTTGAACAGAGAACAATCTAGAGTCAGAGACTCATATTCACCGCCCTCACCGCAGATGTGAGAGCCATAAAGGTTGTTCTGTCTCGGTAGAATATCAGCGATACACATATCCAGTCTATGTCAATTTCCACCAACCAATTTCACCAGAGTCTGTTGCATCTCGGCGAGAGTCTTCCCGAGGTGCTTCGCCGTCAGTCCAATGCCTGCAACTTTGATGAGGACGGCTTCCATTCCGGCATTTATCATCTCATCGAGAAGTTCCGCTTGATCCCTCTGCCATAGGTAACACAATGGTGTCAAGGAGAGGCGTCGACATCTAATGGGAGAACCTGCTGAGAATGTGTCGATCTCAAAGTCTGTCTCTCTTACACATGTTCCACGCGGACTCGCTGGTAATTGGACAGAATTGCGCCTACGGACACACCTAGGATATCAGGGTGCGCATTCTGCAGATGTAGCCCGTTCAGTCGCAACTTTGTCAGACTAACATATCCTCATAGTTACTTTGACGGTAGACAACAACATGAACAAGTCTTCGGTCTCATCTCCTTGGACGCCGCCGTTCTGAGTGGGGCTCCTGCCGCCGTACTCGGAGCGTTGCTCCACGGCCGCGCCAGAGATGACCCTTCTGTACAAAGGCACATCCAGAGCTCGAGCGACAAATTCGATAGCATCTTGTCCTACTGTCTGGTAGAGATACGAATCGAGTTCCTCTGATTGAGAGGCAGTCGGAACGAGTCAAGGGTTTGACACGAGATGCAGCAGACCTTTGCCGTGTTCGGGACCTAGAGAGGCTGCAGCGACGAGATGGTGACCATTTCTTGAGCAGTGAAGGAGATTGTAGCAACTGTCTTTTCCTCCGCTGAGCAGAGCAACGTACTTCATGGCAGGAGACGGTGCGGTGGCGGACTCGGAGTCATTCGCGATTAGATTATCTACTCGCGTGTCGCTCGCGTGACGCAACGCGCACCATAAGCTGCTTGCTCAGACCTCACCGTAGCCGTCACTCTCCCCGAGACCACTTTGTTTCCTTGCTACCATCATTGTCTACTCATCCCAACATCTCTCACCGACAATGGCCTCGAATCTCAGCACCGCGATGGACATTGATGAGGCCGCAATCGACGAGGGCCTGTACTCCCGTCAGCTGTAAGTCACATCTTGCATGCCAGTGTCGCTACGGAGCGCTGACCTCACTCTTACGACTAGCTATGTGCTCGGACATGAAGGTGGATCATCACAGGGCCCTATTGGAAAATTTACTGACGACTGCCTCAGCTATGAAGCGCATGGCTGCTTCTAATATCCTCATTATTGGGGTCAAGGGTTTGGGAGTTGAGATAGGCGCGTCCACATACCACCGAAAGGCCGTAGGGCGCTGCTGACTGATGACATAGCCAAAAACGTTGTATTGGCTGGTGTCAAATCTGTCACAATTTATGATCCTGAGCCCGTACAAATTCAAGATCTCAGCTCTCAGGTGAGTTTAGCTTCCAACGCGTGCATTCGTGTTGCTCACTCGCATCCAGTTTTTCTTACGTGCGGAAGATGTTGGCAAACCACGTGCGGACGCTGCCGTCGCACGCTTGGCTGAACTCAACGCGTATGTCCCTGTCCGGAATCTCGGTGGTCAACCTGGGAAGGAGATCACCGTAGATTTGATCAAGGGCTTCCAAGTGAGCCAATCTCGATTTGCATTTGTAACTGTATTGATCGCATGTTAGGTCGTAGTGCTGTGTGGTGCCTCTCTGAAGAAACAGATAGAGCTTAACGACTGGACACATGAGAATGGAGTGCATTTCATCGCTGCAGAAACGCGTGGTCTATTTGGGTAAGTTTTTGTTCCCATCCACGGGTAGATTTCGTCCCTTATACAAATCTTCTAGGTCGGCCTTCAATGACTTCGGACCTAAATTCGCCTGTGTCGATCCCACCGGAGAGCAGCCACTGAGTGGGATGATTGTTTCCGTCGAGAAGGTTTGTTTCTTCGTATAGTACGATCTTTGGTAAGTACTAACATGATTTCAGGATAGTGAAGGGCTTGTAACATGTCTTGATGAGACCCGCCATGGCCTTGAAGACGGTGACTTTGTTACGTTCACGGAGGTTCAAGGTATGACAGAGCTGAATGCGTGTGAACCTCGGAAAGTTTCCGTCAAAGGGCCGTATACATTTGCTATTGGCGATACGTCTAACCTCAGCGATTACAAGACCGGAGGTATTTTCACGCAAGTCAAAATGCCGAAGATCATTGAATTTGTGCGAATGACATAATTGTCTGTATCGACGCATCTCACGCTACCTCTGTTGCAGAAATCCCTGCGGGAGTCTTTGCAATCCCCCGAATTCTTCATCACCGACTTCGCCAAGTTCGATCGCCCAGCCACACTACACGCTGGTTTCCAAGCTCTTTCAGAATTCCAGTCTCAGCAGCAGCGACTTCCTCGCCCGCGTAACGCAGAGGATGCCGCTGTCGTTGTATCGCTGGCGAAGAAGCTGGACGCAGACGTCGACGAGAAGGTGATCACTGAGCTGGCCTACCAGGCAACGGGCGATCTGTCCCCGGTGGTGGCTGTCATCGGTGGATTTGTGGCACAAGAAGTCCTAAAGGCATGCTCAGCCAAGTTCCACCCTATGGTCCAGCATCTCTATTTCGACTCGCTGGAATCTCTCCCAAACACACTCCCAACGGAAGCGGACTGCCAACCGCTCAACTCGCGGTACGACGCTCAAATCGCTGTATTCGGGAGGACCTTCCAGGAAAAGATCAGCAACCACCGTCAGTTCCTGGTTGGTTCCGGTGCTATTGGCTGTGAGATGCTCAAGAACTGGAGTATGATTGGCCTCGCGTCTGGTCCAAATGGTATCATCCACGTAACGGATTTGGACACCATCGAGAAGAGCAACCTTAACCGCCAGTTCCTATTCAGAGCAAAGGATCTTGGAAAGTTCAAGGCTGAGGTCGCAGCAGCAGCAGTCGCGGACATGAATCCAGACCTGCAGGGCAAGATCCTAAGCAAGCAGGAGCCGGTTGGTCCAGATACAGAGAGTACGCTGAATCTCTTATTCCATCTCACTTCTGTCCTTGTGTATTGATGCGCATGCAGACGTTTACGGCCCGGACTTCTTTGCTGCCATTGACGGTGTAACAAATGCCTTGGACAACGTGAAAGCTCGTGAGTATTTCATGCTACTGCGTTTCATCTTCGTCATGCTAACGTTATGAACAGGTCTGTACATGGATCAGCGTTGTGTCTTCTACCTCAAGCCTCTCCTTGAATCCGGTACCTTGGGAACAAAAGGCAACACACAAGTCATTATCCCACACCTGACGGAGTCATACTCCTCGTCACAGGACCCACCCGAGAAGGAGACCCCTTCTTGTACCGTCAAGAACTTCCCGAATGCCATCCAGCACTGTATCGAGGTGAGTGCTACCCTGTTCATGTTCGGTGATAGGCTAACTGAACGTTCTCCATCATTCTCAGTGGTCGAGAACCGAATTTGACAATCTCTTCGTAAAGCCTCCGCAAGCCGTGAACTCGTACCTGTCAGAACCCAACTACCTTGAGACCAACCTCAAATACTCCGGCCAGCAGAAGGAGCAGGTGGAACAGCTTGTGTCGTTCCTTGTGACGGACAAGCCTCTTACGTTCGAGGAGTGCATCGTCTGGGCAAGGCTGCAGTTTGAAGAGCGGTACAACAACGCTATCCGGCAGCTCTTGTACAGCTTGCCAAAGGACGCTGTCACCAGTACCGGCCAGCCATTCTGGAGCGGTCCGAAGCGAGCACCGGACCCGTTGAGTTTCGACCCCAATGACGTGAGTGTCAACTTGAATGGATGACACGAATGTTGACATATATGGTCTGAATAGTCTGCCCACCTTCAATTTATCATCGCTGCCGCCAATCTGCACGCATACAATTACGGCTTGCGGGGCGAAACGGATCCGACGATCTTCAAAAAGATCGCCGACGAGGTCATTGTACCGGAGTTCACGCCGAAGAGCGGCGTCAAGGTTCAGATCAACGAGAACGACCCAGCACAGGAGGCCGGAAGCGGTACGCACTATGACCTTATGACAGGTCACTTGAACGCTTGTTGATTCTGCTTTAGATGCTGGTGACCTTTCGAACCTGATGAAGCAGCTTCCTGCACCTTCGTCTCTGGTCGGGTACCGGCTCAATCCTGTCGAGTTCGAGAAGGACGACGACACCAACCACCACATCGACTTCATCACTGCCGCTGCCAACCTCCGAGCAATGAACTACAGCATCCCGGTGGCCGACCGCCACACTACGAAACAGATTGCCGGGAAGATCATCCCTGCAATCGCGACGACGACGTCTCTAGTCACAGGACTCGTATGTCTGGAGCTTTACAAGGTCAGTTCACAATCATTGGCGGCGTAGCGTGGATCTCAAACTTTCTTCGCCGCAGATTATCGACGGCAAGAACAAGGTAGAGGACTACAAGAACGGCTTTGTCAACCTGGCGCTGCCATTCTTCGGGTTCTCGGAGCCCATTGCTACTGCCAAGCACAAGTACGGCGAGACAGAGTGGACTCTTTGGGACCGCTTCGAGTTCAAGAACGATCCTACGCTCAAGGAGATCGTAGAGTGGTTCCGCAAAGAGCACAAGCTCGATATCAGCATGGTCAGTCAAGGCGTGAGCATGCTGTGGAGCTCGTTCATCGGCAAGAAGAAGGTGCGTAGATTTTGAACGAGATATGTACATCCGTGTATTGACATTGTGGTTCAGAGCGAAGAGCGTTTACCCCTCAAGTTTAGTAAGCTTGTGGAAACTGTCAGCAAGAAGCCTATTCCCCCTCATACCAGGCACCTTATTGTTGAAGTCATGGTCTCGGATGAAGAAGGCGAGGACGTTGAGGTAAATTCTTACCCTGCTACTTGCCGCCGTTCCGGGTCCTAATCCTTCGTTACAGGTACCCTTCATCGTCGTTCATCTGTAAAGTTCCGCGGGGAAGAACGCAGAGTTGTCCACACGAGTAGAAATAACAGTGAAATTGTAGCTATATAGGTTCAATAAGTTCCATGTTCGAATTGAAACGACCTGCCGACGGATTCTGAGATGAATGTCAGTCTTCCGGATCAGGCTGGCGGCTTTGGAGACGGAATGCGCAGTGCACAACAGTACGAACGGACAGCATAATTGGTCTCCCATTGTCGACATATACAAGCTCGAACAGCTTTGATGTCACAGAGACGCGGCGAGGCACATGACTACCTACAAGCAACGAAGCACGAACAGCAGGGAGCAAGGGAGAGGAAGATGATAGGGGGATGGTACGGGAGGAGGAAGCACTTGAAACAGATAGCGAGGATTGCGAACGTAGGAAGGGCTGCGAGGATCGTCAGCTGGGTGGGGAGGGACGGGGGAGGGATACAGAACGTGGGATTTTCTCGTTATATGATGTTTTTGCGATTGGGGATGCAGAAACGATGAACGTGAGAACAACACCAAACAGCAAAGAAGACGTGAGAAACATTAGGGTAGTGAAAACATCACAGTACCGGAGACAAAACTTTGTACACGAGGAGTTCCGACGGAGACATTGAGATCGAGTAGGCCAATGGAAAATGTCCGATCAGGCGTGCAAACCTCGGAATGGCGATCACTAATAGCGGCAGATACCCCTATAGCCGATGACGACGTAGGGCCGCTGTCCCTTTAGGCGAGGTCGGGGGGAGGTGGAGAATATATACGAGATGCGATGATGTAGACAATGACGACTGGTTGAGACGAGAACGAGGCAATCCCGGGAGACAGGATGGATATGTCGGCGGATAGTGGGAGAGCCCAAAGAGCAGAGCGAAATGTGCTGATGATATGAGACATGAACGAGAACAGATCCGTGACAAAAGCGAAACTGGCTAGCGCGAGTGAAGCGAGTGGAGACTGAGCGCCCTTGCGCTGGCGCGAGGGGGCCCATGTGGGTAGAGGTAGATTACAAGAGGTCGGCAGCCGAAAGGTATGATAGTGAGTGATGATGCACGAGATTTAATCCCGCGTCTTCACGAAGGATCCAGGAGGCATTTCTATATCTCTGGCGTCCATCTAGAGTTGGTGCCGACCATATTTACACCTTGAGGGAACACTGATGAAAGTCGAAGGGCCGATCGTGGTACGCAGAATACCGGGAAGGTTCCAAATTCGTCCATAGGCTTGGGGCAGGCGCAGGGGGCAGGTATCGATTCTCCGACAACCGAACATCGCTATAACCCTGATCGTACCTCGTCTGTGAATACGATCGGAAGCGACCCTGAGACTGTACGCCGATTGCCTGGTTGTACGACAGGGAGTGAGAGCGTGTATGCATTTGAGGATGAGGGTAAGTGTAATCGAAGCCGACCAAGTAGGGTGGCGGAATATGGTAGGTGGGAGGCGCAACGTAGTCTTGTCTTCCAATGAGCTCCTGCTTCGGAGGGTATCCACTGAACGACCAAGCTTGACGATGATGATCCACTACCTGCGGAAACGATACCATCGAAGGCAACGACAGGTGAGCAACCGGCCGCGGCGCGACATACTGCCCATGCGCCCGAGTACTGCGAGCAATGGGTTCATCTCCCTGTGGGCTCCACTTCGCTGGGGGCGGCAACTGTCTGTCTTGCTCAAGCACCTTTTCTGAAAGGTGAGGGCGCTTGATAGATCCCGCACCGCTAACACGGCGCCTGGGCAGGTACTCTTCGCGAAGCGGACCATCCTCGTCCAGATCGATCTCCAGCACATCAACGTCGTTGTCGTAAGCATGTTCTGCCTGCCAACAGTCGTGACCTGAATCCTCGAGACCCACGAAAATGGGTATGGGAGGTCCTGATATGCACAGTTCGTTGTCACAGTGACGGGTAGAAACTGGTACCTTCGCCTGCAGCAATGTGTCGATAGCTTTACGCACGATGATGTGAGGATTGGACGATGGCCGCGAAATGGGCTGAGGACAAGATGGCGACGATAGTGACGCATGATACTGGGACAAGTCGGACAGCCAGTCCAACCAGTCTTCTGGCGAGATGGAAAGATCATACTTGAAGATATCCAGTGCAAGCTCCTCCAACTTGTTCAGAGAACGAATGGGTACGTTGGAGATTGTATGCCTAAAGGTTATTATTTCAACAACGTGTCATATGAGCACTAAACAGTCACTCACCAAGTCTTGTTAGAGAATGTGTGGTCATCCAGCCACTTGTTGGCCAGCATGCACCCCAATAGAATGAGCCGGAATGGTGCATAAGACTCGATCGCGTCTCGGCCAAAGCTCATGTGTGCTTCGCCCAGTAGCTCCGTCCTGAAGCGGATCTCTCTCGCATGCTCAACAGAATCGAGGCTGGCAGGGCCAAAGAACACCGGCAGCCGCACAATGTACCAGAGCGCCAGAAAGACAGCCGACGGTTGCAACAGCGTGGAAAGGAGCATCGCGTGAGTCGAGCTGGCTACGTGGCTTGGCATAGCACTCGGAAAGCGCCTGTCAAATGCCCTGTTCGAGAAACAAAGGATGAACAGCCATTTCAGATGATGTGACTTCGTGAGACTTACCAAGGTTCGGCGTAGGCGGAAGGCAGCTTCATTCCATTCGTGCAAACTTTCCATACGTAACTGGAGATCCACTCTGACAGCGGCTCAGCGAGCTTCTTGTAAGCAGCCGTCGCAGTAGGGGTGACGACAGGTTCGGGTGCCGGTGCCTGGATGTGATGTCCCACTTGCTGGTACGCCTGACAATGATAGCATGCAGCACCGCAGTACTCGTCTTGGTAAGCGTATTGAGCCCCGTGAGGTATACCGCCCGAGCGAGTTGTAACATAGATGGGCTGCAGCTGCGGAGACTCCACGACCCGATCGACGTACTCTGCGAATGGAGTACGGGGCCCAATGGGACTGGAAGCGGGATCGTAGGCGTGGACAGGGTCGGGAGACATGTCTTCGATGACGGGGGTGAAAGCTCCGCGCTCGTACGCTTGCTGAGGATACATCTCGCTGGGAACAGCGTCATGATATGCATGCTCGCCCTCTCCGTAGTACTCGCTGTAATCCATGGGAACACCGTGCGCTCGGTGGCGTATCTCGTCGTACTCCACGTCGCTGAAGGGGGAGACGGAACCCGTCGGGCCTTCATCGTCGCTTCGCCATCCGTTCATCTGCGTAGATCCCCCGCTCATCTCTTCATCCACGTCTTCTGGACAAGCAGCGTACATGTCGGTAGACGGAAAGGGCACAGCCAACCCAGTGCTGGCTATGAGGGTGGAGACGGGCGGAATACACGCTTGCGCGGGGGTTCCTTTAATGACCACTGCGTTGCCCGCAACGGCCAACCCTGCTTGAAAATCTCGAGGACCACTATCCGGATATCTACCAATATCCTCCTCCCAGATACGACGCGGCTTGTTCCTTCGCCAGGAGGGCAAAGAACTGATCCACTCCTCCCTCGTTGCGAGCGAGGGCGGAGGCCCTTGTGGAGGCAGAGGTAAGGAGTGAGACAGGTGCTGAAAGACGGACGACTCGTATGCAATGTCAGCAGATTGATTGATCTTGATTACGGGGTGGGCTGGCTGCTTGTTGTAAAGCGGAACGGGCACTGGCATCTGCAATTAGGAGTAGGAGCAGGAGGCACTGCAGACGCAACTGCGCAAGAGGAGCCGGGCCTGAATGGAGAGCTGCGGGCACGGACAAAGTTAACGAAACGGATGAAAAGGCGGGTCGTAAGGTAAGTCGTGAAGAGCTGAAAAGGCAGGAGTTGGTCGACGATAACGTCCGATAGTAGGACAGGTTGTGGCGAACGCGCAGCAAAGGCGTGCCTTTTGAGGAGTCGAGGAGGGAGAGAAAGGTAGACCGGGCGAGATACTAGAGCTGCACGAGCTGCTTCCCGACCTGCAAGAGAACCTCTGAGGGAGATCGATTCGAGCGCCCTCTCCTGTCGACGTCGACGTTGTCGTCGGAGGCGATGTGAAGGGAGACTGGCGGCGATGGACCGACGGAGGGGGGAGTCGGATCCTAAGGGGGGCCAAGATGGTGGTGGCTTAGGAGAAAATCCTTTCCAACGCACCGTCCCCTTATGTCGACTGTAACCCTTATGTAAGCGTCACACTGTGCGCAGGCAACAGGCTGCCGCCTGGCCACCTACGCAACCGTCTAATCCCACCGGCCTGACACATGTTCGTGTCTGAGTGCGGCAGTGTGCAACCCATTCTGTAACGTCCTAGCCATCATTTGTCACCGAATCGTAGAGTTTACAGGGGCGTTGGCCGCTCATACGCAAAACGTGGACACCAGCCACCAGCGCGCCGCACGCGTCACGCCTAACTGCCATCCCGCACACTGTGGCACAGAACCGCTATGGTTTTCCCTCAGCTGCCGTCCTACATGTCCAGCCAAAATCAGGAAAATGTAAACTCTCAGCAACAAGTCAGCCTTGACTCCATAACTCTTGGCCAGCTCAAGGCTATGGTCGGTTCTGCCCCCAAACCGAAGGCATGTCACCAACGTGCTTCAGTCCATTCCATTGAGTCGCCTAACAGGTGCGGGCGAGTAGCAGTCATATTATGATTTCAAGTATGACGACGAAGATACTGTCCTCAACGAGATCGAGGAATTCTATTCGTATGTAGAGATGCCCCAAGTTGCGGAGAACCTGAAGGCCTGGGAAGGATCCTTCCCTGGAGGTACGTGCGCGTTAGATGCACGGCCGTTCAGCCGTGCTTACCCCGAATCCAGCGTGGATTCAGACTCCATTCGCGCAGCGCAAGGCTCACGTCGAGTGGCTTCTTGAGAGTTTGGAACACCGTGATGCCGAGGTCCGCTTTACGAACGCCCGTCGACTCCTTTACGTGTTGCAAGGTGAGTAACGGGTGCAGTCTTTCTCCTGGACAGCTTATCGACGAAAGGCAGGCACCTTTGCGGAGACTTCATCACCGGAGCACCAATTGCACTGGATTTTCGAGAATTGCAAAGTGGTCCGCGCAGCCAACGGCCTGAGCAATATTGTCGAGGCTATCAAGATCGCTAGCTCGAAGCACGATCTCCTGTGGTATGTCCCACGTATATGAAGGATATGAAGGCAGTTGTAATCATCCCGACGCCTTCTTTAGTAGTCTTTCAGATGCAGATGCAGCCCACTTCAATATATCACCCACAGAGAAAGCGGATTTCATGGAAGAAGTGACGACAGAACTCTCTGTTTACCTTGGTATGCTCTATCACATGGTAGAAGTATTCAAAGGTCATGATGACTTCGCCGATGAACTTAGTAAGTCAGCCAACTGCGTCAATCATGTAACTGTCCTGCTGACTCCATAAAACACATCAAGTGAGCCTCGACCCGCCCCTGCCTGTCTATTTGTTCAATGTGGTAGCAGGTCTGCGCGATAAGAGTGCCAAGGGCTATCCTGTGAAGAAGGTGAAGTACGTCACACCTTCATCTGACGTGTCTTCTCACGTTCTTACAGTTACTTCTCGTTCTTTGGAAAACGATCCTGACATGCTGTGGGGGCATACGTGAGCTTGCACGTGTGAAGAAGCTTTCACGAGAACTAGCCGGGCTGGGGTCTGTCCCAGATGAAGGTGTGCCTGTTCGCAGCGAGTTAGTTTTCTACCTTCTTACGCGTGAGTAGCGGTACCTATCAAAGCTTCGCCTCTGGACCTCGAGGCCTTCCGTCAAGAGATCTCGGTGAAGTATCCTACGTTTACGCCTCCTCCCGTGCCAGAAGCACCACCTGCTCCTGTCATCACCTCCAAGCTTGCACAAGCATATTCCCCCATACCTGTCCGTCATCATTATGAGCACGATGACAACGATGCACATCAACAAGGCTTAGCACACAACACTCATGGACACCCTTTCCACCCTTCTCAGGCTAACTCATCATTCCGCACCGGTCCGCAGCCTGCAACACCGGCACCGACACCACCTCCGTCACCTAAACCGAAGAAGCAGCAATTTCAAACGGACCAGAATCGACCGTTTCTGTTCCCCTTCTCCGGAAGAGTGAAATACCATAATGCTCGGCTCGTCCCCTTCGCAATCGACGAGGCCGACAAGCTGTATTCCAGGCATATGTATGTGAGCTTGGCGTTATGGCAGATGTGGAAGACTAGGGAGGAATGTATGACTGTTGAAAGTGGTCTCGACGTCATGCCTGGCTCGGAGAAGCTGGTAGAACCTAGGTTACCTCAGCAGCCAGTGAGTGCGGGTTGTTGTTTAGTCTTCAGAATGCGACGGATTGACAGCATGCCAGCCGTCACCTCAGGACGAAACTACGGAGACTTTGCCCGATGTCACACTTCTGAACGCCATGATCATGGAAGCAGAAGCAGCGCTGGCCAAAGCCGAGTCTGCCGGAGACCAACGACGAACGAAGGAGAGGAAAGAGGATCTCATGAGGCTCAAGAGAGTTGAGCAGATCTATGTAAGTATCATTCGTTACCGGTATCTGACGGATCTAACAAGTGTGTAGAGCGCCGTTCTACCTGGCCTTTCGGGCTGGGTTATTGTATTACTCAAATTGCTCTTGGCGACCGTCTCAGCTTCCGCCGGTCCCCCTCAGTCTGCCACTTCTGCTGGTTTCCCACCTGGGGTAGCATCCCGTGAGTGGAGTATGATCGCTGTACAGAGTTCTCACCACTAACTGGCCTGCAAGCGCTTGACCAGCCCCCACCTCCACCACCAAGCCTGGATGAGATTGACGTGACTCGTCATCGAGAGATCACATCCAAGGCGGTCTCCGCGATCCTGCTCCTAACTCTGAAATGGTTCAAAGTATCTCGTGCGTACGCTCCGACATTCCTACGAAACCCATCCTGATTGTCGACCCTCTCCAGATGTCATGAAATTTCACCATCTGGGACAACTGTTGTTGGACACGAACTGCTTGTTGCTTATTCTAAAGATGTTTGGTCTGCAAGAGGTCTCAGTAACAATTCTTTCAAGAGCTGAAGCCCCTGAGAACAAGTGAATTTTATCGGGTGCACTCGATATAAGCCTGCTGATCTGTTCAGTTTCTTCCGGTACTGCCAGACCAACTTCGCGCAAAACCCACAGCCCGACCGGCCAGAAGATTACATGCTGAAGGCTCCCCGGCAGACCCAAACACGGACCACTGTTCTTCCCAACGGACAAAAACGCGAAGAAGAAGTTGATATGCTCACCGAATTCTCTTGGCGAAATTTCTTCTCGACGATCAACTTCGCCAAGATTATGCAAAAGCTGTCGAAACATCGGTCACACCGCATTCGGATGTTGGTGCAATACAAGAGTTCTGTAAGTTGCATTCTTACACGGGCGAAGGGCGTCGCGCTGAGCGCGTGATCACAGGCAGTACTGAAACGAATACTGAAAGTACAGCACCCATTGCTTCAACTTCACGTCCTGAAACTCATCAAGAGTCAAGTCCCGTTCTGCGGTCGGAAATGGCGTCAAAGTGCGGAGGTGATTGTTTCATCTGTGATTTGTACTGAATACAGCATCAGCAAACATGCAAGTCATAACTGCCATTTATCTGAACTGCCGTCCGGACCTCCGGGATGAATGGCTTACAGGTATTGAAGTGGACGACGTAGCTGATGCACAGGTACGCAATCCCGCAGTATCATGAGTCAGATGTTGAACTACTCCATTCTCAGGCACAAGAACAAGCGCTCCGACACTTGGTGAAATTTTGTAAGTTGAGCATGTTTGACGTGCGATTCATCTAACAACGCCCTCTATTCAGATAACAACAAGAGATACGGCACATCAGCGTCCTATCAATCCGGAGCACACAGACGCGCCGCCAGTATATCGCACCACCTTGAGGGACTGCATCCTGGCCCAGAATTGTCAGGCATCATTCGACCGGTAGGGACACCCAACAACGTCGATGCGGATGTGTTCCCGCCATTACGCGCGCAGGCACCCGATCCGTCGATCTTCCTCCCTTATGTTACCGAAGATATTGCCTTCGAAGAGGAATACGAAGAGTACCTGTCGGACCTTGGCTGGACAGACGAAGAATCGACCCACCAAGGACCTCTGTTCGCAGGAGGTTCTGCATGGCACCGGCTCCCTGAATACGCAGATATTGCGGATGGTATCAGTGACAGCGAGAGTATCGTTTCGATTGGCGAACTCGGTGACGAGGCGCGCCTGGATGTTGGGAGAGAAGAACGGGATGTTCCCGATGAGAACCTCAATAATTGGGAGGTGAGGTTATGCGCATATCTAACCATGCACTGCTGAACCTGGCTCTTTAGCATATGAGCCCCAAGACAATGGCAGCACTCGCGAAGTCTCCAGCTCATGGCCGCCGCTCAAGTTCTGGAGGCGGCCTTCGACCAGTCCTGCCATTTGAACTCGACGAGAGCAGTGCGATTGACGATGAGAATGATGATGATGAGGCCGAACTTGGACCTATGCCCCGGGAGCCCTCGGGCCCTTTCAATGCCGGTGCTGGGGTTGACGAAGTGGAGTATGCTTACGGGTAAGTCTTGAAGTGTTCTACCATGACCAGCTCGTCCTCACGATTAATTCCAGTGTGTGATACTGGAGTCATAGGCAGAGTCTGGCATCTGTACGTACCTACTGTACAAGGTCATCCATCCTCATGATCAGGGACCGCTAAGGCGGATAATCTGCGTTACTCGTGCCTATGCTCGAGCTTTCGGCAGTATTGTAGACCGTCTATAGGCCCGGATACTGAGTAATCTCCACCTGACAGTCATGGCTAGCTAGAGTCCGAAGTGACCCGTGGCTAAAGTAACCATGCTTGTGCGTGATCGTCTCCCACATCAACTTGTGCAAGCGATCGAGGATGGTCCGACCACACACCATACTGAGGCATGGTGATTCACGAGGTACACAAGACACATGAATAGGCCTAATGATACAGTGAATACACGTACGATCAGAGCACACATACTGATACATGACACAAAGAAACAACCAACATAGTGGAGCTCACACCGACCGTGACTCAATACACTGCCTTGGTCCTGGCGGCAGCCCATGGCGTTCCGGCCTCGTAGAAATCCATGCGGTACGTCCCCGCTTTCTCCTTCTCCCCTCCATCGTGTGAATCCATCCAACCGACCGCCTTGCCTACGGCTACCGCCGTCTCATAGGGGCTCAGCAGTGGCCGATCGAATGCGTAACCCCAGTCGATCGACAGGCGTGGACATGATGTCTGGACAAACGTAGCAATATGCGGGTTGAATAATGCGAGCTTCGCAGGCGAGAGCTCGGACAGGAGAATAGGCATGTAGGGGATCGGGGTACGTGCGGCAGCGAGCTGATGCGTGATCGCCTGGAGCTGCTTGAAGCTGCCCTGTCTTCCGAGCGTACCGAGCACGACACCCCATAGCGGGGGTGAGTCCTTGGCCGGGGGCACGATGCTGTTCTCGCCGTCTAGAGACGGGGTGGATGCAAACGCGTCTATGCTCCTCCGCGCAGTCTGCACGGCGTCGTCCCGCACCATCCGCATTTCGGTGTGGTTGTATCGCTCTCTAGTCAGCTTCTTGGAGTATGGGTCATATCGAAAAGCTGGCACTGAAGGATTGGCGATCATAATGGATTCAAGATGGAAGCGCCCGTCTCCTAGATAACTGCAGCATATGAAAAGTTGCATCTCAGCATATGATGTCTGAGGCAAAACAACTGATACCTACATTAAGGCATCAACGTCACCGAGCTGAGGTGCTGTGCACCCTAGAATCTCGCCAGGAGACAAAGGCTTCGATCTCGGAATGGTGGCATCGTATCTTCCCGTCCATAGTCTGGGGCGGTCCATGGAAATGGCATCTTTCTCGGGGACGTTGGATGAACCCTCGAGCATCCCTGCAAGAGGTGCAGAGTGAAGATCGGAGTATTCAATCGTCAAATCGTCCTTGAGCCGTGATAGTGCGGCTACGAATTGAATGGTTGATACTAGTGCGAGGCGGGTTGGCTCGTGCGACGAAGATGGTGAATCGGGGGACGTCTCGGTTCCATCACCTTGGTCAGGAGCCGGTCCTTCTATACGAAGGTGAAGACCTGCACCAAGAGGTTGACCAGCTGGAATTTCAGTATCCGATTCCTCGGAGGCTAGTAGTGTTCCGTGAAAACGTCGGCGGTCATTTGGAAAGTTAAGGCGGACGGTCTGGACCAGATGTGAAGAGTCGATGGCGATCTCGACAAATACGTAGAGTGTCTTTATTGTTGTCTGGTCAATTGGAACTACAACATTTGAGATGAGACAGAATAGATGTGAGGGAAATTAAACGTACCGAGGCAACTGTGTCCATAATGTACGAGCATATCGCAGCCGAGAGCAACCGCCGTGTAGTCATCTATGCAGCAGGCACCGTAGGTGACATCGCCCATGATTACAGTCAACGCGCTGGTAAACCTGTTCAACGCATGAGAAGACTGGTCTCGAATGGTAGGCAAAAAGAACCTGCGTACCGTTCAATGATGTCTGCAATCGTGCATGCAAACATTTGAAGGCCTTCAGGCATCTGAAGAGCCACCATCTGGGCCTTATTTTTGCGGACATGGTGGATGGTCTTGTGTATCTCGAACGAGTAATTCGAAGGGAGCTGTTTGATCGCGGCCTTGAGTTGGACATCATCCAGAATGTCCTGAGGGATCTGGTTTGCGACGGTCGAGAAAACACCTGGTCGCGAAGGGGTGGCAGACTTGCTTCCAACGAAGCGTTTACGAGGTTTGGTTGCATTGGCCTTGCCCGAGGGCTCACTGGGCCTTGCAATTCCTGGCATAGATGAATGTCGAAGCTACGAATTTCTCGATTAGATGGCTCGCGTAGATCGCAGAATTAATGCTCGTGACTACGCGTGACAAATGTGAGCAGCGTGTCACACCTCCCTTTTGCACCAACCTCAACGTCCAAAATGTCGACTGAGGCGAGAGGGCGTTCAACATCGCCACATCCACTCCACGATGGCGACGTGGAAATGGGTAATGGGAACGGGGCGGAGAAGCTGGACGCAAAGGTGGTCATTGTGACCAATCTCACTAGGAATGTGGTCGAGTCGCACCTCCGCACAATATTTGGTTTTTACGGCGACATTGTAAAAGTTGACCTCCCGCTCTTCGGAAAATGTACGTCTCTCCACCCATTTCATGTTTGGTATATGCTTAAGGCGCCACTTGCCACTAGCCGGACAGAACAGAGGGAAAGCCGCCCTCGAATTCGCGGACTCAATCTCAGCCCACAAGGCTGCCTCTCACATGGATGGAGGACAGCTAGACGGCGCCATCGTGAAGGTTGAACTATCAGAGCTTCCAGTGCGCTCGCGCTCGCGTTCGCCGCGGCCTCCTCCGCGTCCACGCTATGGTCGTGACAAGCCGCGGTCCCCCTCACGCTCCCCATCGCGTTCACGTTCGCCAGGCCGGGGCTATGGACGCCGACCCCGCTTCCCCGACAGCTATCGTGGACGACCGTTCGCTCGCAGAGGCCCGCCGCCGAGGGACACGTATCGGCCCGCCTCGCGCTCGCGCTCGCGGTCACCTATTCGGAGGGGAGGAGACCGTCTGGGTCCTCGGAGAAGATCACCTAGCTATGAGCGCGGTGGCACGGGCTTCCGGGTCCGTCACTCTCGCTCGAGGAGCTATTCTGTGCGTTCGAGTCGTTCGCGCTCGAGATACTCCTCGCGTTCGAAAACGCGCTCTGGATCCTATTCTTCCTACTCGCGTTACTCGCGGAGCAGGAGCCGCTCTCGTTCTGTCAGCCGAGGGAGGAGGAGCCACAGCCGTGATGATATTAGGGACAGTCGGTCGAGGTCACCCAAAGATTAGGTCGTGCTATCCTTGCTGTTTGAACTCTTTTAATTATTACGAAGGTAGCGTGTAACGTGCTTCATTACATCGTCTCGTGTGTGCATACTGTACATATGATCTAACGCGTTGTCCGAAAGCATTAGTCAGATGTCATTTAGTCGCTAGTAGCAGAGTCGTCGTCAGCGAGGAATGGGCTGGGTACCAATGGTCAATTACGCTGTTATGGACTTCAATGAATAACTTACGTATATTCGTAGTCATTTCGGATCGCATGAGACATCCATTCTTCATCGGCTTCCTGAAGAGGGAAACCTGGACCACCAGCCAAGCTGAGGATGACAGGCAGCAACACTAAACCGTGAAGAGCACCAGACACAATAAGGGACATCCACATGCGGAAGTAATAGATCTGAGAATGCCAATCAACCACCACCCTCGAATGAGATAACCAGGACTAACCTCCAGAAATCTCGAGCGTGTGAGCCCAAGAACACACATCCCAATAAATTTCGTGAAGGTGATACCTGACAAGACCTGATAAACAAGAATCAATACATGACTTTGTACTGAAAACGTCGGACATACCGAAGGGCCAACATCGACAAGTGCAGTCCACATGCGCTCATCACGTTCCTTCTGGCCTGCTGGATGATCGATAGGCAAACCCGAGCCGGCGCCCATAAACGCACGCGCAACATGTGCGCAGAACTCGACGGCGATGCCCAGGGAGATGACGAGGTTGACGAGGCTGATCGCGTTCAGACTGATGCCCCACACGCCCATGACGCCCATGACGCTGATCACCGTCAGCCCGACGACGCTCGCCACGATCGTGCCTGTCCTCCACGACCCGAGGAGCAGTGCAGTCACAAGCAGGACGGCGGCAAGCCCAAGGCCCAGGATCTGCTCCGTGATGGCGACGATGTGGGCGTACTGATCGAAGAACACGTAGTGCAACGAGTACGGGAACACGCTCATGCCGGTCTCCTGCGAGATGTCGTCGGCAATGCGGCGTGCGGCTGCGAGCGAGTTGATGAAGTCTGCCTGGGACTTCAATGGCGTGTGGAACGTGCGGAAGTGAGAGGCGAGCAACTCATCACCGTCAGGAGACAATGACAAGGCCGACCCGAAAGAGGCCTTCCCTGCCAAAGAACAATCCTCCGTGGTAGGCGACACCAGCCATTGGCGAAGGTAGTACATGAACTCCTCGCCCTCCGGAAGGCCATCCATGGTGATGTTCCAAGCTGGGTCCTTGTTGGCATAGCACATCTCGCACACCCTGAGCGAGTCCTTGTCACTACAAAACACGCTCGGGTTGCGTTTGCGCACGCGGCAGCACTTCGCCTGTTCAGGATCTAGCCAGTGCATGAAGTCGTCTATCCACGCAGCAGACGGCTCTGCGATAAAGGAAGACTCAGGTCGGTTCCGCTGTACCTCAAGGATGTTGGCGACCGAAGAATCTTGACACGTTGTGAACCGCCCGCACAGTTTCTGCTGGCCGGCCCGCTGCGACACGTTCACATCGTGGACCACAAAGTATACTGGAGGTCCAATGTCCAGATACGCGTCCACGCCGTCGAAGTACGGGATTAGATACGACTCGGACGGTAATGCAAGTCTTTGGTCTGATTTGAAGGTTCAGTTACTTTGACCATTTCACAGAATAGAAAGTATGACTCACCGAATCCCAACTCGAGATGCTGCATGGAGATTATTGACGCGACCAAGAATCCACTGAAAGTAAGTAACACGATGCCCTTCACCACGGGTCGCAATAGGAAAGGTGCATAGTGACGACGTATGAACCGTGCCAAGATGCCGAGACCGCTTCCAGAGGGAGGTTCGTCGAGGAGTGCAATTCGAGCCGGAAGATGTATGCACGGGAAACAGTCAACACGATTGGCCTGTGGTGAATCATGAGATCACAATTGTCCAGAGGATCGCGGTCTCGGGGCCGCCTAACTCACCTCAACGCGTTTCAGGTCGATCACCATAGCACTGACGAACACGGTTACTTGAAGGACGGCGTTCAAGAAAACACTCCCGGCTGCGTACAGCGCGAAATTACGGACGGCAGGCATAGGTACAAGAGCTCCCAGCGCAAAGGCCAATGTCTCCGTAATTGAGCTGAGTAAAATTGATGGGCCCATTTTCGCAAGGGTCCTCGCGACACGTTCCTCCGCAGACAGATATAGTGGCGTCGAAGATGCCTCAACAGAATCATCGTGCGAATGCAACGAGTCGAATTGCGAGCGGCTGCGCGACTGCGTCGGCGACATGGGAGTATTGGATCCGTAGGCATAGCCCTCTGCAGCCGCCGCCGCGTTGGGCCCGTGCAAGAGGTTCTGCCTGTCGAGCTCGTGCACGAGGATGAACACATTGTCAACACCGACGGCAAGTACGAGAAAGGGGATGACTTCTGCGATAATGAGCGTGACTTTCACACCCATGAACGAGAACAACCCGATGGATGATGAGATGGATAGGATGACGAGGGCAATGCCAAACAGTCCGAGCGTGAATTTCGAGCCGATGAAGAGCTTGCGCGGCAGTCGTGGGAAGATGCTTGGGGAGTTACGAGAGTCGATGGACATGGACGAAGAGGCAACACCATGCTTGAAAAGCTTGGGGAAGTTGGCGGCCCAATGTGCGATGGATGCTACAACACCCTCCTCGTGCGAGACCGCCCCGCTGCCCAAAGTCAACGATACGTAGAAGAACATGGCCAGATATGACAGAACAACGATTTTGACGTCCGTGTTCGTGCTCTTGTTGATCTCCTCTTCCAATGAGACACCCGTCGACCACGCGATCTCAAGTCCTGCCTCTCTCGGAGCTCTTTCGCTGAGGTCCTGCAGGTAGTTACGCAACGTCCGCTCCCATTCCATGGCGCGCTCCTGTTCCTCTTTGTCCAAAGAATCCGAAACGACGTAGGTCACAACCATTGCCTCTGCGTCCAAGTATCTCTTTGAGCCATCTGGATTCTCTGGGACCGCCCCAAGCACATATTGGGGTGCAAGCGGCTGCTGGAAGTCCGGAAGACATTGTACCGGCGAGTTGGCACATTCCAAAAGGCGCGACGCCCAGGTGTCCGGATCGTACATTTCGAGATCGTTACCGAACCAAGCACCGGCGGACTGGACAACACAATAGCCCTCTGGACCAGCGGGTTTAAAACAGACGTCCGACAGAGTATAGCCATTAGGCGACGAGCGCAGTTCGCGGATATCTTCTTCGACGTCGAGCCAGTACTTGAGATGGTCCCACGAAAGAACGGGGGAGTTACTTGTAGTCAGCGAGATATTCGTCTGCAATTCGTACGGCGAGACAGGCGAAGATGTGACGAAGATCTGCTGTGGTCGGTAGAATGGGCCGAAATGCTCGTCAAAGAACTCCTTTTGCAGCTTGCTTTCAGAGTCGGGCGCCACCCACAGGCGTACGGGGTCCGTCTCTATCTCGAACTTCTGCCATCCGAGGTTCAACAACCCAACGGCTGTAAAGAGTACTGCGAATGTCAACCATGGTGATGATGCCGTGAATATACCGAGGCGGTAGAAGCCGCGACGAAGCACGTTGTTGATTAGATATTGCCGTGGTTGGACTGTCTCGATGGGGTCCAAAAGCGATGCGCCGCGTCCTAGATTCCGCGACTCGGACTGTGTGCCAGTGGACTCTTCTCCGTCGACGTACAATGCAAGGGAGGAGGCTCCAATGAGACCACGCGGATGCGTCCGTGGTGATACCAGGTGCTCCGAAGCAGCGTCAGCAGAGAGTGCTACACGCTCGTAAGATTTCTCTCTTCGCTTCCGAATGCTGAATTGCAACGCGTATCCCAGGAGGAACGACACGACCGCTAATGAATACGCGAGGACTAGAACAAATGTCAGGCACGACATCGCACCGACATGACACGAAGATTCAGAGTTTGGTGGGGGAATGTACGGGAGTGATTGGCATACGTCGGGACAGTCGATGCAGGTACATCGACTGCCTAAGTCATTGCCGGAACAGTTCCGAGGTGTGGCGTCGAAGGGAGATATCTCTGGTGAGCTCGTAGGCGGATAGTTGATCTGGAAAGGACTGCCCATGTCCTTCTCGTCGCCCATGAACTTCAAGAACGCAGAGTAGTTCTTCGCGCCTCCACCAATAAGGTCCATGGCGTACCCGTTGGTGCTGCCTACCTGGATACTCTTGCAACTATCGAAGAAACCTGTTCCAAAGCGTTTCGAGACGTGAAAGTCCACGGATTTGACGGCAGTCTGTCCCGTGCTGGACTTTTGGGTAGAAGTGACGTCCAGGAAGGTAGCCTGGTCCGGAGAGCATGTGAAGGAGCACCAGAACTTCCGGAAGTTGTTACGGCAGGCTGGACAGGACGAGATGATGTTCTCTGCCATACCGAGGTTGTCGCGCATCGTCTCCAGCTGACTGGTCGTACAGCATGTCGGACCCTGCGCAAAGTCCGCTCCACAGAGCGAGACGAGAAGGGCGCGGTCCACATCATCCTGTTGTATGGCGACATAAGCAAAGGACTGTGTTCCAGATCAAGAGGTATACTTGCCTCGGACGCAGTGCCATTGTAGGGACACGGGAGGGGTTTTCCGAAAGTCTTTGGGCCGCAGGCACCGCGCATAGCGCAGTGGCCATCTTCGCCGAGGGGCATGCTAGTGTCGTTCCACACTGTGGTGGTGGTCGGGTTGTGAGGATGGCGGTCTGAGAGGAGCCAGGATGAGTCGCCGGTGCCAGAACGCGCGAGTCGCACGAGCGCGGGGAAATGGAAACGCGGAGGAGATTACGTCATGTCTATCCATTTCTGGAACACATCCACGAACGGTCATGTGATGCCCCCGCAGTGAACGCGACCGCAGCGCGATCCACGCGTTCCTCTTGCCACCATGTCCTTCCCACCCAAACGTCCTCTCACTGAAGAGAAGCACTCCGCCCAGAATTCCACCGCTTTGCCACATCCTGCCGGGTATGTTTTTTGCTGTAGCAGGGTCCCTCTGCTAACGACCACCATGGCATACAGGCTCGACCCCGAACTTGCCGCGCGTCTGCGCAGCGTGGGCTCCAAAGTGCGGAAGAGTAGGATTTTTTACCTTCTACCTATGCACGAAACGCGTATCTGACGTGTCAACGCGACCTCGAACAGGCGTCACGGAGGGATACTCTACTACCACCCCTTCTCGCTGAACAGCGCGCCCTTGAAGGCCAAGCTCCCCTTCACCAAATCGCTCTCCTTCGTCTCAGCGAACGACGCGCTGCGCGACGCGTATGCGTCGTGCTCCGACCCCTTTTCTCCCCCTACGCCCCGCGAGAAGCGGAAGCACGCCGTTCCCGACGACGCGGCCGAGGAGTCGCTGTCCGACGGAGACGTCGACATGGGAAGTGACTCCGGCAGTCCAGACGTAGGAGTTATTGATGTGGAGGCCAGCGCATCAGCTAGACCGATGATCCCCCTCAGATCTGCCAGACAACGGGCGACACGTTCACTGCCTGCTGGCGTCTTTCGGTTCTCGGACGGCACAACCGCCCCCTCTAACTCCCAAGCGTCTGCACTCGCACAAACTGAGGAGGAGGATTGGAGCAAAGATACTTTTACCGGTTCTTTCGGTGCACCCTGTAGCTGAACTGCTGGATTGCCTGTGTATTTGCCATGTTGTGTTGTTACAATTGGTGAGTGACGTTCGATATCTTCCACTCACCTGCAGCCTGAAGATGAGATCGTATAGTGCGGACGTACTTTATTCTTACTGCTGTTTTCGTTTTCTTCATACGGCCTCTTCCGAATCCATGCTATCTTACCTGGGGTACGGACTGTCCCGAGCTCATCAGAATCACATAAGCAGAATGTAGGCTTCACCCCAGGGCATAACGGCTAGCAATACAAATGGTGGTGTGGGTACATATATTCCGCAAAGCCACCTCCACATCTAGCTCATTCAGGGCCAATTCTCGTCCGGTTCTATCCTCGCTCGCTTCCGCCGGTTTGGATTTGGCAGCACCCCGTGCGTCGCCCGCATGTGCCTCTGCAACAAGTCCTGGCGGACGAAGCTCCTGTCCTGGTACGGCGCGCAAATCGGACACGAGAACGGCTTGAGCCCGGCGTGGCTCGACTCATGGCGCTTGCACTCGTTCTTCCGCAGGAAGCGCATCGGACTAGACACCACAAATGCAGAGTAAGCAACACGAACGGGCACACGCAAGCACGGAACGGCGCACCAGAACTCGCATTGGAACGGGCGATGCTCGACATGCGCGCCGACATGCACAAGGATATGGTCCCGCCGCCTGTTCCGCTGCGTGCACCCGATGACATAGCAACGATAGTCTTCGAGGAGCTCGCCGCGCTGCGACAGCCGCCCCGCGAACGCCTGCAGCCACGTCTTGTCCAGCTCCATTCCGGGATTACATTGCCGGAAGTCTTCCGCCCGCTTGCGCAGGTCGTCAAGGGAGATACCCAGATGCGCGTTGAGCACGGGGCTCTGCGACCGGACTGGCTTCACTTCGACATTGTTGAAGGCATCTTCTCCTTGAGGAGGATACTGAAGGTCCAGCGACATATATACACCGGCAAAAGGCAAGGGACCACAGGGCTGCTGCGGCAAGAGACCCGACGAGATGAACTGGCCGGGCACAGGTAGGGCAGTCATCTCGAATTTGGTAGTGCGGGTAGGCATCGGGGGTTGCATGGAATAGCCTTGGCCGTCGTGGAACTCCGAGGGATGTGCCGAGGGCGGCACATGGGTGGTCTGAACGGCGCCGCGCTGGTCTGGTGTATCCTCTCGTTTCAAGGCAGATAGCACCGATACTATGGCAGTGATGGCCTCCTCCGGGAAGTAGATATCGGCCTTGGATTCCACTCCATGACTGCCAGGAGTGGTAGAGGCCCGATCCAGAACATCACAATAGCTAGGGGAGAGAGGCACGCCGTTATCGCAGGAAGTGTTGTTGCCCAAGACATCAGCAGTGTTGACGCAACCGACTGGCGGAGCCCGGTTCGCAGCGAGCTGCCGCAAATTGACGTCTGCAAATATCCCGATAAGCGGGGAAGGAGAAGATAGACCGTCGGCAGAATCAACTGGAGGGGAGTTGAGTACATATATGTCGCCGAAAGAATTCATCATCGGTCCCGCATCAAGATCTTTGGCCAAATATCCTGCAGGACTGCCTCCGAGGGAGAAGGACGGCGGAGAAAGAGCAACAGAAGGGGAATGCATCGTGTAGTCCTGTATTGGGCACGCAGAGTACGCACAGCTGTCTCTTTGTGCACCGAGAGAATCCCTGTCGTCGCAGGTGGTCTGTTGTGCGAGAGATTCCATAAGACCAAGAGCAGGAGAGTCGTCAACATGGCAGATTTCGTGCAAAGACAACCCTATGTGTTCTTCGGATGTTTGCATGTCATAGTCAACTGTTGCGCCGATTCGGGGGGAGAAACGAAGGGAATCCTCGGACGCATGAAAAGGAGTGGTTAAACAGAGAGGACCTTCATAGCGAATCCCGAGACCTGCGAGTCGGGAACGGGTCCCTCCCACCTGTGTGGGTATGCTGGGCGATGTGTCGTCGGCTTGTGACCTAGATTGTCCGAACCCCGTGTTCGACTGGAAATCCGGGCTGAACCCGAGTGAACTGGCAAGAAGGGGCACTCGTAATCCGAGGGTTGGGACGGAAGTGTCAGCGTCGGTATTCTTGTTGGGGTAGAGGTTACGTGTAATGGTGGCGTAATCATTAATATAGAGATGCGTCGCCGGCGTCGCGGGTTGTGAATGAAAGGAGTGGGTGTCGATAGGGCTGGTGCCAATGTCGTCTGTGTCTGTTACAAAACTAAAATCATAAGAACGTTTCATGGTCGTGGGTCGTAAAGGATCGTAATAAAAACAGAAAGATAGAATGTGTGCCCGTCAAGGGAGGCGGAGCACCGAGTATTATATGTGGAGATATGGTATGAAGAGAACGTTAGGTGAGACCCCGCGTTCAACTTTCAGACCGTGTTCATCCCCCACGTGATCGAGACGAATCTTGAGCTTGCAGATCTGCGATGCTGCGTCACGGTGGCCCGAGCTCATGCGTCCATCGCCCACCGTCCGCTATGCATCTCATGCAATACGTATCATTTCTTTGCAGACGAAATGCGCTCACCCTGGTCTGCAATTCAGAAGAGCCATGTCCAACCAACCCGCCTCTCCAGCCCCCAAACCATATGCATCTCGTCTCGTCGGCGGCTGCATTGGCGCTGCCTCCGTCCTGACCGCCGCATATCTTTTTCTGCCAGACGAATCACGCTCATCCCCGACACGTCCAAACGCGTCTTTGTCTCCGGCGCACTTTACTCCAGTCACATTGGCTGCAAGCGAGCCGTGCACCGACCCTGACGCTCGTCTCATAACACTGGTCGTTCCCGCTCAAGCAGTCCCTGCGCGGAACGAATCACTGTTCGCTCCTGTATGGTCCATCTTCGTGAAGGATGACGACATCCAGGTCGAGCGACCTTACACTCCTCTGGAGGGGATCGACAGTGAGGGGCGCATGAAGTTTTGGATCAAGAGGTATCCGAAAGGCGAAGTTGCGCGATGGCTGCATTCAAAGAATGTCGGGGACAAGATCGAGATCAGGGGCCCGCTCAAGACATGGCCATGGCAGGAGGGAGTGTGGGATGAAGTTGTTATGGTGAGTTCAGATTCCTCGATGGTCCGTATGTCTGATATTGCATCTCAACGACCGTCAGATTTCAGGAGGGACAGGAATAACACCTTTCTATCAACTGCTGCACCATTCGGTTTTGCAAGGTCCCTCAAGTCCTGCCAGAACGCGATTCACGCTCCTCCATTCCTCGCACACGCCCGACGAGCTCCCACCACCCGCGATGCTTGAGCCTTTGCTTGCGGCCGCGGAAGGGCATCCGGAGCGCCTCAAGCTAGCACTCCACGTGGACTCATTGAATGGACCCATGCCTCCATGCCTACGCGCCTCCGACCTTCAAGTGGGCAGGATAGGCAAAGCCGCGATTGAACATGCACTAGGATCGGATGACGGCTCAGGACGCTGGTGGCAGTACCTCCGGCGAAAAGCAATGCACCGACAGGAACCAGACAGTCCGAATAGAAAAGTTTTGTTCTTGATCTGCGGACCACAACCGTGAGTCTGTCAAGTTGTGATGTCTATACATAGACTGAGCTCATTTGCTCCAGGATGATCGATGCTATTGCGGGGCCATTTGGACGGAATTACTCTCAAGGTGCTGTTGGCGGCATACTGGGTGGGATGGGCTATGACACGGATCAAGTATACAAGTTGTGATATTCCCAGTGATCATGCATGAGTGTAATGGTGTCTCCATGTCAACTGAGGAGACGAACAAATTTCTTCCGACTATCAGAAACGGGGGGCGACACTTCGAACAATTGTCGGCCGAGGAGAATGAAAGTGTGACATGGGGACATGGTGTGACAGGATGAACGGATTCCGCATCTGACCACCAATCTGACAATTTCGTATTGGTTTTCCCCACTCCCCAATCCTGCTCACTAAGCAGGCCAGAACGTTGACTCAACGAATCAGGCATCCGCCTTTTTGCTTATAGCCACACCCAGCCCACCTCCCCATCCCATCTCCAAAACGTACCACTCGGACACCACGTCTTGTATCCATCCACCATGGCCCCCGCAGCAATCTTTGCATCCCCTGTAGTCCCACAGGACCAGCAAAAAGTCCTTGCAGCCGTCCCGATCAAGGGGCCTGCACTCGCCATTGGCTCTCCCGTCACGGCGGAGGACGGCCGGTACCAGTCGCTCATTACCAGCCTGCAGGAGACCAGAGAAGTCGAGAGACACATGCTAGACAGACTGCTCGACGGAGGTACGCACGATGATCTAATCTCGCAACGCACAAGGCCAATGATCGGTACCCGGCAGCGGTGACCTTGACCCCCTCCAGCTTCTCCTCCGTACATGTCGCGCTTTCGCCTCTGGAGTACAATGCACTTGCTCCCCGGCTCTCAGAACTCCTCAAGCAGGTGCTCACCGGTCTGGAGCCCCTGGGAACACTGCACATACTCCACCTCTCCACCTCTATCCCGAATCTGCCGTCCGAACTCACTCTTTCCGGCTTCACGATCCTCTCCTCCGCCTCCGAAGGCTCTCTGATTGCCCAGAAGCCTGCACATTCTACGAACGTTGCTCTTCCGCTCAAGTCCGCGCCGGCAGCATTGCCGCTTCGGCGGAAGACCGATGTGGAGCGCAAGGCGTCCAAGAAGGCCCTGTGGACGCTGAATGCGCCTGCTACACCGAGCATCGATGCAGAGAGCCTCCTGACCGCTGCCGACCGCGAGCGGCCCGCGACATGCGAGCCAGTGACAGACGGGACTCCGCGGAGGAAGAAGGCATGCAAGAACTGCACCTGCGGCCTGGCAGAGTTGGAGGCAGAAGAGCTGGCGCGGAGCAAGGTTGTCTTGCTGGACGGCGCCGAGACTGGGCAGGCCGTGGAGGTGGAGCAGAGCGAGAAGGAGAGGATTGTAGCTGCTGCTGCCGCGACGCCGAAGGCGACGAGCAGCTGTGGTAACTGCTATCTCGGCGACGCGTTCCGTTGTTCCAGCTGCCCCTACCGCGGTAAGCATCAGAGGCAGTCTTCCGATCATATAGTGGTGCTGATGTCTTGCCTCGCAGGTCTGCCTGCTTTCAAGCCCGGAGAGAAAGTACAGATTGACTTCAGCATGGATGATATTTAGATCCATGATACCCAGAACTTGGTGTTCGGACGGCACTCCTAATTAGCAGTAGTCTGTGTGCCCTAGATGCAAAATTTCACTGGATGTTGTCTCTGGTATCTACCAAGTCATGGGCTTGATATTCTGTCCTAAATCCGCATATGAGACGCGGTACGCGTATCACGTGCATATAATTTGTGTCTTTATTGAATTGGTCGGCGCTAAGGACTTTTGTCAAGTGGCTACCGACTATGCCGACTGAGGTCTCCGCCAACCACGCCGAGAGCTCCAGCAGCAGCGGCTTACAGTTGCAATCATCTCTATGCGCGATCTGCGCGACTGACAATGCGAAATACACCTGCCCCCGCTGCTCCATCCGCATATGTTCGCTTTCCTGCTCTACGGAGCACAAAGCCCGTGGCCAGGGCTGCTCCGGCGTTCGCAACAAGGCCGCGTACGTGCCAATGAACCAGTATGGCTACATGGCGCTCATGGACGACTATGTCTTCCTTGAGGAGGTCGGCCGGAACGTGGGCGGTTGGGGCCGCGAGATCGTGCAGGGCGGGTACCTCGCTGGCGGTGGCACAGATTCCGGGCGTGGAAGGATGGCTCCAAGGGGCAGGGGACGCGGCAGGGGGCGCGGCGCGGGTGGGCATGCGGGTGGGAAGACGCGCTCGAAGCGGGACGTGCTGAAGATGCAGCTCGACTTCCGGGATATCGAGATGGACCTGCTGCCTAATGGCATGGAGAGGCGGACACTCAACCAGTCGACGTGGGACTTCAAGTGCGCACCAGTTTCTTGTCTGCGTGCTACTCCAGAGATGCCGATTTCACGAACTGTCCGGCCTGCAGGAACAGGTCCGCGCTCCTCACTGTCGAATTCATATTCCATCCGTCCCCGGATCCACTGGCACCGCACACCCAGCAGTCTCACGAGCCCTACACACTCGTCACGCATCGTAATGACCTCGACAAGTCTCTATTTTCCACCATGCAGTCGCAAATAGCAGAACGCAGCAAGGCCAAGAAAGACAAGGCACTCCCTGCATGGGTCCGCATCCTCATATCTCCGGACCCAGATGACCCAGACGCCTTCACCCCACCCATGTGCGTTATGCGTACCCCTGTCGATCCCCTTGCGGCACTCCAGATCCAGCCGCGCTCAAGTCTCCACCCAGGCCACTTACTCTGCGAAGCGTACTATAAGCTCGACCCGTCGCAACCGCTGGGCACAGTACTGAAGCACAAACACTTTGTTGAGTTTCCTACAGTGGAGGTGTGGGAGGAGAGCGCGTTCCACGGGACGATCGTCGATGACCAAGGCGCGGTGCAGCTTGAGTCGGATGGGCATAGGCCGAAGAGGCGAAAGTTGAACGCCAGGCAGGGGAAGAAGGCGATCAGCGGGTTGTTGGGCGGGTACGGCAGTGAAGAGGAACCAGAGGACACAGAAGAACAGAACGTGATGAACATGCTAGGCGGGTACGCAGGGAGTGGCGACGAGGATGAGGGGCATGCAGATGACGATGCGCAAGGTGAAGGGCCTGAAGTTAACGTGCAACTGGATGACGATGGATCAGGGGACGAGGTCGAGCACGGTGCGGAGGACTTAGCCGTGCTACTTGACAAGCTTCGACAAGCCGGTGCTCTACGGAATCCTGCCGCCGACAGAATGCTAGCAGGCTTCGACGAGGACGAGGAACAGTTGGATTGGGGTGAGTCTGGGGACGAAGACGATGAGGGGTAGAAAGACGACGATCCGGAATTGCAAAGGTTGTCTGTTCGCATGATGTGAGAATTCAAACATCTTGTCGCCTGAGATCAAGCAGGCCCTTCATGAGCAACTGCACTTCAAGCACTGCTTGTACATATTGGCTCAGAGGTGTCTCCTGGCTGTTCCTCACAGGTGCCGCGGTCTTGACTTCGACTTCCCATAAAGCATCCGGTTTTGAGGGAATAGGCTTCTGTGTCTTCGGATCAACCTGTGTGGATTTTGCTGTCAGCAGCCATGAAAGGTGACATACAAAAGAAACTTACATGTTCCTGCTGGAACATCTGTATCACTAAGATGCCTCTTCGAAAAACGTACCCGCGCTTGTATATCTGCGACCGCCGACTACCGTCCAAACACATAAATAGATGAGCAGTGTATCACACAAATTGGGCACTCACACGTATCCCAACGTAGATGCAAACCTGAGAGCATCCCCTACCACCTGGCAATTCGCCCAGGGCCGCACGGTGGCCTCGGGATGCACTCGCACCGACTCCGGCTTCAAGTAGGAGTAGAGCATCCTGATCTTCAGTCAGAACACTTAAGACATCCTCAACAGTGAAGGTACTGCCATGCACGCGCAGAACTCACCACTTTGCCCCTGGCTCCAGCAGTTCCTTCCGCGCTCTGAGCAGGATGGGTTCCGTCCCGGTATCACGCTGGTGCTGTGCGTCAAATGGTTCGAAAACAATCTCACGGGCATGCATCTGGTGTGCAGATTCGCTGTGAAGCGTTATTCTGTTTAGAATGGCTAAGGAAATCGCTAGAAGTCAGCTTTCAATGCGGCGCATTTGAACAAGACATGGATTCTCGCCTGGCAGATCTTGAGAGAAAAATTCACCAAAGAGTGCAACCTCGTAGAGATGGGAAGACATTTCGGGGTGAGCGGACTACAATGAAACAAGATGAAGTCGACTATTGACACGTCGGAGGCGAGAACCAACGCGTTGCCAATATTGTGGCGCCGCGGCATGGCCACAGCTGAGGATGTGAATCACGTGGCATCTTGCTAAGATCTAAATCTGGAGTCGACTGCGGCAGCGACCAGATCATGATATCGATGTTACTGACATAGCCAACTTCATGCGAGCTACATATATGGCATTGACAAGTCCTCTCTAAAAAACAAGATGAAGTATGATTGATCTATTCTACGTATTGCAACATGCGCCGATGACTACTACTACGATAACACGACGACAAGATAAATGTCCAAAATGCATTGCAGTCCATACAAGTCCACGGCCAAGCAGCCTGCGAGTCAATCTCGGTGAGGGGCCCGATACATCGTGGTCTGCAACGCAGCAACCATCCCCGAGACCTTTCTCGACTGCAGGACCACCGAGATCAAGCCAATGGCGGTCTTCGGTCGCGACCACCCATCGGGCAATCTCTCCTGCCCAAACCACTCGCTCACGTACTCCTTCGGCACCGTGGGCAGGTTCGAGTCGGCATAATCACTGTCCTTTCGGTCTGGGACGTTGCGAGGGGAAGCGACACCGAGGGTGTCGAGCGTGAGGACCACCTCCCCCCGTGAGATCTCGGCGTGTAGCGTGTCGAGAGGCACGGACAGTGCCGCATTCCGCATTGCGCGCACTCTGGCGAGATCACGTAGCGTCAGGAAATGGTTTCGCGTAATATGCAAGACCTGCTGGAGCATGGATTGGTCGACGGTGGTGGGGGCGAAGGTATCATGAGGAGGAGCATCGGCGTGGACCAATGAGCCGGAGTGCTCGATGATGTTATGTCTGGCGAGGTCGTGCAGATCGACCGTCCACCTCCACCAGTTGCCGCACTTGAAGACGCCAACTACCGCCAACAGCAGTGCGAGTGGTAATGAGATGTGGTAGACGTATCGCATCGCCCGCACCATTTGGAAAACGGTAATGTTTTGTCCGTCGCGCGGTCTACACGAGTGAGAGTCAGCTCAGGTTGTGATACATGACAAGAAATGCGGACTCACAGATAACCATGGTTGGCTAGTGCATTCAGTGCAGGGCACGGTGAACGACTGTCTCCTATAACGGGAGGAACGTAGGAGTGCTGGGAAGGGGATGTTGCGCAGGAAGGGGAATTGCTCATGTCTGGGGGATGGTAGGATTGATGTGCAACAGATTGAACGGCCTTGGGTCTTATATTGCTGTCGTGTACTGTCTGATTAGGGCGTCATAACCGAGTTCTCTGGAAGGAAGCAGCGAACTCTATTAGGACAGATATGTCTAATCCGCGACAGGACACCAAGTTGCAGCCATCGCGGTACCGTCTCGGCGGCAGCAAACCTCTCTATTGAGTTAAAAAAGCCGGTCTGGATCATCCGTCCGCAAAGCACCGAGGACAGCAATGCCTGGGGAAAGGCACTTTTATTGCCTCCGTGTCACTTAGACGTGATCTAAAAGAAGTACTCGCACCTACCCAGACCACCTAGATGTGAAAACGAGTGCAAGACCTGTGCAAGACTGACTGACTCGAACAGCGCTGCGGGTCCGTTCGGATTATGACTGTCGCCCTGTCAAACGGCTGCAATCAGGGGGACTACTAACGGTCGGAGTTAGAGCACGAACCACCAACATACATTGCCTAATGTAGAGTGTATCCGCGTCAGTATCACAGTTCACCGATCAACCAGTTGTATATATTCTTGGCTTCAATGTCAAACTACACACCACGATCGTCCGTCCGCGTCATCTCCCGCCATCCATTGACTGCGGCTAATTGTCCTACCATTCAGACGGTGATCCACTGATTCAGTCATGGAATCAATGTTTGGAAGATTATCATTCAACAACTGGGCAATGTCGGCACCGCAATATTGGCAATGGGAAACGGAGCTCAACTATGAGACGTGCACAGAGAGCTTCGGTGCCGACAACTGTGCTAGATAATCCTGGGATCCACTGTAAGTCGAACTCAAGGAAGAGAGAACATCCTGCTCACTCTAAGCCACCTTTCCCGCTGCTCGGGTACATGGTCAAACAAGAGATAACGCCGATCGTTCTGGTTGACTTGAGAACAACACCATTCAATCAATGTACCGTAGCACGTACCTTCAGCACCTTCACGATCTCCTTCAAGTCGACGCTCTTGGCCAGTGCCTTCATGTCTACTTGCCCTTCTTCTGCGTCCTCGCCTAGATCGTCCACCTTGATGCCTTCATCTACGCCCTTGCCCCCGATCTTACCCAGTCGGCCCCAGAACTCGACGAATGCATTCTCTGTAAGCATTTGATCGAACGCCAGCCTCGCTTCATGCGTCCGTTCTCGCTGCCACTTTTCATATTCATGTTCTAGCATGTTGATGTTGAAGCCGAGCTTCGATGCGGGCAGTGAAGACAGCAACGATGACACTGGTAAGTCAGTGAACGGCGTGGCCAGCGAAGAGGCATGCGATGCAAACAATGCATGGACACTCGTTAGATACTTGGAGCGGAGGGCTGCAATATGTGCATGGAATAGATGGAGCTGTTGATTGACGGGAAGCGGTGAGTGTGTGAAGCGGGGATCCGTCTTGAGTTGGGGTAGGACGGCATCCCAGGTGACCTAAATTCACGCAAGTGGTTCACAAACATAATCAGAGACTGTATCTGACCATAATACGAGCATACCTGTGGGTCTCTTATCGCATCTGTCAACATGGTTCTGCGAAAAGAAAAGAACGCATGTAAGGGGCGCCGAGCAACTGAAATCATGAAGCCAAAGACACGTGGCGCACCTGAACTCCAGTTCGCCCTCTTCTTTGTTTAGACCCATCCTCGAGCGACCGATGTCAGCTTCGACCTTAGAGCGCTCCGCCTTCACCTTCTCCTCTCGTTCTTTCACTGCACGCACTTTCTTCTCTTGACGCTTGCGTTCGCGCTCTTCCTCATCGATCTCGCCGGTCTCCTTATCGGTGTCATTACGATCTGTTGTCTCTGGTGTCGAACTGGATCCATGGGCCTTGAGGTACGAGTTGAACAACTCCTCGCGCAATGATGAAGACCCGACGGCGTCATATCGAGGATCGTCAGATACCTTTCGCTTGACCTGCGATGAATACAATGGTCATCACACATGCCACGACGAAATAACGCATAGCGTACGTCTTTCCACACCGCACCAGGAGTCGCAATCTCACTCTGCTTGAGTAAAGCGAAGAAGTTCGCCTCCGCCTTTTGAGCTGCGGCTCGTTTGGCTGACGATTGATTTCAGCGGTAAGCATCGAATTCTCATTGCCGATCTCCCAGGCTCACCTTCACCCAATTCTTTGAGGTAGTCACGGAACCTCTTTTCTCGTTCTCTGTCATCCCTACCCCACCCGAAGAAACGTCTGTCTTTCTTCCACTGTCTCCGCCATTCGGTCCAGCTGGTCCTTGTACTCTTCACTTCGTCCTTCAGCAAGCGTTCAAACTCCTCCTTGGGGCTCAAAGCTTCCTTTTCCTTCTTGACCTGAGATTGTCGGATTTCGCGTGCGCGTTCGCGGCAATACTCGTCGAAAGCCTCTCGTCGTGCAGATACCGAAGGGAGTAGAACATATCGGGGATCTGAGATAAATAAGGGAAGTGATGAGTCCCAGGGATGCAAGGGGTTCACATTTTTCTCTCGCAAGAGTGTCTGGCAATGTCGACCGTTGTATCATATTTTCAGTAGAGACATGGAGATTGGCTCACCTTAAATAATGCCTTTGCTTCGTCAATGGAAAGGTCCACCCGGTCTGGCATGTTGAGCTGTCGTGCGCCCTTCTCGGCCTGTTCTTTTGTCTGCCTTGCCTCCTCTTCCTGCCGCAGACTCTCTTCTTCCTGCTTCTTCTTCTCTACCTCCGCCTCAGCGGCCAACTGGGCAGCCGCCTCCCTCTGCCAGTCCTCCTCCTCGCTTTCGTCTCCGTCCTCGCTGTCCTCCTCGTCCTCCTCGTCTTCTTCCACCCTTGCCTTCTTCGAGATGATCACCTCGTCAACAGGTACACCCTCCTCTGCCTTCCGTTTCCCGACAATGTCCTGCACCTCCATTTTGATCCGCTCAATCTCCCTCATCCTCGCCGCCTCGGCGTCCTTCGCGATCCGCTCGCTCGCATCGCGCTCTCCCCTTGCCTGTTCAGCCGCCTCGTCCTCCTCCAGCGCCTGCACAGCATCGCGAATCTCCTCCGGGACGGTCCACACGCTCTCCTTCTTGACCTTGTGCGTGTAGAAGACGTTGCCCTCGGTCGTCTTCACGCGCAGCCACTCCGTGCCGGGAATGGGAGTCTTGACGAGCGGCTTCTCCTTCTTCTTCTTCTGTGGGACGGCGCCGGGGGCTGCGAAGCCTGGAGGGAGGACCGCAAACGCGGGTAGCGGCCGGACGTAGGTAGACTCGTTCGTCTGGGCATTGTAGTAGTACGGCTGGCCCGCTGGGCCTATGTCCCGGTGTAAGGCTGGAATGCTGCTATGACGATAAGTGTACGCACCGATATGCTCGGTCCACCCCGGAGGGAGGGGTGGGGGACCCATGGGAGCGAATGGCACACTGGGATTGACAGACATGGCAGGTTGTCAAGAAGCTAGGATGTGCGGAACAAAGACTTCGGCACCGTTTAGTGTGCTGAGCAGTGTTTTGGTTTGAGTACTTAGTTGGACTCTTGGGAGCGGAGCCAGACGAGCTGTGTACACAAGTGCCAACGAACTTGGACAGGCGAAAGAACCGCGATCACTGTTCCGGCCGGTGGCCCTTGCCTTCAGGCCACCACGGACCCAAGTACCATCGTAGCTGCACACAAATACACAGCTCCTCAAAGACAATAGATGTCCCTAAACCATACGTCCTCGTTTTATCCCGAAACCCCAAAATTATGGCAACATAAGTTATACAAATGTGTTCCATCGATCATATGCAGCAAGTACTACAGCTCATCGTGGTGCGAGGGAGGCTCCACCACGTTGCCCTCCTCGTCAATCTCCTCTACCTCCCAGTGGACCTGCTCTGTATGGCGCGGGAGAGAGCCCGGCACGTAATCCGGCCAGTCCGCTCTTGCCAACTCCTCCTCAGGGCTCACCTCGTTGACCTCCGGGTCAACAGGCGGCGCGGGCCTCACCGTGGTATCTGTGGGCGCCGTTTCGGAGACACCCAAAGACCGGCGCAGGATGCGGTCCACCCGTCCGAAGAACCTGGCCATGTGTTGTGAGTCACCGAGTAGAGCAACAGGCGAGAGATTCTCTTACTCGTTCGAGTCCGGAACGCTGAAGCCCGATCGGACGAGCGCCCCATCTATCAGGACAGACGCCACCTCGACCAATTCCTCCTCAGCCTCAACGTCCCTGCCCTCCTCTGCTGCGGGGAGTGACTCCACCCGGTGCAGCAGGCCCTGCATGAGGGGCGAGCGCGGGTTAATCTCGAGCGTCTTCGCTTTTTTCGCAAACTCGTGAATAGCCGCCTTTTTGCCCTTATGACCGGCTGTGGACGAACAGGGTCAAAAACGGATATCGTCGGGTTGAGAAGCCACCTACTCAGCATCCGCTCGACATTGGCGGTGTAGCCGAACATGTCAGCGACGACAGCGCACGAACTGGTTACTAGGCGGTTGGAAACGACCACTGTTCATGTCTGATCAGGATTGCTTCGAGGGGACGAGCGGGATCAACACACCGTCACGGACGATCCCTTCTGCTTGGGCCTTGAGCCAGTCCAGGAGAGGTTTGTACTCCTCGGTATAATCCTTCTCCTCCTGCTCCTCGTCGAGAGAGCTCGTCTCTGTCGAGCAATGATCAGAGTCATTATTCTACATGCACTGGGCACGGTCATACCTTCGTCGCCGAACACGAGACCAGCCTTAGCAACATCCTGGAACTGGACTCTCCTATTATTTGACGAACCATGAGAGAAGGAAGGCAACTCCTAATTGGATTGGGCTCACTTGTATGCACGGAGGTTCTGAACAAAGATCTCGTCCAACGATTCCGTCAGGAGAAGCACTTCGTATCCACGGGCATTCAACTTCTCAATGAATACACTCTTCATGAGATTATCCACGGTCTTGCCCATGTCAGCAAGATAGAAAATCTGCACCCACGACATTCAAATCTATTCTGACCTTCTGACGGCATTCCACTGACCTGCTTCTGTCCCAGCTTCTTGTTCGTCAAGTACTATGGCGGAGAGCCGAGTGAGAAATGTCCCTGCATATCTCACATTGCAGCTCACCTCATCCAACGATGTGCTGTTCCTCTGGTTCGTGGGGAACCGCGTGAGCGACACCAGCCGCTGACGGTTCCGCGTGTCTTCCACGGCACCGATCTTGAACACATTGCCATATACCTTCTGGACCTCCGTAAACTTCTCAGGCTCCTCATCCTGGATACGCGAGAACATTTGCAGGATGTGACGCAATAGGATCTGGCGGACTTGCTTGAGGAAGTTCGTCGACTGCAAGGTCTCACGGGAGACGTTCAGTGGCAGATCCTCCGCTGGTGGGCGGTCAGGACACGGGCAGGTGAGAGGAATGCACTGGACACCTACCATCCACGACGACCTTCACCCAGTTTGCCCACTTCGGCAACGCGTCCTCGCCAAAGTCGGATGTGATGAAGACGCGCTTGACCATCAGGCGGACATCCTTCATGGTGTAGTCCAACGGGTTCTGCCAATACGACTCCTCTCTGTCATGATGTGTATTGGCTTCCGCATGATCAGGGATAATCCAGACGACACTCACAGCTTCGAAGGGAAATAGATAATGGCACGGAAGGACACACCCGAGGCTGTGTCGCCCGAGAAGTGGTGCCAGGCCAGCGGCTTATCGAAGTCCTTGTACGTTGCCTGGTAGAAGAGCTCATATTCCTCATCCGTCACAGTCTTTGGGTCCCTATATTTTGAATGAATTCACACAAGTCAATCATATGCATGACGCTGCGTACCGCATCCAAATTGGGGGCTGAGAGTTCATGTGGATCCACTCGTCGATGGCCACAGACTTCGTCTTGACTTCTTTTTCTGCCTTCGCGGGCTCGTCGGCATCTTCGACGAGAACTTCATCCTCGTCAACTGCAGCGTCGCTCTCAGGAGTCGAGTCATCAGCTCCTGCTTCCGCCGCAGGCTCCTCTTCGTCCGGGACCTGTTCAATCCTCTGGGTGAAAAGATAGATAGGGAACGCGGTAGAGAATGACGAGTGCTTGTCACTGTTGAATACTGTAGTCAATACTTAGACTGGCCAGGTAACGCCAAAGGTCACATACACGAGCTCGGTGATCTTCTGAGGGTCGGTGTACTCCAATGCATCCTCCTTCAAGACCATGGTAATTTCAGTGCCGCGTCCGAGCGTGTTCCCACGAGTGTCGGGATAAATCTCGAAGGAACTCTCATCCGCGGAAGATTCAAATACATATTGAACCGGCTCTGGGTTGGTGGACGACTTGGCGGCGAGCGAAGATACGTAGACATGATCCGCGACGAGGAAGCTGTTTGCCGTCAAGATCATGAACAATTATGTTAGAGGAAACATTCACCTGCTGTAGAAACCCAGACCGAAAGCGCCAATGAGGTTGCCTGTGCCGGTAGTGTCGGTACTCTCAGCCCTTGCAAGGAACTCGGACGTGCCCGATTTCGCAAGCGTGCCCTGAAGGAATGTAAATACATTTCCTCGCCAGATAACTGGTCACGTACGAGGTTGTTGGTCAGTTCCTCGGGTGTCATTCCGATTCCGGTGTCTGTGACAATGCTGTATGTAAGTGTCAGACCTGCCATAAGTGCATGGCCATCACTTGCCAGTAATAACGAGGTGACCCTTGCCATCCTCGTCTTTCCATGCCTTGATCGTGATATTCAGATCCTCGGCACCCGAGAGCACCTCCTTTTCAGTGAGCGAAGTGAGGCGGAGCTTCTCGAGGGCGTCGTTCGCGTTGGATATCAGTTCGCGGAGGAAGACATCTCTGACAGAGACAGCGTCAAATCTCCGTCCAAACGTCGGGCGTAGAAGCACACCTGTGAGAGTAAAGACTGGCGACGGACGCGTTAACAGCAAGTTGGTCCGATATAAATTGGGACGTACCTGTTGATCACGATTTTGCGGAGGCGCGCGACATCGCTCTACAAAGGACGGCGTCAGCCAGCGACCTCCAGCATACGCTCACGCGGACCTGGTAATCATGCTTCTGCTTGGGAGCATCACCCGCGGTCTGTGCGAAGACATGAGCGGAGAAGACGGACACAGTTAGCAGCAGCGGGCGGAGGAACCGCATGGCGCGCTGTGTACGGCGAAGAGAGGGAGGAGAGAAAGATGCTGACGGTTGGGCGGTAGAGGTCTATATATGCGGCCCAGGAGGATGCGCGAGTGAATACGTGTCACCTCCGCGCTACGCGATCACGGACGTCCTCGCACCACGTGGTCTCGCCTTCCTTTTCCGTCGCTGCATGCATCCCAGCGACCGGGCGCGGTACACCGTCTGCGCGGTCTCGGAAGCCAAGTCTCGCTCCCGCTCTTCCCCCGCACATATCTGCTCCTCTGCGTCCATCCAACTCTATCCATGGCGGCGTTCTCCCGCTTGCAGCTCGCAGCCGCTCTCATTGGTGAGCAGTAACCATCCGCCTTCACGATCGTACTGACACCGCACACGATGTTATCTCGTCGCCCGACGGAACAGAGTACGACAATGATAACGACGACCCAACCAGCCCCCGCCGCTCCGCCCATGACAGTGCCATCTTTGCCCATCTGCGCCGTAACAACCCGCCCCGCCGTCCGACCGCCTCGCGCAGAAGCACCGATTACCTCGGTGTTTCTCTTCCGAGCGAGGGCGGGAGCACAGATCCCCGTGATTCCGTCGTAGCTGGTGACAGGCGGTCGCGGGGTGGGTCAATCGATGCCCTGCACAACCCCTTTAACCGTGAGTCCACGTACGAGGGGTTTGTGGAGGAAGAGGAAGAGGAACCGCTCGAAGTCGATTTGACTTCTTGGGGACTCGATGCCTTCATCCCGAAAGATAAGGAAAAGGAGAAGGAGTCGAAGGCTGCACGCAGGAAGGCCAAGTCTGAAGTCTTTCCCAACCCTCATCCGCAATACCCGCCAGAACTCTCTTCGGGCCTCAGGTCGGACGCAGGGCGTCGACATACTCCCGGTACGCGAACAATGAGCATGGGCAATGTTCTCGATCATTTCGGTGAGGGTGGTGCGTTCTTGGACGCCCAGTCCTCATCCCCAGCCTTGGGCTCGCGTCGACACTCCTTTGGGTCCCCTCTCGACCTACCCCCTATGCAACCGGCACCACAACGCCGCCGGACACCGTCTGTGCATGCACTCATAGAAAACCTGCCCGTTACGCCGCCGCTCCATTCCATCCCGTTCCCGACGAGCGAGTCCGTTCGTTCCGTATCTCCCATGCCCAACGAAAGCATGAGACCTTCGTCTCGAGGCCCCCTTGCCGCTGTTCACGGCCGCGCGCATTCCACCGCGAGTCTGGGTTCCGGCATGCTATTGAACGACGACGAAGAACTACCGAATCCATTCGCTGTCAAGCCTCCGTCTCCCGACCGCGCCTCCCGCTTCGATCCCAAATTCCATGCACGTGCCACATCCAATGCCACCATGGGCACGATGATGACACCAGGGTTGATGGCAGAGGAGAGCAATCCTTTCGCACTCAGACCACCGTCTCCAAGCCGTGGCTCGCGGTTCGATCCTAAAGTCCGTGCGCGCACAATGTCGAACGGCTCCCTGGGCACACAGATGATGCTGGACAACGACCAAGGCTCGAGCGACGGCGGCCGCTCGCCGCGGCCCCGTCTGTACTCGCGGCTCGAGCTCATGCGCCCGAAAGTACTCATCATGCCCAGTCCCCTGCAGTCAACGGTCCCCACCGCAGCACCTGTGGTTGTAGCGCGGGAGGGGTTCGAGATTAGTCCCGAGGCACCTCTTCCGCCGGGGGCTCGTTCTACGCGCAGAGCATCATCGACGATGTCTATGCTGGACCTGTCCACCCCTGCGCCGATCGCGTCGAACTCGTTCACGCCCAACCCGCGCGCCAGCTTGACACTGGCCCAATTAACGTTCCGTAACGCACTTGCGGTAGACGGCCAGCGGGACGTGGCCTACACCGACATCGACGCGCGCCTGCACCGTGCTACAGAAGACGGCCAGCAAATCGAATTCGAGCCAGAGGAGGAAGCGCCAGTGTCTCCAGTACCGGAAATCATCCTTGATGGTGGGGAGAGATCCCGCAGGCCAGCCGGCAAGCTCTATGGCAAGAGTCTTATTGACGATCTCGAGGCGCGCAAGATCGCAATGCAGAACAAGCGGCGGTATGTCATCATCGTGGAATGCCGTGTCTTTTATTCATCCCTTGCGCACGCAGGGTGTTTACGGGCGACGAGAGGCCGTCGATGATGGCACGCTCTCAGGTGAAACGATCAAGCACGCTCATCGACCCGGAGTCGCTCAAGCGCCCCACCTCCCAGCGGATGGACTCCTTCTACTCGACCCCAGACCTCGCACGGCGAAACTCGGCGAATGCGAAGACGCTTATACAGCTCGACGACGAGATCCCTGGTGCGCGCCAGCACCTCGGCGTCGACCCTGTGCGTCCTGGTGTCAAGCGCTCCGTGTTTGGTGTAGACACTCTGTGGGAGCGCGAGCTCGCAAAATTGCGACAGATGGAGGAGGCTGACCGGGTCGAAGCCGAGGAAAGAACTAAGCGGGAGGCCCAGGAGGAGCTTAGCCGGCCGAAGAAGGGTAAGGGCAAGGGCAAGAAGAGAGGCAGGCGCAAAGACGAGGCAGAGACGCCGGACGGGGCGAGCGCGGTCCCAGAGCCCACACCTGAACCGCAACCTGCATCTCCGTCTTTTGTGCTGCCGACAATCCAGAAGACGGTCGTGCGCAAAGTTCCACCCCCGTCTGCCGATGATGATACGGAGTCGGAGAGCGACTCGAGCGATGTGCCTGCTGCGCAGAAGCGTGCCTCACAGGTTGCTGACTGGTATGCAGGGTCGTCGGACGAGGAAAAGAGAGGGCCTCGCCGGACTACAGGTTCCGGTCCGCGCCACCCGCAGCCGACGAGGATCGTACAGCAGAACGACGATAGCAGCGAAGAAGACCTTCCTCTCGTTGCGACCATCGGGCGTGCTGCTCAGAGAATGACGCAGGCGTCTCGCGTGGAAGATGACTCTGACGAGGAGCAGCCACTGGCCGTATTGCTGGACAAGAGGCTGCGACTCCCGTCCATGGGCTCCATGGGCTCGGGCTTCCTCCCTGGAGAAACCGGGGGCAATGACGATGACGACGATGACAACAAGCCGCTAGGCTTGCGCGCCTCGAGGGCTGCGTTGTCGTCTCAGGCGTTCGGCTCCGCGGATCAGGAAGAGGACGATGACAAGCCTTTGGGGTTGCACCCTGACCAAATGCGCCGGACGCAATACATGATGGCTGCCCAGCAGCAACAGCAACAGCAGATGATGTTGCAGATGCAGGCTGCCCAGATGCAACAGTCCATGATATTCGGTGCTCCATCCATGATGAGCTCCGGGTTCTTTGGGCCCATGCCGCCTCCAATGATGATGCCTCCGCAACTGCCCATGACACCGCCACCAGTCGAGGACACAGTGAAGTTTGGCCGTGTGGACAAGTGGAGACATGACGTCGCGGTGGAAGGCGAACCTTAGCACTTCTCACTTCTCATTCTCACCTATGCGTTCTTACTGATACCTGGTCGTTGCATTGCTTTCATTCTTTGTATCTCATCCTGGTTCAATTGTTGCATCTTGGACTTCGCTCTCATCTCGCACTCTACATCATCGATACCGCATACCACATACCGCACAAGTCATATAATAGTCATGCAATAAAAGAAATACAGCGACGTAGACTGTCCGATTAATTCTAGCTGCACAAGTACACAAGTGAGATGTTCCTAAAATGCGATGGTATCACCTGTGTTGACGTGACGTCGCGACCAAAACTAACATGATTCGGGACATAAAGAGTGGCGGGCAGGGCAGAACACAGTCATTCGGTCCGGGTCAATGACGCGACTCCTCTGGGTTAGTCAAGAAAAGCTTCCGACGCGGGACGGTCACGATGGATACGTCTCGCCGGCTCATCTCCTCCTCGATCCGCCGCTGCCTCGTGTCCTCGTCGTCTTCGTCGTCATCATCGACTTCCGCTGTCCCGTGTCCATGGGAGACGGACGTGGGATAGTCATCGAGTCCAACGGACATAGTAGTCCGGAACGGCGGCTGGTGATGCTGGTAGGGACTGCGCGAATCTGGGAACGGAATCTCGGACCCAGCCGTAGAAAGCGGGCGAGACGGCACTGGTGTCGTCCCCCGAGGACTGCCGGTGGTTGGATGTCCACCCCGCAGCCGGTACACCACGGTAGACAAGATAGACACGCGCGGCTTCCCGTAACACGCGAGCACGAGGAGGGCGAAGTAGAACGCTATCGTTCCAATGAGGAAGATGATGAAGGCTGCTTTTGGAGCGCGGGACCATAACTGCACGAGCGAGAGAACGCAAAGGGCAAGAAGCAATGCGTGGAAGAGGGCATGGAGGGAGCCATCGAAAGGTGGTGGCATTTCTGGCACTGGCGTGGGATACGAATGTCCCGTGCCCGTCATCAGGCCACTAGTACTCATCATGTCGATAGCGGTGGTGGCAGGAGTGCCTGCTTCGTGACCTCGATGGTTCATAACTCCAAGAGCAAAGTCCGACTCTCCCTAGACCGAACGATCAGAAATGCGAGTTGCATGGCAATGCTAAAAACTCACTGCCGCATTTGCACTTGCTCGACGGTTGAACCAGCTCAGGTCACTGAGATTTCGGGGAGTATGGGCGGCCCGAGGATCAGAGAATGCTGCCAGACTATTGCCACTAGCACGCCGCGTACGTGCTGGACGATTGGTGACTTCGAAGGATCGCTGTGAGGGCGTGGGCACAGTACTCTCCACCGCACTCTCGCTCGAGCGTCGGCCCGCGATTCCGGGCCAAGCTGACAGGCCACCCCAGGACCGAACGCGCTGTCGGGTCTCCGGGGATGGATCCTGTGAGACAACTTCCACTGATGCTCGCAGGGGACTACCGACACGACTGCCACTCATCTTTTCTGGGAGTTCGGCAGAATCGACGCGAACCCTAACCTCTCCATTTCCCTCATCAGCTCTTTCGCCTCTAGTACGCCTGTAGCAAACCAGGCTCGCAAAGAGCGCCGGAACAACCCCGTAGAACAGCACAAAGAGCGCGATGCCAGCTTTTCCGTGAGAGGTCTTGAGAATGTTTCCGGACGATGAGCGCGCAGCTATCGATGATGTGGAGGTGATGGAGGTGAAGGAGGTGACCAATCCAACGATACCGAGCACGAATGCAGCTATTCCGACAGCTACAGAAGAGTAGAAGAGGCCAGTTTGGTGACTGAGAAGCTGCGGCACAGCGGCAGAGGGCGAGGACAGACGGAAGATTATAACGGCAGCGAACGAAAGTGCAACAGAGACGGGGGCGAGAGCTTTGTGAGCCACAGAGACATCATACGGTGGTGGTGAGGATGAGGATGAAGGGGATGATTGAGTTGGCGAAGGCCCCGACGCGCCACCTGTGCTCGTTGGACCACTACCAGTTTGAGAGGATTGACTGCTGAGAGCAGTAGCACATGTAGTCATGTATTGAACGGTCACCCCCGTGCCGTCCGCATTGATACCACTCTGTAGTTGGCCGTTGCCATAACCAGACCAGGTCTGACCGCTCTGTGTGATGGTAGCATTGTAGGCTCGAAGGACCCAGAGCTCAGAGAGATAATTTCCCGACGCATCTCTACCACCGAAGACTAGGGTGTCCGCGCCAATATCGCGTGAGGTACCAACCAATGTCTGCGAAAAGGTGACGGCAGAAGCACCCTGACGAGGAGAAGGATAAGCGGGTGATCCGCCATTTGTACCTGGATCGCCTGCAGGGAGAATCCGACTCCACGCTCCTGCGTAAGAGCACATCACTACCGAACAAGTAAGTGCAGTCAATCAGAGGCATGCTTACCAGTGTCAATCCTGAGAATGTCCTACACAGTGGATTAACACGCATAATCGAGACACGAGGCACAGCACTTACAACTTCACCCTTCTCAAGCCCGCCACCATCATCCCACAACGAAGCATTCACAGTCCCCAACATATACAGCATTTGCGACCCAAAACTTGACGATGGTCCGAGAAAGTTGGGTACTACAGTGCCACCTGTCCGAGCGGCTGGGCATGCCTTAGGAGCTTGCACATTCTGGGCTTGCACGTTGATGATGTACGAATCTGGGTCAGCGTATGATGAATCTGTAGCGTTCGTTGTGGTGCATCCGCCAATGGCAACAATCTGTTCTGCTCCTTGGGAGACAACTGCTCCGGCAACACCGACCTTGGACGGGATGTTGGATGCAGATATTGTTATTTGCTCCCAGCTTCCTTCCACGGTGTTTACTGAGTTTGATGACAAAGTGCCTGTAACGTTCAGCCGCCATACGTCCGAAAGGGGGGAAACACTGGTGCCGTCAACACCACCCGCGAGGTACAAAGAGTTGTTTGGCGTAGCGAGGAACTGATCCTGAACGACCGGAGTGCGTCGATCGTTCCCACCAGCAGCACCCCAGCGCGGCGACGGCCCTCCGGGCGAGAGATTCACTTGGGACCAGAACCCAGCATTATAGCTGTATTCCTGCAGGAGATACCGAGGTCACAATATACCACTGCATGCAAAGGATCGGGACATACCCAAACGTCAGAAAGTGCGGTGCCATCCGATGCTTTTCCACCAACGACGAGTTGCCCACGACGACTGATGATGTCTTGAGAGCTTACTGACGAACTATGAATAAAGCACTCACTAGCTGGCGGCAGAGTCGTAGCCGGTGATAGCAGCAGTGCGGGCTGATGGCCCAGCTGCGAGATCAGGAGACGGCGCAGGCCGGTTTATCCATGTTAATGTATCGAGGTCCAGACTAACATGAAGTGAAGCTGAATATTTCAAAGTCTATGGAATGTGGCCATGACGCACAAGTAGGTCTCCGATTGCGGAAATCCCTGCGAAGACTCGCCGCCGAAGATCAGCAGAAGTCTAGTTTCATCGTCGTAGCCAATGGTGGCATCCTTGAGTGGGGGTGCTGGATATGCACCGCCAAGGAGAGAAGTGAGGTTGATCCACTGGAGTGGCGGGATTGGAGTGTTGGTAGAAATGGGCTGAGCGTGAGTAGCAACAGGGCGTAAGAGTAGCGTGAGCAGAAGGGCAAGGATGCGAGCGTTCCAACGGCGTTCACACCAGACCATCTTCCGGGAAACAAGCAGCGAGGAAGGCTAGCAGCGCCCGCGCTCGCGATGAGCTGGGGATGGTGGACGTTGGATCCAAGTCGATCTTGTCGAAGAACGCGTCGTGCGCCGGGCCCACTCAGCGTTTCTCACTGCCGGCATCCCTCCCCGGCATTTCCTCTCGACCTCCACATGGCTGCCGCACCGCTCCTCTCACGCTCGGCCTCACTGTCCCAAATCTGGCCCTTTTCATACCCCCAGCCCTCAATGCAAATGCTCCCGCGCAGTCCAACAACGGACTTATCTTTGGCTGCTGCGCGTGAATTGATGCAATCTTTTCGGTGCGTCGATATTCAAGCATCTACGATTGTGGCCGTAAGTACGCCCTCCGCGTCACAGATCGGCGGCGGACGAAATCACCTTGGTCCAATCTTGTTGTGGCCCGTATTGTGCGCCATATAGACATCGTTACCCATCCGTCTGTGAGTAATTGACACCAATCACCGAGTCTAATGAATTTGATTTGCTTTGCGCCACTGGCATACGGGCATCAATATAAGTGAGTGCCATTTTTCCTACAGAAAGTTCAGCGTCAGGTCCACGTCATGTCTCGTCCTAATTCCTGACATCAACTACAAGTCTCATTAGCATTAATGTTCTGCCCGAAATCAGTCGGTCTTCGGCGACGGATATGTAGGCTGTTCAACCCGCTGCAAGGCTCCTGTGTTGTTTATGACCGTGCTATGACGACAGCTTGTGCTCGGGAAAGCCAAGTCTGCATGCACGCTTCGAAACACTGTTCTTTGTGAGCGTGATGTTTCGTGTTACAAGTCTCATGCCTTGTGATTTGTGCCAACCGTTGTGTAGCACTGCAGCCGGACGTTACTTAGACCCTGCAGACAACACTTTCGATCTCTACTGGGAGAATTCGGATGAGGCAAGTGTGATCCTCGCCTATTTCTGCAGGCGTTGTCTACAAGGTGCGGTTACTAGTGCAGGGTTGGGCTCATTCTAGCACCCCGAATATCAGCACCGCCGTATTCTAGACGCTCTGCGGCTCTCTGTCTATGGGTCATTGTGGGCGCAGGAGGGGAATCCCCAACTAAGTACAAGACGCGCCAGTCTGCAACCGAGAGGCTGTCCAGTGTCCACATCGGCGCCTCCTTTTGTGGACTTGTGGATGTGGTTTTTTGGAGGCTAGGAAGTCGCTGCCTTCTATCACAGGTACGGTCCCGGGCTTCAACCGAATTGGCTGCTAGAGATGCAAGACTGATTCACATTGGATGGATCACCTTAGGAACGTCCCTAATCTCCGGTGAGCGCCAGACGTGGTTTTGCAAACAACGTCGCTTGGTTTGAGGGCGAATGTGATGCAGCGGTTCGGAACCGGCTACATGATCTCTTCGTGTACCTGTCATGTGCTTGGACCACACAGTCAGCCATGGGTACAGGCTGCTGCTCGGTGGGCGTAGCTTACTATGAATTCACCTGACTGAGTTGCTATCCGGCCAACATTAGCATCAACCCGATTCGCGTACCCCATGTTTGCCGTAGCGACCTCAACCGAAAAATGGAAGATATGTGTTGGGAGGATTTTATCTTGCCAGATACCCACCTGATTTGTTCATAGAGGAAATGGGCCGATACTTCAACGCCTTTACTTACAAGGAGAGTTCTGATCTACAACAGGCCGTAATGAGCGCGAGCCTCGAGGCATGCATCCTAGATTATGTGGCGTGTGAATTTCCAGGTTTGGAAAAATGGTTCCGCCTGTGCGTCCAGACGTCCTCGAGATATTCTTCAACTACGAGCCACGTGCACCCAGTGCGATGTTCAACTTGTTGACGGCTACACACTTCTCCGACCCGAATATCCATGCTTACCACTCGTTCAGCACAAGAACAAGATCGCGTATCAAGCAGAGTCCTATGACGTTTATTGGATCTTAGGTCTGGTCTGCGCGCCTCCTACTCAACGGAACGCCACCGGCGAGGCCAACCACGATTGTAGACCACCAGCCAGCGGATGAATATTAATGCTGGTGGATAGCTGCTATTAGTGCCATCTGTGTATCTGAGTCCTGGTTCAGAAAGCGGCTCGCCCACGGTTTGTAGACGCTTCAAGCCTTAAGGTGAGTGGCACTTCCATTTTACGAGTTCACACAGATGGTTTCCCAGAGCTGAATAGACAACTGTCAACCAAGAATCTTGGTCTCAAGTGATGTTGAAACTGGGTCCTCCCAGATACCCGCTGGTATTATGGCGCTTCTGGAGTATTGCGATATCCTTATGTGGCGTCAAGTTATGACAGAGAAGGTCGAAGGATATTTCTCTCCGTGACATTCGGCATTCATAATGCGCTTACCTATTGATCGCGGATTATTGATCGTATTGCGTTAGCGCGCAATACCGGGGACAAACTTACTGATGAGCTGTATTACAATCTCTGTCTAGGCGGCGTGTTGTCTCTATTCACCATTGATCAATATTTGCATCTCTGTATGTCAAACGTCAAAGTGTAGACGACGGGAATTGAGAAAATCATCTGGTGTCGCAGAGGAACGGTGTTGCCCAGATCTTCTGTTGACCTGGCGCTGCACCGTTGAATCTCATCGGTGAGAAGAAAGTTTTCGTTTGCTAGAACGGTGACGTGAGCTTGACTCACGGTGTCTTGCAGGGATCATATCGACAGCAAGTGAGTTCGATACTCAGGGCCATCAGATAGGATCTGCCATCCTTCCAGCGACAGGCTGTTGATTATGGTAAGGCAGGAACTGTGTTTCTTGCCGCTTGAAAGCAGTACTCCAGACCTCAGTCTGTCGATCTGGATAACAGTCAGACTTGAGGCCGTCTTCAGCGACTCTTCGCAGTGGAGAGCCAGAAGATCCGGCAATTATCTCACTATCGTCAGACAGCCTGCATGACGAACTCTAGGCCTGACGACCAATGAAATCCTTTGACTGTAATATTTACTGTGGCGTATGGTACGCCACGCGGACCCTCAAGCGTATACATTAGTATACGAAATGTCACTTGGCGCTAATTCCCACCGTTTTTTTTCGTCCCCCCCTACTCCTATGTTGCCCTGCTCTCTGCGGGCGGTGATCACAGAGGATTTTTTATCGCGATGTGCCACAGGCGGTGTTCCCTGTCCTCAGCTCAAGTCTGGCGCATTAGCTGTGGATCCGTCACCGATATCTTCCTACGACGCCCAGGGAGATGTCGCCACACCCTATCTGATTTTGTTCGTTGGTCTTGCGGATGCCTTGAGGTATGTGGTTGTCTTGAGTCACTGTTCAGCCCTGCTCATCTCTCTCCAGAACGCCCAGAGGAGTGAGGGTATAAATCTTTCTGCGACAAAATGCGTTCAGCACCAACGGCAGTCGGCCTTTCGAACCGTAGAATCAAATGGCACCGTCGAATACCCCGGGCTCATCTGCGTTATCGCAACATACGTGAGCGCACTTAACAATCACCTACGTGGCGTCCTACGTTCTGACAATCTCATCGTAGCGGCTCTCAAGATTCATGGCTCCGATGCGTAAGGCTCACTCAACAGGCTAACGATCCGTCACAGAACCAATATGTTTGCATACTGCACGCGAAGGAAAATCAGTCAGGCATATGCGGATTTATCGCTCAGACAGGCGTCATGAAACGACATGTCGAATCCGTGCATACGATCCGGTATGCTGAATTGTTCCCCCTGCTTCAGCGACTGACTAATTTCGTTCTACATAGCACTTTGCAATGCCAGTACTGCGGCATGGCCTTCCCACAGCAGACTCTCTTGGAAGCGCATCTCAGCAGCCAGTATGTAACGTCTGGTCTTGGACGCAGCTGCAATCGCTGATTTTCTGGCCATTGCAGTATGGCCGCTGTATCCCAACCTTGTCCTCACTGCGGTTTGATGTTCACGGATCCAGCAGTCAGAATACGCCATATCTTCGAGAAACATGGTTACGTTCCTAACGCGTGAATGACCGTCGATCCGCCCTTGCCCATGAGAATTCTTAACGTGCAAGCCGACTAGTCCCTAGTCGCGCATCCATCCGCATCATGAAAAGAGCATTTGTTTTTGCAATTACAGTCTGACTGACACTCTAATTGACATTCCACATCAACTAATTCCATACTTCCGTACTCGTCTCGCATCAAAGTAGTGCTCTAGCTATAATTTCGTGCAGTTCTGAACGTGATATTACACCTCGCATAATTTACGAAGCTAATTAGCTCATAGTACATTCCATCTCCGTCCCCCGAACGTATTGGCACGGTGGTCCACATAGTGCATGAACGTTGTTACCACATGTTATTACGGTTTCGAACAATATTGAATCCCAGTCGTTATCGGTACGATAACATCGCTCATGTACACATATTCATGGCACCATAGTCACGCCGTAGGTCAACGTTCCATCGGCCAATGTGAAGCAAACCTACATTTAGGTTTCATATACGATGCTCTAGCCTCCTATGCCAAAGAATATTCTGCTGCTGGGTTGGAAGAACGTGCCCGTCTGGCACCGCTGAGCAGGGTCTACATGTGTTGGTGGCGTCAAAACCTCCGAGCTTCAAGACAATAAAGAAGGAGAAGATACAGCCTGCAACCCGTAGCCACCGCCGGTTGAACGAATGACACCGTGACGCATATAGTATCCGGGTCGCAAAACAGCGGTAACTTATGGTGCCGGGCGATTATCGAGGATGCAACTTTGTTGACAATATCGACGGTCTGTGTCCCTCCAAAATCCGGTCCGGGCCAACAAATGCGGTGGGCGCAGAGGGGCGTACATACCTGGAGTCCGAGTCCTAGACCCTAGACTGTGACTCAGGAGCAAAATGCGACCGGTCTAACGAAAATTGACCAGTCCGATGCCTCGTGTATGCAAATTTCCAGCCTTCAGGCAATGCAAGACTCAGATTTTAGTGTATATCTGGGAGACACATGGAAGGTTGTATTGACTCACGAACACGTCTGGTGGTGACTGCGGACTGCGTCTGTGTGCGTGCATGTCACGCGATGAGGCGGAGTCCATGGCATTGCAAAGTTGATGCAGATTTCGCGTTTCGTCGATGAACGCAGCAAGTTACACGACCGAAGCCCATATCCAAATTGACAAGATGCAGAATCCGATGCTGTGGCGGGCGCATCAGTCGCGATCGTGTGTTCGCGGCCAACGGATCTGGTCGGAACTGTTCTCTCGAACAGGCTAGCGGACGACCGCGCTGGGCGCTCCAAAGACGACGCTCTGCAACTGAGCGCGCCGACATCTCCGCCGGATTTTGGACCATGCTCCGGCGAGCGTCACTTTGGGAAGACAGCCTAGGACGTAAATATGAAGATGTTTTGGTGAGTGTGCGCCCCCACCGACCCTGTTCGCCGAGCCTTTGCCGAAGAAGGCACAAACGTTCCCGTCGTCTCCACCCTCATCACAACATGTACTATCCAGAAAGTCTGAGAGAGATACGGTCACTGCGAACCTGCGTTGTCTGCCGGAGTACATCGTCTCGGCGTGGTCTGGAAATTTTCCAAATAAATCTAAGCTAATTAATGACGACTACGTCGGAGTTTCAAAAAGATCTGCCGTCCCACTTAGGAACTTGAGCTAGTCGTGGGCCACATCCGAACCCCATGGGTTGGGCCGGGTGGTTTGTGGGTCCCACTGATCTTGTCCGGCATGCAACCCTTAATTCTCCCAATAATATTACCGGCCTTGTCTTTACCGCTGCACATGCTAGCATAGCGCCGGTCTTGTTTTTCCGTGATTGTCCCCTCCCGCGACTGTGTGTTCATGTTGCAAAGTTCTTCTGGCATCTTAGATATTCAAGGTCCGTATCAGATATTGTTGGTACGCTCATGTCCTGTTTATACAGTTTCCTGTGTGATCACGATGTTTGTGGACCCACTGACCCTGTATAAGACCCCCCGCCTCGATGACCCTCTGCGGCACTGGGAACACCCTCTGCGCTTGCAATCGTTCACGTCCCAACTATCTCCCTTCTACACACTACTGTGGCATCTCGCGGTATGCTGCCGTCATCGACCACACACAAGAGTAATGCCAGTTTCAAGCCGAGGTCAGTGTGGCGAGCCATCCAGTATTCATTCCACACTTTCTCCACTCCTTCGCTACACGTACACGTCTTCCAGATCGACACGTAGAGCTCGTAATTCAGCCGTCATCTCTTTCCCCTCGCTTCTAGTGTGTAATGATGCTGACGCCACAGTACTTTGATCAGTGTTCCCCCCAGTGTCTTCCGCGGCTCCGACGGAGGTAGCACACAAGGCCATGCTATTGGTAACACGTCCCACGATCCCTACAGGCCCAATGGCGCGCAACGCAACAACACATTGCCTCCCATATGCGAACTGACCGACGTTTATCGGGTACAAAATCGCCAAAGTAGTATGAACATGCATAATACACCGTGCGTTGCGCCTTTCTCGTCTTTTGAACATATCAGTTGATCCTCGAGGGGCTCGTCAGTACACACGATACTGCTCTTACGGTCTCTGAGCATCGGCATAAGTCTCACGCGCAAGATCGGTCAGTTCACTACGAAAACATCTACACATCCCTGAGCAGACTCATTAACACCGGGTGATTGCAGACCACAGCATGCAGACAGTCTTCCGCCTCGCCTCCAGTCGCACGTCATCCACGCGCCTAAGCCTTCCCCGCCGCTATCTATCTACGAATCACCTACAGCAACATATATGTGGCCCCGCTTCGACCCGACGTTTCAACCCGAGAAGAAAGACAGTCCAATCCTATTTGTAAAGTACAAGCCATTCCCTCGTGCAGTGTCCGAGACTGTGCAGGCCGACTCCAGTTCGGGCGCGCTTGTCGAAAGACCCATGTCAGCAGTTCTCATGTGTTCTGTTCTCAATTCTTCGTTGACGCTAACGTACTCCCTTGTTATAGATCACCGCGGCCAACCCGCCTCGTCACTCCAGACTGGACATCTGATTCGAGGAAGCGAAGTTCTTCTCCGGAATCTGAGTAAGAAGCGTCTGCACACTGCCATGTAGTACCATGACTGACACGAACGTTCATCATAGAGTGTCGCGCGCCAGTCCGTCCGACAGATTTCTCAAGCATCCCAGGTATGTTGCTGTGGCTTGCGCTTCGTGCAAATGTACTCATCCTCTCCATTCCAGGTTTTCTCGTTATCACCAGACGTCGCATGGGGTAGATCCGCGCCACACTCAGGGATGCTCTACTGCAGGTGGTCCTACTCAGCCCACATTTGGGGGAGACCGTATGTTGCAGGCAAATTTTAATGACCTGGATCTCGAATCGGAGTCGAGTGACGAGGAAACTCTTCAAGACTCCCGAGAGGGCTCAACATATGGAAGCACCTCTCATGCCGTGAAGGCACCCATCCGAATGAGCTACGCCGACGTTCCCCGAGACATTGCGACCAATGCTGCGCCACCATCTCTGGATCGCGACAAGTGGCAACAATATGCCCAGCCGCCCCATGGCTCCGACACCACGTTCTACAGCTGTTCTTGGCCCAATCGAGACGCCGATGGTCGCATTATACCCTGTGGATATTCGTCAAAGAGACATCTCGTCAAGCGCCATATCGAGTCGAAACATCTCCAGTTCCGGTGTGTGTTATTGGCCGGAAGAAACATTGTTCATAAGCTGACGGCATCACAGGCCTTGCAAATGCCCGCATGAAGGCTGTGACAAGAGCTTCTCGCAGAAAAGTAATCTCGAGACCCACATGAATACACAGTAAGTCCCTCGCCATATGCCTATTTGGCATGCATGCTCATATGCGGTCTCATAGCACTGGTGCTGCTCCGCATGGCTGTCTATATTGCGACCAACACTTCAGTGACCCGGCAAGGCGGCACCGGCACATGCAGAGGAAGCATGGCCATGTCTCCTCTCGCACGAAGAAGAACAGGAAGAACCTAACCGCTTTAACGCCAGAGATGTCGGACTAGGACTTCTCGTCGGACAATGCACGCCCCAATAGTTCATCAAGAAATTCCGTCTCGCGCCTCGGGCGCCACGCTAGCGATATTGTATCACGAGTTGAGTTCCGAGAGCCTCGGGCGCCACGGACTTGGCATTCATGTTCTGTAAATACTTTGATTGGGGGAAGCGGTGCGGAATGTCCGAGTCGGGCGGGATGCGCAATTGTACTTCGGTTGTGCGGTAGTCCGCGGCGATGTGTATTGTAGATGCCTTTTTTGTATCCATATAGCAGACGCTCTAATTGATTGATTCCGATGCGGATGAGTTCGAGCACAGGTATGATCGGGGCCCTATTTGAAATTTCGAGAAGTCGAGGCGGCGGCGCAGGTCACGTTACTCCACGCGCGCGCGGGACCTTTCTCTCCTCCGCGGGGGAACGGTACCGCCCGCTGTTTGCGTTTGTCTCCGCCCGGCGCTCGCATCCAGACTTTGATCCTTCGGGGTTCTGCCCGGCTTTGCGAAGTTGCGACTGTCCTTCCTGTGATGTCCTCGAAAACACCATTGCTCGGCGGTCTCGCTATTCAGGCGCCAGTTCTTACGCCGAAGATGGTGCACGTCTCCCCCACAACATGTCATGATCTGTCCCTCTTCAAAGGTGCGGCGATTCGCGCTCCGCATGTTGTACCATGCGATCCGCGTTTCTGCGAGAACGTTCTAGCTTACATTCCCCCTGACAATGTGCTTGTGTAACAGACCTCATGAGAGAGTACCGTAAATTGGATGATTCGATCACCATGCGGCTGAACCGTTCGACCGCGCAGTTTCGCGACCGAGACAGGCTAGGGGTTGGAAGCAAGGGGAATTTCGAAGACCAGGCGTGCGCACAGATATGGAGGGAGCTTGTGGGTACGTGGCCGTCTTGGAGTCCGGGGGTCCCTTCGCAACACCGCTGAAAATGCCGGCGACGTCGCCATGCAGCGAACTGGCTGCGTCGGACGGAAATAGTGGGTTACTGTGTCGAAGTGGTGGACCATTCGATGGAGGAGAAGCGAAGGCTGTTGGAACATCAGGATGAAAACCCTGCAACCCTGCGGAGAACGCAGGGCGCGCTGTTTGCGGAAGAAGTCAAGGCACGCGTGGTATTATCCATGATATTTGCAACCGTTGATGATACATCTGTCGTACAGCGAAATCAAGTACATAACGAATTGTCCGTTGAAAAGATTGTGCGGCGGCGATCATTGGACGGTGCGTCGAGTAACTGCTGTACACGACCATGGAAATTGACAAACGTCACAGCATTTCGATCTCGTTGCAAATATTTTGAACCACCACCTTCCGACACAGAAGCCAGGCAATGGTGGGAAGTGGCGCAGGCGGGACGATGAAACCGCTACTTGATCAGTTAACAGCATATCATGGACCTTGCCCGCAAAGTGACAATACCTATTTCAGAATCATCACTCATCTCATTCGTTTTCCCCATGGAAGTGGCTTGGCTCCGAGTCCAACACGAGTATGTCCTTTGAAACCCATTTCAGCATACCGTCGGGGAAAGCGGACAACCATCATAATCTTCTTTCAAGATGACACAGTTCATGCCTGCTGGCCGAAATGGTAATGGTTTCAAGGTCGTAAAGGAACTGCAGACTGTCTTACAAGCCAGCGGTATGTACGCTATGCACGGTCGAAAATAGCGCTCCGACGGCGCATCCCCGACCCCGACGGTCGCTTACAGACAGAAATACACCCCAAACCAGTTCTCCTATCCGGTCTTCGGAGCTCTCGTGTTCCTTGTATGCACCAAATGGTGTGTAGTATTTTCTTGATAGTGGCGTTTAGAAGCATGTGCATTGATTGCAGCGACGGCTTGGAAAGGAACCGGAGCTCCCTCGACTCGACCGGTCGGCGGCCGCCACGTTTCTCAAAAATCAAAGTTCTTCTGCGCGCCGACTTACAATGATGTCAATGATTGTATCGCAAGGGGGCCGTGTCATAGTTCGAGTCGGGCGAACGAAAGGCCAAGTTTGGGTCAACTGACCATCACTTCGCCCGCCGGGCCATTGCATGCGAGAGTCGTGTACGCGATGGATCTGACCGATCACTGGTACAATGAGTCCGATAGATTCCGCGTTAGATCCAAGGTCATTTCCGGTCCCCATCTGTCCTAGGACGTCGCAACCTGAAGGCACTGTACTAACAAACGGACTAGCGTACAATGCGGCCGGGGGCCGGGGGCCATCTCGAGTAGCCACTTGAGGGGGCCGGAGCGGCAGTTCAGGCACGACTCTGACACGGTGAAAATGAGCACCCTTTGATCAGGGCGCCGGCAGGCCACCAGAAAAGGGTTCCTCCTGCCGTGCAATGTCCACTGACGTTCTCAACCGACTGGAACCAGGACCTCGGAATATTCACCTGTATCCGTGGTACCAGTTCGGATAAGATTGGGCAAAAAATCGGCGGGACCCTGGTTTTGTGCCAGATAAAGTCGTCGAAAATCGGCCCCTAGCCAGGTCCTTTTGGGCGGACATTGGTGGGTCCGATCATTACAACCCAGGTATTTGTCCGGATAACGGGCTGCCTGGAGAGGGGATCCGGATGCATGAATCATTGAATGATCGATGTATCACGCAAGTCACGTTTCCTCGCGACGCGCATGAGTGCGCGGGTTGCCCAGTAACTTCTTCTTGAGCGAATACATATGTTATACATCTCCTGCTTATGTTACTGCATGCCTTCTGTGTCTGGTTCTTATTAATGATTGCAAGCAGACCCACTAGTAAATCAGAGGAGTACTAGCAATTACAATCATACACCCAGACAGTTGTACCGAGACGGACCCGCCGCCGCAAACCTGTCAAATGTCATAGCAGGCCTCTCGACAGGTATTACAGATTTTTTTGGTTGTCTTTCCCCAGGCCCTACTGGCTCCGTTTCGTATATTGCCATGCAGGTTTATGAGGTCGCGTACCATGCGCACTTCCGCGGCGTACATGGACGCGTTGCAAGACTTCAGGCATTCACATTCACACATTTACCATCGGACGCCTTCCTCCAACGCCTTCCGGGAAGCCACGGAGATTTAACCGACATCTCGAGCCTCGACCTGAATGCTGCCGGCTTTGCAGATTTTTCTAGCCTACTCCCTTATCTGACAACATCATTACGGCCGTGGCTAAGCTCCAGACATTGAGGAAGAAAGGGTCGAAGGGAAAAGTAGAAATCAAGGACGGAGACGGGGACTCCGATGATTAATTGATTGGTACTAGCCGTGTATTGTGTTATTCTTGCTCTCCTCCACCGATTTCTTGATTTCTGGCTGGCTGTTGCCAAAAAATAGTGGTTTTCTGAACCCTGGTTACTTGCCCGGACAAAAGCTCGGGTTTTGGAACCCTGGTCCCCGCACCCGGATGAAATCTCGGATTTTATACCCTGGTCCCGGGATTCGGATAAAGAGGTCAATTTTCGATGAACCCGGGGTGTTTCACGGACAAACACGGTCGAAATCGACCTTCGGCGCTTAGGTATTTTAGCCCCCTCCGGTACCAGGGATCGTAGTGTATATTCCCGGGTCCTCTGGAACCGTTCTACTCTCCAGATCTATTGCTGTTCGCCTCAGAGTGCTCGGGACCCTCGACCGTTGTTCGCAGAGCACTGGCCCGTCAGCGGACCGTGAGACGCCGGCCGGCGCACCCGTCCGAACGTATGGCGCAATGCGGACATGGGACGTGTGCAATAGCTTAAGCTTGCACTTTCATCGACGACTATCATGACCTTCATACCCAGGCTGCTGTCTGCGCTCTTCGCTGCTGCAGCTGCCGCTGCACTGCACATGCCGTCGGACGTTGTTCAGACACCCCTTCAGGCGCCCAAAGATGATGTTAAAGTTCCGGTCACCCTAGCGGTGATGAGCCGCTGCCCGGACGCACTCTTGTGCGAAAGTGTGTTCGACCATGTTCTGCGGCGGGTCGGGAGTAAAGTGGACATGTCCCTCACGTTCGTCGGAAGGTAAGTACGGTGCCGGTGCAACTACGTCAGCTCGCATGACCCCGCTCATACGGAACAGAATTAATTCCTCGGAGCCCGACTTCGGGGTAACGTGCATGCACGGCCCGGACGAGTGTGCGGGGAATGTACAGGAGTTATGTGCGATCAAATACGTGCCCACATCCCAATGGTGGGAGTTTGTTCAGTGCCAGAACTACCGGGGTAGGGATAAAGTTGGCTTGCCGGAGACGGCATTGCAGTGCGCGAAGTCTGCGAAGCTTGACTGGGAAGGAAGCGGCGTGGGTTCTTGCGCGGGCCTTGACGGGAGTGGCAAGGCTGCGGAGGGCGTGCAGCTGCTGCAGGAGAGTGTCAAAACAACTCGCAGCATCGGTGTCGAGTGGGTACATTGCGTTTTCTCTGTCGGACAGCGGCTGACGAGGATGTTTGGTCACAGGAAGAGCTGCACGATTATCATCAACGGCAAGCAGGTCTGCATCCACGACGAGACGTGGAAACAGTGCGAGGTATGCAGGTGGCCTGTGTTTATCGTTCAATCTGGCTCACTCGACCTGCAGGATGGCCATACGCCGAATGATTTTGTGAGGCAGATCAACGCAGAATACCAGAAACTCAACGGAGACGACGGTAGTAGCGAGGAGTACGATTGAACGCGACTGTATGAGACATGACGGACGAGCACCTCTGTATCATTGTTCAGCGACCGAGAACGATTTCGTATATAATGATTACTAGGTTCAGTCCGATCAACGGTACTACAATGCATGGCCCTCAGTTCAGTGACATTGCATGACAAGAATGCACTCACTTCGCAATAGTGTTCTTACTGCACTAATGAGATTTATGAGACGCCCCTTCACTCCCATATCCTGTCCGCCCGGGTACCCGGTTTGGTCGTATGGCTGCGCGTACGGTTGGGCAAAACCCACGTTGGCCGCTGGTGCTTGTGAAGATGACCAGCCAACTTAGTCCAAGAGCAGGCCGTCGTCAGCCGATTCCGGGGATTGTAGAGCAAGTAACGCACTGCGGGCTAAGAAGCGGTCTTCGCTCAGGACGGCCATGGCATTGATGAGGAGGAGAGCGACATAGAGTATGGAGCCAAGGCTCAGCATGGTTGGCTGACAGTGCCTTGCGATATCGCGTATTGGTGTGTATTCGGGAACAGAGGCGTGTCTCTGCAGCAGCAGCCACGCCAATAATTCGCGCACGTGGGAATGTGCTGTCGCTTCCTAAAGCGGCAGGCGCGCTCGCTGGTCTGTACAAACTTCGGTCATGCAGTCGGTAGGAGCGGGTCTGCGCAGCGGTATGTGGAATTCATCCCCTTCCTGGCTTTGTCTTGACACTCTGGCCAGTGAATACCAGAACGACGCTTCTGCAGTTGCACCAGGTCGCGTCGGGTTCACGTGCAGTGCTCTGGGATGCTCGCCGACAGTACGTCTGCGGTGCACAGACCTCGGTCATGACCACATGCTGACTCGTGGCAATTCTAGTGCGTCGCCGTTTGGCTGGCTGAGAGAAAGCCTTGCTATGAAAGTCCGGAAGCAGGCCTCTGCCGAGGAGGTCGACGCTGCACGCAAGGAACAGGCGGAAAAGGGTCAGCTTAGCGTATTCGAGTCGCTGCCCACAGACGCAGACGGAGAGACCGCCTCGCCAATTACCCCGCCGCGGAAAACCTACACCGAGGTGCTTTTCAGTCGTTTTATCAGTACGACACACCGCTGAATGTCGTATGCACGTCGCTTTAGCACAAGTACTCCACTGCTAACTTCAAGATGTCTCACCGCAAGCTCAACAAGCTCGGCCGGCAGATTTCTGGGAAGCCTATTGATTCTGCCATCCTGCAGATGATGTTCAGTGAGAAGCGTGCGAGTCAGCGGCTTAAGAGCATGCTGGCGCTTGCAAAGAGTCACGCAACAGGCTACAAGGGTCTGGACGAAAAGAAGCTGATTGTCGGTATGTCATTCCTCAGCATGTCCTCTGTGACATGCTCATTTCTGCATAGCGGAGGCGTGGGTCACCAAAGGCCCGAATGTTCTCAAGCGTATGGACATCAAGGGCCGAGGGAGAATGGGTATCAAGACGCACCCTGACTCACGACTCCATGTGGTGCTCAGGGAGGGGAAGACTAAGGTAGAACTGAAGGCGAAAGAGCGGGAAAGGAGACTTAAGAGAATAATCTCGGCTGGTATTGTCAGGGAGGATGTTCCCATCCGGAATCCTGGAGCTTCGTGGGCCTGGTAGGAACTCTAGGAAAGTCCTGCGGTTGAATCCTTTTAAATGGCACGGTCCTGGTGTGCGGTGGTCTTATGTAGTGCTCTGAATCGAGAATACTTTCAAGTTGTTCGGCGCGGGATTGCATAGACGCCCATAGCGATGCGTGGCATCCCAAAATAGCAAGTACTATAGTATTACCACGTCTTCCGCTGCGCAGGTCATTCCACTCTGCTGCACGACATCATGGGACGTCCATGGCCGGCTCGTCTTTCCTTCTTCCTTCTAAGTTCCCTGGTCTCCTGTGTTTCTGCTGGTCACTCCTTTGAAAACACCGCCATCGTGCGCACGGTCGAGCTTGCTGGGTCGCTCGTGCACGTCACTACCACCTATGCGGTGAAGGCGCTGGAGGATGACGCGAACCTGTATACGATTGCTTTGGGCGCGCGCGAGCACGAGCGAGCAAGCTATCTTGAAGCGAAGATTAAGGGCCAGTCTACGAGGCTGTCATTGGAGGTTTCCGGGTACAACGCGCAAAGGTGTGCATACTCACCGTCTGCTCGTGTGTTCGTTGTGATTGACGACATGCAAGTGGTGTACATCTATATGACATAGAACTTCCGAAGGCCCTGAACATAAACGCGACTACTAATCTCGTCATTGAATCTATCGAAACGCATGCAACGTACCCTTGGCCGGAGCAGGCATCACAGAAGGATCCACAATCTCTCAAGTACGAGTCGGACTTGTTTGTGCTGAGTCCGTACCACACCGCAGTCCAGCGGACGAAATTCAAGTGCGTACCTTCACATATTGCTGCGCGGTAGGTTTACAACTGCGTCACCAGATCACCCTCTCCGCAAGTTCTATCCTACACCACTCCGCAAGGTGTGGAAGAATTCACGACCGATGCACCTGTAACGAAATCCGGCGCGACAATCACGTACGGTCCATACAACAGCATCTCACCGTCGTCATCCGAGGAGTTTCTGAACGAGAAACAGAAGCATGTCACGGTGCACTACAACTTCGACCACCCGGTTCTGGAAATTACCAGTCTGAAACGTGCGGCCGAGGTCAGTCACTGGGGTGCTAACCTCAACATCGAGGACAACATATTCCTGCATAATGCCGGCCCTGCGTATGTGCACCATTCGTGTAATTTCGGACAGTTTTCTCACCAGAAATATACTGTAATTTGTAGTCTGAAGGGACATTTCTCGCGTCTCGAATATCAGTCGGCAAACTTCTTCGGACGTCCCGCCCCGCACATCATCCCCGGGCTGACCCTCCACCTGCCCGCCGGCATCCGGTCCCCGTACTACTACGACCTCATTGGTAACGTCTCTACCTCACACCTGCGCACTACGCCGTCTGCCTCGCGGAGTCTGCAGGGCAGCCAATTCAGCGTCCTCGAGCTGCGCCCGCGGTACCCGCTTCTTGGAGGATGGAACTACAGCTTCACGCTGGGCTGGGACTCGCCATTGGCGGACAGCGCGGGCTACGACGCGCGCACCGGGAAGTACCTCGTTGGTGTGCCGGTCATGACGCCGTTCCCCGGCGCGGTCGTCGACGATGCGGAACTAAAGGTCATCCTGCCAGAGGGCGCTACGTGCGTATTTATTTCACCATATATTGCATTTTAGGTTATTCCGCTGACTGCCATGCGCAGGGACGTCGAGTTCGCCACGCCGTTCCCGCCGCTCTCCAGCGAGCTCTCGACGCATATCAGCTACCTCGACACAGTCGGCCGGCCAACCGTCACCCTGCGCTACAAGAATCTCACGGGCAAGCACACCGGCACCGTCTATGTGGGTGTCTTGTGCTGCGTTGGTGTGCGCTTCTCTGATCGGTTGGATTTTGTGCAGGTGTCGTACAGGGTGCCCTTCGCTGCGCATCTGAAGAAGCCGTTCGCCGTTGCCGCTGCGTTCATGGGCCTTTTCTTGCTCGGCTTCACGTCGAAGCGCTTGGACGTTCGCCTCCAGAAAAAGTAGTAGCATACAGTATTAGTGCAGCAATCCCACTGTTGTGCCTATACGGCTGCATGATTGATTTCACGCGCTTTTGGCTGGTACCACATTTGCGTCCCAACGAATGGCTAGAAAATGTAGAAAATGGTGGCTATACTTCGCAACGGTATGTAGATGGACCGAAGTGACCGCAATCACGAATCAGTTTCAGGCATAAGAATAGAGCAGAGTTGCGAATGGTATGACGTGGAAATATGTTACTTCAACTATGTTGCAGTCTAACAGTTTCAGGAACGTAGGTTCATTGATCCAAAATTAAAGGGTACACTTCACTGGTCCACTGAATCATCGTTCCTCCGATCCGTCTGGTCATAGTTTTGGATTCAGCAGCCCTGTGTTGGCGGCTATATGAAACAGAAGGAACAAGAGAAGCAAGGTCGATGTGCAGCTGAACGATATCAAAGGATGAAATTCTGTCCGGGATGCAATGCGGTGCAATGCGAGAGTATGGAGAGCCTGAGGCGCGATCGCGTCGTTGATCTTCGCCCAGGACACCATTTCCTGCGCGAACTCCTCGGAGCCCTCGGCGCCCATATTGTAGGTTCCGCAGTGATCATCGAAGGAGCCCTGTGTCGCAGGGCTCAGTGGAAGTCAATCAGAAGTGTGGATTGGGGACCATAAGAGGACGGTATGCCCCAAACCTGTAAGATCGCCGTCAAGTTCTAGAGGACAGCATAGCCTGAAGTCAAATACTCATCTACCGAAATACATCCAACGGGTTGATTTGCATCGGGAGGCCATAAGCACACGGACGACCGTCTCCCGAATACTAGAAGCTGGTGGCGAGCGACTACATCGTTACAGTCGTTTGATAGCGCCCCGGTGCGGCCGGTCGCCGGCGCAACAGTACTGGGGTTCATCACAGGTCCCGTCCTCGCGCGCGAGGCCTGCTTTGTATCTGGGCCACATGCACAGTTGCACCAATGAAATCATCGTCCCATGCCTGTCAGTCAAGAGCTACAAGAACAAATCATCTGATTTGCTCCTGCAGGAAAGTGACAGGTTCTGCTGCACGTCCAGGGTGAGCAGATTGACTCCAGATAAGTCAGAATCATGCAAGACATGGAGTAATGAAGGTCAATTGAGCGGCCTACTATGGGATCTGTGACGATATCGTCACTGACTCACTGTTCCGCCGGCCCCAGCGGGGCGGTTTCGCGCGCTGTTGGCAACCGAGACGCAATTGAACGATTGCGATGCCGTTGGAGTTGTGTATTTTTCGCGCTTTTGTGCAACATGTTGCGCCAGGTAGAACGGCGACAGCACGCAACGGACAAACAATTCCTGCAATGTTCATGGCTAACTGATTGAGAACTAATCAAGTTAAGCTGCACAGGTACTTACCGCGTGCGTGGCTATTGGGTAGCATCTGACATTATGTACAGCCCAATCGAAGCACAAGCAGACATACAGGATCGCCTGGACATCTAATTGAGCCTATGTGCAGAGGCCGGAGAATAGTTTCGTCACCTGTACAGTTGAAAAAACAATGTCAACGTGTATGCACAAGTAAGTACTGCCGGTGCTTTTTTAGAAGATGGATGTCGTGGCAAGCTGCACTTGCCTAAAGGTCAAACTCACCAGCCCTCACGGTAGTTAACGTAAATATTCGTTCTGTCATGGTCTGAGCCCGTAGACGTAGAACAATATTGATTATGTTATTCGTTGCTCCGGGCCAGCGACTCGGAGCAGCGGGCCGGCCTCCGCAGCGCGTCATGACCAAATACGTCTAAATAACACGTCTGTGGCGCTGGCGATCGATGGTCAACCGCCTGAACATTGACCGCACACCATCGCGATGGAGGCCACACCACCGTGGCCTATCTAAACCTTGTACATGACCACAACATAACACTAAAAACTAGTTCCCCGTTGTACATAGCCTCATTTCCACCATGGACAAGTTTGTGACCGCATCCAAGACCTCAACCACGCGCGCCACAGTCAACGACAAGCAGAAGCAACGGCCCTCTTTCAAATACAATCCTTACGGCACGACTAGAGCGAACGAGCGGAAATTCGAGGACTGGAAGGAGATGAAGAGGACCGAGAAGTGAGATACATATATAATCCCCAACTCCACTCATCAGGGGCCAATTTCAATTCCGATAGAATCCTTTCTCCCTTGCTCAAGGAGGGAGCCAAGCCCTCCTCTGCTGCACTCACTAAACATTTGTTGAACACCCTCCCCGACGAGTCCAACCCCATTACCCATTCGGACATTTATCAACGCTCAGGTCTGCTGCCGTCCACTCTCATTGCTTCCGGCAGTTGGACTGACCGAGCCCGGTCATCCTAGACCATGTAACCTCAGCTGCAACTGGGCATCAGCGCTCTGACGGTCGGGGAGCACACCAGAAGAGCTACATGGAATCACGCAGCAAGAAACTCAAGAATCAGCTGCCCGACAAGCCTTCGGGGCCTGACGCAAGAGTCCTGCGTAATGTCCGCGTATATATCAATGGGTACTTGGAAGACACGACCGATATAGAGATGAAGCGTATTGTCACGCTCGCCGGCGGGCAGGTCATGTACGGGATCCTCGTATATGTGTTTTCTGGTCTCACAAGTCATACAATTTCTTCAGGCACACCGCTTCGGGAGCGACGCACATCCTCACGTCGCAGCAGCTGAGCGGAGCCAAGACACACAAGCTGCTTACCACGAAGACGAGAATCAAGGTGCACGTCGTCAGGCCCGAGTGGGTCATGGACAGCATCAGCGCAGGAACGCGGTTGCCGGAGCGAGACTACTCGGTCATCAAGAACACGGCCGTTGCAGACTTGGCGACAATGTTTGCAGCGGGGTCTTCGCGCGATGCGCCCATTGACCTGAGTAAGGAGTAGCGTCGTAGGGCACAACGAACACTTGTCGAACCTTTAATTATGATTGTAGCCGTAGAATTGTATACCCTGTACGAATTCTAGGGCGACTTAACGCAGTCTCTACACAACCCCGGTCTAGCGTCCTTAGTGACCGTGCGGGCCTTCTTGTCTTGTTTCTGATATTTCTCGGCGACCCGCATGGTCATGAAGGGATACTTGTGAGTCACTTGTCCCAAAGCAAGACCTCTTAACTGTACGCTGTTCGTATCTAGACTGCCTCCTATTGCGAATGTCCAATTTCAAACTCAGGTCACCACAGGGGCTTGGGTCCAAATTTTTTTTAGCTGGATGCATGACATAGAGAATTGATGCTGAAGAGGGCCGTGACAGTTATAAGACGAGGAAGAGCACGGTGGCCTGTGGAACATAGAGACCTGCCTTATATATGGGTCCAGGAGAAGCCGGGACGATCGGTCGGCGTCATGCGTGAGCGCTGAGCACTGCACTGTGCACGGCCTCTGCTAAATTCATACTACCATATCTCCAGTCACCGCACTCTCCTTCATTGTTTTTTCTCTGCGCGACTCCAAGTACACATGCATATTCCATTCACTCCTAATCACCTCAACCTCATCTCCGCCTGCTATCCCCCCTCTGCAGCTCTCGTGACCGCAGGCCCCGAGTACCTCCCAAACTCCCAGGAACTGTCCCGCCTGACGTACTATGCTGCGAACCGCCCAGGGAAGATCAACAAACTTAGTAGTGAGCTGGAGAAGAAGGTGAAGGTGGACTGTCGGAAAGCCCAGGCAGGCAATGCTCGCGCTCGGGCGTGAGTCGCCTCCATGACGTCTTATGCCGCAGACTCTCAATGAAATACACCCAGGTCCCTTCTCATCACCCTCGCAATATTCAAATCACTCGCAGCAGAATGCCGTCGCGATATTTCCCTATTGACTGCGTCGCTCATTGCGTCCGTCAAGGCCACACTATCTACTTTGTCTGCGGATTTAGAGGTCGTAGCCAGAGTGGCGAACGTGGTGCGTCTTGTGACCACAGGCCATGTGTTTACCTCAGGTTTTTAACACAGTTCACTGCCTGGACTACGTACACCGATGGGCACATTATTGGCGTCGACAGAGAGGTCACAGAGGACTACATCTCATGTCTCCAGCACTTCTCGGACATGGGGAAGACAATGTTGGAAGATGACGAGGTCAAGAACCGGTGAGTGCTCCATTCACGAGACAATCATCCCAGTGTGCTGATCCCGCCTTAGTACACGGCTCGTAAGCCTTGCTGCCATCACGGCTTCCATGAACTCGGAAGCGTTGTTCAACTCGTCGACAACATTTAAGCAGCAGGTATCTACCCTCATGCCTGCAGTCCTAACGCCGCTGCTAGAAGTTGACATTGCGACTCTGAGTCATGAGTACGTTCGCTGCTCCATGATCGTATGATCGCATATAACCTCCCCCTAGAGCTTCTGACATCAAGGAGCAGCCCATGTCTGCTGCACTGAACGAATTCCGAACCCGTCCCGCAATGGAACGACGGGCCGCGTCGATACACCTCCACATAGACGGAGACAAGGGGCCTTCTGAGGGAGATGTGACAAACGCCGCATTGCGCGCCCTCTATTCACTTCTCGGACATTCGAATGGGAATCAAGCAGCAGTCACTGTTGCGGCCACCATAGAACACTTGGACAATGCGAATGCCTGGGACAGCACGAGTAACTGTTGCTGGTGTGCGGAGAAAGCAGCGGAGTGGACCCAGTACCAGTACCGCTATGCCATCCCGACACGTCTCGTGGAGTGTCTGGCAGAAGGCCAGGATGCGCCCCACTCTACGTCCCGCCACAGCACACTCGCGGCGATGATCACGACCGTATTCACCTCGCCCACGCCGCTTGTGAATCTTTCGACCTCAGACATCATCTCCAGCCTCATCACGCTCATCTTTCGGCGTATCGCAATCGACCCTGCGGACGCGCTGCTCCCGACGCTCGTCGAGTGCATTGCGTCGCTCGGCACGCATGTTTATTACGCGGACCAGATCCAGGACCTGGCTGGCGAGCTCATCAGCCGTCTTGTGCTCGTGGAGACGAACGGCGTCCCCACCTACGGCCGTGCTCATGGCGAAAAAGCACGCACGGAGGCGGTGCGCTGCCTCCTCGCTGGTCTCCTAGGCATCATCCACGCGGCGGACATGCACGAGGCGGCGAAGGACGCCGAGGCGGAGGCCGAGAAGGACAAGGAGCCGCAGCTTGCGGGGACGAGCCCCACGCTACCGTCACCAACGAGCCCCACACCGCGCGACGTGCACGTACGCCCATCGCGACGCACGAAGGTCCCGCCGGAGGTCTGGCACGATACGCTCGTCCTGCTGTGCGACAGCGCGTACGCGGTGCGCGCGGACTACGCCGTCGCGCTCGTGTCGTACCTCGCAAAGGAGGTCCCGCGGCTCGACGACCACGTGGACGCGGACGGCGTGCGGCGCACGCGCACGCTCATTGAGGGCCCGAGCCAGCAGGCGAGCAAGATGGCTGCGATGGTGTATGGCGATGCGACGACGCGGTTTCTGCATGCGCTGCATGCGTACCTGTACGCGCTCGCGACGTCGTCGACGTGGACCTTCCCCTCGGCGTCCTCGACCCCATCGCCCGAAGACTTTAAGGATGGGGCAGCCAATTCGGATGCACGGCAATCCCGCGACACGAGCCGGCGTTCGATAAACTTGCCACGCTCACGGAAGACGTCTGTGATCATGCGCGTGCTCGAGCAGGTCCCCAGCCAGATATCGCCTTCTGTGTCTACCAATGCGCTGCGATCGGATTATGGCAACATTCTGGGCATGCTTACGGCGGTGCATGAGAGCCTGCCGGTGCGCGGGCTCTTGATCGGTGTACCAATGTTGCTTGCGTTGTCCAATGCAGCTCATGTAGATGAGTCTGCGGATGCTTCTGTCTTTCCTTTGGCGCAGGCGATCGAGCAGGTCGTCGCTCGGACATGGCTGACGATTGGGAAGGTGTGGAATTGCCCAGAGGTGATCGAGATCGCTGAGAAGGTCGGCATATTCAAGTTCCGCGAGAGCATGCTATTGACTTCGTCCCATGTAGGCGTTCTCATCGATATCGACGGTGGATCTTCCAAGTATCCCAGATCTCCACCCAGGCACCTTCCACCCACCCCGGGATGGCCTCCCTTTCGCTTCTGAAAGCACTGCGAATCAAACTCTACCCACCCTCGACACTCAGGCGTTAGTACTGGCGGTGTCATCCAGTCCAAACGTGCAGGAAGCCACCGGGCTGGACCAGCAGACTTTGCTCCAGCGTCTCAGCGCGCCTTGGACTGCTCAGTCTGCATACAAGGAATGTGAGCAGTCTGCAATGTTGTCGAAAGCGTACGTTCACTGACAGCCATATAGCGCTTGAGACCAGAGCAGGCTACCAAGATGGCCTCACACCGCTCGTCAAAGTAGCTCCGACGCTCATGCATATTGACAACAAGTCCCTTCAGAGTTTGGCGCGTTCAACTCGCGGGGTAGGTGTCACCGACCTGCGGGAGGCACTGCAGGGCCGCAACGGCGCGTCCAACACGAACCTTGCAAACCGGGCGCCGTCAATCTCAACGCTCGATCACATGTCGTCCGTGATGCCAGACCCATTCCACAAGCTCACGCCGACCAAGTCGCGGCCGCAGCGGAGCAAGCTTGCGGGCCCGGGCGAGGTCCGCGACGTGCTCAATAAACTCGGCATCGGGAAGCAGAACGGCACACCGATGCTCAAGCCGTCCTTCCCTACGCTGCAAAGGCCTGAGCAAAAGTGAGTATCTCGGGTCGTGTTTCAGTAATAAAGAGTGGCTTATGCCGAGTGTGTTCTAGACCACCGGCCTTCACTCCACCCTACAAAACTTGACGGCACCCGATCTACATCAGGGACAAAAATGGCGGGGTCGTGCCCAGATTATCCTACTACACCGCATCCACAACTTCCTGCGTTGTTGTGGGTTGTGTTCCTTTACTTATTATACTAGTCCAGGACGCTCTCAAGTCGCTATTTACTTGCGATATACTCACGCAGTCGCCAAAAAATTGTTGGATGGATCATACTGCATTTGATTTCAATGCATTACCGCCGCCGAGAGGAAACAAGCCGGCGTCGAGCTTCTTCTTCCCGCTCGCGCCAGTAAGCTACTTCAGCTTGGGCTTTAGGATGGGTCGTGGGTCGTGGTCCCCTCTGTTGGGACTGTCAGACGTCGTCGGAAGTAAGACGGGTGATTGCATACACTAAGTCCCTGTAGCAACGCCTCGTACAGAGTGGACTGGGCTGAGGCTTTGCCGACTGTGTCTCCAATCTTGTCTGTATGTGTTGTGATGAGCTTCGACAGTTCTTGTCGCAACCGGAGTAAGCTATGTTATATGAGAGGCATTATCAGTTATATATCCCGGTAGTGGCAGACAAACACACTTGGAGAAAATCATCGTCTCTTCCGGCTGTTCTGTCAACGCCACGAACGACGTGAAAATGACAACGTAACGATGGCAGATCTAGTCCATACGGCGCTTCAGCACAACGAGAACTGCCCATAGGTGCGTCCACTCACGCTTAGAACAGAAGCATCCGTTGTAACGGCTCCTCGTCGAAAATAGCCCGAAGTTGCGCCCTCGGCAAGCTTCTTCATTGCATCAACATGCTCCGCCATCACCTTTTGAAACACTGGCCACATCTGCAGCCTGATTCCGAAGACGAAATTCTCCAGGGGACCGCATTGACGTTTCGATACCTCGGTGACGACCTCCTCCGTCAGCCTGATCATTGTCAGGAGAGGAACTACCGGTGGTGCTGGATCAAGGATTGTGTCGATGAATGTCTTGTGTACGCGAAATGATGTCAGTATCTAGGGAGAAAAAGCGAAAATGGCCAGCGAGACCTTGCAGTACTCCAACACAGGTTCCATGATCTGTTTCCAGGTTGCGTTCAACGCAGCCTGCTCCTCCTTCACAGATACTTCTGGGGATGATGCGCCTATGACACCGCCGATACTCGCCACACGCGTTCTGGGAGAGAACCCATTTACGTCCGAACCCGGATTTGACCGTATCTCGTCGAAATCGCCAGTCGTAGGAGACAGAAGAGAGAGCGAGCGAATAGAGCTGTTCGACTCCTTGGTCTGCATGGCCGGGCGCCTCTCCGGGGAGAAGAATGCAGTGACGAACGTGTACTCCGCAGTGGCATTGTCCATGAGCACGAGCAGCGCAGAGCGCAGGAGTGCTTCGACAGGCTCCTTCTGCAATTGTACACACCATGATCAAGTGTCGTGCCTTCGGGATGCGTAGACAGTGCACGTACATACGCCTTGTCGTCTACCATGTACGCCATGGCCACTCCGGGACCATCGATCTGGGCATATGATAGTCTGTCGACTTCGACCTCCGGCTCTGGACCGGATTCTCCGGCTCCCACGACGATTGTATCCGCACTTTCCACCGATCGTGCCTACGACCACTCCCCGTGAGTTGCCAAGTCCATGAATAGTACGGATTTCGCATACCTTTAAGTAGCCCAGACTTCGAATGTATCGGCGGAAGCCAGTTTCGAAGTACGTGCGCGCAGCTCCAACGTATGCACGCTGGATCTCATTCGCAACGGCAGGCGCAAAGCGCTGCAAAAACACGAACAACGCGTGGTACTTGAGCAAGATGGAAGTCTGCACGACCTGCATGTTCGTCGTCATGCTTGTGCGTATCGGCTGGAAGAGCGCCAGGAAGAAGCCCCGGAGCTTCGTTGCTGCCTAAGAGAGCTGTTCAGTGGCTTGCGGAGATCGGCTCGAGACGAACGCGGACCCACCACTATCCGTAGGCCCTCCGCTACCTCGCCCAGGTCTCTCGCGGCCTTCACCCGCACCCGCACTTTCAGAGCGTTCAGTCTCTGCTCGAACTCGGCAATAGCGGGTATCCATGGCTCGCCGACGTTGGTGTCCAGAATCAGTGTTGCGAGAGGGGGCGGGATGCACAGGTCAACTAGCAGGTTCGAAAGAGGCTTCTCGATTTTCTGGAGAACGAGTATGAGGCCGACATGTGACGTGGACTATGATGAGTCTGACGCACCCTACGACTCTTGAGCCTGTTCTCGATATCCTTGCTGCGGTCTTGAAGATTTGAGATCTGGCCCGAGACTGCAGAGAGGTCCTTCTGAAACGTAGAGAGGAAGCTCTCCAAGGAATCGAGGAGGTTCACGCTGGTCTACGTATGCGAATTGGTCAACTAAGAGAGCCAAGAGATTGACCTGGAACATGGTATACTTGGACTTGATCGTGCAGTTCGACAAATTCCTGAGCGCGGTCGTGATCTTCTGGGGCCGCGTTGAGCAAGGTCATCCTACACGTCTAGATGTTTCCGTGATGTACTCACAGAAGGGGGGTTCGCGTTCGTGCGCAGCAGCTGGTACACCTGTAAAAGCTGTAAGACATGACATTCTTCAGGGACGGTAGACGACATTTGGGTGACTCTGATTACCTTCTCCATCGACGGTCATGATGCGGAATACAGACAGCAATGAAGGCGCCTCTCAGAATGCCGCAGCCACCGACCGTACTGTTAGGATGCACGTGGCAATCATATACACCTGGGCCCGCATATGGCAACTTTGCAGGTTTAGACGGGAACGGACAAGATACACACTGATGATACATTTGATACTTCTACTGCAAGAAAGTCTCGTGTTTAAGGAAAATAAAAGTAATGCTGCAAGGAATTCAAACAGAGGTCCAATGATATGAAACACAAACGACATGGCAAAGCATCGCAGGCAACTGCACGAAAATCTAAGGCATCGGGGTGAGAGCGTACTGCAACGAATAACTAGCATCAGAGCGGGGGATATACTGATCAGTGTCCTCGGGTTCCGGGTCGTCGTCGCTCTCCGCACCCAGTCCCAAGAACTGATTCCAATCGAATCCAGGCGGATCAACCACAAGGTCCTTCAGCGACTCCAGCAAATCAGGCTGAGATATCTGCACGGCATGTATCCACCTGTGACTGATCATCCAGCTGCTGACACCCTTCGGCGGTATGAGAAAGCCATCCTTGTGCGGGCCCATGCAGCGTTCCTTCCGCCCGACACCACGCTTTGGCTTCTGGGCGGCGCCCGCGCGCTCCTCTACGTCAAGCGTCGCATATAACCGCTGCAAACGGAGGCTGCGCCAGGGCAGCCCCCGGATTCGCAGGACCTGTATCTTGTCGCGGCCGTCAGCGCTTGTGGCGGGGTCAACGGACTCCTCGCTCGACTCCTCGGACGACATGCAGTCCTGCTGCAGCGCACCGTCGAATGTGGCGTGCGAGAATGCCTCCAGCTTCTTCCGTGTATCGATGCGGTTCGTCAGTTTCTGTGCGCCGTCTGATCAGCCTCTATCCCGGCGTCGACACATGCCTGTACTGACCACTTTCTTCCGTGAGATCCGCCGTGCGCTCCTTGCCTTCATGTCCTCCCGCCTCTTGAGCTTCTCAGCAGCGTCCGCATTTCTCTGTACCTTGAACTTCTGCCGCATAGTCGTAAATGCTTGGTCGAATAGCGTCTCCAAGTTCTTCTTGCCAAAGTCCTTTTCCGGCACGTACTTGTACAAACAACGATTCGCCTTGAGGTCAGCTACCACACGCATCCGCATGGCCGCGTTGTGCGTCGATTGCTTCGGCGTTTTGTCCCAGACGAATCTGACAGGGTCGTCCTTCGTCAGTTCCTCGCCCTCGACATGGCTATCTGGCAGATTTTTGTCGTCTGGCAGCTTCATCATACGTATGATGTGGGAACGCATTGCATGCTGTGGAACGGATGTGAGCATGCCAAGTAAACCGTACGCAGAGTGTTGAACTGACATGGATCGTCAGACATCGCCCGTCATGGCCGTTTGCCCTCTTCAAGGGACGGTCGCCGACCGGAGACCCCGAGCTCTCGTCGCTGCTGCTTTCATGCCCGTCAACACTTCGAGATGTGCGACTCTGTCGCTTTCTGGAGTTGCGTGATGACGCAGATGTGGGTGGGCGGGAGGCGTCGCTTGACTGTAGTGTGGGTGAAGGAGAAGTGGAGATGGACGAGTCGGGCCACGGCACGTCCAGATGCTGAATGTTCTCGGAACGACTGTGCTGGAACACATGTGCATGCGTGAGGGGTTCCGACGACGAGCCCTCGATGAATGTCGGCAGTTGGGGAGGCGGTGCCTCAATAACGGTGGTCACAAGTGTTAGGGGCAGCGGGGTGGTGGCGTCTTCAGAAATTGGCGGAATGGGGTCGATGGTCTGTGGTACTGCATCGATACGTGCGGTGGAAGGTACGGCGTTGCCGTCGGGAGTTGTGACGGACGGGTGCAAACTGATGTACGCCTTCAGCACAGATATCTCCTGGCGCATTTCAAGCATCTCCTGTTCCATCTCCGCCTGCCGCTTGGTGTATTTAGCCTCTTGCTCGAGTTCCCATGCTTGTCTACGCCTGCGCTCGATGTCAGCAGCCTCCTTTGTGGCTGTAAACACACGGAGGAGCTCGTGCACTGCATTCACGCCCGGACGAGGCACCTGCGCGCATACACTGAGAAAAAATGAATGAGTATGAGATGTTATACATATAGTCGGCCTTACGGGGCGAGAGGAGGCGGCGGTGGGGGCTCCGCGATGGCCAATTCAAGCTCGCTCCTGTGCGGGACATACTCGCGTGGCTGCTCGGGGGTGTACTGGATGAGGTCGGGGACATGGTGGGGTCTGTGTCTGCGGGCTGTAACGATGTGGGGGTTGAGTGCATTGGAGAGCTCGCTCGTCATGACATCGCCGCAGATGGTGGAACTGGCGTTGCTTCCAGTGCATCCACGGGCGCCTCCGCATTTGCAGACGCAGCACAACAGCCACAAACAACCAGGTCACGCGACTCATTGAACGCGTCAGCCTGAGCTTGCGCGGACGCGTAACGCTCGCAATAATTCCTCTCTCATAACACCATGGAGTCAGATCTCGACCAAATGCTAGCACGCGCAGGGGGCGGTCGCGCAGGCCAGGACTCCGGCGTCCCAGACAAGTACGCTCTCTTCACCAGTCTCGCCGGTCGGTGTGCTGAACATTATCGTGTAGCGGAGAGGTCATCCACATCTCTTCGCTCGCCCTTCTCAAGGTGCGTCGCATGTAGTGCTATGGTCTCCAGCACCTCTGACCGCGTCGTCATTGCACAGATGCTCAAGCACGGCCGCGCGGGTGTGCCCATGGAGGTCATGGGGCTCATGCTCGGGGAGTTCGTGGACGAGTATACCGTGCAAGTCATCGATGTCTTTGCAATGCCACAGTCCGGAACATCGGTCTCCGTCGAGTCCGTCGACCATGTATTCCAGATGAAAATGTTGGAAATGTTGAAGGCGACCGGCAGGTGGGTTCTATTCTCCTCGTGCCACTATTCCGTGCTGAACGCACAAAGGTCGGAGATGGTGGTCGGATGGTACCACTCACATCCAGGATTCGGCTGCTGGCTTTCAAGCGTCGATATCAACACTCAGCAGGTAGGTCATTCGACCGTTCTCATGGAGCATGTACTGACCGCATCGAGCTTAGTCGTTCGAATCGCTAGACACGCGCTCCGTCGCGGTAGTTATCGACCCCATCCAGTCCGTCAAGGGCAAAGTCGTCGTCGACGCCTTCCGCCTGATCAACCCCGCTGCTGTACTCCAGGGCCAAGAGCCGCGGCAGACGACGTCCAACATCGGCCTCATCAACAAACCTTCCATCCAGGCGCTGATCCACGGTCTGAATCGGCACTACTATTCCATCGCGGTGAACTACCGGAAAAACGAGCTTGAGCAGTCGATGCTCATGAATCTCCACAAGCGCAACTGGACAGAGGGCCTCACGTTGCGCGACTTCAAGACGCACAAGGAGAGCAATGAGAAGTCTATCAAGGTGTGTCTCGGCCGGGTTTTCTTTAGTCCTGTCCTGGATCCAGGTTGACGGCTCAACCACTGCTTCCTCGCTCCAACTAGTCCATGCTCACACTCTCGGAAGCATACAACAAGTCTGTTCAAGAAGAGTCCACGCTTACACCCGAGCAGCTGAAGACAAGGCACGTCGGGAAGCAGGACCCCAAGCGCCACTTGGAGGAACAGGTAGAGAAGGCAATGGGAGACCAAGTGGTGCAGAATCTGGGCACTATGCTCCTGGCAGAATTGTAGAATTCCAGCCGCGGGGTACGGGGCTATCAACTACAGTTTCGCTGCCTTGGGAAGTGCGTGCCCTAATATCGCTGTCCCAGGCAAGGTCTAGGCAGAATCCGCACAGGTGTTCTGATAGCTGGCGGTGACCTGATGACCGCAGCAGCACTTCGAATTCATCGTGGATGTTCCGCTGCAATTGAAATGGTCGGACGTCTGATCATGGGACAGTGCCTCGTCATGACCGCCGCATTGCTCTTGACTGCGCTTGTTGGATTGCGAAATTGGTTCGGGTTCTCGCGGCGTTGCGCCTTAGGCCTTAGGGTTGGTGTCCATTTTCCCTTCATCCCGATGCCATATCCAGCTTGCGGATAGCTTTCATTGAACCTGTGTTTACACGTGTAGCCACATAAGCTAAAGGCACTGCGGCACCAGTGACGGCAGATTGTATTGAGACGCATACAAATCATCAATACCCGTAACTCAGCGGTCTCCTGCTGAGTACAGGAATAATGCCCATCATCCTGGCACGTCGGATAGCCTTGCCCAGCCTGCGCTGGTTCTTCCACGTAAGGTTTGTTTGCGCACGAGATTTGATCTTTCCCATGTCGGTGAGGAATTCTGACATCAGGGACGAGTTCTGGCACTCGTGGAGCGGGTCGATGCCAAGCTGGTAGAGAGTGTCGCCCTTGCGCGACTCAGCTGCTGAAGGCCCGAGAAGTGGCCTCTTGCGCCGTGGCCGGCCTTTCGAACGCTCCTTCTGAGTGTACTCGGATGGTTTCAAGAACTGCAGTCGACGCGGGCAGTGAGCACGACTTCAGCATGGCACAGAGGATCGTACCTTGCCAGGCCTGAACCCTTGTAATATCGTGTCTCCTTTTATGAGCGGATTTTCCAGGAAGACGGGCCGCACCGTTGAGTCTGCCAGTGGTCAGACGTCGAAAGGCGATTCAGAACGACTGAACTCACTAGGGTCGGCAATCCCTGCGCTGCGTATGGGATCTGGCGCGGTCTCAGCTGCATTACGGAACACATTGGCTGCCGTCTGGGGAGGATACTCTGGGGAAGAAGCTGCGCCAGTAGAATTGGCTCGTCTCGCAAAGAGGGTTGCGGTACCGCAACGCCATTGACCCTGGCGGGACGCTGCGCGGAACACAGTGGCGATAGAATGCATCCGACCGAAAGGGTGGGTTTTAGTTTGCGGGTTCAGAACGTCGACTGCACGCGAAACGAATTGGGCAAGCCGGCCAGCAGATGACCTGGCGGAGCGTGGGGTGGCGTGAAGGGAGTGTATCTGTAGATTGTGGGCGGGTCGTCAGCAGTTCTCTACGGCGAATAGCATCATGGGAGATGATGGGATACGGACCTCGCGCAGAGGCGGCTTGTGCGGGTGGTCAGGAGGAGGTCGACGATATTCTGCAGGGTTCGACGCGACGGAGGCAGATCAGCGGGACCCCGGTCCCGGCACTTTCTCGACTTCGGCTGCGATACCGCAATGCACACACAAGAAACCCCGTGAATTCAATCATCTTCTCCTGCAGCAGCCTCCCCTATCAACCGGCTGGTCTCCACCAGCTCGCTCGCTCGAGAGCATTGAGGCCTGCGTTCGAACGACGCAGCCGTAAGTACGAGCAGCACAATGCCGTGATACACGAGTGCGGCCCCGAAGCAACGCCGTATAAGGCGAATCAAACAAAAGAAAAGAATAATGAGCCGGAAAATCAGAGTGTGTGAAAGGAGTGCCTCGGCCCAGCTTAACCTGAAATTGAGGTTGCAGCTGGGTCCGCGATCCCATACATATCACTCGGTCACCAAGTCCATCTTTCCTCCTCCTCGTATCCAGGCCACCGTCACCCGCCTATCGCCCTATCTCTCCCTCATGTCGCCTTGATTCTCTGCTCTCTTCTATTTCATTCACGCCCACCTCCACCGCCCCCGCCACCACCCTCGTCCACAGCCCGCCTAACGCTCTCCTCATATAGCGTTTTGCACCCCTTCTCTCTGGATCTCTCCCGGGTCCTCTATGTCCGAGTCGAGTCTCCATCGCCGCCAGCCACCAAGCCCTCTTGTCTTCTCCCCAGAAACAGTCCTCGCACCTATACACACGCACTCCGCCGCCACTAGCAATGCCGCCAGCACCCACAGTTCCGGTTCCAACACCGTGTCTATGCCCTTCGTCAGACGCCACGTAACTCGTCGCCTCAAAACCGCGAAGCAAGAGTGCGACAAGGAGCTCCAGCGTGTTACCAACTCCGTGACAGCCTTCTTCGAGGAGCGTCTCCGCGAGTGTGAGCATGAGCAGGAGCCTGAGCGCGAGCAGCGCGAGCGGGATCGCGAATCCCAGTTCGGTGATCCCGAGCCCCTACGCGAGGCATTTGTTCTCCAGCCCGCCGAGCTCAGATCTGCCTTGCAGTTCGACGAGGCAAGCTCTGACGGCGGGTATGATGCAGAGCCAGAGAGCTACCACAGCCGACAACGTGCGTCTCTTGATGATGAAGCTCGTCCCAGCAGGTCGACGCTGACGCACTGGTCCTCCTCTCCCGGACTCCTCACAGCGTCTGTGTCCTCCACGAGCCCGAACTCGTTGCGCAGGCATCCGACGCTCCCTCGCGATAGGGCAAATGTCGGTGCATCCAGCACTGGCACTTCCAGTCCATCCGTGAGCGCCGTCACGAGTCCCACACCTCCCCCCGAGGTCGTAAGCCCCCGCAAGGGCGGCGCGGCTTCCCAGTCCAGCCAATGGAGTAGCCAAAGTATGGTGTCGCGCCGTCTCTCTCGGACGATCCACATTCCCAACCGCACTGCTCGTTCTGGCCAAAGCTCACGATCCACCTCCCGTTCACGATCCCCCCTTCCACGATCCAGCTATGCAGACTCGAACAGCAACCGTCGCTCCTCCCGCATACTCGTTGACGACCCCATTGACCCCATTATGCTCACTCTCTACGAGGTCATTGCCGTCGCGACGGACGTCATTGACATGTCGCTTGCCCAGCTCACAGCTCAGCCCAAGCTCTGCGAGGCTATCGTGCAGCGCGTGCAGCACATCGGCAAGGCATGGGACGAGCACCCCGACTGGACCGGCCGGACGTGGTATGTCCAGGTTCTCCTGGCTGTCGCGAGTCTCAGCCGTGTCGTCGAATGGTGGGAGGCAGAGAAGCAGTTCTGGAACTTCGACGACGCGGGCGACGAGCAAGAGGAACCCCTCATGTTTGTTCTGAAGTCGGAGGATCAACCTGCTGCCACACCGTCCCTCCGGAACGAGACGGAGCCTGCCAATCTCAGACTTTCTCCCGAAGACGATGCCAAGCTACGCATGTCGAGGACGTCGAGCCAGGGTCGCCGGTCCAGGGACGAGGTACCGAAGGACCTGTCCATGACACCGGCACACAGGGAAGCAGACCAATCGAGGGTCCCGTCCAAGTTCTTGGACAACACGGAGTCTGCACGCGTTCTGGCGACTGAACGCCTGCGGTTACAGGCGGAGACGGCGCAGAATCAAAACATTGTGATGGAGCTTAGCTTGGATGGGGACCATATCCTTTGGGTTAATTATGCATGGCGATATGTCGTTGGGTGCGTGTCCTTTGCGCAGTTTTGTGCCAGATTTGCATTATCTCACTAGGCCTTCCTTCCCTTATCCAGGTCCGATCCAGAGGAGTTACCTGACACACGCGTGTCCAGGCTGCTTGCTCCCTCGGACTGGCATGTCTTCCGAGATGCCACACGGCGCCTGCAGGACGATGATTCGCACACCGTCGAAGTCAAGTTCCGGCTCATGATTCCTGACGCAGATGGCGAAGGTTCATCAACCACGCACCTGTTTCAGCCGATGGAGGGCAGCGGCATGCTGATCAACGATAGAGAGGAGGGGATGCCTTCGCATTCAATGTGGGTTGTCAAGCCTGTCGGTCCACCGGAGTTCCTGCATGCTCCGCCTTCGATCTTACTCGAGGCAGGCGAGGTCGGAGATGAACCCATCTCGGCCGAAGCAACACAGGTCGACTTCAGTTCGCGAACCCCTATGGAACCCGTCACGCCGTTCCCCTTCGCGCGGCCGATCAACACTCAATTGATCCTGTGCCGGATATGCGAGTGCAACATACCACAGTGGTTCTTCGAGAAGCACAACGAGACCTGCAGCGAGACTCACCGGTTCGAGGCGGAGATTGGCGAGTGCAACGAGTCGATCTCGGAACTCCGGAACACAATTCGCGAGCTTCAGAGTGCGATGGACCGCCCGTCGCCCATGACTGTCCCTGAATATCGTGGAATGCCCATCTTTACCCCGTCCACGTCTCCCAGCTCCTCGTCGCCGCTGCAGCTGCTCCGCGCCCCACTGAAAATGAAGCGCATGAGCGTTAAGAAGTTGCAGCGGCAAGTACTTGAGCAACTCGAGGACATCCTGCAGGTGGCGAGCGAGGTGTCGGTGCCTGCGCTCAAGGAGAATGAGTCGGCCGAACCAATCGAGCGTCAGCGGTTGTTATCCCCGAGCTCGGAGCGTAAGATGTCTCAGGTGCGGCGGTGGGGCAAACCGAGCATCGAGGACGCAGCATTGACTCAGCTCATCGAGGACGCAGACCGCGTCATGCGTCAGAAGATTGACAATGTGGTGCGCATGCAGAATACGATCAAGTACTCTGAGAAGATTCGACAGGAGTGGGAGGACAAGGTTGAGCAGACCTTCAATTCCCTCAACGAGGATGACGATGACGACGAGGATGAGGAAGGAGAGGAAGGCGAAGAAGGCGAGGACAGCCAGTCAGCAAATACCTCGGAATACGCCCTTAACAACAGTCAAGTCCCCTCCGCGGAACCTACTCCCTTGGCTTCTGCGTCTCCTGTCCCATTCTCCACCGAGCGCAATGCAAGCGGCAGCATCGCACTCAGTCCCAGTATATCCACTATTCCCCTGGCGCCGGCACCTATTCCACAATGGCCGCCTTCTGGAATTTTCCAGACGCGGTCGTCCACACCATCCTCGGTATCATCCCCTCTTGCTCTAGCTGCTCCTATCGTGGCGTCTAACCCGGATGACATAATGATGCCACCCCCTATGGACTTGAACGAGGGCATTAGCAATGTGACTATCCGGCCATCAAGGCATTCGACCAACTCTTTGGAGCCTAAGTTATTGATCACTCCTCCACTTTCGCCAATGGTATCTCCCCAAGACCCCGCCGTGTCCCGTCGCGTGAACCGCCGCCATTCGACTGCCCAGCCTATGCTCAGTCCAACGACTTCGGTTTCCGGCATGCCGTTATCCCCACGTTTGCCTTCCGTTGCGCCGTTATCGCGGACGGCTGCCACGTCTATCAAGGATTTCGAAATCATCAAGCCCATCAGCAAGGGCGCATTCGGCTCCGTCTTCCTCGCGAAGAAGAAGGTCACCGGCGACTACTTCGCAATCAAGGTCTTAAAGAAGGCCGACATGATTGCGAAGAATCAGATCACGAACGTCAAAGCTGAGCGCATGATTCTCATGAAGCAGGCGGAGTCACCATTCGTGGCGAAGCTGTACTTCACTTTCCAGAGCAAGGAGAATCTGTACCTCGTTATGGAATACCTCAATGGTGGCGATTGTGCGGCGCTCATCAAGTCCCTCGGTTCTCTCCCCGAGGAATGGACACGTAACTACATAGCGGAGGTTGTGCTTGGATTGGAGTATCTTCATCAGCGTGGTATCGTACATCGGTATGTGATCTGGTTGTTTCGCTGTGACGAGTTTATTGATCTTCCTATAGTGATCTGAAGCCAGACAATCTGCTGATTGACCAACATGGTCATCTGAAGCTCACAGATTTTGGCCTGAGCAGGATTGGTCTACTTGGCCGTCAGACACGAGAGTCCCAGCTTTCGTTCGGAAGTGGGGTACGTCCGCGTGCGAGGTACAGCCCCCATTCGCGACCCCCGTCAATCGACTCAGCGTACGCGGCGTCCCCCATTTTCGTGCCAGATTTTCACGGCGGAGGTTCGTACTTCAACCAACGGACACAGTCGAATCCGCGCCCAGGATCATCGCCTTATTTGCCCCTTACAGATGACTACAGCGAGTCGAGTGGCTCAGAGTCGGTGCCTGGGCTGTTCCCCCTCCGAAGAACCGGCAGCAAGCACATGAACGATAGCCCTTTGCAGTCGTTCGCTTCTGAGCTTACGAATGACCTTCGTTCACACCCCACCCCCAATGGGACTCCACCTGGAGACCAGAAGGTTGTTGGGACACCGGACTACTTGGCCCCCGAGACTATTCTTGGTCTTCGTGGTGATGATGCTGCAGTCGATTGGGTTTGTGTCTTATATGCTTATTTTGTAACCTGCGCTGATTTCATCCCACAGTGGGCTCTTGGAGTTATTACATATGAGTTCCTATACGGTATCCCTCCATTCCACGATGAGACGCCTGAGAAAGTTTTCGAGAACATCCTTTCTGGCCATGTCGAATGGCACGAGGATTGGGTGGAATGTTCGGACGAGGCTCGCGACTTTATGCAACGGCTGATGACGTTAGATCCGGTAGGGCGATTAGGGGCTAGTGGCGCGGACGAGGTCAAGGCACATCCATTCTTCGCGGGCATAGACTGGGATAAAGTCACGACGACAGAGGCCGCGTTCATTCCGCAAGTCACGGATCCCGAATCGACGGACTACTTTGACCCTCGAGGGGCTGTATTGCAATTATTCCACGATGGCGAACAGCAGGTTCCCACCGACCAATTCACCCCGGGTAGCCCCCTTATTGGCCCAGAGGCTACCATGCTGCCACCGCCACCACCAACAGCTTCCATATCTCGCGAGGCGGGCATGTCACCTTCCGATGACGACTTCGGCTCCTTCAGTTTCAAGAACCTTCCCGTCCTGAAACAAGCCAACGATGACATGATTCGCAAGCTGAAGACCGATCAGTTGACGCCACTATCTCAGACACTTTCGGAGCCGTCGAATGCGCATGGCAGGCGGAAGAGCATCTCTAATCGTGTCAAGAAGCCGGCGAGCGTGGTCACTGCCATTGACGGATCGGCCAAGGTTACCGCCACTGGCCCACCTTCACCAGCGACGTCCACGTCTTCAATCGCTTCATCCGCTTCTCGAGGGCCCCCAACGCCAGCCAGTGCCAATAACCACGCACGGAAACCCTCTGATATTAATGCTGTTGAGCGCTTCAAGCACAACTATGTCGACGGCGATGGTTCCCGCCGGAACTCCATGCCTAGTCGATTACGGACAGCTTCCGTGTCGACTAATGGCGAGAGCAGCACCTCGGATTCATGGACACAGGCGGGCGTGCATCCTTCTGGTCACTACGAAGTGAACACCCCTCCGTCTTCGGTCGTCTCTATCGACTTGAAGCGGAATCCGGACCCGAACGATCGTGCGGTGACTTGTTTATTGGCGGAGGATAATCCCATTACGGCGAAGATCATTGAGACGCTGCTGATCCGTCTTGGATGTCGGTGTGTTGTGGTTGCGGATGGTTCAGAAGCTATCAGTGTCGCCATGGGTGATATCAGTGAGTCGCATGCTGACCACATTCTATCAAAAGACTGACTGGTGATTGCTAGAATTTGATTGTATCCTTATGGATCTTCACATGCCAATACGTGAGTATTCGAATAAATCGCGGAAGACGAGAGCTGACGCGATATGTTCAACCCAGTTGACGGTGAAGGTGCCGCCAGGTATATCAAAAGTACCAGTAACAAGAACGCCACTACCCCTATCGTGGCTGTCAGTGCCTACAGCGGTTCTGAAGCGATGGAGGTCCACAATCTTTTCGCAGCATACCTAGCGAAACCTGTGCAGAAGGCTGACTTGTTGGCTGCAATGCGACATCTTGGCTTCAAGACCTCCACTGCGCAAGGGCATAGGCCTGCCGCGAAGGTGACCACTGCACGATAACATTTCATGTTCATGATTCACGATTTCCTCCGTTCGTATATCTGCACCATAGTCTCGTTTGTCCTCTGTTTTCGAGTTTCGCTGCTCATGTCATGCCCGTTCGTTCCTCATATTCTGACGTACTCTCATTATCATCATGCACTTTCTCACTGGCATCATCACTCGTCACCATCTCCCATTCATCTCATCTCCCACGCATATAACCTATCCGTTGCATTGTAAGTTAGACCTAGCTGTGCCACCAAATATCATTGGGTATAGTCGTGTCTCGTTATATGCTGTGAAGGTGGAAACGACGTGATCGTCGGCACACCGAGCGCTGTGCAGTGTTAGCGCTGAACGGCCCGTTCAGTCAGCCATGGAAGACACGAACTGTTTCATTCATTCAGCGGCCTTAACGCTCCCAACCTCCACTGGCAGTAATTCCAATTCTCTGCCAGCTGGTGTATCCGCGCTTTACAGGCTGAGACTTCGTTGTCGGACATACCGAGGCAATGTCGTGGGGAGGCCATCCATACTCTGCATACTATGCGGATCAGAACCACACGAATTTCAGCAACGGATACGGCAATGGGATACCTCAGCCGCAGATTCCACGGCAGCCTGGACTACCCTTTCCGAGTCCATACGTGAGCGGGCCACAGCGATCGTCACCCTCACCGCTCGATTTACCGCACAGTCTAAGACCAGGCGGCGTGCGGCGACCAGATAGCCACCGTTCCTCTTCGTCAAGGTCGGGTTCTGACGATTACTTCCTTCGGACCCCCAACTTCCCCCAACCCCATGTCGGTCCCCAGATACGCCATACCCAGTCTGCCCCCGCCCCTCCACTCCCTCGCAAGCTGGTTTACAGCCAACCGCCGCTTCCGCCCAAGCCCTACCCTCACCCGTACGCCTCCACGCAGTTTCCGTCAAATGAGCAGTCTCAATATGCTCCCCTTCCCGAACTTGAACCTGTCGGACCTCTCAGAGAGTCCGAAGAAGACATCTTGCAGCGCGTGCTCGCGATGTCCGCTGCAGAGTCCGAGGCGCACCAACGGAAAACATTGGTATTGGAGGAGGAGGAGCTCACCCGGGCGATGCAGGAGTCGCTCAGCATAGAGCCGGTGCGCATTCCGCCAGTGCCGCCGCTGCCGATCTCGGTGGACGGCGTCGACCATATTGCACCGATCGTCGGCTCGCCCGTCGACTCTTATTTCCCATTCACGGACTCGAAGTCATTGCCGCAGCCACAGTGTTATGATACCCCTGCACCATCTATACCCCTTTTCGGCGCGCACGGCTTGTCAAGCTATCCGTACCCATCGCACGCGGGCTCGTCGAGGCAGAGAGTTGTCTCGCAGATCACGGAAGACGAAGCTTTCGCGCGCAGGCTGACTGAAGAGGAGGCAACGCGCCATTCGCAGAAGCCTCCAAGGGAAGCAGGTCATCCGCCAGTACCCAATATTCCGCTGCCGAGATACGACGGGGGTTTCTCGTCGGCACTTATGCCACAATCAGCACCGGTGCCATCCCCTGCGCCGCTGAACCGCCATCTTCAGCCTCCCAATCCTAATCCCGATGTTGCCGTGGCGCCTATGCTGCGAAGCACGTCAGCACAGACTGCGATACCAACGCAGGACCACGAGAAATTCCGTAGGCCGGGTCACACAGAGCTTTTTGAGACAGCGAGCGAAGCTGTTGCGAAACCAGAACAAGCGGACGCGTCACCGATGTTAGCTGCGCCTATGCGAGACTCTTCGAATACGCCAGTATCTGTCGTGTCTTCCACCCTTTCAGCTGCCGAGAGTGACCATTCATCGGCTGTGAGCCAGACGACCACGGCCGCCGCTGTTTCGACTCAGTATGTCGACGATGAGTTGCTATGGGGAGTCGGTAGGTGGATTTTCTTGATATTGTGGTCCTCATTGGCTTAGGTCGTTGCTCAGCGATGGGCTGGGGCGTACCGGCTGTTACACCTGCTATGAAGCCCATGCTGGGCCCGGTCCCGAATGTAGTATCTCTTCCATATGCACGGAGCGCTCCGTTCCATATACGCGCTCCCAGCTGGCGACACTTGCTGAAGTTGATGGCACGCCTAGGGAACACACGACTAGAGCCGTCTGTGGAGGCTATTGCGGAGGTGAAGACATTGATGCAGCTTCGCGTCGTAGTGTCGTTCGTAAAGGTGCGTGTGCTATCGCCTGATCGAGAAGAGCTGTCAACATATTCAGGGCAGACACACGAGACGTTACCGGATTGGAACACGGTGCTCTACATGACGATAGACCAGGCACCTCCTGGGACCTCTCCTCACGTCCTCAAGTATCGCATCGGCGACACTACCACGCTCCCGTATTCATACACGCAATCCACGCCTCTCATGGTGCTGCGGGAAGGCGCGGATGCCTCGATGTCGAAATTCTACACGATCCCCAGCACGCAGAAGACGCCGTACCCCAGTCTGCCCATCACATTTCCGAACCTGGCGACGTATCTGGCGTCGGCGCTCGACGACTCGCGTGGCGCGCACGACAACACGACGGGCATGCGCAGGCTGGCAAAATTTGTCGACATGTTCTACCCCAGCGAGAGCGGCGCGACAGAGGCCGCGGCGTTCAGGCAGGGCGTGGGGCAGAAGCTGATGAGCTTTGTGGGGATCGGCCGACGGCAGCAGCCGCGGGACAGAAATGCGGAGACGTTCGACCTTGTGACGCCCTTTGTCGCGGACGATTTTGGACGCTGAGTCGGGCAGTGAGCACATGCTGCGCTTTCACGGTAGTTTCGGACTGCGGATGTGCGGTTACCATTTGTCGCATTGTATCTATCACGGTGTGTATGTATTGAGTAACATATGATCTGTACCTGAAGGCCACGTCGGACTGCGGACAGGGTCCCAGCGTCGGATCTTATCAGATAGCCTCGACCGTATGCATTACGCGTCTATCATGCCGCAATCCATTCTTATGCATCCTCTTGCCGGCGTCCCCAACACATAACTAGAATGGCCGCCCAACAATCCCCCGCACCCATTCTTGCCTCCAGACTATGAGCACCATCCGCTGGTTCAAAGCCTATATGCTCGGCGAACAGAACAGCCCCGCACCGGAGGGTCTCCGGGCAGCGTCCGTGCCCGTCTCCGAGGCGGACTGCAGGAGCTGCGCAAATCCCTGCGATGAGGGTGCGTACGAATCTGCCGGGTGGCGGACGTCGAGCTGACTGTCCTAGGGCACGATGAATATCCAAAGTTTGACGTAGACATGGAGTCACAGATCCTTGGCTCTATGAAGCCGTACGCGCGCCAGGTACGTCGCCGCCGCAGTCGATGCGCACCCACTAGTGAATCCGTGCCACAGCTCGTTATCTCGACGGGGAAGTCGGACTGGGAGAAGGAGGTCACGGACGCGCCCAACTCGCTCGCGCTGTACCTCAGCGAGCAGTCGCATAGAGGCCGCGGCGGAGGGAAGGAGCGAGATCGCAAGGACCGCAAGGACCGCGGGGACAAGGTCCGTGGAGAACGTCCTCACCGCGACAAGGATGGCGAAAGAAAGCCTCGGCTCTCCGACGCGTCCATTCCTGGTCTATACGACCCCTCCACCACGTCCAAGGTGGCCATCTTGAACGGAAGCCACAATACCGTCTGCGACGACACGCTGGAAGAGACTGTACTGGTCTTACCGGACTACAAAGTAGTCGTGGGGGTGCAGAGGACGCCCGAGGGTGCCGAGGAGTTTTGGACACACGTCGCGGACCCCAGCTTGCCGCGTGCTGCTTCGACGACGGCAGAAACCCGACTGAAGAGCTGGGTGCTACCATATTCTTGTGTCATCCTGCTCTGTATGTGCACTGCCTGTGTACTGCACCGTATGCACTGACATCTCCGCTCAGGTTCGCACAAGAGAAGAGACAACCGCTGTGCGATCTCAGCGCCCAAACTAGAGCATGGTATGTGCCCGCGCCCACTCCTCCTCGCGTTTCCAGCAGACTTACCGCATCCAGGTTTTACAACCGCCTTGGAGCGGCAAGGCTGGGATGTGCGCACGCAGCTCGAGGACCCTGCGCAGACCGGGCCCGCGCTCGAGGAGCTCTCCGGGACGGAGGAAGAGCGAGAGGCCGAGATCGTGCGGCAGCTGCACGCCGTTGACCCCGTGCACGCAGACCACCCGTCTGCACTCATCCTGCGCAACTCGCACATTGGTGGCCACAAGTTTGCCGGGAACGTCATAGTGCGTGTGCTCCCGCGCTCCCCACCTTCGCATGATATCGCCGCGGGAATGCTGATCCCGCGCCCCCTCCCCCCAGATATACACCCCGCAGGGTGTCGCGGTGTGGTATGGGCGTGTCACGCCGCACGAGGTCGAAGCGGTGGTAAAGGAGACCATCATCGGCGGCAAAATCCTGCCCCCTCTTCTGCGCGGCGGCCTCAACCTCGCGCGCCCTGGCCGTACGACACTCCATGACTGGTAGAGCGTCGAGTAATCAAGCATTGGCATGCAATGTGCTCGTCGCTATCACTGTGCAGTGTTCATGTGCGCACTCGAAAGGAGTTGTTGGATAGGATAGGACGTATTATAACAGAGATCGTTCTCAAGCGCTGTTGTCCATTCCACGCTATCACGAAGTTGTTTGGCCATCGGCCTATGATTTAATGGGACATCTTCAAAAAAGTGCAGGACCTCCGCTAAAGGCACGAAGACGACAGCCTATGATTAAATTGTAGATAAGTTGATTTAAAACGACATGCGTTGAATTTCAAACGTGAATGAGGTTTTTTGAAGAGAATTTTGATTGTGGGGATACATTGCTTTCTGTAATACAGCCTACACGTTACACACAAATAGCCAACATCTACTGATGAGCAGGGCGGATTGCTTGTTGGATCGGCCACCTGTCGAAGTGCCCAGCCATGCGGCTCAAGAAGGTCTGCTCGGTTCCGTCGCCCTACAACGATACGATCAGCCGAAATCTCGGATACCGACGAGGACAGCCATGAGCCACTCACGCAGAAGTTCTGCGGGAACCCGAGATCTAGCGGCTGCGCGCTCTCCAGGAACTTCACCTGCTCTGGCGTGAGGGAGATGGAGAGTGCCTCGATGTTGCTCATCAGGTGCTCCACCTTGCGCCCGCCGATGATGGGAAAAACGTATGGCGTCTTCTGCATCACGTACGCGATCGCCACTGCAGCACACGCAGACGTGGAAAATGCCCGTCAGTCCGGACGGGTCTACGCCGGGAGCGACGCCTTACCTGCGGTGATGCTCTTCGTGCCAACCTGCTTCGCGACCTCCTCAAGGGCCAGGCACACCTTCCTCTCTTCTGGAGTGCGCTGCCAGTCTCCGAACACCGTGCGGCCTAGCAAATAAGTCGGAGGCTATCTGAGTACAGCAGGCCTCGAGAGAAGCGGGCCGCAGCATACCCTTCTCGCCCGTCTGGCTCCGTTTCTCCTCCTCTTCGTCCGTGCGGATTTTCCCGCCTCCAAGAACGTTCCACGGTGCGAGCGCGAGGCCTGTGCAGACGAAATGAGCACCGCTATCTGTATTTAAGGAGGCTGGACGTACCCTCGGAGCGCACCATCGGGATGATTTCCCGCTCGAAGTCGCGCTGGAGGATGCTCCACGAGCCCTGATAGATTGAGAACGGCGTCTTTCCGGTTATGCGGGCATATGTGTTTGCCTTGGCAACAATCCAGGCGGGCGTGTCGGAGATACCCTATGTCTGCGTGTCAGGCACAGACATCGGCAGTCTTGTACGCAACTCACAAGGTAGATAACCTTGCCTTGAGCAACAAGGTGGTGTAGGCCGTTCATGATCTCTTCCACACCGCAGGTCCAGTCCCACTGGCGTGGAAATAAATAATTAGAATAGGGTGCACGCATGACGAGCGTGGGACGTACCCAGTGGACATAGAGAATGTCGACGTAGGAGGTGCGCAACTTCGCGAGTGACGCATCGAGCGAGACTCGGAGAGCCTTCATGTTGTTGCCTGCGTAGTGCGACGTCTGCTGCACGGTCCTCCTGAAGGCTGCTGTGTACTATTCCCACTCTACGCGTCAGCGACCACCGCTGGCAGCGGCCGATGAGCGCGCACACACCTTCGTCGCGACGACGATCTGCTCGCGGATCCCGCGCTTCTCCATCCACTCGCCGATGAACATCTCGGACGTCTCTTCCTGGTATTTGTTCGCCGTGTCGATGAAGTTTCCTCCGGCCTCGTAGAACGCGTCGAGTAACTTGAAGCTGTTCTCCTTGTCCATCGCGCCGAAAGCATCGCCCCACTTGTCGCCGATGCTCATTGCGCCAAGACAGAGCGGCGAGACGTGCACGCCAGCCAGCGGTGCGAGCGGGCGGTGGCGTCCCAGGCGAGTAGTGGGCTCCGGAGGAGGGTCAAAGAAGGACATAATCGGCAATGGGGATGGCGCAAGTCGTGTAAGTGATTAGAAGTACGAGGGTGTCCGAGAGAACGATGAGAGGCAAGGATGGAGTTGGCGTATTTTCTACTGTGCTGGGATGCATGTTCTGCCATGCATAGTGATGATATTCTGACACTGAATGGCTTGGCTGTCTGCCGTGCATCAAAAATATATACCGACGTCGGGCAATGGATGCAGATACTGAGAAATGAGTAAGTTTCGTAGGTCTTGCTAATAAGGACCTGTAATCGAAGAGTCAGTATGAAAGGGCATCGGAATCGAGAGTATTTGCAGATCCCCAAAAATCACTTTGGGCAACGGCTCAGGGAGGGTTTTGGCTTGCCCAAATCAATTATGAACGTTCTGCAAAAACGCTGTGAAAACAATGAGATTACCCGTGGCTCACTCATTACTCAGCATGTGGAGACACCGAGAACGCGTGTGCGTTTCGGCACCCAACATGCTAACGTCGACTGTTGATATACGCAAGTTCCGGCAGACCTAGTATCAAGTCAGTGTTTGAATCGCTGGTAGAGAAGCCCACGCAACGAATTGGTGTGGCCGAGCTCGTTCTTCCCGACGTGTAGGCCCGAATGACATGTATCAACTGTAATTGGTTCGCAGACAGGTTCGTGACGAGAATGAGCAGCACAGAAGGCTATATCTGAGGCCGAAGGAGGCTTGCGTGGACTTTCGGCATGCATATGGACCACATAGTATCGCGCTATGATTGGGTAGCTCGGGGGTTCTGCAAATTAAGCTTAAGTGTGACGTGCTGGTTAAATATTGAACCTTCGGGCTCTGGGGCACCACGGGCAGTACCCATGCGGTGCCGCGGCCTTCTAAGCGTCATGAGCGACCTCAGTCGGTCCAATTGCCGAGGTGAGGCTCTACATGCCATCTGTCCTACGACGCATATTGTCCGTGCAGTAGCTTGAACTTGGAAGTAGTTCTTGAGTAAGGAGTAGTTGTCATCAAGTTTTCGAATCTCGATCTCGGTTTACGTAGATGTGTGGCAGTACGATGCACCATCACTCCGGATTAGTCCCCGATTCTCTAAGGATCGCGGGAACTCCAGCTCTTGACAGAACTATCTATAGCAACTAGGAATCTACTTCTCGTGAGTTTTGGTCGCTCGACACTTTCACCCAGACCTTACACCAAAATCAAATTTGATAGACCGGGTTCGAAAAAATCCCCGACTCCGACTAGGAGGCGCCTCGGTCTTGTCAGCCAGAAACAGTAACACCGGCCGGTTGGAGGAACTCACGTCGCAGGACGCTACACGTCACCGACTTCATTGCTATCCATTCAACAAAGTCCGGTCGGCAGTCGCTGACGAAGTTCCAGTTCTCGACCACTCACCGTGACTATGATGTTGCGTATATACTACCCCGCCGTCTCGTATAAAAGCTCGGAATTGGAATGCCACCGTTGCCATTCGTACCCGCAGCCCGCCACTTAGCAGCTACAGTCCAACTTGAATATTGAATCTCATCTATCCTCGTCTCCTTTCCGCGGTGTCATATGGCGACCATTCCCCAGACTATGAAAGCCCTGCTTGTCCAGGAGGTGACTGGCGGCTTTTTTCGTACATTTTCATGTCTTCTCACGCATCAATCAGGACAAGACCGTTGCGGTCAAGGACCACCCTGTGCCCCCTGTCGGTGACGATGACATTCTCGTGAAAGTGATCGCCGCCGCGCAGAACCCGGCCGATTGGAAATGTGCGCATTCTGTCTTCTCTGACACTCCTGCTGCCAGTGATGCTGACACGACCACCACCTGTGCTACAGGCGTAGACTTCCTCACAAGCCCAGGCACCATTCTCGGAAGCGACTTTTCCGGGTACGTCGCTGCGGTTGGGAAGAACGTCGCATCGCGCAAGATTGGCGACCATGTCGCAGGCCTCGTCCTGGGTGGAGCCTGTACAGATTACGGCGCGTACGCCGAATATATCAGTACCCCTGCCGAACTTTCCTGGGTCGTCCCCGCGAACACCATCAGCCACGAACAGGCTGCGTCGCTCGGATGCGCGTAAGTGACCCGTCCGTTGCGTGTTGCCGCACAAGCACGCTAATCGCAATTTGGGACTGCATATTCTGGACATCTGTGCAGGCATTCTACCACCCGGCACACTTGGGCCTCGTTGAGCCTCCTGCGAAGGTCGGCACGGAGGAGTGGGTATTTGTCTACGGCGGTAGCTGTAAGTGTGTCCCCAGAGTGCTATAGCTACACCTCACTGTGCGATGTCTACAGCCTCCGTCGGCCAGTATGCAGTACAACTGGCACACCTCTCCGGCTACAAGGTTGTCAGCACGGCCTCGCCGCGCAACTTTGAATTGGTCAAGTCTTTCGGGGCGGACGCCGTGTTCGACTACAACGATCCCGATGTCGTAGAGAAGATCAAGAGTGTGACTGGTGACTCAATCCGCTCTGTATTCGACACCATTAGCGACGCAACGACGCAAGGAATTTCCGCGCGTGCTGTCGCACCAGGCGGAGGAAGGGTTGCGATAGCGAACCCGGAAGCGAATGCCCGGGCCGACGTGCAAGTCATTCGTATGTTCTCCTGCATGCCACTCCGCGTCCCCTCAGGACTCACATCGTTTTTGGGACAGCTACGTTGGTCTATACGTCGCTCGGTCGGACTTTCAGCATTGGCCCCATAACATTTACAGCCTCGCCCGACGACAAAGCACACCTCGTAAAGGTCCCTCAGCTTATCTCGGAAGGCAAGATCGTCCCGAACAAAGTGAAGGTTTGGGATGGAGGCCTGAGCGCTGTGAAGGACGGGCTGCAGTACATGCGGGAGGGCAAGGTGAGCGCTGAGAAGATTGTGTATAGAGTCTAGGGTGTCCTGGCTGCCACAGCATGTATAATATTTCTGGAATACTGCCATAGTCCCAAGCCTTTCCAATCCACCATGGATTCTCGAGGGCAGAACATATACAGCCGCTCGCGGCTGAGGTGAGTAAAAGACTCTTTACTGTATCGATATTGGACATGGACTCACTGTACTATACCAGACATCCCCTTGTAACTCAGTGTTTGAGAACGTCGAGCCCCACATCATGATGTCGCCTCCGGCCGGGCTCTCCCGGCACCACCCCGGCCCCACCGTATTTTTTCGAACATCAAATTTGATTTTGCTGTAGTAGATCCTCAGGTGCGAAATCTGCTTCGACCGGTGGACGAATGTACACGACGCGGGTGCTACGATTGTATTCTCCGCGATTAACACTACATGGTGGTGTGTACTATACATAGGCCCCATAGACATAACAATGCATGCAGCAGTACATCGACACGGAGAGCCTCGTGCAGTATTTCAAGAGTAGAGAAGGCCAGTGCAGTAAGGAGAATTTAGGTGACGCCGGTCCGTAATGTATAACACTTTGGTCTTGAGCCTTGCGCTGAGAAGTTCGACAATGAAGTTATGAAGGAAACGGAGAATCTCTCGACGATGCAAGCGGAAGGGGAGGGAGAAATCGCGCGATGGATGGAGTGTGGAGCCAATGCACGGAGCCGAGCCATGTTTGTTTGAAGAACCCGCGGCGAGAACGCAAACCCATCATGCATGCAGGTCCTCATCAAACCCATCCAGGCGATCCTCGTCTCGCCACGACTGCGCATAGCGTCCAGCGGGTGTATCGTCGTTCAGCTCGTCGTCCGTGGACGGCTCGACCAGCTCCTCATCCTGCACGGCCACCTCCGCGACGCCGCGCGCGTCCGCAAGCATGCCCGCAGGCGGCGCCACGACGCTCTCGCCGTGGTACGTGAACCCGCGGAAGTTCTCCTGCACGCTGCTCGTGAGCGGGCTGCCCGCCCCGTTGCGCGCCCTCTTCTTCTTCGCCGCGATCTCGATGCCCTGCGTCGGTGGCGGGCGCGGCTCGCGGTCGCGGTCGCGGTCGCTCCCGAGCGGGCCGTTGGGCGTGTGTGTCACGGTGCTCACGCTCTGCGTGAGCGCAACCCAGTCCTCCGACGGATCCTCCTCGTCGAGCGCCATCTCGTCTGGGCCGGCGTCGCGCACGTCTGCGCTCGTGAACTCGGGGTCAAAGTTCGCGACTGACTCATCCGACTCGACGTTCGGCTTGAACGGCGGCGTGACCTGCTTAAGCGAGAGCAGCGTCCAATCGATCGACTTGAAGAAGGGGTGCTCCTTGAGCTCGCCCGCGTCGCGCTGCGCGCCTAGGCGGTGTTTCGGGTTCCGGTTGAGCAGCTGCAGCGCGCGTCTGCATGAGTCTCGGCCCATCGCGAACGTTGCACTGAGGCAGGACTTACCGCTTTGACAAACTGCTTGCCGTCCTCGTTGATGACCCCGCGCGGGAAGCGGATCTTCCCGAAGCAAATGTTCTTATACATCTGCTGCGTGTCTTCTGCATAGAAGGGACTCCAGCCGCAGCACATCTCGAACAATAGCACGCCTAGACTCCAGAAGTCCACGAGCTTCGAGTAGCCGTGCTCGTCCAACAGCACCTCCGGTGCGAGGTACTCGGTCGTGCCGCAAAACGTGTTTGTCAGCTCGTCCGAACGCAGGTCCGGCTTCGAGAGGCCGAAATCGCACAGCGCGACATGGCCTGTAGCATCCAGCAAGATGTTCTCAGGCTTGAGGTCGCTACGAAGGGGCGTGAGAACAAGGCACATGAAATAGACGCGCGAGGACTAACCGATATACAATATCGTACTTGTGCAGATGTTCCAGTGCAAGGATGAGCTCCGCGATGTAAAACCTCGCACGCTCCTCGCTGAAGCGCGTCTCGCGCTGGAGGTGCCAGAAAAGCTCGCCGCCGCTCTTGAAGTCGGTAACGAGGTACAGATCCGCATCCGTCTGGAAGCTGAACTTGAGGCCAACGAGGAACGGGCTCTCAAGGGAGCGCTGGAGGATCTTGCGTTCGCCTATGGTGTGCGCGACCTCCTTCTTGGCGATAATTTCGCGCTTCGAGAGCACCTTCATAGCATAGATGCGCTTCGTGTCCTTCTTGCGCACCTGAAACACACGCCCGAACGTCCCGCGTCCGATAAGCTTGAGGAACTCGAAGTCGCGTGGGGTCAATGCACGCTTTGCCTGTAAGCACGGTGTGAACGTGGGGGTGATAGAGTGTGCGCGGGCGCAGCCGAGAAGCACAAAATAGAGATGCAAGCAATGAGATCCACAGCACCGGAACTACGTAAAAACGGAGCAGGTCGCACCTTGTTGGCTTCGAACGTTATCTGCACTCTCATTTCGCCGCTGACCGGCTCATTCTCGAAAGGGCGTAGCCTGGAACGGACCGGAAGATATCATGAAGGGACGCGTGGTAGCGGGGAACAGTGAGAAGGCGGTGAGTTGGTCAGGGGGAGAAGCGCGGGATCACCGGTCAGCGATTATCCTCGAGACATCAGGAATGCACGGCCGAGGTGCGACCGCGCGGAAGCAATGCTTACTTGTACCATTGGTCCACGGTATGATCGTGCACGAAGACAGGCTTAATCTGCACGGTGCCCAGGAAACCGGTGTCGCTGACGGAGCGGTCGTAGATGTTGAAAGTGATGGCAGACTGGTCGGAGGTCACATCGCTGGCGGACATGAGCCAACCCCGACAGGAGTAGAACGGACGGAATGTGCTCACAAGGACACCTCATGTTTCCACACGGGGTTGTGCGCTGATATGCGCGTGCCGAACAGACCATTGGCGAGTGATTTGGAAGATCCGTTGGAGAAGGAGGGGGCCTGGCTAATGCTGCCCTTGGAGCCGGTATGCTTAGTGGCGGATGCCCGGTTGCTGATGGCGCCGAGAGCGGATAGCGCAGTGGAAGAGGAGTTGCGAGAGAGATTAGTGGCGACGCCCTTGACCTCCTTGTCTGTCTCGTCGGTAGGATCACGGCTGACAAACTCGTTTTGCTCGAATTGCACGACGACGTAGGGGCGGGAAGAAGAGGATCGGACGTTAAGACCACGAGCCTGTATTAGCTTGACGTGGATCTGGCCCTTGGATGGGCCCGATGCAGTGATATGGGCAGCGCGGTTCGTCACGGAGTGGGTTGCTGCAGTGTTGTTACCGGATGAAACAGAGCTCGACGGGGACGGAGAGGACGATGAGGGCGGCTTGACGGAAGTGCGCTTGGGAGGCGGGGGTTGCTGCATGTTGAAGACGGGCGCATGAAGTGAGAGGCTGGTGGTGGGTAGGGCAGGGGGGAGAGTGTTTGCGGAGGGCGTCAAGGGCGTAGGAAGTGGGGAATAGGCTTCGGAGTAGAGGCTGGGGGTAATGGCAGAGCCATTCGGGACGAGAGAGGGAGCTGCAGGCGTCAGAGCTGTATTCGCGGCGGAGATTGAAGGTGACAGCAAGTGATGCGGCGTGCTCAACAACTGGTGGTGGAACGACGGCGGCCCCCCCGTCGTCGTCGCCATCGTCGTCGTCGGCGAGGCTGCCGCAGCCTCGCCTGCCGCGATGTCGAACGGGTTCAGACGCTCCCGCCCATTGGGACCGGCCTTGGGCGTCAGGTCTGCGGGCGTCGACGGCCAAAACTTGAGCATGGTGCCGCGTGGTAGGTTCGTCGATGTCGGCGACGACGATGAAGAGAGATGAAGCAATACCGAGGCGTAGGATGAGATGGGTGTTCAGGGGAGTGTTCCGCCTCGGCAATTGTCTCCGACAAATGGTCTCCACTTGATGTTCATTTTTGAATGGTTCTCCACTAGTCCTAAGAGAGGCTTGCTAAGTATTCCGCTTCTATCACGATGCTCCACCCAATCTCTACCCCGGACGTCGACGCCATCCTCGACGACCCCGTCCCCGTGCACACATCCATCACTCTTCAGCTTCCGCCCGCGCGCTCGCCTGCTCCCGTAGGCTGTCTCTGCTCCACCGCAGTCCCCGCAGAGTAGTCCCGAGCAGCACCCCAAGCACAACCGTCCGTCGCGTTGCCTTCCACGGCAATCGGTCTGTCCCGCGTCAGTATCCCATCATGTCCAGGCGAACCCCACTCACACACCGCCGCAAACAACCCCGCCGTCCCGAGCCCCGCCGCCACCTCCCCGATGTCCTCCAAGCCGACCCGCTTGCAGCCCTCCTCCAGCGCGACAAATCCCGCCGCAGTCACACCCAGCTTCGCCGCCTCCGCCCCCGCCTCCTTCAGGCCGCCCATCAGCACCCGGTAGTTTTTAGTCTTGTTGTAAAAGTACCATCCCTGCACCGTCGTCGGTGCGCGGTGCGCGTTCTCTGCCAGGAACCGTAGCGACGCCGTGCGTGAACCCCGCATTAACCCGATCGTCGTGCCCGCGATAATGGCTGCACCAGGCAGTAGGTAGTACCGCTCTGGCACTGTTATGCGGATCGATGGTTTAGGTGGGCCATGGTTACTGTCGTCGGTCGACATTTGCTCCGAGTCTCAGTCTCTCGCTGGCTTGCGCTGGTCACCCATATATAGTGTGTGACATCATGTTGCCTTAATATGGCAGGTTTCACTGAATATACATATGATTTCCTCAAACGTAAGCGACAAACTCAAGGGTTAGGTTCAGCCTCTGGAGGTACAGAACACAGGGCATGGTCGTCGTTCGTAGATGTTTGTGCAATTGAGCACTTGGCAAGACGAAGCTTGCAGCAAACACTGATCGTCGTCATTGCCATGCATGTTATTGTGGTCCACATATGCAACAGATGCGAGTTAACAAAACATAAGCCACATACCGTCTTTGGCCGCGAAGTGAATGTTCGCCTTCGAGTATTCTCGGAGCAGCGCCCTATGTTGAAGTCGGGTGAATTTGTAATAAAAAGACTCACGTTACATCGCAGAGAAACCGTGCAGAAGCACTTCTAGGCCTTCCGGCGCTCCGTCGCATCCATATTCACCGAAACTGTCTTCGATGCATGCTAGAAAGCCGAGTTGTGTTGACTTGCAGATCATCGAAACGGGACATCCACCCAAGAAGTCGAGCCGCGCACTGGAACAGTCGAGGACCCATGTCCTAATGGAGGATTCCAGGCGCAAGTACACTCCAGAGTCCAGACATCGGAAGACCTGTCGAGCGCAAATCGCAGTCAGGGATAGCATCCAGAAACGGACCAGCGTAGATGTGTACGGGCCCAATATGCTGAACTTCTTCGCCGAGTCACACCAAAGGGCCGTCACAGCTCTGGAGCCGCAAGAAGAACGGCGGCGACATCCAGCTCAGGGTGCCGATGAGAACATACTTATGAACAATGGAAAGACACAGCAGACAATGCTAGCATTCAATAGAGACAGGATTTGTAGAAAAGCAGCGCGAGAGTACTAGTGCTAGTTGTGGCCGACGATGGCACAGTTTGTTTGTGTATTCTTGTGCTTGGGGGATTGTTTTCTTGGGTTTTCCGCAATTTGTACATTGTGTGAGGGTGTTTGAAACGGAGGCTGCAGGTAAACAAACACTCACCTCCATCTCTGTCGACACCCCCGCAACCGCTCTCTCCAAAACATGCTGCAAAGATGTCCTATTATTCGGCGCGCCCACGAAGGGGAGTGGTCCGTGCGGCCTTTGCGGCGTTCACACGGATGACATAAGCCTGTTCATTCTCTCTGGTCGCCGTCACCTCCGCTCTGGAGTCGCTGCATACTCGCACCTCCCCTCCTCAACATCCTCTGAACCCTGATACGTGGGCCTCCATGATGGCCCAACAACCGCCACAGACCGTGCTGCCTGCGGACATGATGCAGCCGCAGCCGCCGATGCAGCACAATTCGTACTACCCCGACAATCCGAACGACCTCACAGGAGGACTCCCCATCAACCTCGACTCTCTTCGCGACGGCCCTCCAGGCAGTAAACCGTTCTATCCGTACTCAACACTCATCAGGTAAGCGACGTTTGTGTATGTTAGCCTGGATGCATCTTTCTGATGACGTCTCCCAAACAACCAGGTATGCTATCAAGGGCGCACCAAACCAGAAGCTTCTGTTGGAGGATATTTACTATGCCATTGAATCAAGAGTACGTCGCCAATTTCGACGACACTCTGTTTTGTACTTACTGGTGTTGCAGTTTCCGTACTTCCGGACTGCCCCACCAGGATGGAAGGTTAGTGTCTCTAGCACTGCTTCAACAGAGTCATCTGCGGTCTACTGCTCTCCCGCTGTAGGCGGATGGGACGCGTTGATGTTCACAATCTGTCTGGCTTGCATGCAGCAACTTCCCATGTTGTCGTTCGGGCACGGACGATTGTTGACTCTTTCTTTTTATAGAACTCCGTCAGACACAATTTGTCGCTTAACCCCTGCTTTGAGAAGGTGCCCCGACCCCTCACAGATCGTGGGAAGGGCTCATACTGGACCGTGAACGACAACGTCGATCCGCGCACTGGCGTGCATAGGGTCCGCAAGAAGAAGCCCAAGAGTGGCAAGCAGACATCATCCATTGAAGAGGATATCGATTATCATCCCCCCGACCAAGAGCCAGCGTTCCATGATCCCACCGCACAATTTGTGGCGCCTCCGCCTATGGGCCCCGATGACGCAGGACCGAGTAGGCAGGCGCCGTATCCGCCCCCTTATCCTGCGTAAGTCACTATCACATGCAGACCTCACAGTACCGTTGACGTCTTCTGCAGGTTCGATCCCACGTTTGCGATGATGCCACCAGGCGGGATGCGCTACCCCCCGCCGCTGTTCCCCCCGGACGAGCAGTTCGAGGTGGACGAGCACGGGAACGTCAATTGGCACGCTGCATGGCTCAAGGAGCTGAATCAATTGCAGCAAATCACCGAGGAACAGCAGAAGGCGGGTGCAGACCAGGAGTGGTACAGGATGATGCTGTTCCGAGTGCGGAGCTCGATGCTCGCGCCACCGATGACGCCTGGCGAGCCGGTAGTGCACATGCAGGGTGGTCCCCCGCATGGGATGCCAGGCCAGCCGCCGAATCCTGGGGATGTTGTTCAGGAGTAGCGTGGTCTGTCGTCTTTGGGCTGTGGCGAGGTGGATGGATCGGACTGCAAGCGTTTCTCGCCGAGTCTTTGGGCTGGTGTTGACAGATATCGATGTTTGCCTCATTTTTATCCAGTGTTTTTCTGTGCTCCTCATGCTATCCGTAACACGTCGAAGTATGTTTTCGAATGTCTCTATCGTCTTTGTGGCAGCACTGCATTCACTTGAAATACCGTCGGCAGGTGGCCTGATCCGCCGCTCTTATCGGCGACCCTGACAAGAGGTCCGACACCGTGAACGATATTGTAGGTTCGGGTGCGGCAATAATGATGATCGATGGCCACCTTGAGATACGTATCGTAGGGGCGCAAGCGCCAGTCCCCTACAGCCCCAGGGCAAGGTCAAAGAACGTCACAAAAATCACTTGTACAGCAATGTACGTTCAATATCCCCAATAAAGGCGTGCCAGGCGCAGAACGTGGAACGACCACAACGGTGTCGCGAGAACATAGCTGAATGCGACGTCGGAGGCGGAGTCACGATCATGGGTGGTTGAGAGCTCTGCTGGATCGCGTTAGCCGGTCCGGAGCATTATGATACACTCACTTAAACTCTCAGCTTGTTACGTGCATATTCATCGGAGGTCGGCCAAGCCATAGGAACCACTGTCTTCTTATGCTAGAGGCCGAAATCGAGCCTAAAGATTTTAATGGCCGGGTGTTGTACATGTTCTCTTCTACTTACGTGCACACTGCAGTGACTCAGTTTCGCGAATATTGCTGCCACCCGTCACTGCCCCGGACTCAGCGGAATTCCCTCGCTTCGTGAGGCTATGTCACCAGGCGAGTAACTCTTTGTTCCTATTTCCTATCCTTGGAATGTGATACAGATGGACAAATCGCCACCATGCGCTTAGGTCCTTTGAAGAGCCATTTGCGTCAAGATACAAGGAACCATTCAAACCAGACGCGCTCACGTCTGCTAAGCTGGGGCCACCAATTGAGTTTCACAGACCAGAAGATGGTATCACACGCGAGATGCTGCTTAGGAGGTCTCTCGTTCGTCTTGTTCAGGGTGGCATCTGCTCTATTATGGGCATGTACACCGTGGGTTCCGAAGCCTATCTTCACCACTCTTTTTGTTGTAAGGCGTTAGCGTATGCACTCTATCTGGCACCTATTCTATGGTTGTCAAATGATTCTTCAACCCGCTATCTCGGTGCGTAGAACTTTCAAATCTTCCGTGTGTTATGCATCATGACGCATGTGTTTAACCCTCTCAGGTAGAAACGTTACGCCAATTGGTCATGTTGCTCAGCCTCAGGTTGGCCGACTCGGTCCTTTTGCTGCTGTGTTTTTACCCACGCTATATCATACAGACGGGTACATCCACAAGATTTGCCTGATTGAAACGCCGCCGATGTTTCCACATAAAAGCGCGGTCGGAATGGCGTAAGTTTCCCCTCAGGTCAGCTTCCGAGCTGCCACTGTCTCAGTTACACAATAGCTTTCGCCAATCTCGAGGAAATCACATACGACATGCTCTCAATTCAGGACGCTTTGCGCATTGCTTTCGTCTCTGTGCAATCAGATGTTGGACTAGGCATATTCCTGCTGGTCCTTCTCGCCGGTTTGTTATATTATAGAGAGCAGTTCCACAAAGTCCGATTTCCCCCAGGACCACCCATGAAACTAGCTATTGGGAACATTTTTGACATTCCGTCTCAAGGGGCCTGGACGAAGCTCACCGAATGTCAGAAACAATATGGTATGTTCCAGATACAAGTCACGCAGCTTCACATGGTCCTCACATTTGCGCAGGAGACCTGGTGTTTTTTCGCGGACTCGGAAACAATGTCTTGGTTTTGAACTCTATGGCACTCATCAACGACTTCTTCGAGAAGCGTTCTCCGAACTACAGCCATCGCCCTCAGTTCACGTTCGCTGGCGAGCTGATGGGCGTAGACCGTGTATGTGCCCAGTCTCCCCATAATCTGGTGCTTAACCAGCTCATCTTGAGTTTGTTGAGACCCTCCCTTTACTTTCGTACGGAGACGAATGGCGTGCCCAGCGCAAGCTCGCACACACGGCGTTGAGCCAGAAGGCAATTCAAAAATATCATGTCATTCAGGAAGACCTAGCGGCATCACTCGCTGGCATGTTCTTGGATGCACCCGAAGATTTCTTCCATCATGTGCGACTGTGTGTTACGCCGTAATTCTTTGCGCATGCTCTCTCTAAACTGTCCGCTTGTTGTAGGATTGCCGGCCGAATAGTGCTTTCGGTAACGTATGGAGTAACAACCGACGAGAGAGAAGAAAAGGTAAGGCGGAATTGTTATATCCAATCCGTTCGCCTTAATTTACATGGCTCTTCGAGTTCATCGTTGAAGCAGAAGCGGGCATGCAATATGTGCACAAGGTCACTGTTCCAGGGGCAGTCCTGTGCGACTTGCTTCCCTTCCGTAAGCCCCCATGATGCAGAACAACGAGATGCATCTCAACACTGATGAACAGTCAAACATGCTCCGTCATGGGTCCCCTTCAAACAAGAGGCGAAACGACGGAGGGGAAACATCGATCGAATGGCTGCAGAGACGTACGAATATGCAAAACATTCCATTGTATGTATGCCGCTGGTAGCATGCCGCGGAAGTGCTGAGTTTTCCACGCAGGAAACGGCTGGACCTTCCCTAGTACGAGAGCTACTTGACGCAGGGTTTGGATCCTCGGCTCTTCTCGAGGAGCGCATAATGTGGACTGCAGGCGCAATGTATGCAGGTAGGTATTTCCTCCTTCATGTAAAATTCTAGTTAAATTGACAAAGATTACAGCTGGTAGCGAAACGGTGAAGCCTGCCCTTGCGGAAAAAAAGGATAGCTTCTAACCCAGTACACAGACGTATACTACTATCCTGACAGGCATTATGGCCATGGCCCTACATCCTGACAAGCAGCGCAAAGCACAAAAGGAGATCGACAATGTCATCGGTTCCGGACGCCTGCCTGTGATACAAGACCGGGATAGCTTACCGTATGTGAATGCTGTGATCAAGGAAGTCATGCGGTGGCATCCTGCCCTTCCCCTAGGTGAATTTTACGGGGCTATGTTTTCCTTCATACCGATTGCTCATAATTTGACAGGAATTGCACGTCGTTCGGCCGAGGCCGATGTCTACGAGGGTTATCTCATCCCGAAGTCGACGATTCTGATTCCGAACATCTGGTGTGTTGAAATTCGCTCGAGACATCAAATACTAATTTCAAATCTCTAGGGCTATTGCGCATGCTCCAAACGAGAAGTATGACCCACAGGCGTTCATCCCGGAGAGGTTCCTAGACGAGACGCAGAATATACCCGATCCTGCAACATGGGCCTTTGGCTTTGCACGCCGGTATGCCCCTTTCCTCATCCCGCTCTCGACCTGCGTATAGTGCTCATCCCGCGACAGGATGTGTCCCGGGAAAGCTCTGGGGGAGAATTCTGTCTTCATCCTCTTTGCAACCATCCTCGCAATGTTCGAAATTACTCCTCCCGAAAAGGATAAAATAGTTCCGAAGTTTACGTTGGGTCTTGCCAGGTGTGTTTTCAACTTGTGTACTTCCCATTCGTCGACGCTCATCTTAAGATATTCTAGTTGCCCCGAGCCCTTCCCGTGCATCATCAAGCCTCGGTCGGACGCTCAAGCGGCCTTAGTTAAGGAGAGAGGTGCTCAGCGCTCGTTTTGACTCCGGTGCATTCTTAGTATGTCATTTGACCGATGCTCACGCTCAAGGAAGATCAGTAACACAACTACCCATTCGGATTAACTATATTTATGCTCCATGCAACGTTGAGGAACGAGAACTTGGTGTACTTGCAAACAAATGTGATGCCATTGATGATTTCTTTTTTTGAGACTGCGAAGAGCAGTAAAGTAAAAAGAACGTTCAACACATTGGGTGAATGTGTTTTTCATGGAGATCCGGAAAATGGAGCGCGGAGAGCCGATCGCGGATAAAAGATGAGCAGGTGTGATCCTGTGTGATCGAGATGATGCGGGGTAGCGCCGAGTCGAGCGGGGTATGAACTGCTTGCAGCTCGCCTTCACCAATCATCGCCAAATTCAAACGAGAATTACAGGCATGACCGAGTCGCTGCGTCCTTTCTCCCCGCTTTGGCTCTATCAGTTGCATAGAATAAGGCCCATCCGGACCAGGAAGAGTCGTCTGGCGCGGTCTGTGGTCTGACGACCACGCTAACTTTGAAATCAAATTTGATCTACGGGACGACCTGTGACCTCGGGCTCCATTGCAGCCGAGACATGGTTCAGATACAAGGCTGAGAGTCAGAGCGACCGTAAACCACTCTTTTCTCATCAGCTTCGAAGGAGAGGAGCCCTTTTCAATGCGAACCAACGAGAATGAGGTCCACCGTGACGAGACTGCTATGCGCGACAAGGACCGCGCAATGACTCGCAGCGTTCTCTGGAAACTGGATGTGCATGTTTTGCCTCCACTGGCTTTGGTACGGACCCATCATACAACACATTCGCCGAGACTAATGCCACAATGACCTTACTAGCTTTGGCTTGCCAACTTTATTGACAGAACCAACATAGGGAATGCGAAGTGCGTGTGCAATCCGGATGACAGCGCCATCTTGTCTCATCGTATCTTCAGCATTGCAGGGCTCCCGCAAAGTCTGCAACTACACGGCGATCAGTTCAACACGGCACTCGCAGGTGGGTTGTCCGTGAAAAAGTCGTGCCCATGATCTGATGTTCTCTCCGCAGTTTTCTACGCATCGTAAGCATTTCAAAGTTGCGGGAGAGCACACGATTGATCGTGTTCCCCACAGTTATGTTATGGTTGAACTGCGTAGGCGCATATCTCGAGCCTTCGGGTCTCCCGCTAAACCGTTTGACAGCGTCGAACTGGATCCTGAAAAAGATGAAGGCCAGCCGTTGGCTACCTTTCCTAGTAACCATCTGGGGAACAGTCACCACGTTGAGTGGCCTCATACAGAACTTTAGTGGTCTGATCGCCATCCGTTTCTTCCTGGGTTTGTGTGAAGGCGGACTCCTACCTGGGATTGTAAGTCAATACACCACATGAAAGCCCCTACTGACGAACAACATTGATCAGATGTTATATCTGAGCACTATCTACAAACGGCACGAGCTTCAGCAACGGTGAGTAGAACTCACCAGGTAGACTTCGTGCGAATCACGAACCCCGCGCTCTCAGAGTAGGTATATTCTACGCGTCTGCTTCATTGTCCGGCGCTTTTGGAGGTGCGTCTTGTGCCAGATGTCAAGTAGCTCCGGATTGAAGTAATGCTCTGTAGGTCTACTCGCGTCTGCGATTGAGAAGATGCATGGCGTCGGTGGCCTCGAGGGCTGGCGATGGATCTTCATCCTGGAAGGCATCGCTACTGTGTTAATTGCCCTCGTATCAGCACTCATTCTGCCTGCCGATATTGGCTCTGCCAAATTCTTCACTGAAGAGGAACGGAGTTTTGCCCGTTAGTCCCATTTCCAGTTTGACATATATAATCACGATCGCGGATGTGCTTCCTGATATATTTTGAGCAGTGAACCGTCTTCACGCATCCAATTATCTGGTCGCTAGCGCACCTCTCTCAGAACCCTCGCAAAGGATAACCGAAAGCACCACAGGGTTGGAAAAGAGCGCAGAAGTGAAGTTGGAGGTTCAAACGACTGAGCAGGCTGTAGCTGTGCACCAGGAAGACGAATTATTCGAATGGGGTGAAGTCATGCGAGGTATGCCGTTTTCCTTTCAGTTCATATGTGATGGACTGACCGAGGGTATTGCTTCAGGTGTACGTGATCCGCAGGTGTGGATGACCTCTGTTTCATACGGCGGTATCATAATCAGTTTGTATTCGTTCTCGTTGTTCTTGTACGTGATTATTTTCTACCTTCCCAGATTTACTGATATAATAACGTGGACAGGCCTACGATCGTCACGGGGCTCGGCTATTCAGGAGAGACAGCTCAATTACACACTGGTATCTCTCTGCAGTACTATACACCGGCTGTAACTTGACACTGATGTACGCACCTCGCAGTACCGCCCTATGTCCCTGCTGCCTTCTTTACGGTCCTGGTCGCATATATCAGCGATAGAGTCAAATGGCGAGGTCCCTTTATCCTGATGTTCCTTCCGCTTACTATCGCTGGTGAGTCATTTCAAATCCTGATATACAGTCAATGTTAACGAGTGCTGTAGGTTACATCCTCATCATTGCGGCGAAGGCATGTCCTATGTGGTGCAATCAAGCGATGCAGTTGCTGATTCTGGTCTTCTTGTAGACTAACACGCAACGCTATGCCGCAGGTCTGTGCGATTGCTCATGTCATGGCCACCCTACTAACATTTTTTATTTAGTATTCTTGATAGCACTTGGAGTGTATGTCATCTGTTTGTCAATACGACACTCGGCTTCTCATCCCTTACATCAGTTATCCATGCGGTCCTTGCATTCTCTCCATACTTCCCAACAATAGCGCCGGCCATTACAAGAAGGCTACGACCGTAGCACTTCAGCTCGCAATTTCCAACTGCGGGTGAGTACCTGCTTTTGTGACATGAGGGTCATGCATTGCAGATGTTATGGCATCAAATTCAAGCCGGACTCATGTGCTCGACAGGGGTTTCATTGCCACTTTCACGTATGAGGCGTCGGAAGCACCAAATTACATTCGAGGACACAGCATTACGCTTGCCTTCGTCATTGTAGCATGGGTTGCAATGCTCTGCAATGTGTGAGTTACGTCGCATCTCGGTACCTGTCGGCGAGCGTGACGATTTCATGTTGCAGGATGTATTGCCTATGGGAGAACAAGGCGCGGGCGGAGGGACGCCGTCAAGATAACTTGATCAAGTACCAAGAGCTTTGGGATTCTGGCAAGACGCGCGCACCGATCGGTGACCGCCACCCTGATTTCCGCTTCACGCTGTGATCTCGGTAGACTCAACTTGACTGGATAGCTGGACGCCTGTACATGTATTATTGTTGATCGACCCGCTGGCTCAACGTTCAAGCAGCAGAATCTAAACTGGTGTGATAGAATAGAGAGGTTTTCGGCGCTGCTGAAGACCTTCGCATTACAAACGAGAGCAAGGTAAGTGATACACTTTGGTAGTTAGCTAGCAGTAACGGTACATGTGAGCGAGGCGACGTTCGTGCGTGGAGAAATAATGTACGATGCGGTCATTGCAGGTCGTGACGAGACCGAAAACAAGCAGAGCACGGTAACCACAAAATATAGAACAAATTCATGCATAGAATCTTGACGAATCATTGATTAGACCAGAGCATTACAGGAAGAAATGAGACGTACTTCTTGTTGATCTGCCACAAAAGTAGGTTAAGGTTGAATTTCGCGAGGCCGTTGAACATCGAGTAAGAGGCACGATTATCGAATTGGGCCTGTAGAAGATCCTCCATCTTCACATCCGCGTATGCAAGACGGTTGGTGATACCAAGGGCATTGTTGAACACCTCGATAGTGAACACCCCAACGCTGTTCGAGGATATGACAATGTTGATCTTGTCGAACTGACGCGGGGAATACTGGTCAATTGATAGCAAGATGCCCTTCTTGTAAAGATGCTGTGCGCTGTATTTGAAAGAGCCGAACTGAGGTGATTTTCCTGCCTTCTGCAAGTCGCGCATGTGGAAGTACTGTTGGGTAAAGGGAATGACAAAACGCTTCCTGCTCCCGATGTCAGCCACCACGATTACACGCGTATGCCAAACACTCACCCTTTACCCCGCTGCATGGTGCTCATTGAAGCTTCCACATAGCTGTGGTAGCTGTTGATTTGCTCCTCATAGTACGCCTTTCGCTCGGCAAGATGCTTAAGTGCCTCTTCCATGCTCTCCTTCTCGTGCTGGCGCTGTACACGCCTCCGATTCTTGCTACGCACATCACCAGCAATAGCGTTCAGGACACCTTGGTAACCATCCATTCGAGAGATCTTGCCCTGTTTCTCGAGTTCGAGTAGGAAAAAGATCGCATGTGCCTTGACCTCGCGGAAAGTCATACTGGGTACAGGTCAATATAGGGTCGGTACAATACTGAGAACACTTACGATCCGATGTCTTCGAGTCTATACGCAGAATCAACTGCTGTGGTAGAGGGCATGCGCCTTTGGTGCCGTAGCTGATCCTTTTCCATCTCTTCCAGAATGTTTGCCCAAAGCACCTCCTGTTCATCGGTGACAGGTTGCATCAACGACTCGACGAGGTCTTTGGCAGGCTGCACGCGGAGAATGGCCAAAACAGCACGTTTCGCCTGGACCCACAGGGCCTTCTCGTCTGCATGAGGATCTACGCGATATTATCAGCATCGGTACAAATCGACCATGTTTCGTAACCTGCCTTTGACGTTTGCAAATCGATTTGTCAACAGTAGCTCAATAGCAGTGTCTCGGGCTTCGTTGAGCTCATCGTTTCCGAGATTTGGCACGCCATCGAGCTCGGTTAAAATGACTCTCAAGATATCATCACGAGTGGGAGCCTGCGAGATCCGAATATATCAGTAGACTCGGCATGAGAGATAGATATGCACGGACAAGGCGATCCAGATGCTGTGACAATAAACCATGCATTGAGTAGACCTCATTCGGTGATATGAAAATGGCTTTTGGTTGGACGGTTGCGTCAAGAAATTCGTGAGCATGGAATTCAGCTTCAGCATCGGAGACGTCCGCAACTAGAGAAACGACGTCAATAATTGATATGTGCGCTGTTCAACGAAACTTCACCTCGTAGGAGCCAGGACGTCATGTGCTTGATTGATTTGCGAACGTATTCATTAACGGGGATGTAGTTCGGCGTGCCATCGTCGAATTCGGAACCGCTAGTGATCTGTGTGAGCATCTTGGATATTTGAGCGAGATTCTTGCGGGACGCTATGTCAACGGTGCTTGACACAATGTCAAAGGTCTCAGGAGTGCTGTAAAGTGCTCGTGCTTAGTCGAGAATAAACCAAAAGACTTTGAACGTACATGATAGCCAAGTTGATGAATCTGTAGTAAACTAATCTGGCAATGCACGCCGCACAAGCTTCCGAGGAGGCATCGGGGAATGTGTGCTACAGAATTTCCGTGAGAGAAATTCCATGGCACAAGCAAACTAAACGTACCCGTACTGCAGCCAGAGTTTCCCGAGCCATATACCGCATGCCGTATGGCATCTTTGGTAAAGACTGTGTAATCGCTTTCAGAAACTCCTCGGTCCACCATTGTAGAACTTGGAGGTCTGTTTCCAGAATAAGTCAACATTTCAGATCTTCAGGAAATGCGCCTTACGTCGGATATACTCTGCTCGGGTGTCTGGATCATCGAGGGCCTCCCGGAAATGAACATCCTTAGGCTTGGTGGAAGGTACACCAGACCTCATCTCCTCGAGGTCGATTCTTGCACGGTAGATCTACGCAGATGCTCAACAACCTGCCAATGACGACATTTCAATTTGTTAACTTACCACGCATGGGTCGGTTTCCAGATCAAGGTCATCAGAATCAATGACGCCGCGTACAACGCCTTGCAGCGCTTCCCTGATGTACGCAGCCTGCTTTGGCCGCATATATTGAACAGCCACGTTGATATAGAGGGGATGCGCCTTTGTAATCTTCTCTACTGTGGAGGCATCGGAGACTTCTTCCCATATTGCTTTCTGTGGGAATTAACCACACGTTAGCAAAATACGCCCCATCCGATGTGCAACAGCTCACCTGAAAAACCTTCAGGAGAAGGTATTCCTCACGACGATTCTGACCATACCCGAACAATGCGAGTACCACATGTTCGGTAAGCCGACGGTGCTTCTCCCAGTCTTTCTCCAGAACCATACTTGACAAGAGTCGAGTCAGGTACTCGCCATTCGTCTGCAGCAGGTAGAACAGCTGCTGATACAGTTCAAGCTTGCGCTTTGCAGAACGGTCCAGTGTACTCGGACCAGCGAAAGGATCGCCGTGTGCGGCAAGCACCGACGCCCGAGCAGCGTGGATAGCTACACTATCCGCGCGTCTCCGCTGAACCTTGCTGCTCTTCGCGTTCTCCACGACGAGGGCAATCTTGGTATCCAGCTCGTTCACATCGGTCTCCAACGCTTGGTTCTCCCTGATGTGCTTGACAACATCCTGCCGGAGCCGTTCGACCTTGATCTCCTCTTGGAAGTCCGCCTCCGAATCATCCAGCAAATGAACGAAATTCTTGATGGTTCCGACACTGACGTTCGTACCGAGAGTGAGCTGACGATATTGGTCGCGCGTCTCTTTCGCCCTGAACAGCGATTGGATCTGCACGATTTTGTCAAGATTCGAACGATAGTAGTTCATCTTGGCGCGGAAATTCCGACGTTGCAGCACTCCGCGTAGCATGGCCTGAAGGATCGTCGCCTGCGGATGACTGCTGCGCAAATAGTCCCGCCACGCACGATATTCGAGGCGGGCGAGAGCTCCGCGAGCCACGGATTGGAAGCCAAGGACATCGGGCTCGATGAACTCGAGACGTTTGGCCTGTTCACGGTGTCGGTTGCGCGTCAGGGCTGCACGAGCCAGAGCTTGGAACCCGCCAACAGATGTGACGACCTGCACTTCCGACAGCACCTTGTTCACAGCATTGTGCTGCTGCCTAGCGAGGCTTGCGCGTGCACGGGCCTGAAGACCAATGAGCGCAGGCGTCGCCTTGCGCAGACCACGGATGAGTGTCAGCAGTCGCTTTCGCGCGAGATACGTGCGGACTGCGGCTTGAATCTTAACGACGACATGCGTCACGTCCTCGAGCTTCGCGAGCTGGTTGTGGACCCGCCGTCGCACGATCATACCTCTCGCCTGAGCCCGCAGCCGACCAACATATGGCTCCGCGTGCTGAAGAGCAGCCCGGAGACGCGCAAGCTTGGCACGGTACAGCGCTCCTCGTGCGTGTGCTTGGAAGCCCACGACCGCGCTCATGATGATAGGAACCTCGAAGGCTTTCGTGACCTCCTTGTGGGTCCTCTGAGCGATACGTGCACGAGCGAGAGTCTGCAGCTTCACAACGGATACTTTCGCGCTACGCATCGCCGCCTTGAGCTTGAGGAACCGCTTGCGTTGGAGTACACCGCGCGATTGGGCCTGGATCTTGACGACATACTTGGCCGATGCCCTGATTCTCCGCAGGTAGAGTCCCCAATGTCTCCGGACGAGGATACCCCTGGCGCGAGCCTGCAGGGCGAGAACCCACGGCTGGAGATTTATGTGCTGCTGGTGTTCATAGCCCAGCTGCCTGCGCACGAGAACGGCTCTACACCGTGCTTGCAGCCTCGGAACGTAGCGCTCCGTCAGGTGCAGACGATGGCGCTCTTGTTCCAGACGTCGGCGCACAAGGGCCGCTCTACAGCGGGCTTGTAGATCAGAGATATAGCGCTCGGCTAGTCGCAGCCCAGCACGCTGACGTGCGTGCGCTTTCCTGGCTAGGAACGCCCGTGCTGCTGTCTGAGCCGCAACGATTGAGTCTTCGTTCTGCATGAGAAGGCGATCAATGCCTGCAACAGAAGATGTTCTGTAAGAATCACAAGATATTGAAAAGTGACACTTACGTTCATCCTCGGTCTCGACTTCCTCTTCCGGTTCCTCGTTGATCTCCTTGGCCAACTCCCTTCCGATGTTGCCGAAATTGGGCATTGGAACACCAGCATCTTTGAGGCCCTTCTGTGTCCTCCGAAGTTGGTCGTCTGAAAAGTGAAGATGTCCGACTAGATTACCAATGCGCTCCGCAAGACCACGGCGCGCGAGTAGATGACTACAAGGTATGCGTTAGATGTGTCCCACCAACACATAAAAATCGTATGATTACCTGAGTGCATGAATGCAATAGATGACTTTGGGAAAATTCTTTTTCTCGTATAGATCAGTGAGCTCGAAAATAAATCCCTATAACACATGTCAGATACAAACTTTTGAATCCAGACCAGAGCGCTACTTGCCTCAGGAAGACCAACGTGTCGTACGAACACGAAGAAATGGTTGATATTGTCAGAATGGCGGAAGTCCAATTTCGGTGCCTACACATGATTGTCAATGATGCCAATGCAAACAGCTGCAAAAAAAACCCACATCATAGATTTTCCGCACGGCCCCCTCGCCCTGGAACACGCGGACCAGTTTCGCAAGCACGACGCCGTTCCTCAAACCCTCCTCCATCTCCACCACGCCAAACCCTAGCTCCTCACCAAGACAGCCCTCGACCCACTGCTGTGCCTCCCCCACGTGGCACAGATACTCATACGCCTGCAGAAGATGCCGCTGCACGTCCGCCCACAAGCCCCACGTGTACCGCGACGACGGCAGCGGCGACTCCGGCGCGCTCGGCGTCTTGTCGCGCGACAGCCGCAGCCGCCCCGGGATCCCCGTGACGTCGTCGGCATTCGTCACGCCCGGGATGACCAGCTCCTGGTACGCCTTGTCCGGGGACGCGGGGGACGCGGGGGGCGCACCCCAGTCGCGCGAGCGCATGCGCTCTTCGCGGCGGCTCCACCTCTCCTCTGCAGGGGCGGGCGCGGGCATCGGTGGGGGCTCCTCCTCGGCCTTGCTGTCGTCGATCCAATCTTCGGGCGCGTCGCCGCTTGCGATACGCGGGAGATGGCGGCCGAGCCTGCGGCCGGTGGTCAGGCTCTCGCCGTACGCTGAGCCCTTCTTGTTCGCCATGTACGAGCTGCGGTATGGCGGCGGAGACATGGCAGACGACGCGGTGGACGGCGTGGAGGTGGAGGGCCGGTATCCGACGGTAGAAAACTTGTCTGGCGAGATGGAAGATGTACGGGAGAGTGGCCGCGAACTAAACTTGTCTGGTGAAGGCGGAGTCGGGCTAGTGAACTGCCCGCCATAGAGCGACGTGGGTCGGCGGGGAAGTGGCTTGGTTGGTGTAGTGTCAAGCGCGTATGAGCGCGATGTACCGGACGTACCGGATGAGAGGGACGACCTGTCAGATGAAACTGAGGAGCCTGTGGACGAGGGATTGATGCTCTCCAAAGTATTTGAGCGGCGTACTCGCGATGTCAATGTGGAGTAGTCTGGCATCTCCGGAGACTGCGCAGGCACAGCATAGCTACTTAGGCTCTTCACGGCCGATACAGAGGATGACTGCAGCGGAGTAGAGACAGGTAAGTGAATGCGATGAGGAGTAGGTGTTGCGAAGGAATACGGGGGTGAGTCGGGACTCTCCACGGTCACGCCTGTCGTATTTGGAGACAACGGAGAGGCAATGATAGGCGCGGGCATAGTGTAGCGCTTCAGCAAAGGAGAGGTCTTAGGGGTGTGATCTACAGACTCAGCACGACGCCCAGGAGAAGGAAAGGGAAATCTGTCTATTGAGCGTGACCTTGAAGCAGGATCCGGAGACTGATTCGTAGGCGTCGAAGGAGCCGTGGTACTGGGGCTCCCGTGCTCCTCTGCAATGTCTGCGGCGGGTGTACGGGTCTCTGGTGCACCCTCCGCCGCTCTAGAACGCTCTTCCCACTTTCCGCGAACAAGGTCGAGGCTGCCTCCTACACGATGAGTCGGAGCCCATCGACGTGTGGCATTCGGCGTGCTGCCATTGCCAGTCGGCGAAGCCAATAGAGTGTTCCCTGTTCGGGAACCCGAGCGAGTCAAAGTTCCAGTACCGCCGCGCGAGGAAGTACGCTCCAGGAGACGTGTCTGGTACGCGAACTGGCCGCCGGAAGAAGAGTTGGATCTCGTACTCGCCGAGGAGAGTGAGTCCGAGCGCTCCATGGTCGTGTACGGGTCGTGAAGTCGTGAAGTCGTAGTTCAACCAAGGCTCAAGTGCTGTAAATCAATTCTCAAAGGAGAGGAGAGTTGCAGGTCTGCGGAGTGGGCGAGACCGTCGAGACCAGAGGGAGATGGTAAATCGGAAGCGGTACCAAAGCTTATACACCTCGACCTCACGTAATCCCCATCTAATTAGCTTATCATCCCGGGTGGTGATGGCAGGCTAATTAGCTCGGAAGGCCCATCTCCCGCACACTGCCAGTACCACCGCCAATACCGTCAGCTGTTCCCGTATGAAGGTAATCACGTTATTTCTGATAACGTGCTCGCTGCGGCGCATGATTCCCGCCACCGGATGATCACGCTCCCCGGCTATCCCGCTTCCCCGCTTCCCCGCTTCCCGCCTGATCCCGGCCATCACGCGCGCGCTCCCGAACAACGCGTCGCCACCGTCGTCGACGACGACAACGCCGCCCTCCTCTATCTCCTTAACTAGCGGCTCGTTTTCCTTCGTTCTTCTTGTCACTACCATGTATCTATGTTATTAAACAATATTCGTATTGAGTTTACAAGGAGGATGCTCCGATGCATGGTAAATTCTTGGCGGAGAGCCTCGCCTTCGCTTACGCTTCCGCCGCGCTTCCGCCCTCGCTTACATACTGCTGCGCCTGCGCCTTCGCTTACTGCCTTACCTCCGCCCCTCTGCCAGCACAGTCTGCCAGCGCAGTCTTTCCGCCCTCCGTCCATCATCTGGGCTACGACGGTGGCTCCCTCCATCGCAATGTCGTCGCGTCGTGCATCCCGGAGGGTTCGGGTCTCTGCCCCTGTCCATGGAATACGACAGTCAAAAGTTGTGAAGGTTCGACAAGAGAAGGTGTACCGGACGCAGGCCATCACACTCGAGAACAAACGGGCTTTGGAGAGACAAGAAGCTCTGACAGCAGGTATGTTTTCTATTGATGAACTTCGAGTTTAAGCACATAACACTACGGCATAGGACTCGACGCGGAGTCACTTCGAATACTTGCAGAGATGCGCGGCGAGGGATCCTCCCAAGCCAATGACGGGGCTCCGCAGCACATGGCCGTCGATGAGGAGCACACCGGCAATGAGTCCGACTGGGTGCCAGTCCCGGACGAACACGACGATGACACCGCGTTCATCCATGCTCTGCGGGACATCGAGGGATCACGGTAAGTGCCTTCGTGTGTCTCAACAATGTTGTAGTAATAGCTAACGGGTTATTCAGGTGGAAATCACGCTGGTACAAAGATGCGCGGACGTGGCGCCAGCGTGTACAGAACCTCGACGAGAACTGGCGGCCTCTGATCCCGGACCTCGTCGACGCGTACATCGCCTGGCGGTACGGACAAAGTGGTTCGTCTGGCGGCGACGAACCAGTGCGTGGACTCTACGACTTCGACATCAATGTCTTCGACATATATTCTCTTGCATCGACGGCGACTGTATCGCGTGACGCGGACACAAAATCCGCCGCGGTTGCACTCGTGGCAAGCGGATATCTTGGCATCACCCCGTTCTCTCCCTCCCTTGCAGTTTCCATCAAAACCCTCGAGCTTCTGCGAAGCATCCGCTTATTCAAGGCATCATTTAGTGTAGAAGCCTTTGGGAAGCTTCTCTGTCACTACTACATGGTAGGTTTCGATACTACTATGCCCTGCAGTTCGTCAGCTCACATCTTGTAAGATTCCGTACCGCCGCCACCTGCGCACCGCGCTCGCTAGCACATTCGAAGTGTACCTTACCATTCAACGAGCGGTCAAGAAGCGCATCCTCGGAGCGCTTGGCAGAGACGGGCCGAATTGGCGGGTATTGAACGCATGCCCCGCGTGCGGATACGAGGTAAGCGACATCAGTGACGCCAAGTAGTAGCTCGCTTACATGATTGATCAGCTGGAGGGAGAGCCTCCTCTTCGATGGAGCCGCATGCTATGCATCGACGGCAACAACTCATTGAAATGGCTGGCGCAAATCGGCGGCCGTGCGCGTGGGGACACCAGGGTTTTCCAGGACAGCGACTACTATTTGTCAGAGGATTTCGTCAATGGCTACGCAGATGAGGTCAAGACCAACCGGCCCTTGCCCTCCGACGATGCACCCATGGGAGAGGAGGAATCCGGTGGTGCAGGGGAAGAGGGTGAAGGAGACCCGACGGATGGCGCATCATCCGACGCGACCGTAACACCGTGCACGAGGAACTGGAAGGCGGCCGCTTCTGAGGATAAGAAACGCATGTGGGGGATCTTCGAGGAGACCGGTATCTTTGCGAGCGCATGTCGGCACGGCTTCATAGCTTGGCTTGCCGACATGGTACGAAGCGGAGAACTGTAAGTTATTACTCATATTCTATGTGCTATGGCTCATTGTTTTCCAGGGCCAAATATCCTCTCGCCATCGTGTCCAAGATAATGGAAGTCCTCGGCGATCAAATCCTCCTCGGCTACGACATCGGCTGCACGTTCGAGGGCACCATCTGCCGCAGTTCGCTTGGTTCCGAGTGGCAACGCCGCCGGAGCCGCTGCTGTGTCAATGCATTCCACGGCTATACACACAACTACGCGTGTCAGACGCAGAACCACCCGAACGTCGTTGATGGCATGGGCCTCGAGGACCTCGAGACTCTCGAGCGGATCTTTAGCGGCTCGAATGCGCTGGCGCCGATCACTCGTTACGCGTCGGCCTATCGCCGGCGCGTCTTCATTGATGAATACTTCCAGCAGTGGGACGACGAGAAGTATGCGGCCCTCAGTACAATGATCTATCAAAACTATGTACAGGCCATCGAGATCATCAAGACTGAGTCTGTCGCGCTTGTGGACGCGATGCGGTCGCTTGGAATCACACGGCCAGATCTCGAGAGCTGGTACGAGGATGAACGTCGGTACTTCCAGACCCTTGGAGAGGAGTCGCCGTGGGACGTACATGCTGTGGCGTACGTCGAGAGCTTGCAAGAGCTTCGGCGCGTCCGGTAGGTTATTTAATCACTTGATTATACAACGGAACTGATTGCATCGGCAGGGGCCTGCTCGACAACGCGTCCAACCGCTTCCTCAGCACTGCCCCCTCTAACTATCAATTCCTCCAGCCTTCATCCACGCCCGTCGACTACTACACAGAGACCTCGCGTACACGCAAGCTTGAAACCGAACGGCGATACCTGTCAGAAAAATACGAGGCATTGCTACGCGACGTCGTGGCAATGGAAGTTCGTCTTGACATTGCTAATCGGTGGCAGCCGGGCGATCCCGAGTACGTTGCGGCTTCCCAGTATCTCGCCACCCGCAAGTATCACATCGCCCTCAACAACCTTCAGCGGCTCGTTATCCAGCGGCTTTTCGAGCTGCACAAGCTCAATCTATCGCAGACCGCGTATCGCATACGCACCCACGTCGCGAAGTCGTTACAAGCACGATGCCAAGCGATACGAAACGCTGTGCAGGTGTACAACACGGCAGCGACGGCTCTTGACCCACCCCGTCCGACGCTCGACTGGTCCAAAGTCTCGCATTACAGCTTCCTCGATGAGTTCAACCTTCTTCACGACACGAACAACGACGTGCGCGAGAAGCCGTGGGCAAGACCAGCCATCCGTGAGACGATGAAGCAAGCACGTCGAATTGACCGTGCGCGGGAGGAGCTCATTCGATGCAATGTAGAGGCCCGTCGTCTGCGGACGTCGATTCACGATGAAGACAGTCTCTTCACGACGACACTCGCCAAGCTTCGTGACGAAAAGTCGCCCCTCTTCGAAGCCGTCAACGTCTTCTGTCAACGCCGTCGCAACGTCAATGCTCTCCACATCGCACGCCTTCAGCAACTCGAACGGTTGGAAGACTTCTCGGGAGACCTCTCGCTTGGTCGGCGAAAAGGGTCCCTGGCTGCTACAGCTACGTCTTCCGACAGCACGGCGAGTGCTCAGCCGTCATCTGGGTCTCCCGCCGTCGCTCGCAATGAGCTCGATGATGAGGACATTCTGGAGGAAGATGAGGATGATATTGAAGGGGACATTGGTGGTCTCGTAGAATACCTGTCCAATCTCTCTGTGCTGTCGTCGTCGTAGTCTGGCTGTCTCGCAATCTCGAATACAATTCATCATTTTTTCGTGAACTATCTACAAGGAAACTGGAAGTCGGGAGGACTCGTACGATGACAGCAAATGAGCGGTGCAGGGAGTTGGTTCAATCGTAACATGCGAGTCGGTTACGATCGCTGGTACGCTTAGCGAAACTCAGCACGTTCGGCTTGTCCACTCTCACCTGGCCTCCGTTCTCCATCGTCCTTCCCATTCAACTCTCCATAATGGTGTACGTGTGGGTGACACTCGGCGGCCCTCATCCTGGGATATCCGCGGCACGGTATGTCTGTGAATAAGTAGTACATTGATTGATCTGACAAGGCTGTCGCAGTCCTAAGGTTGCGGTAGGAAACTACGAAGCCCCCTTCCCCATCATCGTTCGGTGCCACAATCGTGAGCAAGCAGAGTCTGTGTACAACGCACACACCTTGTTCGACAGGGCGAACAACGCAATCCAGCCCAGCGATCGCGTACTGTACGAGATCGCGCGGGATGTGAAAGGGGCGCATAGTGTTGTCAATGCCTTCCGTGACGGTACACTCTTCTATGTAGTGGTTGCCGGAAGGCAGACGGGTATCTTCCTAGAGTGGTCAGTTTTTCCATACATCAGACAATTCAGAAGCTGAAGCCGGCGCACAGGGACAACGGTGCTGAGCCGGAAGTGAAGAAATACAAGGGTGCGAAACACATACGGAGGGATAACTTCGAAGACGCCTTGCTGTACTACATGTACAAGGGCTCCCCACCCGACCTTGAACCTCCCGAGCCGCCGGAAGACGTCGGGGCATGGGTCGAAGTCGAAGAAGGTGTGTGTCAATCCAAATTCCCGCGCTGCACAGTATCTGATCGAGCTCAAATCAGCTCGATCGTCTCCTCACCACCACGGCAACGGCGACGGCTCAATGCTATCGAGGCTGGAAGGTATTTGATTTCCATGAAAGCCCCGAGGACTTGGATTGACTAACATGGTGATTACAGGGCTACAGCTGAATCCTCCACAGTCCCCTCCGATCGTGCGGTCTCCAACAACGTACCGACGCTCTCGGCACACACTAGGCTCAGGATCGGAGCCGAGTTCGGGCTCCGAGCCAGGGTCCACTCCTTTCACAGTGGCTCCCATGCGTGTCTATCCAGTATCCCCAAACCAATCCCGTCTTCGAAGCCAGCGACACGACGAACGTCTCGCTACCCCCCCGCCGCCCCCGTCGCCCCAGACATTCTCCCCGCGGCGTGACGCTCCATCCGCTACGACGACCCGTCTTCCACCAACTCGCCCGCTGCAGCCACCGCGCCCAACCTATATCGCGGAACCCCCGCAGCCACAGCCAACGCAGCCGACGCGGCAATGGATATACCAGCTCGAACGCAGTGTTGATGGCGTACAGGGCCATCGTTACACTCAACAGAGAGGGCCCGCCGATAATGCCATCCCGACGCTTGGTGCCATTGCCGATCACTACCTGCGTGCGCACGGCTACGTCGTGGACTCGCGGCTGCTCATCCTCCAGGCTTGCTACTGGAGTGATTCTGTGGAGAGCTTCGTGGAGACCCTGGCCCCCAATGGTTTTGTTGTCGCGGAGATGGAATTTCTTTGGAGTATCATTGACCACAATCTTTTCGTGGCTGGAACTCATGCAAGTGGGTCTGTGGCTCGCTGAATCATAGCTCTGTTATATCATATCTAAAGGAAAACATATATCACGTGTGTCTATGCAAGCGAAACAAGCGAGAAAGCGAAACAAGCGAGAGAAAAAATCGTAAGTTGCGGTTGTCTGTCTCTACCTTCCACCATCATCCCGACATGTCGTCGACGTCGTCGTCAATTCCGCCGTCAGCCACTACACCTCCTGACGACGGTCTACAACGCCTGCCGAATGGCGGACGAAAGAAGGCGGTCACGCGAATTCGAATTCCGTGGCGGCGCAAGACAAAGCGTCAGGTGATACAGAAGACCCCTGCGGAGAAGGCGTTCTCGAAGGAGAAGCGGCGAGCACGGAAGTCGGCCCTCGCTGACGCGCTAGCTAACGCCCAGGAGACACTGTGGGAAAGCGCACGCAGTATGCGTGAGACGTTCGGCCAGCACAACACCGAGTACTACTACCGCCTCATCATGCAATGCCCCCAGGCCTCCCTTCAGAGGAGAGCTGTCAACCGTTGGAATGCTTACCAGCGCATGGAGCTCAAGAAGCTCAACGATGGCATGTATATCTTACTCGTTTTCTCTGGATTTTTGACTGATACCAGCCTTCAGCTCTTCCCGAAGGCTACCCACGAATCAAGGCATCCGACAACGGCCCCGAGATGCAGGAGATCCGTGAACAGTGGAAGTCCATGACACAGCAAGAGAAGAGGGATGCAACCGAGGACGCTGTAGAGGAGCTTAAAGAGCATCGGGAGATGAAGTCGCGAGGGCAACATAACGTACAAATGGGCGCGTTCAGCGATGCGCGAGCAACGCTAGCCAGCATGAAAACGGAGGTGAGTCGGCCTGTATACGTAGTTACTTATTATCTAACTTCTACACAGCTCGAGCGTCTCAGTGAGCGTACAGGCACGGAGACCATGCTCTTCGCTGTGCGCTCAAACACCGATCAATTCAACCAACCCTACGTATTCTATAGCAGCCAGCGACTGGCCGACTTCTTCGAGACAGCCACATCAGCCCACGTCACGGACTTTGCCTTACGGATGGAGGGGTACTGTATCTCCGGTGTCGAAGGTAAGCTTCCATTCTTCATTGTATATCATACCGAGAACTAACACAGCTACTACTTGATTAAAGGCGTGGTCACGAACTATCGACAGGACCTCCTGAACTTGAAGAAGAAGACGGCAGCCTTGATCCTTCAAAAGCTTAGTAAGTAGAAGCCCATATTTGCCGTGGTGCTGTGGCGACTAACTAAATACACACGTAGATGACGTTGCTACAAACCCCATTGCACGCATGACCTACACAAACTTCGACGAGCACGTCACCGTGAAACATGGCATCATCATCGAAAATTGGCCGCTCAACAAGTTCTGCAACCCGAGCTCGATTCCCTCACGCAACGAAGTCGACGTTCTCTACCAGGCGTTTCGATCGGGAACGACTCGCTTCCGCAAGCTCACCAATCCGGAGTGGGAGGAGTGGGAGGAGGCACGTTTCCAGGCCAAGCTAGCCATCTCGCGTCGGGCCGACGCCGACGACCCTCAGGAGGATGATCCGGAAGATAGCAGCCAACGCCCATCAACCCCCGCTGCCGTGGGAGAGCAACCTGCTCCTGCTGCCGCAGGGGAGCAACCCGCTCCTGCTGCAGTGGAGGAGGTTACTTCCTCTTCCAACGGGCTCCCTGTCCCCTCCACGTCTGCTGCGGCACCAATTACCCCCACCACCGTCACCCAACCAACAAGTCCTCGCCGCCGTGACTTTGAGAGTGACGCCGACGTACCGGATCCGAACAACAACGAGTCGGCTCCACGCAAACGGCGTAAGACCGCCGCAGCTCCGTTGGGACACGACTTCATCAACGCGGTCAGCGCTCCTGGCGGCGGCGGCGTCGTCGTGCAGAGGAAAGCGCGAAAGGTGCGCTCGGACAAGGGTGTGAAGAAGGGTCCGAGGGGTAGCCGCAAGGAGAACACCGCCGCCTCTGCCACCGCCACTGCCGCCGCCGCCACCACTGTGGGTGCGCTCGCCCAGGCAGGCTCCTAGGTGCTCCCCCCTTCCAGGCAGACTCCCGCCGTGTCGGAGTGAGGCAGTTGCATCAGGGAAAACCTCCCGCGCGAATTAGATCTAAATTCGCCTAATTAGATCTAATGAGGTCGATTAGATCCGGTAGCTTGATTAAATTAGTTGGCCTCCTAATGAGAGCGATTATGAGTGGTAGACGGAGGATAGTTGTACGATAGGGTTGATGATTTGCATGGTAGAGCTCGAATATCACGCATTTCATGCATAGTAGGCCAGGATAATCATTGGTGTAACCAGCATAGTAGACACGAGAGAAACTATACGAGTAGTACCGGGACAAACAGGGCCGAAAAACGAATGGCGGCGGTAGGGAGCATCACAAGGAATGGACAGCAACGACAATTAGTAAACATTATAGATAGAATGAGCCATAGCGTGACCTCGCACAGCGAATGCACACGAAACACCATTAAAATCGAGACCGTAGACGTACTATGACCGAACCGTCGAACCTAGTTGGTGGCCATCGCCGAGAAGTCAAGCATCGCAAGTGCTCCAGGGACATTGACATCCTGAGCGACAGCAGCATTCAAGCAGCTGCATGAGGGTTGTCAGTGTTAGTTCAAAGCCGTTCACACAATTGGGGGTTTACAAACCTGACTTCGTTGTACAGGTCTCGCGCCATGACATGATATTGACGCAAGCCTTGGTGCTTGATCTGCTCGAGAAAGACAAGATGCAACTTGTATGCATCCATGTATGCCGAGGCTTTGAAGTCAGTCGGCTTTAATTGTCCCGTTGCCCAGTCGGACAGCAGGGCATGGATCTGGCAAACGAAATTAGCTGTGTAATTTAACCGACAGTGCTAATGCCACGAATAATCGGCTGATAAGAAAATAGACCTACGGCAGTTGCGACGAATGCAAGCATCGCAAGGGGAATCTCCTTCTCACCCGGTTTCTCCGGGAGGGAGGACTTGAACAGCTCTGGATACTTGATGCCGAAGGTACTCGGAGCCGAGAAGAAGCAGGCACGCAACCCCATTACAATTGCAGGATGTTGATATGGCTTTGATGCGGTAAGTGTCCGTTTCTTGCAGCGTGCACAATGTCAGTAACTGGATGAAACTCGAATCTGCGACGTACCTCAGAATTATTCGGATAGATGTACCGGAAGTCGTGTAGGAGCCACTGCACAGGGTTCTCACAACCTGACACGAGCCCGTATCCGGCCGTAGCACAGCCATCAATCTTGTCCTTCATCTTGGACCGGAAGTTGCTAATTCTCTGGGTACACTGAATGTGCGTCGCTATAAGGGAACAGTGCAGGGAAAAAAATAACTCGTACCAGAGTAGCAAGTGATTTGCCGTACTCCTTATCGGCTTGCAGCCGGTGGTGGATGTCGTCGTAGCCAAGTTCTTCGGCACTTGCCAGCAAAACAGCTTGTGCATCCCTGCTCTGTGCTAGTGCATCTGGGAAGGCATCTTCGAAGCAGATCCTGATAAGGACCTTGTCGATCGCGCCGCGCACTGCCTCCTGCACACGATTTCCCTGAGCAGTGAGCTGCAGAATACCTCCCTGGACTGGGAACACAATCTCGATGTCCTGGGGACCACTGGCAATCTCCGTACTACTAGTTGCAGCCTCGGCTATGACGACATCATTGTCGTCATTGTCAATGATTTCGACGACATCCTGTAGGAGGTTAGAAATACAATAGCACATCTCGACGTAGATTGCAGGCTTGCAGCTGCGGCGTACCTGTTTACGCTGTGGCTTTGTGATGCGGACACCATTCGCCAGCTCATTCTCAGGCTCCTTGGCTGACTCCTTCCATATAGGTTCCTAATTGATGTGAGTGGCCCTGACTTAATCCAGATTCAAATTTCGTACCTCAACAGCTCGGCGTTTGGCCCAGGAACTGCCACGGCCAGCTGGCGTAGACTCGGTGATTACATACTCCAGCTCTATCCCAGTATCTCATGAGTCAGTTGAAAGCCGCAGGTGAGACCTGAGTTGGGGACCAGGTTACGCACCCTCATCGTCAGAAGAGACGTCGATGGCTCCTGCAGCCGCCGTTGTGTTGCTGCTCGGTGTCGCAGTAGCACCAGAGCCAGACGTCTGCCTGAGTAACATCACCGCCTTCGCGATCTCAGCCACAGCACTATGGGAAAGCCCGTTCACACCACCCAGCTCACGAAGGGCGCTTGCCATTGTCCCCGTTCGGAGATGAACTGGAGTTCCGCCAACTTGACCTGAGCGCCTGGACTTCTCAGGCTTGTTGTGGGCCGTAGCACGTGCGACTTCATCGACACCCATGTCGGCACTCGATCCCGACCAAACAGGACACTTAAAACCAAGCAGTTCAGTACGCTCTGGGTACGACACCCTATCAGTGATTACCTCATCAGCTAACTGCTTTGCCAGTGCTTCTGAATTCTCAGCTAATTTCAGGAGCTCTTCGTCTTCACCGGAGTCAGATGCCTCCGCCTCCGCATTTTCATTCTCGGACTGAGACTCCTCTTCGGAAGCAGCCTTATGAACCTCAGACTGGCCGTGGAGAACTTCCGAGTCGTTGCAGGTGAGCAATCAGTCCATATTATGACATTGATTCTGAAGAGCACGTACCTCTCTGACTGGTTACTGGCCGTTTAGCCGAAGGTACCTGAGCCTTTGAGTCGTCTTCAGATTCTGATGTTGAAACATTGATGACCGGTGCGCGTGGAACCTTTTCTGGTGTCATTGATAATGAATGGTGAGTTCAATACCCGATACAAGATATTTCATACTAACGCTTGACGGCTTTAGAACCCTTCGGTTTAGAGACAGTCATGGCGGCAGCTGTACCCAGTTAGCAATGAGGGAATGCAAAGGAATTGGATGGTATGTACCGATTTTCTGGTGTTTTGCACCGCTGGAACTTGAACTCACCTGGAGAGGCTCAGCGGACTCAGAGTTTGTGCGCTTTTTAGGTAGATCCTTCTTCCAGACTGTGGGTATATCACAATGAGAAAGCTGACTCCAATATTGATAGAAATATAACAAACCAGCATTTGCGAGAGCATCCGTCTTGGACTGACGTGGCTCTGGATGGAAGATGACCGTCACAATGGAAGAGTGGTAAGCAAACAGTGTTCCATCAATACGCACGTCGTCCAATCTCCGCATCAACCTCAGATCCCAATTTGGAACCGCCATTGCCTTGTGCAACCACAGGCGCCTTGGCAGCCTCCAGCGCACCAGCCTTGACAGACCTTGTTGCACGTCGGGTGCGAATGACTCCGGACGTCAAGTGTTTGGGCATAGCTATGGTGAGATCGAAGGTGGATACAAGAGATGAAGCTGACAGCCCCGTCTCAGACAGGAGCAAACTTGGTCAAGGAGATGGGGGATGGGACACGTCGAGCAGGCAATATTTGACTGGATGGTACGGTACGCTGTTGATTGTTGATTCAAGCCTAAACGGACTCTAATAATTGATCAAATTCTTTCCGCATCAGATTCCCGGACACGTAGCAGACACGCGTTGTCCTGTCCTTACTCCAACCGTGTTCATTTGACCATCCACCGCACACACATCCCTCAAACAATTTCCCGACATGTCACATTTGTCAGCAAACTCGGTCTCGTGTGCAGGCTGCCGCAGGACGTTTACACGTCAAGGCTACTCGAGTCACCTCCGCCAGACTAAACAACCCGCATGTATAGCCATCAGAGAACACGAGGAGGCACTGCCTGGTCTCGATCCCCGCATTCCACACGACATCATCGACAACGAGGATGCAGCTCCCAATCCATTCGAAGGCGACTTTTTTGGCTCGTACACGGCACAAGACTTCGAGGATGAAGATGGTGATGGAAGTGAAGATAACGGGCCGCAAGGCGAGGACAATGAAGATGAGGACGAGGACGATGCCGATGAACCTGAGGAACAGGGGTGGGAGCCACGTGCACCTCCTAATTCCCATCCTGCAGTACACTCCAATGCCGACATGGACGACGGCGGCGATGCACCACCACAGCCACAAGATGCTCGCCAGCATGCGGAGGAGCAACTGAGAGGGAAGACTTTCGTTGTGCCCTTTCCCGGTGGGCGCGCGGGAGCCCCTATCTCAGCCGCGAAGCAGGCCCCGGTCTATGACACATACCGGTCTGTTGTCGATGGTCAGGACATCAACCCGTGGGCACCGTTCACGTCACAGCTTGATTGGGAAGTCGCATTGTGGGCAAAGACACGCGGCCCAGGGTCAACATCCGTGACTGATTTACTGAACATCAAAGGGGTGAGTCGTGCAGTTTGTTCTGTTCTGATGCAAGCTGACATTCGGGTGGGTATTAGATTGTGACGCGTCTTGGCCTATCGTACAAGAATTCGGGTGAACTGAACAAGATCGTTGATCATCAGCTGCCTTCTGTGCGGCCGAAGTTCAAACGTCAGGAGATTGTCGTCGCAGGTCAAGCATTCGACGTATATTTCCGAGATATTATAGAATGCATCAACGCACTGTACAGTGATCCAGAATTTGCGCCATATCTGTTGCTTGTCCCGGAGCGTCACTATACAGATGCGACAAGGACAACGCGGGTGTTCTTTGAGATGAACACTGGGAAATGGTGGTGGGCAACTCAGGTGAGCTAATTCATACTATTTTACGTAGCTGTCCTCACAAAAACCTGCAGACGGAAGTCGAGAAGAAGCATCCCGGCGCGACCATCATCCCCATCATTATATCCTCCGATAAGACGCAGCTCACGCAGTTTGGTAACAAGACGGCCTACCCTGTGTACATGACAATTGGCAACCTCCCGAAAGATATTCGGCGTAAGCCATCTCGGTGCAGCCAGATCCTCCTCGCCTACCTTCCTACATCCCGTCTCCTTCACATTACAAACAAAGCCGCACGACGGCGTACATTAGCTAACCTCTTCCATGCCTGTATGCGTCGGGTTGTCGCTCCCTTGAAGACGGCCGGGGAGGAAGGGATCCAACTTGCTAGCGGAGATGGGGTGCTGCGGCGCGGGCATCCAATCCTTGCAGCCTATGTCGGCGACTACCCCGAGCAGCTGCTAGTGACGTGCTGCAAGACTGGCGACTGCCCGAAGTGTCCGATCAATCGTAACGACATCGGAGACTCATACGAACCACGGGAGCTGCGCAATCTCGCTAATGTCCTCGAGGCACTCGACCAATTTGATGTGGGGCCAGTCGCATTTACGAAGGCCTGTGCTGCAGCCGGGATCAAGCCTGTCTTCCGCCCATTCTGGGATGACTTGCCCTATGTCGACATCTTCCGTTCCATCACACCTGACATCCTCCATCAGATGTACCAAGGTGTCATCAAGCACCTCATGGCCTGGCTCGCGGACGCCTATGGACCGGAGGAACTCGATGCAAGGTGTCGACGCTTTCCGCCCAACCATAATGTTCGCCTCTTCACGAAAGGGGTCACGACACTTTCGAAGGTTACCGGTAAGGAGCACGCCGACATGTGTCGTATAGTCCTGGGACTAATCATCGGGCTTCCCCTACGGAACGGATTTTCGCCACTCCGTCTCGTTCGAGCCGTTCGGGCCATTCTTGACTTCCTCTACCTCGCGCAATACCCTACCCACACCTCCAACACCCTCCGATTACTCGATGACGCACTCCAGCGCTTTCACGCCAACAAAAGCATTTTTGTTGATCTCGGCATCCGCGCCCATTTCAGACTCCCGAAACTCCATTCACTCGAACACTATATCGCCTCCATACAGCTTTTCGGGACCACTGACAACTACGACACGCAGTACTCCGAGCGCCTGCACATCGATTTCGCGAAGGACGCCTATCGCGCCACTAATCGTAAGGATGAATTCCCGCAGATGACGCTCTGGCTAGAGCGCAAAGAGAAGATTCAACGTCATAATACCTTCGTTCAATGGCGCCTCGCGAAGCCCACACCTGCCGCAACGAAGCCTCTTATTCAGATGACACGGAACCCATCCGTCAAGGCCGTCTCTTTCGCAGACATTGCTACTATGTACGACGCTCCATACTTCCGCGACGCACTTGCTCGCTTTGTGGCCAGGTACCGAGACCCTTCACTTGGTACTGCTGCAGTTGAGGCAGCATCCGCTGGCGTTTACTTCCAGTTCAACAAGATTCCGACCTACCACAAGATTAAGTTTTGGCTTGAAGATGTTCAGGGCCTCGGGACCGGCGGCAGCCAGACTCAGGCTGCCGATGTCGTACACGCCAGACCAGCACGTCAGGACACTCAAGGTCGCCCCATACCCGCTCGCTTTGACACTGTCTTAGTCAATGATGGCACCGGAGGGAAGCTTAGCATTGAAGGTACGCAAAATTAGCTTCTCTATGATTGGCTGTCAAGATCCAAGTTCACATTTGTTGATTGATTTTCAGGGTACCGCGTTGGCCGTGTGCGAGTTATTTTCAAGCTTCCACAGGCACAGTGCACGGCGCTCTTCCCGAACAAACCCGCACCTGCCCATCTTGCCTACGTAGAATGGTTCACGGTGTTCACGGCTCCTGACCCCAATACTGGGCTGTACAAGATCTCTCGGAGTGTGCGTGCTCGCGATGGTGCACGGCTCGCCAGTATTATCGAAATACGGAGCATTCGCCGGAGCTGCCACCTCTACCCCGACTTTGGACCTTCCGTTCCGGGTGATTGGACAAGCAGTACTGTTTTAGATAGAAGCTCCGCATTTTGGGTCAGTCCGTTCAGCGACCGTAACGCGTATATGACTATATTCTAGGCACAAGCGAGTATATACTTGTATCTACTACATTAGGATTTCATTGTTGCAACGAGTACCTGGAAGTTGCAAGTATGGACTCATGAGTGCCTACTTATTGCGAATAGAGGCAAGATGTGAGATTAGACGTAGATAGTTGCGAGGTAGCTCTACCGGAGATCTAATTCGCGCGGGAGGTTTTCCCTGATGTGATGAGCGCGCGTCCGCGCTCGTCCGCGCTTTTCGTTCCACGTCGTCACCATGCCGCGCTCGCCCCGGGCATCTCTCATCGCGTGTCGTTGTCGTACCTGTCTGTCCCCTCGGGTTTTCGTTGTGTATGCTTCCCTATCCATAGTATCTTCAATGCATTATGTCTTGTTATTATACAGTGCTATGAAAGCACCCACAGACAGAGAATGACCCCCTTATGCTATGTACATGGCATTACAAAAAGAATGAAGGAAAACGAGCCGCTAGTTAAGGAGATAGAGGAGGGCGGCGTTGTCGTCGTCGACGACGGTGGCGACGCGTTGTTCGGGAGCGCGCGCGTGATGGCCGGGATCAGGCGGGAAGCGGGGAAGCGGGGAAGCGGGATAGCCGGGGAGCGTGATCATCCGGTGGCGGGAATCATGCGCCGCAGCGAGCACGTTATCAGAAATAACGTGATTACCTTCATACGGGAACAGCTGACGGTATTGGCGGTGGTACTGGCAGTGTGCGGGAGATGGGCCTTCCGAGCTAATTAGCCTGCCATCACCACCCGGGATGATAAGCTAATTAGATGGGGATTACGTGAGGTCGAGGTGAGCTTATACGGCGCGTCGGGCGCGCAGGCCATATTTGGCAGTACGTCACGCTCTGCTGCGTAAGCGCTCGTTGGATTTTAAACCTTCAAACTTCAAATTTCAGTACTTCCACAACTCTCAGGCTAAGTGTACAGTCGCCAAGGTATGAAATTATTGCCAAAGGAGTGCATCAATAGCGAATAAATACGAAAGTATGCACGATGTAGAAGGTAGCCGCCTTCTCTAGATTCTACATACGCCCCGGATATTACATGTGGATAGTGTGGTCGTGACATCGATACAAATGGGCTGGACGTAGGGTCATTGACTGCAGTGGGTATCAGCCTATGCTGTTGCTGGCGCTTTTGACGGTGTGAGCCGCGGCACTTTACTCTGTCGCTCTGCTTCCTCCTCCTCCTGGATCTGAAAGAATTATCAGTCACAATGTTGCATATATTCGGATGGCCAACTCACTATGTTCGCCCAAGAGTGATCGACGCGTTGCTATATTGACGGGACAGAATTAGAATGAAAGAGTCTCCTAAAAGTCACAGAAGAGAGCGTACGTGGTGATTCGCCGCAGACTCCGCTCGTTGCGATTGAGTCAGAACGCCGGCACCGATCAAGACACCAATGGTCAGGCCCTGAGCCCACATACGGGCTTGCACAACCTTCTGCGCAACAGTCTGATGCCTGAGATATATGCATTATTATGGGCAACACACGGCTCGGTTTCGACAAGACGTACCTGTTGCGCATCACAATGGTACCAGCAACGGCCACACTGGCTGCCCAGCTGCCCAAGATGAGCTTATACTGGTTCCGAGCGGCCCAGTCTTTGAGCTTCTCGCGGGAGTCAAGGGAGTTCCACCGCGAGAGCTCAACATTCTCCTCGCGCTGAAGCTCGAGAACGCCGGCACCGGTCCATGTAGATTTATCGTACTGGACTCCGCGGCGCTCGGCTTGGATGGCGTAACAAGGACCGACGACCATAATGATACCGAGTGCCTTCAGGTGAGGTGGAAGAGCACGGTAATATGGCGAGGTACGCTGGAAGTAGAAGGATGCAGGAAGGGAGAAGGCTAGACCACCGAGGATTCCCTCAATGGCCCCGCGAAGGGTAGCCTTCTGGTGGGCAGCGAGCTCCTCGGGTGTGGCGAGCTGCGAATCCGAGGTGTCATGAGTCGATCGGGAAAGGTGTAAGATATATGTAGCGACCGCTCACCTTCATGATGTCTGTAACTGGGTAAGTGGTATGGAGGTGGTTGTGATGTCTTGGGAATGCAGTGGATTGGGAAGCAAGTACTGGGCCAGACGCAGCGTTTATAAACGAGTTGCGCGCCCGGAATGCAAGTGTGCGGACTCGGGAGGCTCTCAGGGAGAAACTGGCCCTGCGCCGGAGCACTTCGGCTCACCCATCGGGCGGGTTCGTGAAGCGCGCACGTGGCGCTCGCGCGAGCCCAGGCGCGCCGTCGTGGCGCCTAGCCTGCGTCCGACCACCTCGTCCGACCACCTGGACTCAGCGGCGGCGGTAACTGCCTCTTCGTCAGCGTCCGTCGGAATTCAGCAGCGATGCTCGGCGGTCTTGTCCCGTCTCCTACCATCGACCTCTCCACTCCCACCAAGAACCGCTCTCGTGCAAACACTCGCCCTTCTCCAACTTCCAACTCGGCCGCCGATGCGCGCAGCTCCGCCCTCACGCGTACCGCGGTCTCGCTGGAGTATGCCGCCCTTCGCCACGCGGGGCATTGCCCGCTCGGCATGTACGTGACGCCCTCCCCCGCCGACCTTCTTGTCTGGGACGCAGTATTCTTCGTCCACCAAGGTCAGTGCTGAATCTAATGTGGTCACGGAAGCGACAGACCGTCTCGGGCACAGGCCTCGGTGGGGTAATGCGTCCTAGCGCGTATGGCGCCTGCCCCACCGAGCTGCGTTCAGTCTCCTGAGTGCCCAAAACGGTATATTTCATTTCAAACAAGTAACCTCAGTGCTACACCCTAGGTTACTACACGGACTCCATCCTGAAATTCCGCCTTATATTCCCCCCCACCTACCCGGACCGTCCTCCAGTCGTGCAGTTCCTCACGGATGTCTTCCACCCGCTCATATCGCAGCAAGACGGCGCGTTTAATCTCGCCCCGCGCTTCCGCCCATGGAGGTTAGCAGCCCCCTTCCCAACATCCGTCGACCAACCCTAAGCTGACCGTGAGCAGACCAAAAGAGCACCACGTTTTCGACGTATTGCACTGGGTCAAGGCCGCGTTCAAGAAGCACGCGCTCGACGACATCAAAGAAGCCGACTGTCTCAACAAGGAAGCCTACAGGCAAGCCCCCTCTCCCCCCTCTCCGCCCCTTCGCTCACACGCATCGCAGACTGTAACTACCTCACGCCCGCTCTGCGCCGCAGCATACTGAATCTGACCCGCGGGCAGGTATCACGACACGACGTCCTCGTTCGCCGCGCTCGCGACGCAGTCGTCCATGCTCTCACAGTCTGCGTCCGCACTGTTCGACCGCGACCACCCGTCGATGGCCGGCAAGGGCCCGCACGGCATGCTCTTCCGCGAGCTCAAGCCCGAGCAGCTCGCCACACTCCGCGCGAAGCTCGGCCTGCAGGAGTGGGACGACGTCCCGGCACCATGAGTGTCTCGTGCGTTTCTGCACAGCAAGCCGCCAGTGCATGTACATGTAGATACGTGTATTCCGAGCGCTGTAAGATACCCATTACGCATGTGCATATGTTTGTGTGGTCTAGGTCTATATCACGACTGCCGCTGCGATAATCCGCTGGCGGAGGGAGGTACGGTAAATATGTCTACGCGAGTGAGATAGATGCGCGCGGTGATGCACAAGGTCCAGAATGTCAATGTTCGACCATGACTCTGCAGCGTATAAAGATATTGCAATCTAACCGTGTCACACCATACAGGTGGACGTCATGCATGAAAGGGGAGATGAAGCATAAAGCCGCCGTGCAGGGCCCAGCAGGCTCGGCAGGCACGCTAGTGGGTGCTCGGAAGGCGGGTGCAGTTCAGAAGAGCGCGTCGTCGATGAGATTGGCGACGACGCCGCCAGGAGTCAGGGATCATCCTTCGTGCTCTCGTTTGCGACGGGTGCACTGAGCGCGTCGATCGTCTCGAACGGCGAGTCGTCGTCATCCTGCAACGCCAGTGTTCGCACGTCAGCCGGGGTGCCCCGCAGAATGCGGCAATGTGCTCACCTCCGGGACCCTGTCGAAGTGCTTGGACAGCTTCTCGATAACGAGGCTGTATGGCAGGTGCTGCGTCAGTTTCCTGCCGAGACACGCGGGTGTGAGCGTGGCTCTCGATAGCAAGCACAAGCAAATCGCGCACCTGCGAGGCTGGACGTTGAGTGAATGCCGTGCGTCGAGCGCCGAATCTAGCACGTTGGAAGAATGTGCACCCTCGCTGACGGACAGCCTGATGGAATACTCCTTGTCTGACTTGCCACGCCCATGATTACGTTCGTACAATTCGAAGCTGCTCGGCAAGTAAGGACAGCAGCATGATTGACAAATGAATGGCACCTTACCAGATGTGTGACTGTATGGCAATCGATGAAAGACAGACGTCAGGCCTCGAGCGGACAGGAGGAGCAAGGAGCGTACGCAGTAGTCCAATTCAGGGATCCGCCGATTCGCGATCGGCAGGCCAGATAGCAAGACGAGGTTCACGAGCGTGTGGATGTGGCTCTCCTTTGTAAAGTACAACGTCAACGAAGACTCCTCGTTATTGCGGGCGTTCTCGAGATCTTCCACAACGTTGCGCAGGAGTGGCAGCGAAGTGAGCACGCCGATTTCCTCCCTAGATGGCCATGCTAGATAAGCAACAGTACAGCCGACGTTGATATTAGGCAGTACGCACTTCTCCTCGGGTTCGATCCCGTATTCTTGAGGTGCGACGAGGTCGAATAATGCCTTCGCACGTCCATAAAGCTCGTGCAGCCGACGGTCCTGGGGTGGCTGCGGGCTACCCGGGGCATGGTCGCTGAAGATAGAGAACAGGAAAGTGCGGTGGTGCAGCGCACAGTACTTGATCGTATCGTACAGCTCCGACACGCGCGACGGGTCGAATTTTTCCTGCTTGACGTCGCAAAAGTCCTCGAACAACTTTTCCCAGCGCTCGCGGAACAGCCACGGCTCGTCCCCGCAGCACCTGCCCCACAGCGGTAATCAGCACACGCCATCTCGCCATCGCGACGAGGAAAGCTTACCAACGCTCCTGGATCTTGTCGACGTCAAGCGTCCCCCAGTTCTGCCGCATGGTCTGGCGAAACTGATTCAGCAGCTCAATCACCTCCTGCAACAGACAGCGTGAGACGCGCGCGACGCAAGATGACACCATACGGACCTTCACAACCTCTACTGGCTCCTTCTTCATGCTCTTCGGCCATGTCAGTTCCGGCCTTTTCTCCGGTTCTCCGGGCCGCAGGAGGATTTTCAGGCGCTTCTTGACGTCGTCCATCAAATCCTTTGCGGCGTTCGAGTCGTCAAGCAGGTCCTTGCGCACGATCAGTTTTGGCACCCTCATGCTCTGCGACTGCTCTCTCCGTGGGGTGGATTGCGACTGCTCGCGCCGCGGGGTCGACGGACGGAGCCCGCCGCTTGCGTTGTACCCGTGGCCATCTTGCGAAGAACGTGAGGAGCCCCCGCCACTGGATGCGTGGCCGGAGGTGATAGGCGAGGCGGAGTACGTGGGCGTATTCGAATAGTTGTCCCGGTGGGTTTCGAAAAGTGCGGTGGCGAAGATTTCGGCAGAGGCAACAACACGACGTTCGGAAGAGGTGTAGATCTGTTCCACAGAATTGATGATTGATGATTGAACGCGGAGGCGAGGATGCGTTCATGCGCACATACCTTGACATTTTTGAGCACATCCTTGTCTAATGGGAACCGGCGGTTGGTGTCGTAAAGACCGAGAAGAAAATGAGATGCATACTCATGATAGAAATGTCCTTCTTCAGGTTCTCCCCGAGGTCCCGACTCTGATATCTCGCAGAGTGTGTGAACTAGCGGGAGTCGCAAGATCAGCTGCATCGCGGTACCCATCGCAAAAGAGATACGCACCTCACCACCCCACTTGAATACCAAAGTCAGCTTTGTCAACCTCCTATTGAGACCTGCCTGCTTTTTTGAGTATACAGGTTTCAGCTGCGCCTTCGTGCCTGGGAGCTCAATCTTCGCAAACAGCGCAGTGCTGAGCTGTGTGAGTTTAGCGAGGTCGTCCCCATCCGCCCCGAGGCCCTTGGCTTCCTCGACGGCAGTCGCGACGCGGCTGAGCTGTGCACGCTCGCGGAGTATAATTTCCTCTTTCTCGCCATTGAGCAGGTGGACGAACGGCTGTGTCCACGTCTCGCCGATGGGGAAGTTGAACTTGAGCTTCTGCTTCGGTGTGCGGTCAGCATGACGGAAGACAGTCACGTTAGCCTTCAGCAGCCACGTTGGCGACTCCTCCACCGTGAACTCGGCCGCGGGCAGCGGGCGCTCGACGGACGCGGACGCCTGCACACAGAGTTGCGCGAGGATCTCGGCGGCCCTGTCTGTGAAGGTAAGATAAGCAGGCGTCCGCGCTCACACGCATCTGGGAACGCGGGTGCGCACCGTAGTAGGACTCGTTTCCCTTGACGAAACTCCAACCGTTCACGTCAATCACTTGGCTCTTTTCGCCGTTATCGCAGCGTAACATATCGAACCCGCACACCATCTGGCCGAAGCCTTCGCTGATCTTGGCAGCCCACATCTTCTCCTCTTCGCTGAGGCGTGTTATAAATCTGCACATGTGACGCGATGATGAGATCACACTGGCAGTCCAGGTCCTCATATCGTAAGACACAAGGCACTGCATTGGATACGCACCGAATTTCTTTCCCATCTGTATTGCGTTTTACCACACCATCGACAAAGGGAGATTTGCGCGTTTCCGCATGGGTGTAGTCCCGGCCGACCGTATAAACTTTGATGTCCTCCGAATTGTCCACGTCAATGAACTTCTCGTAGATGTAGGATCCGTCTGTACGCGGAAGGTTAAGGGTGGGATCCATCTCGCTGGATTTGTTCCCGACCTGAGTGAGAGTGAGTGAGAGAAAGCCAAGCACATGCAGGATTACACACCTTGCGAAAGAGACGGCGCCCACCACCCCCGCGAAAATATATGTACACGTTGTGATCTTCCCCGCTAACGGGCTTCTCGACAAAGGGCTTTTCCATGGCCTCTCCATCTATGATGATAGCATCTCCATCCTCGCGCATACTGACCTCTGGAGTGACCCGGGTGCCTCCCAAGTCGATGCCGATCTTACGCTTCATGAAGTCATGCAGCTCAGTGTCCACTTCGGGACCTCCATCACGGGATACCTCGAGGCGCTTGGGGGTCGGAACTTTTAAATGGTCAAGGACGGCACCAACTAGGCGACGGTCCCAGAGAAGCGCCTGGGGTGGCAGGTCGTTGATGCAGAAGGGAGTGCGGAGTTTAGTGTACGATATGGCCTTGTCGAGGGGAAAGTCGGTGGAAAAGAAGGAGATGAGGACGTCGCAGCGTGGCCAATTCCCGACGTCTGATTTGTCATTGGCCGACGGAATCTATAGCGCGTTCCGCGAAAGATGAACGGAAGATGACGTACCTTCGTCGAGGATGACTTTGTCGCCGAAAACCTTGACTTCGATTGTTCCGCGCGAGCGCTCGACGAGTCGGGTTAGGATCTCACGCATTGCCTTGGACCTGGCCTTGATGTCCATAGCGCAGATGCCGAGAATAATGGGAGGCCTGCTGGGCTCGGTCGCCACGGAAATGTCCGAGTGAGAGCCATTCGGGGAAGGCGACGATGACCTGGTGACTATGGAATGAGAGCGTGGGGAGGACCGTTCTGGGGAATAGAAGAGACCCATGCGAGATTTCCTCTCTCTGGGCATGGCCAAAGTGTCGTTCATGAGAGTTTACCCAGCGTCCTTTTGTCGATATAGGCCAGCGAGCGTGAGGGTAGAGAAAATACGTGCAGAGGGTGGTGGTGAGCCCTGAGGCCTGAGCAGCCACAGGCAGGACCCCGGTGGCCTGTTTGGGCGAGGTCCTAAAGCACGTGACAAGATGGGTAATCTCGATCGGGGGAAAGATGAGCCATTTATGCGCGGAGATGGCGACTATAGCAGCGCTCAGATAGCAGCGCTCAACAGAGTCAGCACAACGCCTGAGGCATTTTTGCGGAAATTGCTTTGCGTGAGGCATTTTGTGGACATTTCCTATATCTTTCTTACGTCTCCTCTTGCGCAACCGCACACCCTCTCTCGGAGACTCTCACCCCCCTCATACGCGCACCTTCCCCGTGGGTCCCCCCATCATGGCAACCACTATATCTTCCCGCAGACGGGCTGCTCCAGCTCTTCCCCATCTCAGAATGGACACCGTGCCGGGCATCATCACCACCGTGCTCGTCTCAAACCTCCACTGCAGCAGGTCCGTCCTCTTTGTCTTCTTGCTTTTCTGTTTTCTGCCGCTCACCATGGCGACGCATACAGCTGTGTGCACACCATCGAGGACGCATTGTCATCGCTCTCGCCGGCACCGACGTCCATAGACGTATCCATCGTCACCCAAGCAGTCACCGTACACCATGCACGCGGCCTCTCCCCGTCGGCCATCAAGGCCACCATAGACGAGGCCGGGTTCGACATCGTCGCGACCCCTCTCGAGCTTGCCAGTCCGACTCGCCCTCCAATGTCTATTTCTCACAGCATCTCTGCCCTGCTCGCCCCCAGGCACCGCAGGCACCTCGAACAATGCTCCATGTGCCAGGCGGAGCAGCTCGCCGGTACGGGCTTTGGGCAAGGTCCATCCACCGATCACAAAGGCGAGAAACTCAGCGAAGATATGCTCATCTCGGCACCTGATCTCCACGCCGCAGAAAAGGCCCCGCCTGCTGCGGGCGATCCGTCTGAGAAGCACGTTGCCAAATCCGACACAGCAGTGGATATATGCGCACCTCCCGAAGCGATCCGCGACGGCGGTGGCGCGTGCAATGTTGTGCTCTCCGTCGGCGGCATGACGTGCGCGTCGTGCTCCAACACCATCACAGATGCCGTTTCGGCCTTGCCGGGGACGTCCGGCGTCGCCGTCAATCTCCTCGGGAATTCTGCCACCTTGACCGTGGACCGCCCTGATTTAGTCGCCGCCGTCCTCGAAACGATCGATGACGTCGGCTATGAGGCCGAGGTCATTAGCGTCGATCCTATCAAGGTCCCTCGATCTGCTCCCAAGGCCGATCCCAATGGTCCGCACCGCCTTTCCCTGTCTGTCGGCGGCATGACCTGCGCATCTTGCTTGACTACCGTCACAGATGTCACGTCTGCAATACCTGGTGTGTCCGATGTAGTTGTCAATCTCCTAGGCCATTCCGCGACCTTGGTAGTCGACCGCAAGGATATAACTCCACAGGTGGTTGAGGCCATTGAAGATGCAGGGTACGAAGCCGAGGTCATCAGTGCAGAACCTGTGCAGACGTCAGACGACGAAGACGAATTTAGCGGGCCACGCACAGAGTCCCTTCGTATAGATGGAATGTTCTGCCCGTACGTATTTCGCATTGTCTCCGCTATTTCCACATTGACCATTTTGTCGATAGGCATTGCCCGGACAAGGTCATGTCCGCCATCGCGTCCTTCGGGCCCAGGATCACCGTACTGAAACCTATCACCTCCCACACCGACCCCATTATCCGCATCTCCTACTTACCTGCGCCGCCCTCCTTTACCCTCCGCACCATCACCCACGCCATTTCTGCCTCCTCCATGGCCTCCGCGCCTTTTACCGTCTCCATCCACCACCCACCGACGCTCGAGGCGCGCGCGCGCGATATGCAACAGCGCGAGCAGTGGCACCTACTCCAGCGCCTCCTCTTCTCCGTCGTCGTCGCGATCCCAACGTTCATCATCGGCATCGTGTACATGGACCTCGTCCCCGCGACAAACACGACGCGCATGTGGTTCGAGCGGCCAATGTGGACGGGCAACACGGCGCGCGCCGTATGGGCAATGTTTTTCCTCGCGACCCCTGTCATGTTCTTCAGCGCAGGGACGTTCCACCGCAGGAGCCTCAAGGAGATATGGGCACTCTGGAAGCCGGGCAGCAGGACGCCGGTGTGGAAGCGGTTCGTGAAGTTCGGAAGCATGAATCTGCTGGTGAGTGCCGCCTGTGCTTCGAGCTGTGCGTTTCGCTGATGTCTCGGATGCAGGTGTCCACAGGTGTCTCCGTGGCGTATTTCTCGTCGATCGCATTGCTTGCCTTGGCTGCGACGCAGCCGGCGTCGCCGTCCGGCCAAGGCGACTCCACCACGTATTTCGACTCGGTCGTCTTCCTGACCATGTTCCTACTCTGCGGTGAGCTTCCCCGCACGATTGTGGGCCTGCGATTCGGACGCTAATCGGTTGTCACAGGGCGATATCTCGAGGCATACAGCAAGAGCCGCACCGCAGATGCCATCACCGCCCTCGGCAAGCTACGGCCCAGCTCCGCGCTCGTCCTCGTCTCCGCAGACGACGCCATCGTCAGCGACACTACCTCCACTGCGCCGGTATCCCAACAAGAGTTAGACCTCGAGAAAGGTGACCTCAGCCTTGAGGACACCAAGCTCGCCGCCTCGGCCACCGCGCCGGGGATGAAGTTCGAGCGCGTAGACACTGAGTTCCTCGAGGTGGGCGATATCGTGCGCGTGCAACACGGCGCGAGCCCGCCTGCGGATGGCACGGTCGTCACGGGTGCCGGCGGCGCATTCGATGAGAGCTCACTTACGGGCGAGTCGCGCCTCGTGAAGAAGGAGCCCGGCGACCCCGTGTTCCTCGGCACGATCAACAAGGCGGGGATGGTTGACGTGCGCGTGGACGCGATTGGGGGCGAGACGATGTAGGTCGCGCTTGCTGCCTGTGCCAGTGCCCACCGAGGCTGATCTTCTGCGCGATGCAGGCTTGACCATGTCGTGAAGGTCGTCCGCGAAGGACAAACACACCGCGCACCCATCGAGCGCATCGCCGACCACCTCACCGGCTACTTCGTGCCTGTCGTGACACTGCTCGCCATCATAACGTGGGTCGTGTGGCTCGGCCTTGGGCTGAGCGGGTCGCTGCCTGCAAGCTATCTGGACATCGACGTCGGCGGCTGGCGTACGCACGCACTTTATTTTCCTGATCGGGAACCCCGCTGACCTGAGATTGTGTTCCGCAGCCGTGTGGTCGCTCGAATTCGCCATTGCGGTCTTCGTCGTCGCGTGCCCGTGTGGCATCGGTCTGGCTGCGCCCACGGCGCTCCTCGTCGGCTCGGGTCTTGCCGCGAAGTACGGCATCCTCGCACGCGGCGGTGGGGAGGCGTTCCAGGAGGCCGCGCAGCTCGACATCGTCGTCTTCGACAAGACCGGCACCCTCACGGAGGGCGGCGAGCCACGCGTGACCGACGCGGAGATAGTCGTCCCCGCCGGCGACGCGCGGTGGACGCGCGAAGTCGTCCTGGGCGTCGCGGCCGAGATCGAGTCCGCCAGCTCGCATCCGCTGGCGACTGCTCTGCGCCAATACTGCGAGGCCAATGCGGCTGCTCCACAGGCTGGCTCGGCGTTTGAGGAGACTGCTGGCCGCGGCCTGAAGGCGGCGTTCGACGCCCTGCATTGCGTCGCGATCATCGGCAACGAGGCCTGGCTGGCGGAGCATCGGTGTGCGGTGGATGGCGAGGTCACTGACAAGCTCCACACGTGGAAGTCCGAGGGGAAGAGCGTGATTCTCCTGGCTGTCGGCGAGGAGAAGGAGAAGGACACGTCGTTCGCTCTCGCTGCGGTGTTCGCTGTTGCGGACCCGCTCCGGCCAGAGGCGCAAGGCGTTCTGGCGCGGCTGCATGAGCAAGGCATCGGGACGTGGATGATCTCGGGAGACAACGCAATCACCGCGAAGGCTGTTGCACGGTCTGTGGGCATTCCGGAGACCAATGTCATCGCGGAGGTGCTCCCGCACCAGAAGGTGAATTCTTGTGAACCCAGGGTGTGCCGTGCCAATGTTGATGAGCGTTCATTATCAGGCGGAGAAAATCCGGTGGCTGCAGCAGGTGGGGATGAAGCGCCAGGAGCGGGGCTGGGGGCGCTTCTTCAGCAAGAAGAGGCTGAACGAGCGCTGCATTGTTGCAATGGTTGGCGATGGTATCAACGACGCACCTGTATGTCGTCAACATCTCATCGCACGGACAAGCCTGCTCATCTCGTTTCTAGGCCTTGACCGCGGCGGACGTCGGAATTGCCATCGGTTCAGGAAGTGACGTTGCACTCTCCAGCGCGTCGTTCATCCTCGTGTCTTCGAACCTGCAGAGCCTGTTGACGTTGACCGATCTGTCGCGCAAAGTGTTCAACCGTGTCAAGTTCAATTTCGTGAGTGTCTGGGCGCGCGACGCTACCATTGCGGCTCCCTGACTGCGTTGTTTCCTACAGCTCTGGGCTACTATCTACAACACGGTCGCCGTCCCCATCGCAGCCGGCGTGATATACCCCGCCGGAAATGCTAGGCTTCCACCCGTTTGGGCATCCTTGGCTATGGCCTTGTCGTAAGTCTTAATCTCCAGCCTCGTTGCAATGAGTCTCACCTCCAATCTCTACGCGCAGCTCTGTATCTGTTGTCTGCAGTTCTCTGCTACTCAAACTCTACAAGGAACCCTCCATCCGCACGAAGTGAGAACAATGACATATCGACATTGGTATACACTGTAGCAATCACGACATTGTACACATTGAATACTGCAACCACCCTTACGCATATAACGACTCGATGTACTACTGGAAATGAAACTTCATGTTGTAGATGTTCATAATGTAAAGCACGACACCCTAATCCCCGCGCATTGTTTTTGAAAGGCGGGCATGCATCATGATCTCAGCTGTTGTTCTTTTTTCGTCTTATAAAAATCAGAGAACGACAGCCTGATTCCGAGAAAGCGGCAATCAAGGTCCGGGTGGGTCTGCAACGCTTGCACGATGGCCTGCGTCCGCTCTGAGAACAAGGCGCCGAAGTCTTTGACGCGGGTGAGGATTTCCTGCACGGATTCTGCGCTGTATCTCCGGTCCGCACCCTGTTCGATGGTGGTGACCACGCCCTGGGGAGTCGCTCAGCCGACCTTCAGCAGAATATCCGGGGTATGCGCCGTACGTACTCTTGCCATATCTCTCTCCGTATCTCGTCGAGCAGACTCAGACAGACAGTAGTTGTAGAAGTCGTCCTGGTTCGAACTGATCAAACGGACGTGCGAGACGAGATAGCAGGAACTTACAGTAGCTTCACGGAATTGCAAGATGACAGCAAACACATCCCGGACCTGATTGAGCAGGTTCTCCTCCCGCCCCGCCTTGGGGCTGAGCAGGAGGATTTTCTTGACCGTGCGGTCGAGGTACGCACGATGCGCGTCGATGAGCGCATCCAAGTCGCCTTCCTTCTTGTGCACAAAGTCCAGAAGGACCTTCCACGAACACTCGATAACCTCGAGCTGGCAATACGCCTCCATCTGGCGGATGAAGTGGATCATCTCCGCCATGACGATCCGGATCTGGTGCCAGTCGTAGTCGAAATCTGGCGAAAGCATCAGCCCCGCGCCATCTGAACGCCGCGCAGGGCTCACCAGGGACCCGCAAGAACGTCTTCGCGCCGCCTGCGACACGCATCCAGCCCTTGGTGAGCGCGCCCTCGATACGCTTGACCTTCCAGAGATGGTTGAAGAGCCGGAGGTAGCGGCCCATGGCGTCTGGGTCAAGCACAGTGTCGAGCGGCGCGTCAACCTTGTACTCGAGCGTGAACACGTCCCAGCCGAGCTCTCCGTGCGAATACTCGAGCATTCGCGCGTCGAGCCGCCGCAGCACGTCTGGCCCGTCGCTCTGCGCGTTCGATGCGCGCACCGCGGACTCGAGCGTCGCGGTCAGGTTGTGCCGGTACAACGTGTTTGCGGGCCTTGCGAGACTTGGGCTATATGGGTACAGTAAGGTGGGAGTCATAACTGAAGGAACAGGGAAATCAGGACATACGCGAGCGTCTCCATTAGCTGGTCGGCGAAGTCACCATGCCCAAGCAGGAGGTAATTCTTCAGAGCGCGCAAGTGATCCAGCAGCTTATACTTCTCGAAAAACACGTCGAAGAGCCGCTGGCTCGCGATTTGGTAGGCGGCGTCGATAGAGCGCTCCAGGCCACCGATGTCGCTGTACTTCAGTGCTGAGGACAGCGTAGGACATCAGACACGATGATTGAGGATAACAGGACGGTTGCTTACTGCCGCCAGTGTTGCTCAGCCTTTCCCGCGTCGCGACCCAATCGCTGTCGTGACAACTGTAACGAATGAAGTTCAAGCTTTTCCCCGTCGAGAATATCTGAGGGGTCGGGTATTGTTGACGTGACCGGACACTGCTCAATCCAATCGGGGGCCTACCTTCCGACCAAAGACTTCGCCGACGAATGCGGGCAACATATCCTTCTGAAATTGATACTTGGTTTCCCATAGCTTGAGCCCACCTTCATGCTCAGTAGACATGTCCTCCACATCGCCCCCCAGCCCGTTAAACCCACCATCGCCGGCAAGCTGACCCGATGGGGACTGCATATACTGCAGATGTGCCAGCTCTGGATCGACCGCGACAAAGAACTCCAGGAATGGATCGGTTAACTCGCCAGAGAAGAGCCACTTGTGCAATATGGCAAAAAACGGCTTCGACACCTGTTCAATAGGCCTGCATGAGTGCACAATCAATACGCCCAGACCGGACCACTGACCTCTTCTAGCATCTGATCTGTGAACCTGCGCACGAAAGGATCTCCGTTATCCGCATACCCATGGATGAGATTGACCAGCGCCCCTCCATGCGCGCCTGCGCGACCAGAGACACATCACAGCAGATCCTAGAGAAGAACGAAGAACGACGCACCTCTCGCACCCTCTACGCATACACTCATCATGCGCATCCTCAGCCGCCAATCCGCAATCCACACGTCGAGTCTCTTTAGCGTCAGTCCGGTCTCTTCCTCACGGTCGCCCGGCTCCTGTGCGGTGCCGTCCGCGCCGCGGCTCGCGGCCATCTGAGACTCGAGCACGGCGATGAGCCGGTAGTACTCTGTGAGCTGCGTCTGAAGGTGGTGGCAGAGGCTTTGCTCGATCATGCCCACGCCAACCCTGCCCTCGCGCTCGCGGACGAACGTGTCGACACGCATATACAGGTGTCCGACCTCCGCGAGTCTGTAAACTAGCGCTTTGACCGGGGTCGAGATGATGTATTTCTGTACCGGCTGTTAGTGCAAAAGATGCGAGCTTGAACGAGGTACGCACGGGATCATCAGTGAACGTGAGTTCGCTGTTCTCTTCGGGGTCTTTGCTGGGAGAGAAATGGACGTACTTCCCGGAAATACCTTGCAGGAGATAGAGCGTGTCTCGGAGCATCAGGTGCTCAGGTAAATGCGGTTGACCTACCCCCATTTGGTGAGATGTCACAAGCAAGGCATGTCAGAACGGACCTGTTTTCCGGCGGTACTCTCTCAAAATCTCGGCCTTTGACTTGCCCTTTGGCAATCGGGTAGTTGAGGATGTGTCTACTGGGGTATGCGCATTCGTGTTCCGAGAAGGTGGAGGCGGAAATAGAGAAGGGAGGAATGCAGGTGTCCCATTGGACGGTGTTGATGAAGTCGCAAGAGCATGCAGAAATTGGAGAGAGGCGTGTTTTCTTGACAGGACGGGCTTGTTGACTTGAGTGGCATGGTCCACAATTGTAAAGAGAAAACCATACCTGATCTAGCAAGCGGGAGAGGAGGTTTGAAAATCGCAATGTTGATACGCCATTCGGGGAAGACTGCAGGACTGGTAGACATGAGTCTCGTAGTCTTTGAATCGGGTAGGGGGTCAACTAACGGTGCCGCTTGATCAAATCCGCCAACTGACCAATATCTGTGTCCGCTGTTTGGCCTATGTGACTACAGACTGTCCGTGAGTTTCGGTTCGTGGACGACGCAGTCGCCGATTCAAGTGCAAAGGGTTACCTGCCGAGGATGTCTCTGCAATGATCAATAAGCTCCTGCTTGAGTGCGATGTCGCTCCGTGCGCGAGGGACGAGGGCAGATACGAGTGAGTCGAGGGAGGAGGAGGACATGGCTGCGCGGACGGACGCGTGCACGCGTCGCGATCAGCCACGCGGCAGACGCCGAGCACGGGCTTCAATCTCAGATTTATCTTTTCCTTGTCGTGCACCATGTCCGACGACTCTTCCGCCTCAGACACCTCCTCTGTCCATCCTCCCTCTCCTCGAAGTCGCAAATTGGAGGATGCAGCCGAGCATGACACCGACAGCGGGGTCTCCAGCGCCAGCGACGACGACGACGACGATGCCGTGAGCAACGCCGATGAATCCTCCGACACACCCGTCCTCTCCCATGCCGCACAGCGCAAGCAGAAGAGAAAGGAGCAGAGAGAGGCAACAAAATCTACAGCCTCGTCTGCACGCCCCAACAAGAAACAAAAGGTCACCAACGCCGCCGAGCTCCCGCCCTCCAAGCTCCCCCCGCGCCAGAACTCCGTCTGGGTCGGCAACCTGTCCTTCAAGACCACCCCGCAGGCATTGCGCCAGTTCTTCGACGGCGTGGGCGAAATAACGCGCCTGCACATGCCCATGAAGCTCGCAAGCGCAGGGCCGGACGGCACAGGGACGCGGAAGGAGAACCGCGGGTCCGTGCTCGTATCATTCATCCTCGCCGTCCCACTCATTCATTCCGACGCCCTCCACATCAGGTTCGCATACGTCGACTTCGCGTCCGCAGACGCCAAGACTGTAGCCATCACGCTGTCCGAGAACCCGCTCGACGGACGGCGCCTGCTAATAAAAGATGGCCAGTCTCTCCCCCTGTCACGATGTCCCAGACCGCGGGCCCAGCTGATCACACCGACCCACAGGCGACAGCTTCGAGGGGCGTCCCGCGCCTCCGAATGGCGGCAGCGCCGATCCGTCCGCCAAGCCAGCCGGCCTCTCCAAAAGGGCGCAGCAGATCCTCGCCGCACAGAAGCAGCCGCCCGGACAGACACTCTTCATGGGCAACCTCGCCTTCTCGACGACACAGGACTCCATCCGCACCATGCTCGAGTCCCACCGGCCGAAGCGGAGGAACGCGCCCGCTGCAGACCCGTGGATCCGGCAGGTGCGCCTGGGCACGTTCGAGGACTCCGGGAAGTGCAAGGGGTATGTGGGTCCGAGCTCTCGCCCCGCCCAGGCTCCTCCGCACACGCGCTGACCCGTACTGGCCTGCAGGTGGGCTTTCGTCGACTTTGTCAGCACCGAGCATGCCACGGCCGCACTCACCAACGTGCGGAACCACCAACTCGACGGGCGTGCGCTCGTCGTCGAGTACGCATCGCCAGATGCGGTCCGTCGCGGCGGGGGCCCAAGAAATAACGGCACCCGCTCAGCGCCCCCGCGCGAGGGCGCACGGTCACCGAAGCGCAAGGCTCGAGCAGAGGAAGATGAAGCCGACGAAGGCGGCGATGGTATAGGGGTAGAGCCGATAGAGGAGACACCGCTGAAACGGCGACGGGTGGACAGCACATCCAGGACACCCGCTCGAGACAGCCGGGGCGGAAAACCTCCCAGGACTCGAACGAAGCCTGGGGCTGCTCTGGCGCAGGCAAAACGCGAGACGGTCGCGATCGTCCCTAGCCAGGGTCGGAAGATTGTCTTTGATTGATGTTGTAATTATACCACAGATTGCAGCATGTATAGGGCATACTACAGTAGTACTACGTCGTTTTGCAGGATATATAATATCTGGGCACATGTGGAACAAAGGCTGTCAGAATACTTAGGCTGTCGTGTTTGAGTGGGTGAGTGGCGAGACATATTTTCGGACATGGTGAGCGGTGATGAACGTGCTAGTCGGTCTCCTCCTCAACCATTCCAATCTCAAATTCGCCGCAGACGTCCCACCGAGACCCATCCGCGGCTGCTGATACATATTTGACGAAATGCATGACGCCCTCGTCTCGCAAGACGAGTAGGAGCCGGTTAAATCCAGGCTGCACCGTGAGGAGCGTCCCGTCCTCCGCATCATCCTCGTCGTTCTCTGCAGAATCTGAGCCGTCGTCTGGCATAATATCATCGACGTTGGAATGGCTGTTCGTGCCATCCGCACGGCCATCGCCGCTTGCACGCTTGTCCTTGTGTGAGCCGGATCTGTATACGGCGGGGTCGTCCTCCTCGTTGTGAGGCGCCATGTAGCACTGGACACACTCTCAGAACACCAGTACGTAAACAGCGTACGGTACTTACCTCCCACCCGCCCCACTCGCCGCTCTGCCACGCCCGCAGCTCGCCATCGTCCGCCTCCTCCGCCGCCTCCATCGTGCTCGTCTTCGGCGTCAGCCCCAGCACCGCGTCCAGCCGCGTCTCGCCCGCCTCGCTCGTCGCAAGCGTATAGTCAAGCCCCGGCCGGAACCGCCGCGCCTCCACCGCATGGCGCAGCGGCAGCAGGCGCGTCACCGCCGCGAGCCACGCGCGGAACGCCGCGCTCGGGAACAGCTCGTCCTGCAGGCTGCGCACGATCTCGTCCGTGCTCGCCTGCGCCCACCGCGGGTCCGCCGCGCTCGCGGGCGCGCCCCCGCGCAGCACACAGTACCGCCACTTGTGCGGCGGGCCCTTGAGCGCCCACACGCCGTCGCCGCCTGCGGCGTGCGGCGGGATGCGCGTCGTGCGCACGGGCCCGAGCCCGTCCTGCGCGTCGCGCTCGCGCAGGCCCACCTCGAGCTTGTCCGCGAGCGGCGCGCAGAGGAAGGAGTGCAGCTCGAGGCTGGACTCCTCGACGAAGCGGGACGCGAGCGCCTTCATCGTGCGCGCCTGGAGGTAGACGGGGTTGAGGAACTCGGACAGGAAGGAGATGTCCGCCTCGGAGAGCGGGTCGGTGGGGAGCGGTGGATCTGATGTGTCGGGGTACGGCTGGAACTCGGTCGATGTCGACGCCTGCGCCGCGGGACATCAGAGTGCGCACACGGGACGGGACTCCGACTCACTAGCTGCTCACGCGAGCTTTTCAACTCTGGATGGTGCTCCTCTGGCACGTACCCTTCCTCGCCTGGCTGTGCGGCATGAAACCACCCGCTAATGCTCAGCCGCTGTCGCCCGTCCTCGCTCTCGCCCACGACAACTTCCTCGACGGAGTGGAAGCTCTTGCCCGGCTGCACCTCGAAGAAGATAAACTGGTTCCAGCTCGGGGGTATTTTCTTCGCCGGCACAGGCTCGGGTTCCAGTATCCCGTCCGGCCCAACGACGGTCGGGTACAGCTCGAGAGCGCCGCCCCACTCGGGCTGCCAGCCGAGGTAATGCGGCAGGGGCATGTACAGGATGTACGAGACACGCCGCGAGCCGATGACGTCGTCGTGGTTGAGAAGGTGGCAGCTCTTGTTGTAGGTCACAACGGACATGTCCTGCTTCGTGCCGGAGAGGGGCCCGCAGCCGGTGACGGCGCGGAGGAAGTTGCGGAAATACGGGGAATAGAGGGCATCGCGGAGGGTGAGGAGGTTGGGGAGGAGGGCGATCTGGGCCTCGGTGAGGAAGGAGAGCGAGGCAAGGTCGCCCGTCTGCTTCACCTGAGATCGGGTGAGGTCAGCCTGGCACGCGAAGACGGACAGACGGACGGACCTTGTAGATGTCGGTCTCCTTTTCTGTGAAGTTAAGCTCGGCCAAGGCCTCGTCCTTGACCCGCTTAAGGAGCTCATCCTGGAAGAGCTTTTCGACGACGGTATGCTTAAATGGCTGGCTCGCGTCGTATTCTGTGTGAAGGCGGTGGATCGAATTTGGATGAAGGAGCTCGGGGACGAAGAGCTCGGCGAGGACGTCGGGATCGGATGTCGGGGAGAGATGGTTCATCTTCATCCGCTTAAGAAGGGTTGGCTCAGAGGGCGGGGGGCTAGGCGAGCGTTCATGGCTCTGTACCATGGCGGATACGGGCGGGATTAGCCTTTTTTGCGAATCGGTGTGCTTCTGTGCACCAGGGGGGGATGGACTGAACGCAAAAAGATGGCGGTATATGTGGAGGGCAGCGGTACACAAAAGGACTCGACCAGACCGCGGGACGAGAACGCAGCCAGAGCGTACAACTACAGCAGCCGGCGCTGACGCAGTGTTCCGCGTTCATTCATCCACAGAACCGTCTGGGCCTCATCCTACAAGAGAAATCAAATCTGTGCCCCGGCCTAGCCTCAGCGTTACCCATGTGCGACAAAGTCCGAGCGGAGAGAGTAGGCTGGCGTGCGACTTGCGCCGTTAACATGGGCCCAGTGGCGTGAAATGCGAAAAGATCCTCGGTTGCGAACCAAACCTCATCCGACGACTGCAACACTCCATTCACACAGACAGACAGCGAGCTGTCAAGTACAACATTCAATTACACGAACGTAATATTACCGCGACCATGCGGCACAACCGAGGGCCAGGCCGCGCCTGCATGCCTCGCACCCGCGGACAGACGAGAAACAACGTGAACGATGAACGGGATGGACAGCTCGTGGAGGGGAACTATGTGGTGGTTCCCACAGGGAGAGGGAAGGGGGCAAATGCGGAGGGCATAAATACTGTAGGAGACACAAGTATGCGCAAGGCAAGCCCAGAACCATGACGGAAAAGAGGAGGAAATACCGGGAGAATACAGCGTGGGACACCAACGAAACACACAGACGAGACCGCACGGCTCACGCCGCACTGTCCTTCTCGTCTCCCAATCCACGTCCATCTTCCAGCCGTATGCTGCCCGCACGGAAGACATGGTGCCGGTGGGAATGCGAGTGGCTGTGGGAGTGCGAATGTTTGTGTGACCGCGGCGTGCTGCTACCGGATTCGGGTCTTGCGGGAATCCACGCCTCCGTAGCGTTCATCTCGCGCGCGTCCTGCTCCGACATCCCGCCCACCGGTACCGGCGCGAACACGATGACTTCGTCCTCGTTGCGCTTGAGGGTAGCCTGCGTATTGTAGTTGAACGGCATCGACGAGCTAGATGGCGAGGTCGGCGTGGGCAGGAGGTATATGCGCTGAGCACCATCAGTGCTGAGGCGCAGGCCGGTGTGCAGTTTCGACGCGGCAAAGCGGTCGCGCGTCAAATTGTGGTAATATTTCAACAATGCGAGCAGGACGTGCAGCTGTGCAGCGCGCTTCGTCAGGAACGACGGACAATATAGCACACCCGGCGCGCACTCACTCTGATCACTATGACCATGAACATGAGCCCAAGGCACACGAAGACTGCGCGGTCGAACCACAGCTCGCAGTTCTCGAGATTGAGCCCCATCTGGACCATGTCGCGCATGAGCTCCGGATGACGCGAGAACTCCTCGCACACGGTCGTGCGCACGTAGTGCGTGCTGAATGTCGCATAGCTCACGAAGAGTGTGGAAACTGTGATGAACACAAAATCGGCGAAAGAGTAGTCTCGGTAGAAACGGACAAAAGAGGGTAAGTTCTGTGCGGGCGCTGATGAGTCGGGCGCAGAGATGTAACAGCGGGCGCACATACCTTGACGACGCCATAGAAGCCAATGAAGCAGGCCACTGCTGCTGCTGCAAAGTAGGAGAAAAGGAGCCCCCAGACGATCTTGACGCTGTCCACCCTCCAGACGTCTATTGAGCCTTCCCACTCGGACTCGGACTCCCAACCCAGCGAGCGCCAGAGGGCGAGGAGACGAACAGCAAAGAAAGAGTTACAGACGGTGCACACGAGAGCACAGGTGAGGGTTAGGGACCTATATTGAAAGAGAGTAAGCATACTGTGAGGGTCGGACGGTAGGAGAGAGAGAATATAAGGAGGCAGTACAAGATAATCGAGATCGGGAGCTGCGGCGTCAGGCTTGGCTACGGAGACTAACCTTGCGAAGCGGCGCATGATACGTAACAGAGTGGTTGTGGGCGTGTAGGCTGTCGGGGTCGCCTCGGACGGCGAGGGCGAGGGAAGAGGTGCACAGGGGGCGGGAGGAGGAGACGAAAGGAAGATCGTGCACAGCGGGACCGGGGAAGGAGCGGGTAGAGGACACGCCTATGTAAGTAGGTGCGATGTACGCGGCTCTGTAATTTCGGCCGGCGGGACCCGGATAGTGCTAGTCAGATCTCCTTCATCATATTCCGCTGTTGTTGCCCTTGTTCCGGCCAACTGCGGATATCCAGTTGTACAACAAATCGCTACCTCGACCAACGGGGCAGAGTCCGATGTCGGACCACTTTCCTCATGCAAATGTTTGCAAGATCTCCAGATCCTCGGCAGACGCGCGATATGACACCACCCAATTCGACCAACCGGCCACCGCGGTGGCCGCGCGTTACTTAGAACAAAGACTCTTCGGCGAAGTCGTGTTGTTCGATGCTATACAACAATCACGACATAAGTAACTGCGTCTAGACCGCTCTTGTCTGACTCTTTCCCGTTAGGTCACCACGCTCCCCGGTCTCCGGAGGATCAGTCGAGGCAGAGGGTGTCTCCATGAGTATACCCCCCTGCCGTTTTCGGGAGATGTTTCATCTGCCAGCGGTGTCCCCTCATAGCAATATGACAATCGCCCGGTGCGTGGACGTCGGGATCGAGTTGAGCCAGGCTGCTTACTGATAAAAACGAGCAGTGGTCAGCATTGGCAATCCCGCTCAAGCGCCCGCCACAATGCATTCCTATCAGCACACGTGTCCGCGTCCGTCGCAAGACGCTCAGTCGATCGAGTCGTCTGCACGAAAGGTTGGGAAACGCAACTGACACGAGCTTTCGTGCATCACTAATTCTTTTGCAATGTCCAAGTACAACACGTGTATTACACAACCGCAACAAGCCTTGCAACAAACACTTCCCTTCACACAGCTTTACCAGCACTGGCTGATCCTACCCCATTTGCCTCATTCTGTTCCTCCTGCTCCAGAATCTCCTTCCACGAGTGGTCCGGTGCCTGCAGGGAATCTCCAACCGTCAGTTCAAACTTGCCTTCTGCTACGGCGGACGACCCACAATGTATCGTATCCCGTTCTCGTCGATCTCTTTCGCGCGGCGGGAGTGTGTGAGCGCCCCCGCAGCTATGATGATGCCAATTGTCAGCCCCTGCGCCCACATACGTGCCTGGACGATCTAGTACCCCCATCCCTGCATCAGCGCGCCTGCCCTAGGTCCCCACCACTTGCACGCGACATACCTTTTGCGGAAATGTCTGGTACCTAATCCGTCCCCCCGGTCAGCGCAGTGCAATGTGCGACACAAGGAGGCACTCACGGGCTGCGCATGATTAACCCGAACGCGCCCACCATACTGAGCGCCCAGCAGCTCCCGATGAGGCCGTACTCGTGGCGCACGGCGACGTCGCGCGCTTTCTGCCTGAAAGTCATCGCGTCCCAGCGCGCCTGCTCGCGCGCGTGCACCGTGTCGAGCTCCTGTTTCCCCACGCCGGTCCTGCACGCGCAGCGTCGCGTCGCGCCGTCAGCATGTATGCGCGCGCGCACTGCACTGCACTGCGGCGCACCAGTGCTGCTTTTCGAAACGTATGCCGGCGCGCTCAGCAGAGATGACAATGGACGGGACGGCGATGATGATCACGCCAAAGGCCTTCAGCGAGGGTTGGAGTGTCCGGTAATATGGAAAGCGGCGGTACAGGAGGTACGACGCGGGGGCGGCAAAGGCGAGGCCGCCTGCGAGGCCTTTCAAGCCGCCCATGACCGTCGCGCGCTGTTGCGCATCCTGTTCTTCTTTGGAGACGATCTGCACACGGGTTCGCCGTGAGTGGTGCGCCTTGCAGGAACTTGAATTGATGAAAGTACCTTCATTTTTCGTGAATTGGAAGTAATGTGCCGTCGACGGTGAGGGTGCAGAACAAGACGACGGGGAAGACGGCAGACCGTCGGTGCGGCATGCGCTGAACGTTCAGCTTCAATATATACCGCCAGTGCTTTTAGTGCGTCATTCCAGTCTCAATGTGGCGCGAACGACTAGCGCCCGTATACTACCGTGCTTCTGTGCACAGGCAACCCGACCATCCCCTCCCCGCACGAGCAGTCCACGATGCATGGCCAAAGATAACTGAATAAGTATGCGATATACTACACGAGTGCACCATACATGCGACAAGCAGCCATGAACAAGAATTGTGCTGAATAGACGTCCCGACCAAAATCCAGGGAGAAAATACACGAATGTAATTAGTTACCAACCGCATCAGACATTATGCACCCTGCTGCACCCGCCGCCGCTCCGCGTCTTCCAGGACACTCTTCGGCCCGCGCTTCGCCATCGTCCACAGGAACACCAGCACGACGATCGCGAATTGCAGCCACAGCCACACCTCGAGCATGAACCCGACGAACCCGTCCCGCCGCACGCCCGACGTGTCCAACACCACAGACGTCTCCACACGCGCCATGGCGTGCACTTCCAGTGCCGCGTGGTCTGCGTCCGCGTCCGAGTCCGCACCAAGCCCAGGCTCCGCGTCCGCGTCCGCGAGCGGCGCGATCGCCCCCATGCTGCCAACCCGCGAGAACGTCTGCAGGACATCGTCGAACGTCTCGCTCATGCTCATGCTCGCGTCCATGCTGCCCCGCACAGCCAACGCCCGCCGTCGCCGAAGCACCTGTGCCGGCTCCGACAGCGGCGCCGTCCCGTACCGCCGCTCGACCCACCGGTGCGTGCGAGCACGCATCGTCTGCGAGAGGCGTTGCGACCGGCTAGCCTTGACCTGCGTCGGTGTCGGCGCTTCGACGGTCAGCTGCAAGCCTCGGAGGGGCGGAGGCGTGGACGGGCCAGCCGCGCCCCACTCGCTCTCGGCGGCGGTGCTGGATTCAGCGCCGAGCGAGTCTAGCGAGGGGAAGACGAAGGCGGGCGTTTCACTTGGGGAGACCACGGGAGACGCCGACGCCTCGCGCGAGAGGTTAAGCCCGGTGAGGTTGTACAGGCTGCTCGCGCGCAGATGGTGATTGCCCGCGTTGGCGCCCCAGTCGTCGCCGAACTCGCTCCCGAGCTCACTGCCCAATGTGTGCCCGGGTTCAGGGCCGTCTGGGTGTCGCAAGGGTATTGGGGAAGAACGGCGACGGGGGATTCAGGCCGTCAGTGGCTTCCGTGGACCATATCGAAATGTCTCCCAGCTCGGACGGCGCACCAAGAGGAGACGGCGTCATCAGGGCTAAGGGAGGCATGTCCGGAGTGTCCAAGCTCAACGAAGCAGACGCAGGCTCCGGGTCGAACAGTCCAACGACCGACTTGCGTGACTTGTGTCCCGTCCGGCCTACGCTGCCTCCGGGAGTAATCACACTGCGCGTGGTGCTCTGCAAGATAATGCCAGCACCAAATACGTCCGATTCGTCGTTGACCTCAGATTCGAACCCGGAGTCCCTGCTGATGTCGAGAATGATCGACTTCCTCAGGCTGCTGAATCGGAGTGTCCCGTTGGAGGCCGACTTGCCCTTGAGTGGACTGGGGAAGTCCTCCGGCACAACCTGCAGCTCTACGTCGGCACCGTCGCCCAAGCAGTCGTAGACTCGCCGAATGCTCTCGGCGTCCCATTGAGCGGAGCGTAAGCGCTCTTCTGTGAGGTTCTGCTCGTGTTTCATCTGGGCGTTCATCTCTTCGAGCTCTTGGACCTTGACCAGCAGTTGAGATATGATAGCGAATTCGGCCGGCGAATTCGACATTAAGCGGACCCTAGGAGACAGCACAGAGGGAGAGAAATTATTCTCAGCATCTGCCTTCAGGGACGTGGGGAGGGCTTCCGGAGGTGGAGAGGGGTGAGAAGGGGGTACATCTTCTTGAGTGGCAGTAGATGAGGACACGTTTAGCGAACCAACTCGCGGTAGCTCCGGCGGGGGCGCAAAGTCCCTGACTTCCTCGCTGCCCGAGAGCGTCGCAGACTTCTCCTTGAACACCCGCACGCGCTCCTCCCTCTCCTCCTTCCGTCTCTGCACCTCCGAAGGGTCCGTGTTCAGTACAGCCTTCGTCTGCTGTTCGAGCTCTGCCTCCTTGGCCTGTGTGCTCTCGAGCTCCTCGTGCAGTGCCTGGATCTCCGTCTCGAGCCTACGTAGCTTCCGCTTGCCTGCCTGGTCGGCAAGCTGCGCTTCGGCCTCGAGCTTCTCCAGCTTGTCGAGCAGCTCTGCGTTCTGGTCCGCCAGATGGTCAAGCTCGGCGGGCGTCACGGAAATACGCCGCATATGACGGCGGGCGCGGTGGTCAGGGGGGAGTCATACTCAGGCGATAAATTATGTTTGTCATCGTAGGATAATGGGGACTTCGCCGTTGGTGTCGAAGAAATTACGGGGGAGGTAGGGGCGCTTGAAGCCGGGGTGGACGCGCGGGTGGAAGGGAGGCGGGAAAGGAGTGTTTCGTGCTTGTTCTTGAGCGCGACGTTGTCGTGGTACAGAGTCTTGCACAGCGCGGAGGTCAGGCTCAGCTCTGCGGATCGTCAGCTTCCGCATTCCGCTCGCACACCAGCCTTACCTGTCTCGCGCGACTTGATGAGCTCGTCTGCCTTTAGAAGGAGACCAGACAGCTCCTCCCGTGACTTCTCGTTCATCCAGTCCTCCATGGAGGGCGAAGGGAGCGGCGCACGCAACCCTTCAGGAGACGTGACGGAGCCAACAATTTGAGCCGTGGCAGACAAGGGTGAGCCCATCTCGAGCGACGATTCATAGGGAGGAGGAGGCGCCATCCTCGCGTATTGTATCGAGGTCAACCGCCGAGCTTTCGCTGGCGGAAGTGGGCGGGGCGTCGTTGTGACGCTGTCGGACAGCATGGCAGGATATACCCCGAGTGAGAACCAGCGTGTGGTAGAAAAGGCCAGAAAATAGTATGCGCGATGTACGATAGATTGCAGGTTCAGGAAAGAGTCAAGGTATCGCGGTGCATGAAGTGCAGAGTGCGCAGGACGACCCCAGGCTAATCGTCGGGTTCTAGAGAAGCAGATATCTGTCGCGATGCACGTTGGGGAGGCCCGTCGGCAGCGAGGTCAGCCTCCACGACCACGTGGGCGCGCACTCATAGTGCATGGTCTAATACCCGTTCGTGCTTCAATAAGTGCAACAGTGGAAGGAACGAGCATGCATGGGAAGGAACGGAAGATGCGTATATGCATGCAAGAGAACTATGACCAAAGAACTAGACTGTTGTTTCTACAGTACAATGCGTGCATACCTACATTATCAATCTACTTACAAACCGAGCCGTGAAGAACCACACCTCAACCATATGCATATTATTTCTGATTCTGTGTGTTTGTATTATTGGACATAGAGGATCCTGAGGTTGTCGAAGGGGGATTGGAAAAACCAAATGCACTGGGACCTGGGTTACCGAAGGGAGAAGAAGCGTTGCCGGTGTTGGTGGAAGGTTGCGAGCCGAACGGGGATGGTGTTGCTCCGGAGGAGGAACCGAAGGTGAACGTCGGTTTGTGCTGCGTCTCACCAGCGGTTGTGTTGGCTGCTGCGGTATTCGGAACCGCAGTGGTAGACGGCGCAGATGAGCTAGGAGCTCCGAACACGAATGATGACGGCTTGTTAACACCCGTTGGGGTAGAACTACCTGCGGGGCGCCGAACACTGGAGTCGTGGAAGAGGCAAAACCGCTACTGCCAAAGATGGATGGTTTCTTGGCGGTGCCTGACGAAGTAGTAGCGGGGTCGGATAAGGCGCCGAACAGTGAACTGGATCCAGCAGGGATCCAGAAGGAGTGGTGGAAAACGCGTTAGACGTTCCGCTCCCCGCCCCAAAGGCGATCGTTTTGGGAGTCGCATCTGCGGGCGCAGACGACGTAGCGGTAGTGTTTCCAAATGCGTTGGGGTAGCTCTACTCCCGAATGGGTTGGAAGCACCGGAGCCAGAAGGCACGCCAAAGGCAAAAGTATTCTTCGAAGCAGGGGCGGCAGAAGGAGTGGAGGCAGAAGTGGAGGGCTCAGAAAGTTTGGATGCTCCGAAACTGAACGTGGATGTAGTGGTTTTTACTGCCTCTGGTGTTGAAATCGACGGTGTAGATGTTGACGCTGGCGCAGAGGGGGTAGCCGAAATCGCGGGTTTTGAGAAACCAAAGTTGAACTTCGGAGGGCTGGTGACGTTCGAAGTCTCACCAGAAGCGGGGACCGATTTAGCCTCGCCAACGCTGGCTGCAGGAGCTGCCGCTGGCGCACTCAGCTTGCCGAATGAGAACGTGGACGCAGGACCAGTCTGGTTTGCACTGACTGCAGAAGACGGTTGACTCGTGGGGGACTCCGCCGGGCTGAGCCCAAGACGACTTAACAACGAGGATCCGGCAGGAGCGCTTTGACTGGACTTCTCTGTTTCGGTCTTGGACTCGTTCGAAGAAGCGCCAAACACAGGTGTTGTAACGGAGGCTCCGGGTGTGGAAGTCGCGCCGAAAGTAAAGGCCGACTTCGGCTGTGCACTGGGCGTCGTTGTCGAGGGCGCACCGTTTCCGGCAGCACCAAAGATAGCCGATGGCTTATTAGCGGTTGCAGAGGACGGGGCACTTGGGCCACCGGCAGTGAACCCAAAGGTAGGCACTTTCAGCGAGGTCGGAGCCGTAGTGGTGCCCTGCTGACTCGTCTGCTGCTTCCCGAAGAAGTTGGGAACAGGCACGTTACCCGTCGTTTTGCTCTCGCCTGCAGGCTTCGCTATAGCAACAGACGGGGCTGCGAACGGGTTAGGTGGCGCCGCGTTTGCCGTTGTTGTAGGTGGCGTAAATGGTGCCGGGACCTTCGGGACATCCAACGTCGAAGGAGTGCTCAAAGACTTGACAATTGTCTGGGGGGCACCGAAAGACAAGGTTGTCGTAGACTTCCCAGCTTCTGGCTTTGCGAAAGTGGACGGTCCAAGAGTTGCGGTAGCTGGCGGTTGCAGAACGACCGTGGGGGCGGTACGAGCTATAGCAGCCCTCCTTGCCTCCTCTGCTTCTCGCAGCATGGTCTCCCTGAGCTTCGACATAGCTGCCGCCTCAAGATCCTGCTTCTCCCATTTGGAATACGACCTGGACGAACTAAGCTTCGGACTTTCAGGAGCGGGCGGAACTGCGGCGTGATAAATTGAAGATACACGGCGGATCTGACCGAGCTGCGACTGCTGGAAGGGGTTGATACGGAGGCCGACATTCGTCGCTATCGACTGCCTGAAAGGTCCTCGCTGGGGAATAGGACTCTCCGGGACCTCAAATCGAGAGGGCCACAGCAGACTCTTGCCTGCCACCCCAGGACTATCCTGCATAAAACGGTCAGAAGAGACCATGGAGACACAAATTCTAAACTCACAGGTACATCACCCGGGGTTGCCGGCTCACTGAGCGCCAGATTATCTTGCCATGCTAGCTCATGTCGCTCTTTGGCCAGCTTGTACTCTTCCTCCGAAAGCCATGTCTCGACATAAACGTTAATATTTGCTTGGCGATCAGGATGCTGAGAGTCCCTTGGCTAGAACCAACGGCCTTCAGCAAGATTATGTGAACAGATTACGAGAAACTCACCATGGGAAATCTCGAACGAGACTTCTTGACAAGCTCCTGTCGAAGCCGCTGCCCATTGGGCCCGACTTTGTAGTGCATCCCATTGACTTCCCACTCCTCGCCAATATGCTTGCCCTTGCAGAGAGGATCCTGGGATCGACCATCCTCATCCAATGATACCTCGCCGGTCGCCAGATCTCTCCTGCCGCGTTTTTTGCGATCACTCTTCCGCGGCTCTCCATCCTCGCCATCACTGTCAACTGAATCGGTGTCCCGGCCACGCTTCTGACCACGGAAACGAGCTTCCGACTTCTTGTGCGAGACCGTCCGACGCTTCCTCGACCGACGTAACTTCTCATCGTCGTCCCCGATGAATGAATCATCGCCACCGAACGTGGAGCCAGCCTCCGCACGATCTCGCTTCTTTCCCCGGGTGGTGGACTCAAACTCCGGAACCTCGTCAACGCCCATCCCATGGTCCTCGTCGGGCACACTCAGACTAACCATCTCGGGTGCTTGCTCACGTGAGATCTTGCGCGCCCTCTTGTCGCGCGCCACAGACCTTGCGGCCTCGATGCTCTCGTCGTCTTCGGCGGTGGCGACCCTCTTCGAACCTCTGGTCGGCTGAACAGTTTCGTCAATGTCCATCTCGTCCTCATGTTCATGAGGACCAGACACGTCTGCCTCTTCCTCTACGAACTCTTCCTCAATGCGCGACTTCTTGGACTGAATCTCTGGCGGTGTTTGGACCTCCTCATCCAGAGCGCGTTTTCCGCGGACGCGGCCAGTGTCAGAAGTCAGGTTGATACGATTTGGAAGCTCTGTGGCGGCACGGCGCTCGTACTCCATCGAAGGGAACGCTACATGCGGTTGACGTTGACTGCCGTAATCAGAGGGGCCAATGATAGCGTCTTGGCGAGGGATTGGGCTGAACAGATATCAGAAATATCCATGTATAGGAGACAAATACACTTACTCGAAGTCGGACCGGGGAGCGCAAGTCCATGTCTCTCCCCTGGAACGACAGCAGCAGCCGGGATGGCAGACCCATTCAGACCAGTGATTGGGGAACTGCGAGATGCTGCAGTGTCAAAATGTCAGATATATAGATGACAGCGTAGACAATCAGTCCATACCTGAGGTATGCTGTAAGCGCCCAAGAGGCAGACCATTCGACTGCGCTGCAGGTGGCGGCAATGGGGGACGCGGTGGCTCTTCCTGAGAATCCTCTTCTTGTTTCCGCCGCGCCTTCTCCTGCTCTTCAAGCTGCTGCCGAGCACGAGTCGCCGCAGCATAAGCTACGTTGAAGGACGATTGTCAGTGTCAGGTATACCATGCTTCCGGCGCATAGCCCTGGAAAAAATTGTCAACCTCTAACGATCGGAAGTACAAAGCAACTAACTTGCGGTAGCGCATCTCTCTCCACTGTCGATACACGGGCTCGAACCATTGCCAGCCAAGCACAGCAAGCGTGACTAATCCAGCAGCCAGCGAAATTTGACCGACAGTACTGAGTTCTGACCAGAGCCATGAGCCGTCGGGCGAAACAGGGAGACGGCCGCCTAAGATGTCAGACTCTTCGAAGTCCATGGGGAGGCGTCGGGGGGCGGGGAGGATGTGGTCGGGAACAGAGCGGACGCGGACAGCGGAGCTTGAAAAGCACCATATGCGCGATCCAAGCGCGACGTCGCATTTTTGTCTTCTCTCTTCTGGCCACCGCTGTGCTGTGGCCACGCGCAGTGGCCCAAATATTGGCCACATCTCTTGGACCCTGCACTTGGACCTTACTCTTTGCCCATTGTTTGTGCTCTCTCTCGCTCTCCATTGTCTCGGCAAGATCCTCGTCGGTGGCTTTCGTTGGAAGACGACCGTACTTGGCCCTTTCGAGCCATCTGGTTGCCACACTATAAAGCTGTTGCCTTATACGTCAACTCTCCACTGTCTTCTGCAGGCAGCACCGTTCACACTAGACTTATTCGTCAAAGAAGGTGCAGGTGAACCGCTCATGCACTTCTTCTGGCGATGCTTTCCACGGACTTCTGTCGTGGTCCCAATACTTCGCACAGAATTGCTTGATCCACGATCTGCTTTGTCAGTGGTCCGTTATCCTTACTGAACCAACATAATGTTCACACAGTATTGGATCCGCGTGAGCTTGACAATTCCTGAATCTGGTCGTCGCTTGTCTGCGATATTTGCCAGCGCAATCACACTAACGGTATTAACCGTACGCCCGAGGTTCTTGCCATGCTATCACCGAAGACAACGTCGGCATCGGTGTGCTCGGCTTCGTCCGAGACGACCTTCTGTCCGGTAGAACATCTCGTACATACCTTCTATTGTATGTTCGAACTATCATTCGCTCAGTTATGTGTTGGCAAGCGACCCGTGAATCGGGCAAGGATATGTGCGAACAATTGCAGGTGAGGACTAATGAGGCAAATATATCATCCTAATGGCACGAGCAGTTCAATATGCAATGCCATCTGAGAAGCAAACACCGGGCGAGGCAGAGCTGCTTCTAGGCAACATGTCTAGACAAGCATAATATCAAACAGTCCTGCTACCAGCAGAGCAGGGATGCAGGGAAACGATAGTAAATGATTTATAGCACGCCACTCGAGTAGTAACGCCAAGCAAAGTATGCCCCCAGCATGGCGAGAGGCACGAAGTACATCAAACTGAAAGCGCTGGCATCAGTACTCGATAATGGGACGACACGTCACAGGAAACGCACTTTGATCCCTGTTGCACCGCAGTGTTGACCGTGCTGCTCTGCGACGAGCTCGAGAAGCCGCCCTTCGTCTTCAACACCTGCAGAGATGCAAGCCGCGGTGAGGATGTGTATATTGCATTATCGAAAACAACAACGTACGCCATTCTTCTCGAACTCGCCAACTAGTAGGCCCTTGAGGATGTCGCGGGCTTCATCGGAATGGCCGACGTCCTCAAATGCTTCTGTAGCATCCTTGCCTGGGGAGATATGTGAGCTGTGGGCTCAGCGCGCGACATGATATGCAACACGCGACTGACTGGTCTCTGCAGGATCACCTCGTCTCCTCCAGGGTGCTGCAGAAGCGAGGTTTAGCATACTGCGCACGAATGCTTGGACTCCGAAGCTGCCCACCTCGTCGATGAATTTTGTGACATCGTACACTGCGCAGGGTTAGATCTGCCCCCGATGCACGTGGATGCAACGCACCTTTCTCATGGAGCAGGACTATAGCGAGTCCTTTGTGCTGTGTGCCTTGAGCTCCTCATAGGTGATAACTTTCTCGGCCATGGTAACGGGAGGTGGAGGGAGGGGATAAGACGGACGCGCGGGCAGAGAAGTGGTTGGGGCTCGTCAAGGTGTTTATGTAGTATGCGCAATCGGACGAGGCCATGAGTTTTTCACACGTGGCACAGCGCCGAGCTTATGTCGAGACTCCTTTGCCTGTTCCAACTGATGTATTACGCGTCGACGACGGTCCAGCTCAGCTTGTCTATTCCAGCGGTTCATTTTCCGTGTACCCGAATTGACGACTGCAGAAATGCCATGCCGGCTTGCAGTTCTACCTGCAGTACTTATCGATTTGGCCACACATTGTGCGCTCGTAAGCAGTTGTCGGCTTCTCCATCCTTCGCCCATCATCTTCTCCGGCAGCAAAGGGATATAGGTGAGTGTAATGCCCGCTTGATACTAAGTACTAAGTGACTATGTAAGCACGGTATAATGATTTCCATGTCATGAGCTGTACAGCAATGCGGTCTCGCTGATTGGTTCACGGTCGATCTCCCAGGCGAAGTCCGCGATCTATCCAACTAGTGTGGTGGGCTCACTGGGTAGATATACAAAGAGTGACATTACTGAGTACAGGCCATGAATGTATCGTAAAGATCCTGCGAGGAGGTATATCGTCTCTATATCTCTATGTGGTACCAGTCATTCAAGACATGACAGAAATAATTAAGAAGTATTTCAGGTCCGAGCTATGGATACAGTTCCCCAAACACGAGATCGCACTCTACACCGTGCCTGCACGGCTGTTCATAGTCTACGGTCCATGGCGTCGCAGAGCGTGGGATGCTCCTCGAACCATTTAGAAGCAGTGATAGTAACGAGCGGCTCGTCTATCCTGATGTTACGGACCTCCCCGTCAAAGCGAGCCCACCCTGCCTCAACGAGAGGATGTGCCTCCTCCTCATAGAAGGGGATAAGGCCTCCTCGTGACGGGTTGGCCATAATTGATTTTCTGAGAATGGCGAATGCCCTCCAGTCTGTACAGAGACGCAGAATTAGCATAGCCCAACAAATTCACCAGGCTAGTACGCACAACGAGCGAACAGGCTGAAGTCGAACTTCTTGAAAGCCAAGCGTGCATCATGGCGGTGAATTTCGAGCGTGGGCTCGGACTGTTCAGCGTCAGGCATGTCCATAATCGTTGTCAAACCTGTGTATTTTCTGAGGAAGATGGATAGACACCGATTGGGTGAGCAGTAGCCACACTTCAGCATCAGAGTGATATATTGGACCAAGAAGCCATATCTGCATAGGACCGATCAGACCCTGTTGGAGGCAGAAAAGGGCTACTCACCGCCCCCGAAACCACCACATGCGGCCTATGAGTTCACATCGAGAAGGCATATCCCAGTCATCCATCGGAACGTATCGCCGGAGGTAGAGGTTTAGGTCTTGCTCGTCATAGAAGTCGCCCGTGTCGGTGCATAGTTCATAAGGTCGTGGATCGCCTGGAGGAATGCATGCTGACTGGTCGGCCACATACATCTCCAGGCTCGTTCCGGCCACCACGAAGGTGAAGGAGCATTCGACAGCTTCCGACCAGACTCGGACCATGTCGTGCAGTATTGGCCATCGTGCCCTGTCTTGGTTCCAACGGTTACCGACAGAAATAGCGTCCATTCCTTTAAGCTGCTCGAAATGTGCCACAAAAGAGCCGGTTCGTTGACGTGCCGCATATTGCGCTGAGTCAATGACGCAAAACAAGTCGCGTGTGTCGCCCGTGGCTCGTACCAGTTCTTGCACGCGCTGCTGAACGTCCCGTATTGTTCCCAAGTCAATATCGCTCGCGTCCCCCAGGACATCTTCCGCAAGCTCTTGGAAGATGTCAGTCTCCATGAGTTGCTGGGGAGCCACTTGGAGGAGAGTCCAGAGCCGGCAATATGTTCGCCACAGCGTTGGTGCTACATCAAGCGCAAGTTGCAGGAACTGTTCCATGAGCAAGAGACGAGCGAGCAGGACCTGGCGGAATCGTCGTTCAGTAATAACATCGTAGCGTGCACACGCATCTTTGAACTCGTCCGAGTCCGCAGTTACATTCAGGGGAAGCTTGTGCTTGAATTCTTGAACCCTCAGGGAGGCATCTTGTACGATATTGGGGACGTCCTGCGAGCCGTGTGTGTCGTATGGCAGTGTGGTTATATACAAGCCCCAATGCCGGCAGAGGCCTTCCAGGAGTAGTCGTGTCTTGCCCGAGCCATAAACGTTGCAAAGAAATCTACGCAACAACAATTCGGTTATGGCCAACCAGTACCACATGAAGAAACGAACGTACGTGTTGCGACCTTCAACGAATATTTTGCGCATCCGCCTAGCGAAGTTGAAATTCGTCCTTGACCAATTTCCGAGCTCATGTAGAAGAAGATCTGGAGCATTATGCAACTCCGGTATGCCGAGTGCTTCTTGAAACTCGGCGGTAGTGGAGTCGTACCATTCTTGAGGGTTCCAGATGGGGAGGCTGATCTCTCCTTCGACATATCGCTTCATGCGCGGCCGTATTCTGTCAAGAAATATGGTGATCCTTTCCGTTGTGCTCATCGTCGAGGTTGCTTCTGCGTCTAAGGGCGGTTGCGCCACACCGTCGCTCAGACTCTCGGAGAGTGGTTGGGTGGTTGACTCGTGAAGGATGGCTATACAAACATGAATGAAGCAGAACAAAGGAATGGGGAATCAAACTCACGAAGATTCCGGATGGCCGCATAGCGTCCTTCCTTGTGTGCGACCGCAAGCAGCCTCACGAGCGTAGGGTCCCATTCGAGTAGTTTCATGCATTCATCGTCATACAGAAAGGTGACATCGAATGGCCACGCGATGGCAGCATAGGCAGGGACCGACGACCCTAGCACGAACTGCAGCAGGTTGATGCGAGGCGTAAGATCTGGTCTAGCGAGGTAGTCCGGATTGTATCTGGTCTTGACGAGGTCGTCGAGTAACCGATGTTGTTCTGGTGTGATGTCGCATTGAACGGGCATTGTAGAGGTGGCGATGGTGGTAGTTGAAGGGCAAGAGGAGGATGGGCCACATTGTCCACGAGCACGTCCAGATATATCATGTACAAGGCCATGTCAAAGACGCGTTGCGCACCTGATCAAAGTGGGGCCAATGCCACGGTGGTCAATGGCTCGGGTGGCCACATTTGACTCTTGCAATTGACTTTGACTTTGGTCACAGCGCTCAGACGTCGGGTTCAAGTCGTAGAAAGAAGTTCACAGCAGATTCGGAAACGCCAAGCACGTGATCACACTGGCCGTCGCAGTCCGCGGCGAGTCGGCGACGGTTGTTCTGCCCCGCCATGCCGCCGCCACTGCGCCTGAACGCCGTCGCGTTCGTCTCGCCACAGAACCACCCCATTCTCATCCGCACCTTCGCCCAGCCTAGCCAGGACGAGCTCAAGTACCACTACATCGCCCACACCAGCCTCGACGTGATCGAGGAACGCAGTGCGCCCGCTCTCGCCGTCTCCCGCACCGCGCCGCTGACCGAGCCGTCCCAGTCGCCGCCGCCGCCACGACCAAGTCGACCGAGTGCTACCTCAACCTGCTCTACACCATGGAGGACGTCGCCGTGTACGGCTACATCACGCCCCTCAAGGTCAAGATCATCCTCGCGCTCGCGCTCTCCGACTCCGTCGTGCGCGACGTGGATCTCATCACGGTGCGCCCCCCCGCTCCCGCTCGCCCGCGCGCGCCCATCCGCATGCGGCCCAGATCTTCCGCGCAATGCACACGGCGTACCGCCAGTCCGCCGCGAACCCATTCCTCAAGCTCGACGCGCCCACGGAGGGCATCAACGACCATGCCACGGTCCTGCTCGCTGGTGGCGCGCAGTGGAAGGGCTTTCGCCGGCGGGTCGACGAGATCGGCAGGGCGGTCGCCGCGCAGGGCGCAACCTCTGCCCCGGGCACCTAATGCATCCGCTTTGCCTCCAGTCCTGTCGTGCGTGTGTCTGATCTGTTGTCCTCGCGTGGTTGGTCCGTGTCCTCCTGTCCAGGCGTGGGGCCCGCCCAATATCACCGCCTGGACAGGGGTACGTCGCAGCCCGTCCCTAGGGATCGGTCTGCGCGGACCAAGATGGAAAATGCCCTTTTATTGACTCAGTCTGTCGGAGACCACCATTGCTGGGACAGATACGGGGCAGACATGCCGGAGAGGGGTTTCCATCCCCTGAATTATGGCATATTATGCATGGCAATGTGTCCATGCAATAAGAGCGTTCAGAGTCAGCGGGACGCGCGCCTCGCACATGATATTATCCACATCATTCCGGTTTTTGCAAGGATGGCAGCAATATAGATCAAATCATTACATATATCTACGTTACAGCAAAGCAGCCAGGCGTGACTCAGTATCCCCAGTACTTCTTCTCGATATATCGTAATGGCGGGAACACGATGGCAGTGAACGCAAAGCTGAGCTCGAACCCAATGTCTCCACCTGCGTGGGGAAGGACTCGTCAGATTGCGCAGCCTCTGCGTCCGGAATCCACTCACCAAACACCGGGTCGCCAATCTTCCGGGCGATGACACCCACGTACCACTCCTGGGCCATGCCAAGCACGGCGCCCGCAACACCACACCCCAGCGCGATGAACGACGCGACGCCGAGCGGGAGCTTGCGCCAGTTGTTGAAGTCGTCCGGCTCGTAGTTGGCCCACCGGCCCTTGCGGAAGATGAGGTGCTCCTCAATGAGGATGGTGCTAAAGATCGCGAGCCAGTACGAGAGGATGGTGAGGAGCGTGTCGAGCGCCTCCTCGAAGTGGCTCGCGCCGACAATCGCGAGGACGATGTAGACCACAGAGCCCAGGATGACGATGAACACGCGTGGAATGGCCTGCGCGTACGGGTGCACGTTCTGGAACGTCAGCGCGAGCGAGTACAGGTTCGGGATGTTGTTCGCAATGATCGACAGCGCCATGATCACCAGGAGGAACCGTCCGAATCCGTTCATGGGGCCCGTGAGCCCCACGCCGATCAGCCCGCCTACTGAGTTCGTGTTGTATGCGTCCTCCCAGGTCGGCTTGTTCGGGAAGGTCAGCATGGCGGCCAACCCGAGAGACTCGATGAGCACTAGCGGGATGTTTAGGCCGATGTACGTCCAGATGAAGATCTTAATGCTGGACATGTCCTCGGGCATCCGCACGGTGTAGTCCGCGGCGAGCGACGTCCATCCGAGGGCGAACCCAGCTGATGGATGCCATATGTCAATGTGAGTGCAATAATTAAATGGCTCGTGTGACTTGCCGATGGCAGCTCCAAATGACAGAACGTTGCCGGCCTCAATGGGTCCCGACCCGCCCCAGGCACTGCCGTCGACATTCTTCCCAATTTCTCCCGCGTAAATACAGAAAATGATCGCCACCTGGCAGATCCAAACAAGATCAGGAAAGGCTGTGCAGGCAGAGAGGTATTAACGCACCGGAATCCACGAGTAGCGCTCGTACATATGGACGAAGCGGTAGCCCATGAAGCTGACGATGATTGTGCCAATAGCAATGACAATGATCGCCGCGGCGGTTGGGATCTGGTGATGGTCGCTCACAGCACGGAGCGTCTGTGCACCGACAATCGAGTTCACGACGGACCAACCAACGCACGCGATGCAGTTGAGAATGATCGGGATCAGCGCCTGGAAGTGTGTGAGCTTCAGTGTGGACCCGTGAAGGGTCAGAGACACGGACCGTAAAATATCCGAAGGAGAACCTCGACAGTGTCAACTGGCGCAGACCAAGTTTTGGGCCCCATGTGGAAAAGTACGCGACGGGAAGCGTGGTGAGGAGGTTGAAGAAGAGGATGGTCAATACACCATCGCGCAGCCCCAGGAAGAAGACCGATGACCCAAGAGTTCCGAGAGAAAAGGTTGAAGTCTGCAGGACCGGTCAGATGCGGAGGGGACAGAGAAGAACAAAGCCCTACGGTCATGTTTGCGGCGAGCCACATCCAGAAGGGCACCAAGGGAGCTATAAATGCATACTGAGAGTGTATTCCGAGAATACGAGCTGGTCGCGAGACGCACAACTCTGAGTGCGCTGATCCGGCGGCACGCGCTCTATTCCCTGTGCTTCGACACCATACGTATCGAGCTTCTCGACGATGGCCCACAGCGTTTTGAAGCGACCCCGGGGCACGTTGTCGTTAAGGTCGGTGAGCTGTGTATGCTCGACGACATCGCTGTAAAACCGGGATGATGAGAAATGAAGTTAGGAGCAGACGACGGACATACTATGGGTGGGTGCCGTCCTTGGCGGGGGACTCGTGGGAGGCCTTCTCCTCGAATGAAAGGGCATCAGCCATGTCTGCCAGGGCTGTGTCGGCGCGTCTGCACGGACGACGAGGGGGAAAAGAAGAAAGAGCGCATGTAGAGGAGGAGGCGGGGCAGCTTATCTATGCGGGTTTGACAGCTCGCGCTTGGCTCAGGAGGGCGCGCGGACCTGATATATTTTTTCGATTGGCGGCAGTTGGCGGCTCATTCAACGCTCAGGAACACACCGATAACAACGCGACTTCAGATTTCCGCCCGATCCAGGCATTCTACAGTCCCACCATTGCACACTCCAGCTGCTCCAGCCCCTCCAACGCCTCCCTCGCCATCGCCCGCACAACCCCGTCCTCGTCTGTCCCTGCAACGTATCCCAGCGTGTTCTTCGCCCGCCGTACCACGTCCGGGGCGAACGGCACCTCTTCCGCCCCAGCGGAGTCGTACACCTGCGAGATCCATGCCCGTATCAGCAGTGACAGGAAGTGGAGCGCCGCACGTCTAAGCGGTGGGAGCTTTGTGTTCGTTGAGGTAGCCTGCGGGTCGATCGTAGCCGCACCTGTGCCTCCCTTTTTTGACGGCTCGGAAGATGTCGCCTGTCTGCGAGCCACAGGGACCGTCTCCACCTGTAGCAAGTCTATCATGGCACCGGACAAATCCACCGTGTACGGCAGAATCGCCAGCGCACTCGTCTGCACACTCTGCGCCAGCAGAGATATCGCCGACGTCCTCAGCGTCGTCGGGAAATGCGCAGTCCGCACCACGCCAAACAACGGCGGCACCAGCACGTCCACTTCAAAGTGGCGCACGTCAGACGCAGGCAATAAGACTGATTAAAGAATATACCCACCGTATGCAGCAAGCGCTCCCCCGCACCGTCTGATAACCTGCCCCAGCGCCTCCCCCACCCGCGTGCGCATGTCGACGTCCTGCTGCGTGAGCGCACTCCCGCCGATGCCGTCCAGACCGTCCACATACACGCCCACGAGCCCCCGTAGCACGTCGCGCCCGAACCCGTCCACCATCGCCGCAAGGCCCTGCACGGCGTTCAGGAACATGTACGAGTCGTCGTCCTGCACGGACTGCAGGAAGATCGCCAGGATCGCGGGCACCAGCGCGCGGTCGAGCGCAGGCGCGCCGAGTGCGCCCGACTGGCTGCGCCGTGCCGCGACGAGCTGCCGCAGCAGGAGCAGGCCGTGCGCGCGCACGGGCAGGAGGGGGTCCTGCAGCAGCTTCAGCGCCTTTTGGTATGTCTCCTGCGCGCTCTCCTCGTCGTCCGTGCGCTTCGCTCTGGCCTTGGACGAGGGCGCAGAGGTCGACGCGAGACGTGCGGTCATGACCATCCTCGCCTCGCGCGCGAGAGGCCGGAGGGCGTCTGGCGCGTCTTTCGCTAGCGGCTCGAGCAGCGAAAAGATGTCGTTCAGTATAGGTGCACTGCGTGCTGAAAGATCGGGATTCGCTGATTTGTGCGTGGATCAGCGCAGAGCTCTGCGTTGAGAGTTTGTGACGCACCTTCGAGGATAGACAGGAGGAGGTTCACTGCGGTGACAACCATCTCTTGATCGCCTGCTTCGCCCAGGTGACTGTCGGACTCCTCGTCGTCACTATCTGTGTCTTCAAGCCCTTCCTCCTCTTCCGGAACGATGCGCAGATCCTCCATCCTCAGGCCGTTCTCAGTCCTTTGAACCGGCTTCTGCGTGAGTCCGGAGTTGGGGGAAGTCGCAGAATCCAGAGCGTGTTTAATAAATGACAACATGTGACCTGGCTTGCTGAGAATGCCGGCAGAAGAACCATCAGAGGACAGCTGCGTTTGCATCTGCACGATGAGCTGGAGATATAGCAGTGTCCTGAAATCCCAAGTCATGAGCTGTATGTGGGGTCACTGTAAATGGTCGGGTCCTACCGCAGCGGGTCTGCCTCGGGATCCGACTTGACCTCTCTGTATGCCTCGAGAAGCCTGACGAAAAGCTCTGATGAGATATCTGTACGCTCGATGGACTTGAGGTAGCGGGAGAAGCGAACAGGGTCAGGGCGGAGGTTGAGCAGGTTCGAGTCAACGTCGAACTCGCCCGACTCCTGCGCACGTCTGAGGTCGTCAGGCGTGAAGAGCGCCAAAGAAGACGCTCTATTGGACCTGCGGGAGCATGTCGAGGTCAACATTTAAATAAAAAAACAAGAGCATCGTGCAGCTGACTTTTCGGCCCTTGTGAGGTTTCCCGCCACGTCTGTCTGCCACTCACCCCCCTCACCGTCAACGATCCGCCATAATGTCTCGATGCCTTCTGAAGCACCGACGAGCCGACCCCAGGTTGCTAGGAACCCTTTCACAGATTCCTTCGCGGTGGGATCCGACGTCTTCGTAGTCTCGAGTTCGAAAAGAACCGCATACAGTGGGGGAATAATGGGTGTCAGCAGGCTCGAGACGAAAGTCGGCGACGGATCCGCGTTCGTCAGGAGTGTTTGTAGGGTGATGAGCGATGCAACGGGTGTCATTACTTCGTGTGCATCATTATCATCGGAGAACACCGGCGTGGGACGGAGGAAAGGTAGGTGCAAAATGGGTAGCAGGATGCTGGACACGAAGCCTGATGAACCGGAGCTGCTGTCTGCCGCGAACATCCTAGAGAGAGAAAATGCTACAGCACGCTTGTGCGCTTGCGGCACCATTCTAGGGTCTGCAGAAAGCATCGAAATCAGCCTGGGAATGATGACTCCATAGTATTCCTGCAAGTAGGGGTTCAAATATAGTTCCGCCTTTAAGAATAAGACAAACACGAACCTCGGGTTTCATGTTGGCGGGCAGAGCACTGAGTAGACGGCCGACGTGCTCCAGCTTCTCCAGAGGCGCATCGTCGCCAGAGACGTCCTCCTCCCCGAAGACGACTGCCAACAGCCCAGCAACGCCCTCCTGGCGGAGCAACTGCTTGCTGAGAAGAAACCCGCACGACTTGCGCACGTAGGGCAGACTGGACGGTGCATCTGAGAGAATGCTGCCGAGTGCAGCGATGGTCTGAGAAGCTGGCAGACTATCGGGTGTGTCAGAGGGTGCGAATGACTAACCTATCGGATGACTAACATGGAGAGAAGATAGATGACGAGCGGACGGAGGGCGTCCAAGGTGTGCACAGAGTCGGTGGAGAGAGACTTGGGTAGCCAACCTAGGGTGATGCACGGCCTGAGTAGATCTGCGAGGTGCCGGACCAGCACGGTCGAAGTGATGATAGTCCGTGTCAAGGGTGAGTTCACACCATCAGGTAAGAGGAGACGCTGGAATCGATTCATGTAGGATGTGAGGGTGGCATAGTTGTCGGGCGCGCCCGTGAGGTCGATGATCTTTGCGCCTCCGTGGATCCTTGGGGCTGTCCTGGTCGGAATGGCAGCGACGACTCGTGCTAGTAGCGGGTCAACTGCCCACTTGAAGACGATGGATATGAGAGTGCGTAGCTGGGCCATATCTCGTGTACCGACGGCGTCGTCCGCTGGAGATGGTCCCGCGCCGGGTGGGTTCTGAGCATCGCGAGCCTTTGCTTCGGTGACATCTGAAGACGAGTCTCTGGCCCACTTATTCTGGAGGAGCTCGACCACGTTCAAAGCTGCTTTTGCTGTGGCGAGTTGCACGTCCTCCAGTGAAGCATCGCCAGGGAGTTCATCCACATCTCGCCCGGAAGACGCGTAGTATTGCGCAAGCCGCCTCTGCAGAACCTCCCTCAAGTCTGATGCAGACTCTGAGGACGACGAGCCAACAAGATAGGCACTGGTATGGAAGATTTCTGAGGTTTCTACGTTTTGCATCGTGGGTCGCGAGCGGAGCGGAATGAGAGAGGACTTATTGATCTAAGCGATCTGTGGCGGGTTTCAGCGCCTAAGTACACTTGACCACCTCGACGGCAGCAGCAACACCCGACCAAGTATTGACATCCGACACCAATGAGGGAATGCACAACCTATCTCACTGATTCTCAGCTCCGGGCTCCCCAAAGGTCTGCACGGGAGGCCAGCTCATCTCCATTTAGGGACAGATTGCATTTGGCTGCATCAGGGTATTGGGAGAAGCACGCAGATTCTCATGATAAGTAGTGCATCTCCCTCGAGGTCTGCGCATGCACCTTCCCCCCCACTCGTTCTCACCGCGCACCACAATGCAGATACAATCTCCGTCTGCAGATGCTCCTGCTTCCACTCCTGAGGCAACGGCTGCCTCAGGCATGGACAGCAGCAGTGCCGGCGACGCGGAGGGACTTGAAATCGTGCAGCAGATTCTCTCAGGAAAGTTGGCCCGCGAGCTCGTCGTCTCACATGCAGGAAGGAGCCAGTATAGCCGTATGGGTGGGGGTGTCTCTGCCTGCGGACTGGCTGCTTTGAACTGTGCAAGGATCATTCTTGGGACGGAGCGCGCTGGATCGAGGGGCGGAGATCTTGTCAAGGAGATAATGAAGCAAGAGACACTGGAGGTAACGCTAGCAACTGCATATGATGTTCGTTACATATGTCTCATCCCTTGCACAGCAAGTGCTCCGACCGTGCTTGTCATGGTCGAGCCCGGCGCACCTTGACGTCGACGACATCTATCAGGCGCCTGTCTTCAAGCAGTCTATGAAGCTCCTTGGATCCGACTTTGGTCAGTCTGGGCTAAGCCACTTCAAGAAAGCTCTTCAGTACGCATACTATTCAGGGTTTTCAAATTATCACTGAGAGTTGTCGTAAATGAAGGAAGCTCGTGGATACCACCCTCAAATCAGGCGCCTCATCCTGCTCAATCATTACACGCCCTCCCGAGATAGTTTCGTGCTTCAAACTTGTCGATACCCACTCCGACATCTTCGTAATCTTCGACTCCCATCCTCGTACCAAGCACCCCGACGGTGCAGCGTTCATCTTCATGAATTCATTGGATGCTGCCGCGCAATATCTCGCCGACCTTCTGAAGTGGGACGATCGTATCGTCAACGACGCCTCCGTGCAGTGGCAAGCACAGCTACTGGCACACTTCTCCGCACACACATTCATCGGGAGGACAAAGTACGGCTCGCCTGAAAACCTTGCGGCGACAGCTCTCGATGCCAGCTTGCAGGCCCTCAACCTACGCGCAGAGATCCTGGAGCTTCAGTCCCGCAACTCTACCCTCGTCACCGAGAATGACCGCTTGCGTGCGGAGGTGCGGGAAAGCCGGCGCAAGGAACGGGAAGCAGCAGCCAAACCGCTTAGGTCGGTGAACAGCATGTTGGACTATCTAGGGATGCAAAATTCTTGGGCCGCTGGCCCCTCGAACTCGCGTTCCTCCGATACTGCTCCGCGTCCTGACCCCGTAGTCCGGCCTCCCGTTCGCCAGGTGAGGCGTCCGCAAGATCGTACTCGATCGTACCGTGACGTCGCCGGAGGATCTGCCTTACGAGAGCACAAGGACCCCGCGCTCGACGACTTTGCTATGGCAGCAGTACTGCAGATGCAGGTTGACGATGAGGGCAAACGCGACGAAGCACTTGCATATGCCATTCAGCGCGAGTTCGACGAGGAGAGAATACGGCTAGACGGGGAGCTTGAGCATCTGCAGCGAGCTCAGAAGAATGCGTTTGACTGCGGGGTGTGTTTCGAGAAATACAGCGAGGACGCCGTTGCCAGGGTACAACCCTGTGGGCACCAGTTTTGCAGAGAGTGCATAGTTGGGTACGTGAAGTCGAAGGTGGACGAACGCTGCTACCCCATTGTATGTCCATCGTGCATGGTGGACGAGAAACCTCCTGAGAAGTCGCAAAGTGGTGAGTTCCTCTTCGCGAATCGAGTACTTGGTCTTTGTTCACCCATGACCTTTGCAGTTATAGACGATCTGCTGGTCCAGCAGCTGGGACTTTCTGAGGAACGGTACGCAGCCTTCGTCGAGATGCAGATGGCTACATTTTCCATCATCCTCCATTGCCGCAGGTACGCCTAACCCTTTTTCCCTCTCAGTGTGCGGCTGAGATGTGCTCCTCAGGTGCACAAAAACGCTCTTCGTTGACCGTCGCGAATACGAAGAGACAGAGATCATCACATGCCCCCTCCGAGGATGTGGTCATGCCTGGTGCAAAGCATGCTCACAAGGCGTTGAGATAGGCGGCCGCCGCATTCCTGCGATGGTTCGAAAGAGCTACACCATTTAATGGGTCAACAAGGATGGATGTATTGCCTGGTGAGTCCTTCTATCATGATCCGCAAATGATAACTAAAGCGCATTCTATTTCCAGGATGCCAAACGCCGGCGGAGAAAATCTCCGGCTGCAATCATATGACTGTACGTTCGTGTGACTCTGGTTACGCATCATGGGCTCACTCTTCACGCATACCTGCAGTGCTTGGCCCCTGGGTGCAGCACGTGAGTATATTATACCCTCCAGACATTCAGCCCTCCTGCTCATCGCTTGTGCCCTTGACTAGGCACTTTTGCTACCTCTGCAAAGGCACCATCGCTCGATCTGTGAACCGGAAGCAGATACGCGAGGCATTGGCCGCTCATTATGCGAAATGCCGCCTTTTCGAGGATGTGTAGGCTCCGGTCCTCGTCGACTTGTCGCCATCATGATATGCTAGATACATAGCCTGTATCCGACCTCTTAGACCTGAGATGTCCGGAGCGGTTCCGAATGGTACAGAGTTCATGCGCGTATGCTCGGGGCTTTTAGATGAAGAGACCATCTCGATTGTGGGAAGTGCACGCCCGGAGAGTCAACCAAGACAATATCCTGGTGATATATAGCACGAGGAGGGAAAAATACCGCGCGGAGTGGTCACTAGTACTCGTTCTGCAAATCAGTACCACTTCCCTCGGCATACCAAAACTATTGTCTCACAGGGCTCTTGTGCACGCGGGCGCGGCATATGAAGTGCGTCCACACGGTCCGTGATACAGCCAAGTGCCTTTATCGAATTCTCTTGAAGCAGCCTCCAATAGAATTACGAGTAGCAGCATGTCCGAGACGGTGCAGAAGAACTGAACATGTTTTCGAATGTTGTCTCCTAGTACGTACGTAGACTTACAGACAGGGCCATCCCAGAGACATGAATTCATGGCCTCCCAATATTCAATATTTCCTCAAGTTTTTCTCCTGCATGTATCGCATGACGATATTGTACTCGTTTACTGTTTAGTGGATACCACATTCCATTGACATGATTCGAGTTACAATTTTCATCACATTTGCATGGCCGCCTGGCGAAATGGCATCGCGTCTGACTACGACTTGACAAAGCTCATCACTGTAATCAGGAGATTGCAGGTTCGACCCCTGCGGTGGTCATTTTTTATATTCGAATTTTACTGATAAACATCTGGAAGTTTTTGGCTGGTGTTTCGACACATCCCCCAAAAGGCAGGGCAAAAAAGTACTCGCCGAACATCAAGGCCGTCTGTTGAGATACATCGTCATGCATTACATTGTAGTATGATGGCTCGTAGCGTTACAACGCGAGTCTAGTCAAGGCAGCTGCTTCTCCACCTCAGGCGACGCTGAGGTTCCCGACCCCGTCGACGACTTCCTCTGGAATGCCTTCGATAAGCCTGGTAATCTACATCATAAGTCACGGATAAGTAAAAAAACTCAAGGGAATAACCACGAAGACGACATACCTTCCCAATCGCTATTGTCTTGCCTGAGCACTATATGAGCACGACGGAGGAGATAATACAACAATGCGCTGACCTTCGTCTCGCAAAGTGAAGCGACCGAGCTGTGGGTAGTCGACAAACCTCTCCACACATACCGCTGCCGTCGTTTCGATGAGCGCGACAACCTTCTGGCCTGCGGGTGGAATAGGTGTCAGCCCGCAACCGGGACTGTAGACACGACCTCTCACCTTTTTTGGCGAACTGGGGCGGCTTTCTTGATTTCCGGCCGGTAGCCTTGTCGAAGTAGTGCAGGAGGGCCTAGAGAACCTCATCAGCCCGCGCTGCGTGACAGACGAAGGGTCCTACAGCGAGCGTGACTTCCTCTGCGAGCGTGTGGATGTGCATGACGGCGGAGTAGCCTGCGCAGATGATGTTCTTGTGGTCGAGGATCGCAAGCTGCGCCTCGAACTGCCGGACGGCGTGGACGGGCTTTTGCGGGCTGGTGAGCACGAACCCGGGCTGATGTCCTCATCCTCGATGCCGCGGAGGCGGATGCGCACGTTGTCGCCGCACATCGCAGACGTCACCTCGTCCTCCATCTCGTTGTAGATCGCGGAGATCTCGACCTGGTCCTTGTTGGCATGAGCGCGAGCGTGTCGCCCTTGCGCATGTGCCCCGACTCGATCTTGCCGACGACGATCGTGCCCATGTCCTTGTACTTTTCCGAGACGGGCATCATCAACGGTGCGTGAATCTTGCGGTCGACCATGGGCATGGTGTCGAGTTGCTCGAGGAGAGAGGGCCACTGTAGATCGTGCGGTTCGTGAGAGTCCTCGGCGACAACTACGACAGCGGACTCACGTGTACCAAGGGCAGTCGGCCTTCGTCACGCGGTCCTTGATATTGAGACCAGTGTATGCAGATACAGGGATGAAGACGAGGTCTGTCTTCACGTTGAAGCCCGCAGCCTTGATAAACGGCGTCATCTTGTTCACGATCTCGTCGTAGCGCGACTTCTCCCATAGCACGGTCGACTCGTCCATCTTATTGATGACACAGATGACCTTCGAAACACCGGCCGTCTTTACAAGCATAATGTGCTCTCGCGTCTGCCCCCCTTTTCGAAACCAGTCTCGAACTCGCCCTTGCGGGCGGAAATCACCAGGATGGCAACGTCCGCCTGGGCGGCGCCAGAGATCATGGAAGGAACGTACGTCTTGTGACCCGGGGCATCGAGGATGGTGTATCGTCTCATGTTGGTCTCGAAATAGGCACGGCCGACTTCGACAGTCTTTCCCTTCGCGCGCTCTTGCGGTGTAGAGTCGAGTGCCCAGCTGAGATACCAGGAATCTCGGCCGGCCTCCTTGGCTTCGCGCTCGTATTTCTCCATTGTCCGCTTGTCGACCATGCCGGAGAGGAAGAGCAGCTGTCCGCCCATGGTGCTCTTTCCCGCATCGACATGGCCGATGAACACGATGTTCAAGTGCTCTTTGGCTGTCAGAGATGGTATGAACAGTGTTCACGCGACGGATCAGACACCCTGCACGACTGGGCTCTGTACATGCCCATAACGCACCTTCACCGTAAAGATCGGTAATAACCTGCTCATCTGCAGCGTTCTGCACTTCCTGCGCGATCGCGGCTGTGTCTGTCTTGGCCTTTTCGAGGGAGAATGTTTTGGATGTTGGAGGGGCGGGAGATGCAGATGTTTTCACTGATGTGGGAGCAGCTGCGGCTGCCTTTGCTGCTGGTGTAGGCCCGGCAGAGGGAGGTGGTGCGGTGGATGAGGGTGCCGGAGGCGGTTTTGCTCCGCCGATGTTCAGTGTGATTGTCGGGGCCGGAGGAGGTGCCTCAGCCAGCGGTGGGCGTTCGACAGAGGAGGCGGAGGGGCTGGGCAGGCTGCTGAGGTGGGACACGGAGAGCCTGTCCGGGTACGAAAGAGAAGGCGTTGGCGTTGAGTCGGCCGCTCATGGCTAGAAGAGGACAGAGGAATAACTATCGGAGAGATCAGTATGGAACAACAACAGCTAGGAGTACAGACGGGCGATAGCACAGCAGACGGTACACAGCAGAAGACACGAGCCGCCATGATGCACTCCGTCCTCGTACATTTTATGGCTGCCTGATATGGCAGCCGGTGGCGGGTCCGTTCACTTGATCATTCTGACTTGTAACTCATCCCATGGCACTAAATCCGCCCCCGGTTTTTCATCGTAGAGGTCGAGAGCATGTGAGAACTCCTCTGGCTGTTTTTCAAAGCTCGTGCAGATCGCACGACTGGTCTGGCTTCAAATCGGTCCTCACTAGCCATCCGGACGCTTTCTCGATCATAGCACACACGTTATAATCCAAGAGACCGTAGTATAATCGCTGTAGTCGAGCGGACAGTATCAATCAAGTACGAAAACAATCCGGATTGACCATTTGCTTAAGCTTGAGAATGGTGAGCGCTCGAGAGGACGGAGTGAGATAATACAATAGACGCCTTACATAATACGCGCCCGGATACCGATGCGATCATAACCGCTCGAGGCCAGCGGCAGCCAGACGCAGACCGTATTCCCCACCTTCCGAATGGCTGAACCAGAAACATACCTCGCTGTACTCAAAGCGTCCTATGACTATGACCCTCAGCCAGATGCCGATGAAGAGCTAGCGATCAAGGAGAACCAGCTCTTGCTGCTGCTCGAGCGCACAGATGATGAGTATGTTGCACCCCCCATCGGCCTCTGCGGACAGCTCAATGCTCAAATCACAGTTGGTGGAAAGTCAAAGTCAAGACCGACACCCAAGAAGAAGAAGGAGCCTCAGGCCTTGTTCCTGCGGCGTATGTTGAGCCGGTGGGTGGTCATCCTGGTGTCATGCCATCCACATTCTCAGGCTGGCCCGACGCAGGCCGAACATACTTCCGTAGTAAAGGCGCTGTACGAATACGACGCCACGCAATCTACGGAGCTGACCGTGAGGGAAGACGAACTACTCTATGTGTATGGACAGGACGCGGACTGGCTCCTCGTGCAGAGCCAGACAGACGACAGCAAGGTCGGGTATGTGCCCAGCAACTACGTCGAAGAGGTGCGCTACGGATCCTTCTTGCCTTGGTCTCCTACTTCATATACATTCTATCAGACGACCGGCGAGGACTCACAGGCGGAAGCGACACCGTCTGCGCTGCCAATCTCGCAGATAGTCATCCCGCCATCCGTAGGTCTCCTTGGGTATTGACGCGTTGCACTGAGCTCACGTTTCCACATGTCACTAGCCTCCACGGCCAGTGAGCACGTACGTGGATCCCGCAGATCGTGTCGCGGCGGCACCCACAAAGGCACAGGCCGACGATATCCAGACATGGGCGATATCCGAGGTTGACAAGAAGGGCAAGAAGAAGAAAGGAACCCTTGGTGTCGGCAATGGCGCAGTCTTCTTTGCAAGCGAATCTGACAAGGTACGCATCCCCCTTTCTCCGCCGTTCAACACGTAACACCCATGTCGTGCGCACAGACTCCCGTGCGAAAGTGGCAGACCTCCGACGTGCAGGCCGTGCGGCCGGAGAAGTCGAAACACGTCCACATCGAGATTGGCGGCGCCGACCCAATTAACCTGCATTTCCACGCAGGCTCCAAAGACGTTGCAGAGGCGATCGTCGCGAAGCTCGAGTCCTCGCGCAAGCTCGCGGGCCCGCAGCGCACTAGCGAGTCCAACTCAGAACCGGAGCGCCCCATCAGCAGCGCACAGAAGGCCGTGCACTTCGACGCCTCGGAGCCGGAGATCATTCCCCCGCGTGAGCCCTCCGAGGACGGGGCGGAAGAACCGCCGGAGGAGACGCATGCGTACGCGGAGGCGGTCGACGTGGAAGAGGGAGAGTCTGCGGTGGTGCTCTACGACTTCACGGCGGACGGCGAGGACGAGCTGTCTGTGCAGGAAGGCGAGAGCCTCCTGGTTTTGGAGCACGATGGCGACGAGTGGTGGAAGTGCAGGAACGCGGCGGGTGAAGAGGGCGTTGTTCCTGCGAGCTACGTCGAGGTAGGCATCGTGCTCGCTTTGCAATGCTGTGGAAAATCTGATTCCTTCATTAGATTGTCGTTTCAGGAAGTGGTGCCAGCACTCCGCGAGCAGCTGCAGAGCCGAGAGAAGATAGTGGTGCGATGGCCCGAGCTGCAGCGAGGGAAGCCAAAGAGGCCGAGGATCGTGCAGAAGCCGACCGCCAGAGGAGGGCTCGCGAACAGGCTGAGCAGGAACGCGCTGAAAGGGAGCGGAAGAAGGCGGAGGCGGAACAACGCGCTCAGGCCGCCGCTAACGCTGCGGAAGAACGAAGGCTGCAGCGACAGCAGCAGAAGGACAAAGAGCGTGCGGCCGCTGCTGAGGAGGCACGGAAGGCGAAGCAGCGCGACTCCACCTCTGAGTCGTCTACTCGCAAGAAGAGTAACGGTGATTCATCGACATCCAGCAGGACGTCGATTGACAAACGTGAGTGACCTATCTTATCCTGCTTCAAACACGCCTCTGATTTCGGTCGCAACACAGGTGGTCCTCCCCCCGATAACACGCGTGTATGGCATGATAGGACTGGCCAGTTCCGTGTCGAAGCGGCCTTCCTTGGGTTTGCTAATGGCAAGCTAAGGTTGCACAAGGTCAATGGCGTCGTCATCGAAGTGCCTGCTGAGAAGATGTCGGAGGACGACATCCGGTACATCGAGAAGATGACTAAGAAGAATTCGCCTCCCCGTAAGTCTTCTGACGACGACGAACCACTGGAATTGCGACGGAGATCATTACAACCAGAACCTACACGCTCAAACGCGACTCGTGCGGTGCCTCCCAAGAAGGGCCCGACAATCGATTGGTTTGAGTTCTTCCTCAACGCTGGATGCGACGTCGACGATTGCACGCGCTACGCATCCTCCTTTGAGCGTGACAAGATCGACGAGGCGATCTTGCCTGACATCACGGAGTCGACAATGCGCTCTCTCGGACTACGCGAAGGTGACATTATCCGTGTCAAGAAAGCAATTGACCAGCGACAGCCGAAGAGCTCGTCTTCAAATGCCGCAAAGGAGGAGCAGTTGCGTCGCGATGAGGAGCTGGCGAGGCAGCTGCAGCAGGAAGACAGTCGTCCGCGGGGCCAAGCCCCCAACCTATTTGCGGGGCCGAATGGGGCTTTGAAGAATGGCTCGATGCGGAGAGGTCGTCCTCAACCGAGCAAGAGTCTACCACCCGGAAGCGTTGACCTGCAGTCGATCACTACCGCATCTGACCAGATTCAACGGACAAGCTCCCCGAAGGTGATCAGCCCAGACTCTGCACCTTCCCCCGTGCAGCCGCCACCCAGGTCGAGCTCCGCTATACCTGTCGCCAGTGGGTTCGATGATGATGCTTGGACGAACAGGCCGAGCTCGACAAAACCGCTCACCCCCACCCCCCCTGTCGCCACTTCGCGTGCACCTTCTGCTCCGCCGGCGCCAGCGCCTCCACCCGCCCCTCCAGTGGTTGCGCCAGTCCAAGCAGCCCCACCTGCACCCACTCCTCCGCCTGCTCCTGCCACCACAGGGTCGACGCTTGCAAAGACCGACAACGACATATTCGACCAACTTGCTCGCCTTAGCCAGCTGCGCACGCAGAGCCCAGCTGTCGCCCCGTCGTCTTCCGGCCCTTCTCCTATCCGTGCCCCTTCAGTGCCCATTGTTTCACCGCCGCCCACAGGCTATCAATCTGGCATGGGCATGGGCCCGTCTCCCGTCCCCATCGGCCAGCATCTCCAGAACCAACAGACGGGGTTCCTCCCTCCACCTCAGCCCATGAACGGCCCTCGCGGACCCTTCGCGCCTGTGCCCGGTAATCAAAGTTTACTACAGCCCCTCGTTCCAACCACAACTGGTTTCAACAGCTTTGTCCCTACACGGCCGCAGAGCTCTGCGTCGCCATTCCAGAGCTCTCCTTTCCAGACCCCACCACAGCAACCCTCTTTTCTTTCTGTGCAGCCGACAGGTTTCTCTGCGCCGTCACCCTCTTTACAGCCTCAAATGACTGGATATCCAAGTCCGAGTCCGATCATGTCTCAACCAACGGGTATGCCTAACGGGAACTTCGGTCAACCCGGCAGTGGATTTGGGCCTCCCCCGTCGTTCCAGAACAGTGGGTTTGGTCAGATCCAGAGTAGTATGTATTCCTTGTGCGAGGCCAACATGCCGCATTCTCATGTCCGTAGACCCCACAGGTTTCAACCCAGGGTTTGGACAAATGGCATACAATAATGGTGTCAATTCCCAGCCCCCGCTTGCACCTCCCTCACAGCCCGCAGCACCAAATACCACTCCCGCGAATATTTTCGCGCAGATGAAGAGCGGAACATTCGCGAATGACTCAGCTCCGCAAGGCGCAGGTACGTGTCGTTGAGTGGAAACTGACACCCCTTCCGCTAGCTAACTCTGCTTACAGATAAATACGACGCTCTTCGTCCCAACCGTGAGTGTTCTCTGATCCTTAACTCGAGTCGATACTCACCTGCATATCGTAGCTTCCCCTCTTACCGCGCAGCCCACGGGATGGTTCCAAGGCATGAATGGGTTCCAGGGCGGCTACGGATACCAGCGTTGACAGTGACCAGCTTGTACTACATACTACCGTTTTTCATGCTCGTTCCAGTGCTAGGATAGCATGTTCATAATATACCGCGGACTGACAATTATACAAGGCCTGCACAATAATAAGTAGATGATACAAAGCATGCGAACTGTACGTTATGACCGATCCATGATACCCTGTATGTACCCCACTCGCACGAAGTAGCCGCGCAGACCCTCCCGAATCTCTGGTGACATGTCTCGAGACAACAGCTCGGTGGCTAGGGGGTATATCGCAGGGAGATAGCGTGAGAACTGGTAAAGATACTCAGTACACACAGCAAGCAAAGGAACATGGCACTGACCGCCTTGTCATCAAACTGAACGAAACCCTGCAGTATCTCAGCGACAACAGGTGTCCATGCGACGATGTTTTTCTGCTGCGTGTCCAGGCGCAGCTTGCTGAAGTCCTGCAGCACTCCAAGCCCAAGCCTGATACAAGATTCAGCATATGTTCTGCGTTAGCCAATGTCTTCACGTACGGCATCAGTCGCTCCGCAACTTGGGGTCTGGCTGCCTGATGTTCGGGTCGAGGATCGTAGTACATACGAAGTAGCACATGCACCAAGGTAGAAGCACTGCTTGATTCTTGTTTGAGAAGATTTGGCAGGTGCTTCATGAACCCTATGCGAACATTAAAGCGCATGAACAATAGTCAAATTATATGTTACTGATACCACTCACCGACTTTCCAGAGGCCTGTTCGAAGTTCCTTGTCCTCATTGAACATCCTGGCGAACTGATAGCTGTGATCTAGGACGCCCATAAGTCGCAGGAGGTGCTCGGGAGGTATTGTCGTGTAGACATTCTCGTTGCGCAGCAGATCGTTGGTAGTTTCGATCAACAGCAATTGAAGAACACATTTTACGATGATCTGACGGAAGATACGCCGGCGATCGTTTAGCGAAACCTTGATATCCATGGTTTGGTCTCCGATCGGTGGGGATAGCGGAGCAGGTACGATTGCTTGACCGTTAGACTCTGAAGGGTAGCTTAGCATAGATCGTTGCGTTCACTACTTTATACTTACCGTTCGTCTCTGGTAAGTCCGAAGTACTGCCATCGATTTCCACACGTAGACTTTCGTCGAATAACTGATGTGGCGTCGTCGTCCTGAATAACTTTACGAACGTTGTAGCCACGCGCTCCCAACGCGCCGGACTCAGTTTCTTGACGTTCTTCTCCAACAGCTGTTGTAGACAAGATGTCCCAATGCGAGCAAGGGTATCATTCTCTGCGAAAACTTCAGAGCGCGCAAATAAATGGAAAAATATGCATTACCTTGGCAGATACACACACAAAGGAGATCCAGTAGTCCGTCAAGGAACCTTTCGAGCGTCTCGAAGTAGAACGTATATAGGTCAATCAAATTCCGTAGAGCCTGGATCATGGTCGTCGAGAGCCAAACGCTCATGTCTTCCTGTGAGTTGAACCGTGTCATATCTTGGCTCGACTTCAGAACGGCGAACATGGGGAACAATAGCTCCTGGCAAACGGTATCCCAGAAGTCTACTGGGAACGTGGATCCATGTGTCTTGAGGGCCATGAAGAGGGAATCCAGCGCCCTTACAACGTCCTTCAGTACAAGAACCCAATTGCTGGGAGTATTACTCACAAGCGTCTGACTTCGAGGTCTTCTCCATTCATAATGACATCGTAGAATCCGAATAGTACGGGGAACCAGTACTTGATCATAGGATCATCTGTATCGCGAGTTTTCTGGTCGACGGCATTATTGAAACCGCATTCGGGTGTATCTAGCATCGTCGTGATAGTACCGCGGAGCATGGCGATAGCCAGCAAACTGATCTTCTGATACTTGTTGACTTTGCAGAAATCGGTAATGCAAACCGTCAAATCAGCAAAGGAGCCATGTCGAACGATTGCGGCGAAGTGTTCTTCGTTGAGACGAGTGACGATCTCGAATGCAGAGCTCACAATTCGCTCTGTTGTGCCAGGTTATATTCAGATGGCAAGATAGGAACGGGAGATAATACCTGTCGGTACCTTCGACGCCGCTGAAAAGACGCCGAACATGGTGCGCCAACCCGATCGCATATTGCCCACGCGAGCTTGCACCATTTGTTGCAGACATTGTAGAACCTTCGAGCACATCAGTCACCGGCATGTCTCGTGAATATTGGCATTTACCATGTCGCGGACGTCAGGGTTGGAATTATGAATCATTGTGAACTCAAACGGCCTTAGGAAGTCCTTTTGGAACTTGAAGTGTGGCAGTTCTTCTTTTTCTAAGAATCGCATCGCAAGCTGACGAAGCGCGTCGAGGGCGAAAAAGCCCACGTGCGGGTTGTTGTGACAGCAAACCTAGAGAACAGTATTAGAACGTTCGGTGAGCATCCACAACACCGACATCACCTGGTTGAAGTGCTCTCCTAAAATGTCCCACATATTGGACCACTCCAGACGAATCCGACCCATATTGTAGTACGAGATCTCCACTAGCTTCTGCAGGCTGAATAGACGTGGGTGTTGCGACAATCCTGACGATTGTATTTCCTCCCACGAGACGTCACATAATGCCCGCACAAAATCGACGATTGCATTCTATCAGAGCTGATGTCAGCAATAAAACAAGAACTCGAAATGCCAACGAACCCCCGATAGGTAATGACTCAGAGAGAATACCATGTCTGCCGCGACAGTAATGTGCGTTGAGCGACTCTCATTTGCGAGTTCCTCGGTAGGTGGTTTGCGGACCCGACTGGTCAGAGCAATGTCAAATCGGCACGAAAGACCAAAAAGAGCGAAACATACCCTTTACGTCCTGCATCCGGAAGCTCTACGCCACTGCTGATGAGCTGCATGTGCTCCAATTGACTTACGCATGTCAAGACCTCCCGCCACGATCCCTTCAGATTGTTGCCTTCGGTGACCGCGACATCAAGTAGCGCCTTGATGGCCTCCATGTTTTTTGTCTTCATCTCGCCTAGATTGTTAAGGAAGGTGAACTTGGCGAGAGTAGTGACGAACGCGTTACGTTCCAACTCCAGATCGAAGAAACAAACAATACGAATAGCATTCTTGAACCCGTCTAGGGTCAACTCGACTATCTCCAGGTCATCGGTGTCTTGCAGAGGTCCTGAGATACCAGCCAGGAATGGGATCCAGGCCACTTCGAACATCGGCCGAACGTGGATGAAGTGTGAAGCACTGAAGAACTGTTCACTGGACTTCGAACCTTTACGCTGAGACCGCATCAAAGTTTTGAACAAAGCCTGACACAGAATGCTGCGTTCATTTAACAGTCACAGAAAGGATACCTCCACGTACCTCTGTCTTGTTCGTCATACTGTTGGATTGCATCATATAGGCCTCCTTCTGGAGATCCCTGCCCACATTGGCGAGAGCATTGGCCAGACCTGGCGCTGGTGCGGCTAACACTGGAGCGGCATCGACCTCGTCCTTCATGCGAATCTCGTTCGAGCTGATTTCATCGAAAATAGACAACAAGAGATCTTCAGGGAGATCATGACCGTCGTTGATACCACGATTGTTCTTCATGAAGTCGGCTTTCGTCATGCGATTCTTGACTTGAGGGTTATGGGCGTCCGTATTCAGCATAATGGTCGAGTATGCCAAGATATATGCGGTATCTTAAATGATGCGATGAGAAACCTGGGCAAGAGTTCTTCTGGCGGAAAGCTCACCAGCGTTCGCGAAAGGAGTTTGGGGATTACCAGCGATGTATCGTTCCGCAAACTTGAGCATGTATCGATCAATCTTCTGGGATTCTCCAGGAAGACGGAAGGCTTGTAAGAATGTACGCATTGCATCGACGAAAGGAAGATTCCTGAATTCCAGCAAGTCAACAAACGCGTGCATAGTCGCGATGTTCCGTTCGTCGCTGTAACACAAGCTTCAGTACCTGGCATCAACACTTATCACCAACTGTACTCACCCTTCACCGAGGTACTCGCCGATCATCGCCTTGCTCAAACCATCAGTCTCCAACAAGAATCTGGCTATATCCTGCGGAGATTCACTTGGGATAAAGCCAGTTTCTACGAGAAATTCGATTCCCTACACAAAATTTCAGTATTGTCGTAGTGCGGCATGTAACTGTGGCCTCATACCCGCTTGGGCTTAAAGTTGAACTTCTTAATCCCTTCGAGTAATGTCGTCTTCTTCTGCTTGGCGCTCTCGAACTTCGACGGGTCGTCCACCACATCGGGCGTCTGCTGTCTAGCGGGGTCTGCGCTGAGAGGGCCTGATGCTCTGTCGGTAGAGGAATCAGGCGTGATCGCATCCCGTCGGATTTCTTCGCTGAGTTGAGCACGAGTATTAGGATCTGCCGCACTATCCAACGCTGTTGATCCTGTGGTACCCCAGGAGACGAGAGATCTAAGAACAGCTACGAGGCATTCGAGGCCTTGTCTTCGGAGCTGTGGCTCCGACAAACCAAGATGGCCAGGATCCACGGATCCGGGAGCTCCAAGGGCCGAGGTGCTGAGCGATGGAGGGACCGTGTTATAATGCGTCTTCGTGGTCGGCGGAAGTCCTGGGCTTAGTGGGTCGTTTGCCTTCTGCGGTGTGTGACTGATCGGTGCTGTACCAATCTTCGAGATGATGTTCATAAGACTGCAATATGACCTGTCACAACCCCACAAAAACTGATCTTATCGAGAAACCCACTGTTCGTAGATGTTGTCCGCTGCCTCACTGTCACAATCGTAATTGAGATAGATCTCAACAAGGGCTTGCGGATCTTGACATAGCCGTTGCAACATGCCAAGGATTACTGCCTTTTGTTTCAACGTAGATGTCTTCATTTCCAATATTGGGATGAAGATCTCGTGCATGAGCACTTCAATCTCTTTCTAGAAGAAGCACCGAAAAGAATGTATCAGCACCTACCACTGTTCACAAGATGAAGTGCTATACCTTCAGCTTGGTACGCAAACCCGAGATGACTCGCCAGAAAATCTCCACGCTGATTTCGAAGACTTGAGGCACAGGACTGACGGCATTGCGACTCAGGCAGAGACATAAGTACTGGTTGATAGCCTGAACAAAAGACGTCGCCTCATGCGATGAACTCGAGTAGATGATCGCCGACGGTGAGACGAAGGTGGCCATATGCGTATCCAGGATCGACAGGACGAGGTGCAGCGAGAGTAGCTTAGATCGCATTGCATGTGATTTGAGATCTCGCTCGCTGCGGAAATCGAATAAGCACGACGCAACGCAACTGGTTGTTCACCAACCTCTCCGTATTCAAGGGCTTCATGGTGAGCTTGCAGAGTGCCCTGAACACAAGGAATGCATCTTTGATGAATAGATCATTCGTGGAAAGCTGGTTTGAGTAGTCATGCTCGTCGTCTTGAATAGCATCACTGGTAGTGTCAGATCGCTCTCTGCGGGAAGAGCGTGTGAGAAGATGCTGTCGCCGGAGGTAGATATACGCACAGGATATGATGAAAGTGTTGCGACGCAGTGCCGTTTGGACGATGTTCCGAGTTCTCCGCCACCGAATTGTCTGTATGGAGCGTGCTGGAAGTATCACTGTGGGATTCGCTGTACCTGGTCGTCCCCTCGTTCACCAAGGTGGACACAATGTGATCAGTCTCCGCTCGAGACGACGGGCGCGGGCGCAATGGGGGACTGAGCGGCAAGGGCATCGTCCGTGGTGAAAAAGAAGGCCTCTTCGAGAGCAAACCGCCCTCTCCTTTGGTTGACGCAAGTGTTACATTTGAATCGCTTCGAGACAAGGATGGAGAAGCGAGGTTACACCGTGTGAAGACGTGATTGACCATCTGCGTAAGCCCGCCCTGCGCAACGGTTTGGTTCACAGGATCAACACTGAGCAAGAACACGTTGTACACCGTGCGAACAGCTTTCAGCAAAGAGGATTGGTGCACCAGAACTGTCGCCGAGAGGACCAGAGACAATAGCGCCTTAACAATCTGTAATGAGACCGTTTCGGGGGTGGATTCCGTATGACATGAGGTGATTGTGTGAACGACGAGATCAACAAGGGATGGTGTGGGCAGGTTTGGGTGTGACCCATTTGACATGGAATTCCGAGAGTTCGGCGCAGGCGAAGGGGGAGGCGAGGG